>CM055099.1:27086435-28286435 GCA_029204225.1 Diphasiastrum complanatum
TTTGGTTGTCAGAGTCAAACGCTTCGGGTTTCCAATTCAGGGATTAAAGAGTTGTTTAGGGTGGAAGGCGAGGAAAAAAGCAAAAAAATTGTAATGGACGGGTCAGGGAACTCATTGCTGGCAGGGCCAGAGAGTCATAAGAAGAGAGTAGCTTATTTTTACGACTCGAAGGTGGGAAATTTCTACTATGGGCCAGGCCACCCTATGAAGCCACATCGCATCCGCATGACACATTCTTTGCTGATGCATTACGGTGTGCACCAGAAAATGGAGATGTTGAAACCCATTCCAGCTCGTTATAAAGATCTGTGCAGATTTCATGAGGACGATTATGTGGCCTTTTTGAAAACAGTTACCCCAGAGACACAAAATAAAAAGCAACTTCGTGCTCTAAAGCGTTTTAATTTGGGGGAGGATTGCCCTGTTTTTGATGGACTTTACTCTTTCTGTCAAACATATGCTGGAGGATCAGTAGGAGGTGCAGTGAAGCTCAACCATGGCCATTCCGACATTGCCATTAATTGGTCAGGTGGCCTTCACCATGCAAAAAAATGTGAGGCTTCGGGATTCTGCTATGTCAATGATATTGTTCTTGCTATCCTGGAGCTGCTGAAGTATCATGCGGTAAGTAGCTCCCTTGGCATTTAGTCTGATGCTTTCTGTCAAGATTCATGAGACTTAGAGTTTAAGAGACAAGTAGAATCATCTGCTGCAATACGAACTATTCAATATAAGTTCTACGTCTTTTTTAAAAGGCTTAACTATTCAATATAAGTTCTATGTCTTTTTTAAAAGGCTTCTCGATATCAACAATTATATTTTTATCAAGTCAACAAATATCTTCAACATCAAGGCTTTACTTTTATTTGAACTTGACAAGTGCAAATGTTTTCATCTGGTTCTAATTTTCAGCTTATACTTGGGTTATTAACATTGGTTTTATGTGATATGTAATTCAGAAGCTTTACATATTATAGATTTGTACATTGGTCACATATGAGGTAAAAGAAAGGGTGATAGATTCCAAATCATGTTCCAACTTTAGTTGCAGTTTGAGCACTTTCTCTTGTTCATCTTCCTTAAGACACTTCTTTTTAGAGACTATGTATTGACATCGCTTCCACATTTTACACATGTCTAAGCCTTCACATTTTAATGCAACTCCATTTCTTTGATAGAATTCCTAGTGAACTTGGTTACTGGAAAATTCATTCCCCAATACTTCCAAGTTTGAAACACATTTCACACATTCTCCATGTTTGCATTCAATAAGGATGTCTACTTTGTGATGCACATGTCTATACCTTCAAGTTCAAATGCAACTTCATTTCTGTGAAACAACCGTTGTTGAACCTAGTGGAAAGGTCATTGTCCTCAATAGCGTCCAAAACACACCACATATTCGCCAATCTTCTTTTCAATTGTGGTCTCTACTTTTTGATGGTGATTTGTTGAGAGCATTAAACGAATTTGTAATATTCAAAGGAGGGATTCACCTTACTATCTTATCAGTGAGCAAACAAACTGTGTTAGAGAATCAGCTAGATACATATTTGATGTGTAAGTGTAACTTGATTTAAGTTTTCAGTGAGTCCTAGGAGTCATTCGTAAACACAATGTGTCCATTACTAGTCATTTGTTTAACTCGGTGAAGTCTGCTTTTATGTTATTAGAATTGCATTTTCCCATTGATTGACAATGCTCGAGTGAAAATGCACATGAATGGCAGAGGGTCCTATACATTGACATAGACATACATCATGGCGATGGTGTTGAGGAAGCTTTCTATACGACTAATCGAGTCATGACTGTGTCTTTCCACAAGTTTGGAGACTATTTTCCTGGCACTGGGGACCTCAGGGATGTTGGTCATTCAGAAGGGAAATACTATTCTTTGAATGTACCACTAAAAGATGGCAGTAGACGATGAGAGTTACCAATCTCTGTTCAAGCCAATTATAAGTAAGGTTATGGAGGTTTTTCAACCCGGTGCAGTGGTTCTGCAATGTGGAGCAGATTCTTTGTCTGGTGATAGGTTGGGTTGTTTCAACTTGTCAGTTAAAGGGCATGCAGAGTGTGTGCGCTTTATGCGCTCGTTCAATGTTCCCCTTCTGTTGCTAGGAGGTGGAGGCTACACTATTCAAAATGTTGCCCGCTGCTGGTGTTATGAGGTTTGGATGATCCTTTCAGATTATTTATATGTTTGTTGACTGCCAAAATTCGATTATCCCCAATGCCTTCTGTACCTGTCCCTATTGGGCAAGGCATTAGAAATGACCAGAATATTTGATGTAATGCCGATTATTGTGCAGACAGGGATTGCTGTAGGTGTTGAGCTTGATGACGAGCTACCATACAATGACTATTATGGGTACTTTGGGCCAGACTATACTCTTCATGTGGCACCCAGCAACATGGAGAATCGGAATACAAAAAGTGACTTGGAGTTTACCAGGTGCAAGTGGTCGACATTTGTATCCCATCTTTCTTAGTGTTGTATTCAAGTTTTATAAAGTGATCAGTTATAGCATCACTATGCTGGTTTTTTATATTATGACATGTCCTTTGCAGAAAGTATCTTGTAGAAAACCTCTCCAGACTGCATCATGCACCTAGTGTTCCTTTCCAGGAAAGGCCACCGGATACAGAAATACCTGAAGAGGTAATCTTCCTTTCTAGTGAAGCGTTTCAGGGCATTTGTTATATTGCACTGTAAAATCTTTGGCTAGATGTTTGAGTTAAGCTTATGTCACATTAGGCATTAATTTTGTCCCTCAATTTATGCCAGCTAAAACAGTATCATCTCAGGACATGTGACACATATTGATATTCTTGTTCAACGTTCAGTTTCTAGAGTTAATGTAATTGGGTCATATTTGGCAGGAAGAACTTGATATGGAAGCACGAGGAGACAGGTATCATAAGTGGAATATGTCTGACTGGGATGCAGAGGATGACACAATCTGTCATAGTCAAGAAGCTAATGCGAATGGTGTTAACTTCCAAGGTAGAGTAGCTTGAGCCGTGCCTGATATTTCAAACTTACTCACAAAGACTAATAATCACCAAGAGGTTTGAAGTAGATTGATTTTAACCTCCATTAGGTATAAGCATGACGGCATTCAAAATACCAAGTTATTTTAGTAATAATATTTGATGCAGCTGCTTTATACCAAAGGCAAGCCCGAAGGAGGTATTCTGGTAGAGGAATAATGTTTCAGAGAATGTTAGGGTTTAAGACATGGCAAGAAGCATTGTGCTTGTTGAACTTATCTTTTTTCTGCAGGTACCTACAGGCAACGCTATGGAGTCAAATTCTGTAACCTGCACTTTTAAGAATTTTTTGGATGTTGCCGCATTTAATCAGCTGACTGTCCTCTAAATTGGTGAAACTTTGTTGATGGCAGGATGGCTTCACCTACAAATCAGGAGCAGGCAAACAAAGTGAAGCAAGAGGAAGTCACAGAGGCAACATCAATGGTGATTTTTCTGCAAATTGAGTATTGGAGAAATTTCCTAAGATATTGAGGCCTAGACTTTTAGAAGATGATAGTGCGTCACTATAGTCTAAATTCTTCAGTGGCCAGGCCTGATGCTTGATAGGAGCTACACCCATCTCTAAGACTTATATTATTAAAGGTTGTCTCATTTGTTCTCAATGTTTTGTAGGATGAGGACAACGAAGTGGATGAGAATATGACAAAAGTTACAGAACGTCATAAAGAAATCAAAGAAGAGCAGGCATCTCCAGAGCAGGTAATTGTATGGAAGGGGATGTACGTGACTAAAAGAGAGCATTTTTAAGGCTGCCAGGTTCATTGTCCCGTTTGGGTCCATGCATATGCGGTTTGCTGGTATGTTGTGTTAGACAAAGTATTATGTCTAGGTCAGTGATAGGAAATAATATTTCAAAGTTCCAAGGAACGGATTTTGATTGGCATCTTCAAACAAAGGGAGGGTTAATGGCTCATTTGTAGCAAGCTCTTTTTATATTGCGATCCCTTTTTGGACATCAAACATCTCTCTCATTTGAAAGTTGTAGTTCACAAATTTATCCAAATTTCTCCTACACTTAAGTCGTAATGGATGCTGGGCTGTGAAAATCTGTAAGTAAGACTATCTTCAGTCACAAAATTGAAGAATATATTGGAGTCCCCCTGCATAAGTTTGTAGGAGTTTTTGTAGTTTAGATGTATGAATGCTTAGGTAATCTTATGTTTTGCCAAAAAATTCTATAAAGGCTTTCAGTTTTTTAACAAAAACCTAGTTGATGCCATTTCAAATAACGAAGTCATCAATAGCCTTCAAGATTTTTGCTGTTACAACCGTCAATGTTATTGAAATCTACCTAAGAGATTAATCTTGTTATTTCAGCCTGCAAAACCATACTATTCCACTTTTCTAAAAGAACTGGCTAGGTAGTTGATTCTAGCCATGCTTTCTTACATTTTAGGATGGCAAACAAACTTGTTCAAGGGTATGGATATGTTTGTACATTGTAGTTGTATTCTGAGTTCTATTGATACAATAGAGCTGATAAGGTTGTTGATTTTTCTCATTTAACAGATGAATAACCTAAACATTTCTGCTCAAATTCTGCTCTATGATTCCACAACAAGGTAAATTTGGAAGTTTTGTAGTTAAACTGTTGAAAGGCTTGTTTGTGATACTTCAGCAACAAGCTAAATGAAAATTGTTGCAAAGCTTTAAATCTGCAATGTGCTTCGTTAAATTCTCTATTGAGCATAGACTGTAAGATATGAATGAAGTGCTGATCCTAAGAAGGAAAGGTTTACTAAGAAAAAAAGGTTCATGAACATTGTAAAGGTCTATGGTATTTGTTCGTAGCTTTATTTTTTTTGTGTAATCTGCATGTTTTAGTATGTGATTCTTTATTCTTACAAGTATTCTAATGGTTTCATTGTCTAGTTCCTCCACAAAATTTCTACCTTTCCACTTTGAATACAAGTTTATGCAAATGCTGTTTGTTCTGATGTTTATTCGATTGTATTAGTAAGTTTGGGTACCCGATTTATTGATGATTCATTTTTAACTTGGTTTAGTTAGTTGAAGTTATGGTAAAAAATGCAATTCATGTGCTTATGTATCAGAGGCCCGCCACAATAGTAATTCTATATTGGCAAGCTCAATTTAACGTGAGGTGATTTGCAAACAAGTATGGACAACAAATACACATGAATCAATCATAAGCAGCTTATGAAGGAAGAAGAATTGGAAAGAGCAAATTATTAAGTATGCTATAGATTCAAAATGCACCCTATTCACTCAAAGAGTTTGTAGAAGAGAATAGCATCCAAGCTTTTGAAGAAAATCCAACACCCCACTAATTTCCAGAGCTGAAAAATTGGAAACCTGCTCACATAGGCAGCTAAATACACCTATTGTGCGACAATTGTTTCTCTTCTGGCTGGCTGGAAAATGAACGTCAGATCTGAGAAGAAAACAGCGATAAAAAAGTTTGAAAAACAATGACCTGCCATTAGAAAACCAGCAACTAACACTGTCAGAAAAACCGTCCAAAATAGGTGAAAAATGTGCCTATAGTGAAGGAGATTTGCGCTCAATCTGCCTAGAAATACGCGCCTCCTTGCTGCTTGGAAAATGCATCAAACCAGCTCACAGAGAATTGTAAAGTGCGCTTAGAATGCACCCTTCAGATACTCCATTGGTTGGAACAAAATCGCCCATATGCATAATAATCTCCAAGACATAGGGGCTAGTGTCAATCATGCAGCTTATGAACCTGGTCTGATACCATATCGGAATGCAAGGTGAACTAGAAGCGGAAACATTCACAATGAATTAACTGATTAACGTTCTATGAACAATCACAAATTATGCATAGAAGTGGAAGCAAAGTAGGATATCAATGGAGACAAATCTTCATACAAAGAAGGACCAAAAGTTACAATGCTCCTTGGGTCCTCAAAACCATATACATTGCCCCAACTTCATTAAATATGGCATTAACCCCATGAAGTCATGCAATCCAAGCTTGGAGAAGGCTCTGTACTCGCCATACTATTCTGGAGAAGATTCCACCCAGGGAAAAAATAAACTCTGATGACCCCCTGACAGTCGTCCAGGGTGTACCTTTTCGTACCTCGACTTTGCAGTAAGAGAATCAACAGAAGAATCTTTATTAAAGGACAAATAGGACAAATAGTGACTTCTAACAGGTGTCACTTTGATACCTGTTTTTTTATTTTAAAAAACATTCTGACCTAGTAAGTTTCGAAACGCACTGTACGGAACGTACAATATATTGCAGCCCAAATCGGAACGGGTTTTTAAGGTGATAACTAAATGTCCATTATTTTACTGTTCATTTTGGTATTATTAATAGTGTTCATAACATGGTACTGAAGCATATATAGATATCATAGTTGTGTCAAACCGCGGTTTGAAACGGCCCGGTTCGAACCGTTTTTTGGTTCGAATTGGAAAAAAAAACTTACATTTACAAAAAAGAAAAGAAAAATGGTTTGAACCGTTTTTCTTTGACATTTTCCACAAAGAGAAAGAGAGAGAGAGAGCCTTAAGGGTTTCTTTTTAGTGTTTCATTGTACACTGTAATATGTATGGTGTGACATTAATGTGAGTGACGAGTAACAATGATCATTCTTTCTACTCATCTATAGAAGTTGGTAGTTAATAGCTAATGTCACAAATGATAGCAGATAGATCATAGTTAAAACTGCGGGCAACAGATGGATCAAGTTTTCACTGACGTATGCATGTAGCATTTTCTTCCTTTAAAGATAACTGTTATACAGCGGTAGATTTAAAATAATTTAGGACATCATCTGTAACCCTTGTAACATTACAAATGGATCAAGAACCCTAAATCACAAGTGACAAGTATTGTTAGTTAACAAGACTCAGGAGTTGCACGTCAGGATTCAAATTTCACTATCGATTAATCACGAATTATAATGTACATGTTACCCATTAACACTAAGAAAGCACTTGTTTTTGACATAATCAAAGGGTAGAAACTAAGGGAGAGGAGGGATGGGCCTTTCTAGGAATGTAGTTCTAGCTAGGATCGGCCTTTCTGAAGGTAGAATGCAACAGATGCAAGCTACTATGCAAATGCTACAAGATTCCATCCAGTCACTTAGCACTACTTGATTGCTTAAAACAGTTGGTTGGAACCACTATATGCAACATACTACAAGCAAGGGTTAGCTACATCAACATATCCTTCATCGGTACAGCCCTTTTCCATGGTGGATATAGGCTCTATGTTTGCTACTCCACATCTTCCTCATATTACTCAAGCTACACTTTCAATTTTGCAACCTAGTTGCTCGTGAGATCTCAATTGTTTGTGATTTCATAGACAAGGTAAAAGTTACTAATTGAAAAAGGTACAAACATAAATACGTATTCAAAAACATATGAAAGTCAAGTTTAAACCCAAACGCTTAGAATTGCACAACGTGTTAACGTTGAGAAGACAAAGTGATGGCCTTCAACATCATCCAGTAGCTTTATGCTAAGACAAGAACTCCTTTTTGGCAGTCAACCGTTGGATATGGCTTAATCTTATACTTACCTAGGAATACTCTTTGCTGGTCCTATATTTAGTATGCGATCGACAACTTCTACTAGGCTTGGGAGGGTTTATATTGGGTTATTGCCTTTTTTTGTTACAACCTCCTTCCGCTGCAAACTGCCAGGCGTCGGTTACCCACAAAGAACCGAACGTCACACGATCCACTCCACCGTAGGATCCAATCCAGATCCACCCTTCGTGCTTGGCCCGTGATCTGTGACAAGCGAGATCCAACCTCCAACCCTGACAGCTTCCCATACCATTGCCAGAGTCATCAGCCATCTCCCGCTTCATGCAAGCACTATCCTGGCTGTGCACAAGCGTTCACCATCCACCTTCCCCTAGGTAGATAGAATGAAATGGTAACAATGTCTCTTCGCACCAGCTTGAGGTTGAAATTAGACGGTTTCAAAGTACCCCACGAGAGGATAGGATCTGCCATTTATGTTCCATAGGCGAGATGGAGATTGAGGAGCAATTTACCTTCATCAGTCCAACCTATTATGAGATTCGTGGGAGATACCACTGTTTG
This sequence comes from Diphasiastrum complanatum, assembly GCA_029204225.1. Lineage (NCBI taxonomy): Eukaryota > Viridiplantae > Streptophyta > Lycopodiopsida > Lycopodiales > Lycopodiaceae > Diphasiastrum > Diphasiastrum complanatum. Next base: position 27,094,550 of record CM055099.1, read on the forward strand.
TTTAGAAATATACAATTGGCACCAAAATGGGGTACAATGATGTTCCATGAACGTAATGAAAACTATACAACTAAGACTCGTTAGAGTCATGGTAGGAAAAATCATCCGAATCTGTGCCTGACTGCAGATCCTAAGGGTCTGCAGATGAATCGGAACCGGAGGGAACCATACGTCGTGATGTGGCCCTGGCTCTGTTGCGTGCTCTGGCTCTGGATCCTCCCCTCCCCCTGCCTCTACCTTTGTCTCTCTCCACTCCTCTGGCCCCCATCTGGCGGCCCCCACCCGTGTCTACTCCGTCTTGTCTGTGTGTCAGGTGGCGGCCGTTGGTGTTCACAAACACCAACCGCCTACACTGCTCGATGGATTATTTGCTTCTCTTCTGCGTGTGATACAAGGCTCAGGTGCTCCAATTCCGCTCACAAGCGGATGCTGAACAGTCTTGTGCAAGGACTCTCTCGGCCAATCGTCGCAGGTCACTTGTGCTACGCTCGTGGATGCACCACCATGTAACGTGCCTCAACGGAGCCTCCCTCCGTCGACTCTGCTCTCCATTGAAAGGAAACTGGAAGCGCTCAAATGTGAGCAGTTGGCAGGCAACGTTGGCCAAAATCGGACTTGTTGGCAGAAGAAAAAACATGGCACGTGTAAGTCCCCTCGAATTCACACACTAGCAATGATTACACTATTGCGGTAACATTGCTACCAAGCGATTTCTCACACGTACCTGGTCCGGGCCATGCTCCGTGTACTCCACCCATCCCCAGTGCAGCTCCGGATCGTCCCTTTCTCGGATAGAGCGCCACAGGGGGTGCAACATGTGGGCTACGGCGTCGATGGGTTGGTAAAAGAAGTCCCATCTGGCCTCCCATATATGCGAGATCTCGCCCCTCTTGCAGCAGACAAATTACAATAATCAGTGCACCGTAGCATAAAAGAAACACATCAAACTTGAGTGAGAAACAACAAACTAGACACTGAAGAGTCATACCTGTGTTGATCCAAGGCTGACGAATGAATCGCCTCGACGATGCGGTCCATGAACTTGTAAATGCACCCTCACGGTCTACCAGGCTAGCACTCTGAAAATGGGTAGGAGGACCCCAACAATCTCCTCAACACCTGTCCAGAACTCATCACCGAACACAGTGGACTGGAAAAGTGCTGCATGTGCAACATCTCTAAAGTCCCCGAAGGCCTCGTTGGAAGCCATCTGCCGCAATGCGTCCTTCACTACTATCAATCGCTCTAGCACCAAGAAGTTAAACACAAAGCGTGTGGGTGCTAGCTTCTTCAGGTTTAGGGTCGAGAAGGTGTGGAATAAGGCCAACACATGCTTCTTCCTGGTGACAAAAGTGACCAGGCGCATGGCTGTAGAAGTGATCTGCAACACAAACATCCAGTAAAAAGTTTAGGCAATAGTTGAGATGTGTTTAGCAGCATGGAGCAAGTTAAGGAAGAAAGCATAGCAAATGGAAAAAACTATACCTCTCTGATCCATGGAAGTGCACACGTCCTTCGACCCATTTTCTTTTTCTGCGCCTGGTAGACCGTGAGGAGTGCACTCTCAATCTCATTTATGAGTCCATGGATCACATTGGCGAGGCGATTTAAACGTCGGCCTTGGACGAGGACAAGCATGACTCTTCAGTGTCTAGTTTGTTGTTTCTCACTCAAGTCTGTTGCGTTTCTTTTATGCTACGGTGCCCTGATTATTGTAATTTTTCTGTTACAGGAGGGATGAGATCTTGCAGATATGGGAGGCCAGATGGGACTGCTTCCACTGAGCCATCCATGTCGTAGCCCACATGTTGCACCCCTTGTGGCGCTCTACCCGGGATTTGGACGTTCGGGAGCTACAGCGGGGATGGGTGGAGTACACTGAGTGCGTATGGCCCGGACCATGTACATGTGAGAAATCGCTTGGTAGTCTTAATACTATAGCAGTGTACTCATTGTTAGTGTGTGGATTTAGTGGGCTTACGCGCGCCATGTTTTTTTTGCTAACAGGTCCGATGCTCAGGAACATAGCACGCCAGCTGATCACCTTTGAGCGCTTCCAGTTTCCTTTTGATGGAGAGCAGTGTCGGCTGAGGGAGGGGGCCTATTAGGTGGTGGAGCATAGAGATTTCTATAGACAGGCACAAGCTGACGCACGAGCTTTACGATGGCAGAGGAGGACAGAGAGGGTGTGGGAGAGGCACAGGGGGATGACCTGGCTGACCTGTTGGTGGACCCTGATGCGGAGACACAAGAGGAGGAGCCAACCATTCCTTCACGTAGGCCTAGAGGGAGATCTAGAGGTTGTGGGAGGGGGGGTTTTGAGTTCACGTTTTGTAGACAGGAGTGGAGCATCACAGGCAGCCGTCGGCCAGGCATTATGACAGTGGGTAGGGCCATCCCAGGGTGTAGGATCACAACAGCCAGACACACAGACACGCATGCATAGACAGAGGGCAGCCCTCCTACAAAGATGCATTGCCTGAACCTCTCCTACAGCGATGCTCACAAGAGTCTGGGACAAAGGACTCTCAAAGATCCAAATAATTTTCAACCGTTGAGTTTGTCAGTTATCATATTTATAGTGCTTTGGAGGCCCTTACAAGAATCTTGTTGCCAGCTAAGGCATCAGAATGGCATGCATTCCAAGAGGGTCGTCCCTAGCCCTACTACTCTGTACTGGTCGTCATACTAGTCATATATGAAAATGTTCAATTTTGCTTGTACCTCCCCTAGATGCATGATGAAGGAAATTTTTTATTCTTTTTATACTGTAGGTTCTATTCAAGTACTTTGAAAACTGATCAATTTGACTGTATTGCACGTAACTGTAGGGCCTCGCTGACAGAATCCAAGAACAAGACTATGTCGAGCAGGCAGAATGATATTATGGTCTAAATTCTGTTTCAAGTGACCATAACTAAACTGGCTCATTACCATAGAAGCCGATCAACTGCTCTAAAAAGAATGGTGACGCTCCATGCAATTGATTTTGCCAACAAAATGCCCCACACACTTGACCCTAATTTTCTTCATCTTTGCCATGGATTTTGACACCATTGCAAAGAAGTTCTGACATAAGGACTTCTACAACTATTTAGCTTTTTATATCACCACTTGCATCCTCATGATTTATGATGAAATTAGTTGCGATGTATCTCAAAACTGGTTCGACAGTAAAACATTGATTATGGGATGCTACGATGCCATTATAATATTGGTTTGGCTGCATTTGCTTTTAGGTCAATCTGGTGCACAAGCAATAAGGGGTTTAATATCTTTGCACAACACTATTTCCGTTGACTGCTGGCAGTTGTTCCTGCATATTTGAAGTCACCAAGAGAATATAACTCGTTTTAATGTTTGCATGTCATGATGTGCACTTGCGTCTTACAAATTTACCAGTACTTCTGTTAGGTCATAGAATCTACTTTTAAGTTGTCTCTAAGCTTATGTTCTTCTCTTTTTTGTTTCAATAGAATTCTTTAATTGAATGTCTACATCTACCTAAAAATTAGATGCTAAAGGCAAATGACAGAAGCAGAATTTGAGAGAGAGAGAGAGAGAGAGAGAGAGAGAGAGAGAGAGAGAGAGAGAGAGAGAGAGAGAGAGAGAGAGAGTGACTATGTTTTCCAATTTCAGTGTGTAGGAGTGGAAGTGGAGTCGTCAAGGCCCTCTACTGATTCAGAAATAAGAAGAGATGGTGGATCAGCACCTGCCAACCATTCTTCACTGGCAGCTTTACCCGTTCATCCATTATACGCTCCTACATCTACAGCAGTATTAGGGAGCCTTAAGCATGCATTTGCATCAAATCATCTACGAGAAGCCAAAAGTCCTACCCAAGAAATTCCTTTCCCACACAAATCACAACACACACACACTCACATGCACACACACACACACACACACACACACACCCTCTCACCCCCTCTCTCTCTCTCTCTCTCTCTCTCTCTCTCTCTCTCTCTCTCTCTCTGGCGTGGGCTAGTAAGAAAAACAAAATTAAAATAAAAATGGATGCGTCCGACCCCGCGTCCGGGGGTCGGAAGCGGCCTTTTCGCGTCCACGTCCGGCGTCCAGACCCGGACGCGTCCGACCCCCAGACGCGCCCTTTTTTTTTAAAGCTATTTTACACTAAAATAATTAAAGAAACAAATTTAAAAAAAAAGAATGAGTCCGGACGCGGACGCGGGTCCCAGGCATCCACGTCCAGACGCATCCCGGAACTCGCATCCGCGTCCGGTTCCCGCTACCTTAGATATATATATATATATATATATATATATATATATATATACACACCTCTTAGAAACCCATTCTGAACGTACTGTATGTTCCGGACAGTACTTTCTGGAACGTATTGGGTCGGAACGTTTTTTTTTAATTAAAGAATACAGGACACCAATCTGCTCGCTGCTCTGCATCCTGTTTTATCTTTTGGTTCTTGCCATGATTGTCCGATAGAAGGACCGAGTGAGTTCAGGAATCTATTTAAGTGATTACTAGATTTCATGATTGTCCAAGTGCAGCCTTCAGCGAGTCCTTGATTGCACGATGGTGAGACATTTGAATGCTTACCAGCTGAAGATACTCCACCATAATCTGCTGAAACCTGGGTCGGAACGGGCCCAATACTTACGTTTTCTTTAATAAAAAAATACACAACTGGCAACTATGATATAAGATACATACCTAAATTCATTCATACATACACACATAGATGAGTGCTGAACTAAATTTAAAGCAACAAGTTCGAATCTTAATTTCTCATGTAAAGAGTTAAACAAAATTTGTTTCTTGATTGCAGATGTACAACTGCAGCATATATAAGAATACGTGAGCTTTTGGATCAGGAAAAGAAGGTATGATCTGCATGTCTTTTTTGGTGAAGGAATGCCCTGGTCCTTACATTGTTGGTGAGTGCATTTCAATTCTGCATTAGTACAGAAATAAGGGGCCTGTTGTTTTTGAATCCTTTCCTTCCCTTGTGGTCTGGAGTTCAATTCCTCTTACAAATGCATGGATATACAAGTTAAATGTTTCCTGGCATGAGTAACGGCATGTGAACTCATTGATGATTATTGTGAAAAGCTTATTGAGTAAGATGGGGCCATAAAAGAAATCTTTCATGACTATATCATCTTCTCACTTTGGGAAATCACTTGGTACCCCAAATAGAGCTAACATTTTTTTGATTCTTTTGTAGGTAAACACGATATAATTTGCATCATAAGCAACAACACTCTTTCAAATGAGAATAGCTTTACGTGTCAAGTAATCTTCAGATTTTGACATTATAAAATAGAACTAAGTGCTGTGTTTTTTTTTGGGCATGAACCGAACCATACTGACTGCAGGCAGAGGAGAATGCAAGGTCTGCAGGAGCAGAGACTCCAACTCAAACGGGCGTTGCTCCTTACATACGGCCTATGACTATGGCAGATATGCATCAAGCCTTGGAGAAGGTGAAGATGTCATGTTGCTTGTGAATGTTCTGGTTTCGTGTCTGCTATTTGTTGTTAGCATGATAAATGTTGAAATGGAAATACTCTTGCACAAGGTTGAGGATCATTGATGAAATCAGCTGAAAATTCTGTCAGGTTCGCTCAAGTGTGGCATCTGATGCTGGATGTATGCTTGAACTTCAACAATGGAATGAACAATATGGAGAGGGAGGTACCCGAAAGAAGACCACCCTTAGTTATTTCATGTAAAGGGCGAGATGGAATGATGCCGATACTAAGATGCATTGAAAATGGCTAGTGCCTGCAGTGTCTTTTTTTGAGGGTATCACCTACTTATCAATACAGAAGCCTAACTAAGCAAGTATTCTGTAGATGATTTGCCAATTTTTTCCTATTTTTTGCTATCTGGTCCAATCCCCAGAGGCCTATTACAAACAAAGAGGAACAGTCTTCGGAATAAGTGACTTTTTTTCACCAAATATATAATGCTGTGAAACAAATCTGCACACTGCAATGTATGAAATTTTTTGTGCCTGGCCCATCAATGTTAAAAGCAATGAACAAATGTGAGGCTGTTACACTTATTAAGTTTCAGTTTAAGCTTTCTCTTTTAGTTCCTGTCCACAAATATGCATGGTCTTCAATACGTCGAGATCTTACATGCCAAGGCATGAGTTTGCATTAGACCATATCTTCCTCTTACACAAAGTATATTCTTCCATTGGCATGTGGGTAGTTGAAAATAACCCATCAAGGGAGAAGCTTTGCTGCCCATGAAGCTTTTGAGGTTAATATATTTTATCAGTTTCATATAAATCTGTGGGCTTTTTGGCAGCACATCTCATTACGGATACTGATGTCATGATGAGAATAATAGACGTTGTTTCACAACTTGCACTCCGTGAGCACCTATATAAAATGGTTGCTTTGCAAGATGATGCACTTGAAGTCATTCGCTTTTAGTGCTTAAGAATCAAAACTTTGTTTTATCATGATGTGAATACCAGTGACTCTTCGAATGTGAGCACCAAAATGCCACTGCAAGATGATGCGATATTTTTGTTGTCATATGGTTTGGTCCACTTGAAATCATTCTCATTTAGTGCTTAAGAATCAAGATTTTGTTTTATCATGATGTGAATAAGTTCGAATGTGAGCACCAAAATGTTATTGCAAGATGGTTGTGTTCCCCAACCCTTCCCAACTTTGAAATGTCAGAGTGTGGTGATTGGGATTTCATTGTAACATCATGTGCATAATTGAATTGTGTCTTTTCAGTGTAAAACTTACAGCAAATAAGGATCCTAAAACACTTGAAATGATGAGGGAAACAATAGATTATGATTTCATAAGATTAGCACAAGTTGAACCATAAAAATCCATCAAAAATCTATGCTTGAACCTCACTAAATGGCCCAAATCCTTGAAGAAGACTTCACACGTGTGAAAGTACGGCCTCCCACAGTCTGAGTACTGTACACCAGACCTACATTCAATCCTATAATCATTAGTAATCACAAGTACTCAAACAATTATGAACATAGAGAGCAATTGCATCATTATAAGAGAAAAAACATGAAATTGCTTGATTGATTTTGGTGAGATATCATCACCTATATATACATGATCCATCACGGTTTTGGGCAAGTATGAGTAGCCCTAAATCTAGCTCTAATGCTAATTTTGGTGGATCTTTCATCCCTACCAAGTTAGGGTTGGAATCTTGGAGATCCCTCAACAATGCAAAAATTACCAAAAATAGCTCTTATTTTTTCTCCCTTGTATCTAAGCATAATTTGGACTCATTCCAAAGGTTCTAATACTTAGGTCTACTTGAGAACATCCTTATGAATGGAATCCTATGCTATTGGCATGTGTGACAAGCCACATCATGACCATCTAACTATTTACAAGTCATATGACCAAAACTAGTCAAGCTAGAATTGTGAATTTTTAACATTCAGTGACCGTTGATACTAGTCTCGATGCTGGAATTTCTAGTACAAAATCTATTGGTGCATGTGACAAGTATTTTGATCAATGCATACATGGAGCCAAGCTGTTGTAAACATTGCTTGTATTAGTAGCTTTTGCAATGAATTTGTCTTCATAGCATTACGTTGATGAATTGGTGTGTTGTGCTTGAGTTGGTGGGCTTGCCCACCCAAGTTTGATTCTTTGTGATAATCTACAAAGTTCTTATAGCAAGTCGAACTACTACAAATGGTATGTTTGATTCTATAGAGAGAGCCAAAAGAAATTTCCTAGAAGAAAAATGCTAATCGGAGATTTAAATTCCATACCTCTTTAGCAACAAACTTCTATTATCCCTAATAACCACCATCTCATAGATCGCACTAGCTTAATGATTTATGGATTATTGATGATAGGATCTCAAGGGCCATTCATTTTTAGGTCAATCCCTTTGTTCAATTGAGTTGCCCATCAATGCATTTAATGCAACTGCTTAATCTATTTGAGGACCAAAGAGGTGTTGTAATGTTTGATTGATAATTCCACATTTTTGAATAAGTCCTCCTTCTACCATCCTTGTATTCCATTTTACACTTCATTCACATCCTTTATTTTTGCCATTGATTTCAAGCATCTCCCAATTCACTTTGTCCACCTTATTTCAATATTGGAAATTGCATCCAATTGTATTATAAGATGCCAAATCAACTTTTCCAAACATCAAAACTTAAGGATGGTAATTAGCAAAGGGAAATAAGTCATGCTAAGTGAGCCTTGCTATCAAATAGGTTGTTTCCATGCTCTAGCTACAAATAGGGTTGTTTCCATGCTCTTGCTCTAGCTAAGTGAGCCTTGCTATCAAATAGGTTGTTTCCATGCTCTAACATATCCAACCCTATCAACACCCATAGCAACATGGGTCCATGAGTCTTCTGGAACTAGATTTTTCATGCGTAAGTAGCCAAGTGGCTTTGTAGGGGATATGTAGGGTATATGTGCATGAGTACCTCACTAACCACCCCTTGTGAATTTTGAATTGTTGCATAAGGTGTGGCTCAAAGAAGTTGCTTGGAACTAGGATTGGGTATTGATATAAGGAGTGTAGTTACTAGCTCTGATTGCGCACTTAGACTAGCGATTAGCGTCGTTCCGAAGCTCCAATCTTAGCTTTTGATAGATAATTTATATGAGTTCAAAACAAAAAAATTGTGGCTTTTAAACAAGACGCACAAATATGGCATCACATAAGCTCAAAGAAGGCAAAGTATAATGTAGAAAGTAAATTCCAACTATGATTAGTAAATGAATATTAGTGACGTCGTAAATGGCATATCCCCATATTCCTACAAGAATTACAATAGAGTCGCTTACAATGTAGTTAAAACTCTCATTCAACAATGACCACAAGAATATAATAAATAAACTAGTGTCTCAACATTGCATGTTCTTTTAAGAAGATGTAGAGTTGGTGTATTGTCCCCCCCAAGTCATGAGCAAGTGTTGGCATAATTTTCCATGAATTTTTTTTCTAAGAGTAAGCTTGATCTTTCATGTTTTATTATTATTATCACAATTCAATAAATGTAAAAGATGTGCCACGGTATGTCACAAGCATAATCGATGAGCTTTCAAATTTTAGAGGGGTTTTAAAACTGCCCATAAGATGGTAGGTATGCGCACATGTGAACTATCTTGCATAGTCACTAGGTGACATGGCATGTTGATAGGCATGGAAAATTGAACATTTGTATATGTACATGTACCTTGCATTGTCATTCTGGTCTCAAATCTTTTGTTATTATTTTGTTTGTGTTCTAGTATTATTCCTTTGAATGATTTCCGATTATCTAGATTGTAGACCAACTATTTTAGCACTTCTACAAAGAGCTTTCCTAACACTAATAAAGTACTCAAGTAGACCAACACAACAAAAAATAATATAGTCCTAGTTGATTTCGTCAAAATCTTTGTCCAAATTTATCTTTCTAATATAGCTTCAAGTTTATAATAGTCAACATAATCGAGACCAAATGTCTAAGATGATGTAAGTTATAATAGTCAGCATGATCGAGTGTAGACAAAATGTCTAAGATGATATAAGCTATAATAGTTAGCATGATCGAGTGTAGAGCAAATGTCTAAGATGATATAAGTTATATTCTTTCCCTTGACAATTTTGAGTTGTTTTTCAAGGATGACTCTGTTAAGAATAGGAGAGCCTATTTAGCTAGGACTTTGGCAACATTGTACAAGGAAGTTTTTATAACCCTAGGAGATTTGGTTTTAGAAATCATTCTAATTAGGCATTCCAACATCCAAGGAATAAAAGCTTCCAACTTGTAATTTTCTTAGATATCCTTCAAAGAGCAGGGCCAAGCAAGCACATTCTAACAAGCTAAAATCATGAATGATTCGATCAATAACCATAATTTTATCTTTTGGGATTTGTTCTAGTGCAACTTGGAGTTTTGTCAAGGAAATGGGCTAATCAAGTGCAATAGAGTTTTCTTTTTAAAGAATATTTCCAATCTAAGTACAGTCAACAAGGACAGTTTGATTGAGCTTTGTTGATAAAAAGATGGGGACCTACGTGTGTAGTTTTCTAATATGGATCTTATACTGGGTTTCATGTTTGTGATAGTGGAAGAGAGGAGGTTTCAACTCATTCTTTGGAACTTTGGTTGAGCAAACATTTTAATAGCTCATACAACTTATTCATAGAATGTTTTTAAAGATTTTAGAGGCTTTGATAACTTCCTTGACTTTTCTAAGACTGGAAAGAAGATTAGGGCCTACTACCACTTTTTTAAAAGCTGGGTTTGAAAAGTAGGCTTCAAAATTAGAGAGCTATTGATTATGTAAATTTGTAATCTTTTGTGTAGTTTCTAATTTCGAGGAAATGTTGATAAAAAGTGTAGTAAGATTGTAAGCTTTTGTCGATTTAAAATTCATCTAAAGGAAGTGGCAGGAAATGTGATATATATCAAGCCAAGCAAAAGAGATGTGAGGTCCATCTCTACAATTGGACCGTGTGGTGTTTATAGCTAAAATTGATATCAACGTCATCAACAAAGGAGAGCTAAAATTAGGACTAGTTCCATTGGACATTTTTGAAATGAGGCATAACATGCAACAACAAAAAAGGTCATTTTTTACGTAAAATCATGAAAAAGCAATTTTCGGGACCTCGAAAAGGTCCTTTTGGAATCCGATAGATGTAAATTCAACAAGAAGTACGCATCAGCATTTTGTCGATGGCAAATTTGGTTCATATGATGCATTTTGACGAATGTAGGCTTGAAAAGTCCACGTCGAATTTGACATGTACAAAGTGAATGTCAAAAATAGGGTCCACGTCTAATTTGACGTGCTCGTCTTAAACGTCAGATTTCAATATAATCCAACAATGTTAGATTTTGACATCTCCTACGGTTTTCCTATGGACAAAGAAGTTTTTAAATCCGTTGAAAATTTCCTACGAATGTCCAACATATTTCTTATTGGTTTTCAGAAGTGTTGGAATCCGACGAAACACACTAGTGTCAAAATCCAACATTTACTGTGAATTTTTGACATGTCCCTTGGATGTTCGATGGATTTTTTAATTCAAAATCAAACTGATAATATTTGAAACCCGAAGCAGACGATGCAGCATAGCATGGATTTGCTCTGATACCAGCACACGTGTCTACACTAGGTCTTTTGGCTAAACATAACTCTAACGGTTAACTCTTTTCATACTCTTTTTTGCATATAACGAACTGATATGGACCAATTTGGCCGTAAGTTGATCAGTATGGCACTCACCCTGATACAGTGATATAACGGCTTGGCCTATCACTAAAAAATCTGTGTTTGGGAAGGCTGGACTATGTTTTAAAATGCTATTCAAAGCGGTTAAGTAGTATAACTTCTTTTGGACATGAATAGCAACTGTCGTTCAACTATGACACCTGTCTTTCTCACTGAACTAACTTGAGTTGTTTTGTTTTGTGGGATGGTGGCAGGTATCACCTGGACGTCTTGAAAGTGGTTATGCTTTATGGTGTTTTCTAGTACTACATTTTACTTTTTAGTTGTACTTTACCTTGTTGGATTATGAATAAAGGCTTCAAAGAGCTTCAGTCTTGCTTTGTCAAGAGGAACTAAGTGTGGTCTTCTCTCTCTCTCTCTCTCTCTCTCTCTCTCTCTCTCTCTCTCTCTCTCTCTCTCTCTCTCTCTCTCTCTCTCTCTCTCTCTCCCCCTCCCTCCCTCCCTCCCTCCCTCCCTCCCTCCCTCCCTCCCTCCCTCCCTCCCTCCCTCCCTCTCTCTCTCTCTCTCTCTCTCTCTCTCTCTCTCTCTCTCTCTCTCTCTCTCTCTCTCTCTCTCTCTGTGCATCCTTGGGATGTAAATCTGACTATCCTTTGGTGTTACCTTTTATTTCTGATTCATCGGCTAACTTAGTTCTTTTTTATGTTTAGTCCTGAGGTTGGTTTCAAGATGCCGTCACCTTGGATTATGGGGAGCTCCTTCCTCCACATAACCGTTTTATTCAAACCTTGATATGTTGCATGAAAAAGTTCGCTACTATGCATGACTTTATCATTGAAATTGATTAGGCTACATGTCTTACTACTAGACCTGAAGATAAAGTCATGTGTCTTATTGATCTACTTGGTACTTTGGATTGGGTTAAGATATATCTAGATTTTATTAAGAAAAGAGTGTTGGATTTATTTCCTCTACTCTCCTAAATCCTATGTTAATCTGCCTCCATTCATGCTGCTGCATTTTACTTGTGTTGTCCCACAGTCTGCATATTTACACGTAAAATAAGACAGGCCAAAAAGGCGATAGTTGTAACACTTTGTATTTTTACTCACTATTTATGACAGGCAAAAAATGCGATAGTTGCACAGTCTGCATATTTACAAGTAAATTTGAACAGGCAAAAAATGCGACACTGCATTTTTACACGCATTTTATGAAAAACAGAAAATGCGAAAAATACGACACTACATTTTTACATGCACTTTATGACAGGCAAAAAATGCGACACTGCATTTTTACACGCAATTTATGAAGGTGATACTTGCCTTTAAAAATGCAACACTTGCCTTTAAAAGGACGCAGGTGGCCTTTAGGTAAGGACAAGGCCAAAGGCCAAAGGGTGTAGCAATTTCACATTTTCACCAACGTTATTTTTGGCGAAGCTCGACGTTGCAGCCTCTTCACGCTCGTTCTATGCACTATGCAATCAGATTTGATAACAATAGCAGCCACCCACGATCTCCTACAGACGGCACAACCACTTTTGTACCTTCTTCATCTGCACACCTGCAAAATTTATGTATATAGTGAATACCATCTCGGTATTCAGGCATAAGCGCAATAAGCGAAAATCAACAAGCAGAAAACGTAGCTTGATTTTCGTAACATGTGAAACAGACATTGTAGATTCTTTCACACATTGATTCCTTCGTTCAGACAGACTATCAGTAATAGGTTCATAACCTTTACAGATTATAGTTAGTTTTGTGAGTACGCGGTTTCGTCCGCTATTGTTTTGTGCTCACTTGCATATTTTGTTATACTTAATCGAATTACAACTCTGTCTATTTCTGCATTTAGATTTGTGTCAATACTGTAATGCTATTCTATGTTCTGTCTGGCCATCTAATTGATTTGTCTGGTTGTTTGCTCAGCGCTTCCGCTACCACCACGCATTAAAAGCTTTGAAATTATTATATTCTCGTGTTTGCCTACTAAGTCACCAGTAGTGCATGCACCGAGAGATAGCCAAATTGTTTCTTCCGACATGGTATCAGAGCGATAGGTTACTATTCTTTGATTATTTAGAGCTTTAATATAAAAAACCATCTGATTTTTCAAGCGGTTTTATGTCAGAGCTATTTCTATGGCCTGATAAGCTTCCCACAGAACTTGATCCTACTAGCCGATAGGATTATTGCTTTATCATTCTGTAATTTAGCACCAGATTTTCATACTTAAGTCACTGATAGTTACTCCTATCACCTAGACTAAACTTCCACATGGATTTCCAAGGGAAATCCAGTCCTATCATGGACAAGCTTGATGCAACCAATTACCATATATGGAAATTTAAGATGAGAACCGTGCTAATGGCTAAGGAGTTGTATAATGTTGTTGTTAGCTGATGCCATGCCCCGAGGTGTCAATGCAGAACCTCTCCACTCAAAAGGGCTTCTACTAGAGATGAAGTTGAGAGCCGAGTCTGAGAGCACAAGAATTGTTAAGTGCTAGGCTAAAATATACAGTTGTAGGCCCCATGGTATGTCCCGAAAGATGGATAGCCATGTGGGAGCTAGCAAATTAGATTATCTCAACTTGAGTTGTGTTTTTTATTAAAGAGATGTAATTGGGTTCTACAGCTTGTGGCTATAAATAGAGGCCTCATCCACGAGTTTCAAAGCATGTAATCTATACTAAAATGTTGTTGCTCTCTTAATTGAAGATTATTCCTCTTGCATTTCCTCCCATGCTCCATCTTCATGCATTTTGTTTGGGTACTGGTGTATGAATGTGTTTGTTGATTGTTTCTTCTCTTAAGGATTGGTTTGGGATTAACTTCAGGTAGATGTGTAGGACTTGGAAATCGATTTACTATTCCACTGATTTATGATGTTTCCCAGTTTCGACTTCCTGAGGAGTTTTTGTTACAAATGTTGAGTGACAATTGTAGCAAGCACGCTGTAGGATTCCCAGTTGTTTAGTTAAAGTGGTGTTGATGATTATGTGATTTCAGTAGGAGTAGATAAAGTTTAGATTTTTCTCTTTTTTTGAGTAGAGTACTTTAGTAATACTCCGTAGACTGTAAACAATCAAGAAATAATCTGAAGCAGGACTGTAGAACATAGCATGCATTATCCCAGAACACCACCGCCCCACCGCTTCTCACATTTTTTTCGAGGGGTGGAGGATTAGAAGGTTGTGTTTGATGTTTAAATCTGATTTTTGAGTCTCGAGTTTCTATCCGACGCAACATGTTTTGAGTTATACTTTGATTGATTGCTTGCTGTCATACTTTCATCATTTCCCCAAGCATGCCTTCCATACTCTTGTTGTCAGCTCGAGATTGCTTCAAACGCCCCAACTGATCAATCAGATCGATGTGATCTCACTCCAAATCTTTCGAAAATCCTCCGTCGCTAGCACCGCCAGTCCAAAAATCCAAGTTTTTGACAACTTTTCGATTTTTCGATTTTTCGATTTTTTGATTTTTTTGATTTCACGATTTTTCGAGAAAAAGTATATGGAGAATATATGGAAGCATCTCATAAGTCAAGTCCACGAACAACCAACTGATAACATGATGATCATATGGTTTCCTCTTTGTATGCCTTAGTAATATAAAAATAAAAAAAGATGAATGCGTACGTGACTATATTGAGAATATACTTCCAGGAACAACCAACTGATAAAATGCTGATCATATGGTTTCTAGTTGGACTTCCCAGATGTATCCATAAAGAGCTTAAACCTAGCAAAGAATATTTTACTCTTAAATCTGCTATGTCTGATGCCATTCGTGAAAAAGATGAAGGTTTGATGATGAGGACCAGAAAGAGAAAAGAGCTCACGTGTATTTCTTGATAACCATCCAAGTGAGCCACGAGATTCCGACCAAGCCTGGAAATTGCTGAATTCACACGTGTGGGACACCCTACACATGTATTTTTGATATTCTAAGCCCAACAATACCATAAAGATCAGACTAGCATTGGTTGACAATAGGAAAGCTGATCATACAAGAAATATTATTGTGTTACAAGCAAGATCTGTCAACAAAACATAAGACTAAGCATCATAAATGCCTCAACTAGGCTAGAGAGAGAAAATAGGAAGTACAAAACTTGTGTAGAGAGAGAGGGCACAAAGAGCTTGTCTCCAAATTTGCATTACACACAAATTTCATCATTTTCTCAATGAGAGTACATCACATATATATAGATCCATGGACTCTCCTTCTACTTTGAGTTGAATTGGAGTTGTGAATCCACTTCTCAAGCTATCTAGACTTATTCAAGCCACCTCACTATGTCTAATTGTGCCACCAAGTCTTTTCATGCATTAAATGTGGCATGTAAAGTACAAATGGCAATTCCTATGGTAGCTCGAGTTTCTACTTCTACCTACCTTGAATATTCTATTTTAAGATGGGTCTTTACTAAGCCAAAAGAGCTCAATTCATCTTTGGCATTTTTAGAACCCCTACTCACAACATTAGATAGATTTTTCAATATTTTGACAGAAATCTCAATTTGAGTTGATGAATCAACAGCATCAACAATAGATGGAGAAACTCAATAAAGAGTTTCAGCAAGACTTAAAGTCTTTTCAAAGTCAGATGCTAGGGCAATTGCCATCTGGTAACGCTATCCATAGGCAAGAAGACACCTGGTGCCCACAATGTTGTGGCCCACATACCGATAATGAGTGTCCATTACATCGCCCTTATGCACCGCAACAATGTATACTGTGTGATATGACCACTCATACCACATCTAGCTATAGGTACAACCTGTTGATTTCACACATGTGGACTGTCCACAACATGTACTTGTGATCTCCTAAGGTGTGTAGATGCACCAAGATCAAGACTAGATTGAGATTCAAGATCTATCCTTGATTCTATGGCAAAAACACACTACTACATGCATTCGATCACTTCCAACTCTCACTCACACGTGTGGGAAGAGTTCCAAAAATAACCTAATTAAAAACAAGCTGCTCTCCTTGGGTAGAGAGAGAAAATCATCATGAGCTCTCAAGTAGAGAGAGAAAGCTAGAAAACCAATTACTCACAAAATCCACTCAATCTCAAAATCAATTAGATCCAAATGAGAAGTACAATGATACTAGTAGATCCACGAGCTACCACTATACTTAACTATGATTGGACCACAATTTTTGGACCATTGATCCACTCACCTCTAAATTCTATTGGACCATTTTCAAGCAAACCTCAAATTCTATTGGACCCCTCAAGGTTCCATCTCTTAATCATGTTGGACCTCTTAAATTTCATCAAACAAAAGTATTACACTTGTCTACACTCTAATTGTCACGAGTTTAGCGTCTTACCCTATTTTGGCTAAATAGTGGCATTACAAGTGGAAATGGGTAATTTGCCATCTATGCCAAATTTGGTCCTATCAACATCCTACACCTAGATGCTTGACATAAAAAACATAAGATCCCTATATCTAACATAGATAATCTTTTTCACTTCTTCACACTCCTAAAAAATTATATATGAAGATTTGAGCATTGATCTTGATATAACTCCAAGATTAGATCTATGCTTGATGAAAGCACTTTTGCTCAAAGGCTTGGTGAGTAGATCGGCAATACAAGAGGACGAGTTGACACGCTTCAAATAGATTTCTCCTCCAATAAGCTTTTCTCTCACAAAATGGTGTGCCACTTCTATATGCTTGCTTCTTGCATGAAATATGGGATTATTGGCAAGAGCTTGGGCCGAGATATTATCACACTTGATCATTGGTAGATCATATTCCTTGATGCACTTTAGCTCCAATAATAATCTCTTGATCCAAAGCACCTCTTTGGTGGTTGTAGTCAGTGATTTGTACTCGGCCTCACATGAAGAGAGAGATATAGTATCTTGCTTTTTGAAAAACCAAGATATTAGATTGCCTCCAAGAAAGATAGTGTATGCACTAATAGACTTTCGATCCATCTTGTCACTTGCAAAATCCGAGTCCGAGTAGCTAACAATGGATAGATCTTCACTTTTATAAAGTAGACCATTATCACAAGATGAAGATACATATCTTACAATCCTCTTGGCCATCTTCCAATGATGAATCTTAGGATCTTGCATAAATTGACTCAATTTGTGCACACAAAAACTTAAATCGGGCCTAGTAATGGTAAGCCAAATCAAGGAGCCTACAAGACTCCTAAAAAGTGTGATGTCCTCGAAGGATCTTTCATCACCTTTATTAGATCTTTTACAATTTGCTCTATTGGAGTATCTATGCTCTTAGAATTTTCCATATGGATTTTTTTCAACATAGAGTGAGCATATCTAGATTGGCATATAAAAACATGATCTTCATAAAAATCAATCTCTAGGCCTAGGATGTAATGTCTTTCTCCTAGATCTTGCATTTTAAACTCACATCCAAGTGCTAGCTTAGTTTCATCAACTAGTTTGATAAAACTTCCACAAAGAATAACGTCATCAACATAAATTAGAAGAATGACAATATTACTATCAACAAACTTTAGATACATGGAAGGATCATAGTCACTAAGAGTAAATCCTATTGAGATAAGGATCCTTTGGCACATAATCTTGCTTTATACTTTTTGATGGTTCCATCATGATTGTACTTGATCCGAAATACCCATTTGTAACCAATCACATGCTTGTTGGATGGAGGATCCACAAGCTCCCAAGTATTGTTGGTGATCAATGCATCATACTCTTGCTTCATGGCATCATACCACTCCTTGGTATTGAGTGCCTCTTGTACATTCTTTGGCTCTTCATGAGAGACATAAAAAACATGATTAGTGGAATCAAGATCCACTTGTTTGCCTTTGTCAACATATGAGAGCCTCTTAGGCTCGGATCTATCTCTCATGGATCTTCTTGGTGAGAAAATCCGAGGAGAGTCTTCTTCAATTCTCGACCCCATCACATCATAATTGTCTTCAAAATCAATAATAGGTGATGGATCCATAGACTTCTTGATCTCGGCCTCTTCAAAAGATGAATGTTGATCTTTATGAAAGACAACATATCTACTTTGAATAACTTGAGAAGTAGAGAGTACAAAGATTATCATCCATAAGACAAGAGAGAAGCCATTAAAATTTACTTCTTTCTTAACTATATTTGGGAGTTCAGATATTGAGGATTGATTGAGAGAGAGAGAGAGAGAGAGAGAGAGAGAGAGAGAGAGAGAGAGAGAGAGAGAGAGAGAGAGAGAGAGAGAGAGAGAGAGAGAGAGAGAGAGAGAGAGAGAATGTGTGTGTGTGTGTGTGTGTGTGTGTGTGTGTGTGTGTGTGTGTGTGTGTTTTGTATTATGCATTAGTTTAGGATATTTAAGAGTGATAGATAAATAGGACCATCAGAAGGCGTTTGATCAATTGAAACAATCATTAGCAGAAGCCACTAGGTCAGACCTCCAAATTGAGCTAAAAAGTTTCATGTATATGTAGACACATCATCGTTTCCAATAGCATTAGGGAAAATATGGGCTCAAAATGGGCCCTTTAAGAATAGCCCTTCCATTGTCTTCATATGCATCAGTAGTACCAGGATGCTATGGTCGTCGTTAGGGAGTTGGGTCCTCTCGATTTTTTATCACAATGACAGTGGACCCAAATTGGTTAGAAGTGAGAGGAGAGTTGAGATTTCAACAGACACCTGCAGATAGGCCCGATTTGGGGTGGAGAGATTTCAGCATAAAGCCTCAGCACTTGTTAGATTTGTTGAAGAAGAATGGGATATTTGGGCACATTATAGGAATGCTCCATGTTGTAGAGTTTCAAAAGAGCTCATGTCCACCTATTGATTATATTGGAGGAGGGAGCAAACCCATTATTGTTGGAGACTAATATCGTAACATACACAAATCTGCTAGGTGCAAGTTCAATTAGTTCAGTAGAATCTGGTAATGATACCTTCTGTCATACTGGCCTTGGTATGGCCATGTATTTCGTGCATGCTTGACTCCATAGATATATTCGTGTCGTCAATCTGGTTCTTATTACCAAATTTGTGTTCAGATTCGTCACTTGAATCATCATCAGACCCTTTAGAGTCTTGGTCTGCAACTTTAATTTCTTCATTCAAAACATCTGCTTCAGTGTTGCAGGCATCGAAGAATTCTTCGTCATCAGTATTTTCAAAGCATTCAAAATATTGCATTTCGATGTCAGATGCATTGGAAAAAATATTAAGGCATAAGAAGAATCTTTTGAGGTAAAACTGGTGTCAGACAAAGGAGTTTTACCTTCGTATTTGTCACGAATCCAGGTGATTATTTGTTCTGCTAGCTTACGTCAATTATTGATCTCACCAGTCTGAAATCTCAACTCTCTGGATTTTCAATGAACACTTGCGTTTGATTGATAAATCCAGGGCCGTCCAATTAGCACAGAAGAAGATGACAAACCAGGTGGTTTGATAACTATGAAATTCATTTTGAAAGGCTTGGCTTGAATGTAAACAGTAACATCCTTCAATTCTCCAATAGGTTTTCGTCGCGTCGAATCAGATAGCTGGATATTTCGCTATGTCAGTTGAATGTCAGTTAGCCCCAAAGCATGAGTTGTGTCTTCTGTTATGATATTCACGATGGAACCAGAGTCTATTGGCACTTTTCAATCAAACATCCCGCAATGGTAACATCAATTTCAAGTGCGCCGAGATCTCCTAAATCAATAGACAATACACCAGCATCTGGCAAAGAAACTTTTTTTTTTTTTTAGGGGCAGAAATACCTTTCAATTGCTTACGGTAATAAGTGTTGTTTGCCAACAATTGCTCAAAAGTGATGTTCGGACGAAGAGATCCAATATTAATCACTATATCATAGTCCTTCATCTTTGATTTCGAGATTGGCTTGTCAATAACAGCACTAGAAATTTAGTCTTTGGTACGTCATCATCCCCTTTCTCAAACATGACCACCTTCTCTACAACAGCTGACTGAAGTTTAGTGTTGATAATTTCTTTCGCTTCTGCTGAGATATTTTCTGCAACTAATTTTGCAGCATGGCGGTCATAGTTGTGGTCGTCTTTAAGATCTTCTTTGGTCGTAGATTTATTTCTTGACTTGCTAAAAGATTTCTTTTTTGAAGATTTTTTGTGCTTCGCTAAAGATTTCTATTCGGGTTTTGAGGAACCTTTGCTTCTCATTGTGACTTTGAATATCTTCTCTATGTCGCTTGGCCAAGACTGGTCTTCTGTCTTTGCCAATTTCCTTCAATAATATCAATCCTCTACACAGCAGCATCAGTTGAAGCTTTTACTTTCGAGTCTGCAGCAGTTGGTGTTGCTACATGTGAAAGATTTCAGATCCTTAAGATCCAATCTACTTGAATGATCTTTGGTTAGAAAGAGAAATACACTACCAATTTCACCAATGTAGAAAAATCAGCATCTACACACAATTTGAGATGCAAACACTAATAGAACTTGATCAAACTTGAATGAAATGATTATGTACTGTTGCTGTCCGTACAAAACCAGCAAGCTACTATATTTCACACGTGTGGATCCAAAAATAACAAATATAGATCATTCTACACATAGAATTGCAAGCAATCACCAAGATAATGCACCAATGGATAGTAGAACCCAAGAGGACCATGTATAAGCATGAAATGAGATAGAGAAGAGAGAAGATGACTCTCTCCATGAGTTACATCCTTTTATAACAGGTCCAAACCCTATTTGGCCACTTGGCTTTCCCACCAAAATGCTAACCCTACCAATTTTGGGTCTAGATTCAATGTACCCAACTTATTCAAATTGAATCTACTCAAACTCGCATTCTATCTTTTCCACACTTTCAAAAAGTGTTTATTCAAATGAAATTTAGACTAATGAACTTTGAAAAGTCAACCTCTAAGTCTAAAACAAGTTTTGGCCTCAATATGCCAAATATGGAAATATTGCAAAATGTGATGAAAACTAGTTGAATCTTTCACACTCCCTCTTCAACTAGTTTTAGCATAGACTTTGATAATACTCCAAGTGAAGTCCTATGCTTCATGAACAAGTCTTTTCCCAATGCTTTGGTGAAGATATCAGCTACACATTCCCTTGAAGACACATGTTGAAGCTCCACCTCCTTTGCAATGACTCGCTCCCTCACAAAATGATATTGTATCTCAATATGCTTGCTCCTAGCATGAAAGATAGGATTGGATGCCATTCTTTGGGCTGATTGATTGTCACAAAAGATGATTGGGCTCTCTGAAAAATCCAGCAAGTGAAGATACTTGATCATCCTTTTGATCCATACCATCTCCTTTGTGCAATGTGTAAAAGCTTTGTACTCGGTCTCACTAGATGACAATGAGATAGTGGCTTGTTTCTTTGACATCCATGATATAGCTCCATCACCTATGAAAATACAATAAGAACTAATGGATTTCCTATCCATTACATCTCCATCATAGTCCTAATCTGAAAATCCAAAAAGATTAGGTGATGATCCCTCATACAATATGCCAAAATCTCGAGTTCCAATGATGTACCTCAAAACTCGCTTTCCTAGCTTCCAATGCTCCTAGCATAGTTTTTGCCAATAGAACTATGATCCACCATAAGAATGATCTTCTTCCTAAGAATAGATCTCCTTTCAATGATCATGTAATGCTCAAAATAGAAACAACCATAATTGATATAGAGAATAGTGTCCACTTGGGATGCTTCACTATTTC
The DNA here is from genome assembly GCA_029204225.1 of Diphasiastrum complanatum. Classification (NCBI taxonomy): domain Eukaryota; kingdom Viridiplantae; phylum Streptophyta; class Lycopodiopsida; order Lycopodiales; family Lycopodiaceae; genus Diphasiastrum; species Diphasiastrum complanatum. Next base: position 27,116,442 of record CM055099.1, read on the forward strand.
TTACATCAATTTTACATGTAAAAATGTGACTAGAACATGAAGAATCAAATAGAATGTAAGTGAGATGATTCCACCATGCTTCCAACTCTAAACTCTCTAGAAAAATACAGAAAAAAAAACAATAAATGTGAGTGATCAACTTTTGCTTGCATGTCTCCTCCTCCTTTGTCCTTTGTTGCCTTGTATCCACCATGATACTCCATGAATGAGCCTCCATCTTAATCTTGCCACAAGAAACCATCAAACCTTGGAAATCCATGAGTAGGTGAGTTCATTAATGATGCAAATCCAGCACCACATGACTCCATAAACCAAGTAGTTTGCACTAGTCCATCTTCAAGATCTACTTGACACAAGAAAATGACCATGAATTCACCAAAAATTGACAATCTCCAAGTATTGGCACCAAGTAGCTCAACACTTGAGAACTTAGCCATGGATGAGTGACATCATGAGCCTCCAATAGCTTCATTTTCATCAGCAAAATCAGCCAAGAATTCTAGTACAAATCCAACATCAAAACAATGCTCACCAATGTAGCTAGTTTTACCATATCTTGACAATTTGCACACATCCACATGACATTGCTCAAACATGAGATAGAACAAGTAAAGTAAACTTGAACAACACTTCCTTGCTGCTCCTTTGACCTTACTTGAGTCTTCAATATGCTACAAAAACAGATCCATATCACCTTTGCCAATTACCTCTCCTTTGATGTTCTTGACTAGCTCCAAATTGCCAACTTTCCTTTTGACTAGTTGAAGCGCTTTGAGATCAACCTCTTGATCTTCAACTTGACCATCAAGGTCATTGAACAAAATTTGTTTTCCAGATCCATTACTTGATTTTACAGCAAGATAACATCCATCCACTTGCGTAGCTCCATGTACACAAGAAGATCTTCCAAAAGATGTTTCACTCTTCATAAGAGATCGATACTCAAAATCCATTGCTTGGATCCACTCCTCTTATTTCCTTGCTTGATCTACACTTGTAGGCTCATCCAAAGAGGTTAGAAAAGCAACATAATCTTCAGAAACTACTTGCTTACCCTTTTGATCATATGTGAGCCTTGAAGGTACTTGTCTTTCTCTTGATGTTCTCCTTGGCTTTTGACTTGATGAAGGTCCATCATCACCACCATCCAAAGTAGGATCCTTCTCATCAACATCAAGAATGTTAGATCCATATACTTTACCATCAATCATGCTTGAAGACACCTTTGGAATGTTTCCCTCATAAAAAATGACATCTCTACCAACAATCACTTTGTTAGTAGAAGGAATGTAAACCTTGTAGGCTTTACTCACCTCACTATATCCAACAAAAATACCTCTTCTTGAAGATGGATCCTCCTTGGTCCTATCATCAAGAGTAATGTTGACATAGCATGTGCATCCAAAGGTTCTTAGAAAGTTGACACTCGGCCTCCTCTTGAATAGCATCTCAAAAGGTGTCCTTCCATCCAAAATAGCACTCGGCCGCCTATTGCACAAGAAATTGGCACACAACAAAGCTTGATCCCAAAATGGTTTGTCAAGATTAGCACTTAACCTCATAGCTTTAGCACTTTCACATAAAGTTCTATTCTTCCTTTCAGCCACTCCATTTTATTGTGGGGTCCTTGATGTTGTATAGTCCCTCTTGATCCCATGCTCATCACAAAAGGCCTTGAACTTGTTAGATATGTACTCACCACCATTGTCACCTCTCAAGCACTTGATCTTTGTGAAAAATTGGTTCTCCCTTGCATTCTTGAAATTGACAAAGACATCATACACTTCATCCTTGCTCTTTAGTAGATAGATCCAACCAAATCTACTAAAATCATCAATGAATATTACATACATCTTAGCTCCACTATTGCTAATTGTAGTAAATCCATGAATATCCGAATGTACAAGTTGAAAAGGCTTTGTAGATCTAGAAATAGATCTAGTATAAGGTAGTCTATGTGACTTAGACAAAGCACAAGACTCACAAACATGCTTGTCATTACTTAAGGACCTTGGAAGACCAATCACAACCTTCTTCCTTGCCATTACCTCCAATGACTTGAAGTTGAGGTGTCCCATCCTTTTGTGCCAAACCTCTTGAATAGAAATTTGCTCCCTTGCAACACATCCAACTTGGTTAGAAATAACACAAGCATCAAGTTTGAACAACTTCCCTTCCCTTTTACCTTTTCCAATCAAGACATCCTTCCTTTTGATCAAACAAGCATCTCCATCAAACTCCACCTTGAGGCCCTTACTTAGCATTTGACTCACACTAAGCCAATTCTTGGTAATAGATGGAATAAACAAGACATCCTCCAAATGAACATTCCTATTTGTAGAGAGAGAAATAGGAATTGTGCCAATCCCTTTGATTGCACACTTACCATCATTGGCCATGTAGATCACCCTCTTGTCATCTCCATATGCCAACAAAGAAGTGAAGTACTCTTTGTGAAAGGTCATGTGTGAACTTGCTCCACTATCAATCCACCAAGGATATAGATCTCCATCATTATCAAGCATACATGAAGACATCACAAAGGCATCATCATTTGCATCTTGCACATCCAAACCATCCTCATCAAGAGTAAGATTACCTTGCTTGTCTCCTTGATCTCTCTTCTTCTTGTAGCACTCACTTGCAAAGTGTCCTTTGATGCCACAATAGAAGCACTTGAGCTTTGATCTATCCTTCTTTCTGCCACTGAAGAAGCATCCACTTGATCTTGCCCTTTAGACCACTTGCTTTTGGTTTTGCCCTTGAATTTGCCCTTTGTGAACATAGCATCCTCTTGAAGTGTCGATGTAGATCCACCTCTTGCTTGAAGCCTATATTCCTCATTGATCAAGATCTCTTGAAGATCAATCAAACTTGGCAAAGTCTTTTGAATAGCAATACTTTGAACAATGTTAGCATCAGCATCCAACAAGCCATTAAGAATCACTTGAATAAGCTCTCCTTCCTTAATGCTTTCATCTATGCAAGCTAACTCATCATTTAATGCTTTCATTCTCAAAACAAAAGTACTTGGACTTTCTTCATTCTTTTGCAAACAAGAAAAGATTTGCCTTCTTAGATTCAACACTCTAGAAGTAGACTTGGATTCATAAAGCTTCTTCAATGAATTCCAAGCTTCCAAAGATGATGTGCACTTACCAACTTCCTTGAGAAGTTCATTGGTAACATTCATCTTTATCATGTGTAGAGCCTTCTTGGCCCTCTTGTCATACCTAAATTGATCTTGTTGTGTTGCTGGTCTCTCCTCCAAACCTACAACAATATCCAAAACATCATTCATCTCAAGAAGTGACTCCATCCTCACTTTCCATAATGAATAGTTACTTGAGGTAAGCCTATCATTGGCTTCCAACATGACTCCAATTGAGGTTGCCATGTAGCAATGACCTGATCTTCTCTTTCAACCTACTTCAATGCACAAAGCACTCCTTTGAACAACAACAAATGCTTTCAAAAGAAATCACCAAGATTTGAAACTATCTCACAAATTCTCTTCTAGCACTTATCCAAGCAAATCAACACATAGAATCATGGAATCTTGATCAACCTATGATCTATCCTCAATCTAATGACTTTTGCCACTTCCTAAGATTGAAACACACTCAAATGAAGTCCAACAACCTCACTATCTAGAGATCCAATCAAAATTAGGGTTTTGACAAAATCACAAAAAATTGACTATTCCAAATCTACATGCAAATGCTGAAAATTTGATATGCAATCTATAAGCCACCACTTAGGTTGAACCAATGATCCAAAAATCAGCCAAATCCAGCATGTGAATTCAAAAAACAGAATTAAACAAGTGTATTGACCTATTTAGTGTTTTGATCTACAAAAGATCCAATCTACAAAAGCAAAAAATTCGATTTTGGTGTAGAATCCTCTCTAGCATGCTCTAGACTTGATATCTTCACCAAATCATTGATAGATATGATTTCCTCCTTCATAAACTGAAACACAAGCTCTGATACCATGTGAAAAATTTCAGATCCTTAAGATCCAATCTACTTGAATGATCTTTGGTTAGAAATAGAAATACACTACCAATTTCACCAATGTAGAAAAATCAGCATCTACACACAATTTGAGATGCAAACACTAATAGAACTTGATCAAACTTGAATGAAATGATTATGTACTGTTGCTGTCCGTACAAAACCAGCAAGCTACTGTATTTCACACGTGTGGATCCAAAAATAACAAATATAGATCATTCTACACATAGAATTGCAAGCAATCACCAAGATAGTGCACCAATGGATAGTAGAACCCAAGAGAACCATGTATAAGCATGAAATGAGATAGAGAAGAGAGAATATGACTCTCTCCATGAGTTACATCCTTTTATAGCAGGTCCAAACCCTATTGGCCACTTGGCTTTCCCACCAAAATGCTAACCCTACCAATTTTGGGTCTAGATTCAATGTACCCAACTTATTCAAATTGAATCTACTGAAACTCGTATTCTATCTTTCCCACACTTTCAAAAAGTGTTTATTCAAATGAAATTTAGACTAATGAACTTTGAAAAGTCAACCTCTAAGTCTAAAACAAGTTTTGGCCTCAGTATGCCAAATATGGAAATATTGCAAAATGTGATCAAAACTAGTTGAATCTTTCACACTACATACTAGTAATCAGGTCGCGGCTTCTGCGGCTGAGGGCAGTCAGGATACTTGTGGCCAGGCGCCCTACAGTTTGAGCATAAAACGGTACATAACCTATCGGCTTTTGTGGCTGAGGACAGTCAGGTGTGTCTCGGCTCTCCGTAGTTGTAACAGTTGCCCAACACTGGTTTTGTCCCGGTTTGTGACTTCATCGCTGGTCCAACAAATTCAGGAGGATTGTGTCTTCTTGGTGCAAACTTTGGTCTATCCTGCTGGGCTGATGCTACAGTAAGATCAGTCATATTACTCTTCCAAAGCTTTTCGACTTTAGAAGTTGATGACTTATCCTCGATGGTTTTTATGTCGTCCTTGCGCTTGGATCGTCGTTTACTTCTTTTATCTCCTTTATCTGCTTCTGATTCTGATGAATCACTGCTTTCAGACTCCGAGGTTGAAGAATCGGTACTTGAGTCTGAATCTGAATCATCTTCGCTATCACTAGAATCAGTTTTAGACTTACGAGATATTTTAGTTAACTGTCGCTTTCGTGCTAGTTTTGAGGTCTCAAAGTTTTCAACACTAGCTATAACTGTTGCTAAGGAAGTCATGTCCCCTTGTCTGCAATACTGATCAATCTTTGGTGGTATACCAGCCAAAAACCATTCAATCTGCATATCAACGGGATATACACCGGTTAGGTTTCCTATAAGATTCTTAACCTTTCGTGTATATTTTCGAAGAGATTCTTTAGTCTTCTTCTGAATATTGTTTAGATGTCTGAGAATTTTAGATTTATAACCGATTTTTTTGAACTGGTTCAGAAACGCATCTTTCAGTAGTAACCAGGTTCCTACACGGCCTGGTTCAACTTGACTGTACCATATGTGTGCCTACTTTTTCAACAGACCAGGAAAGATTCGCAGTTTTTCTACGTCAGTTCCTTCATGATTTTCATTAGCGATTGACTCAAATTGCGAGACATAGCTATCTGCATCATTTAAAGTAGTCCCTTTAAAATAGTCATACTTAATTTTTGAGATAGAAGTGAAACGTGCAGCAGGACCTTCCATACGGAAGCTAATTAGGAGTTCAAGTAACTGGGCAGTGATCTCGTTGAGATTTCTTCGACTCACACTCTCACTCTGTCTTCGTAAAAATTCCTCTCTAAGCTTACGGTATCATTCTAATCGGGATTCTCTATCTGACATACACTAGAAATGGAGATGGATGTGTCAGTTTTCTTATAACTTTCCTAAGCTTTTCTCAGCAACGGTGCTAAAAATTGGTATATGTTGTGCTATACCAACAAGGTTGATATAGATTTTGTAGTAAATAATGTCGAACCCACAGAGGACAGCATTAGAAAGTTATGTATTTGGTACAATTTATGATTTATTTTGAGTGAAGTGGCTTCGTGCGTTAATCTGGTTGTCAACGAACATTAGAAAGTAACTAGTATTACTTGTGTTGGGGTGTGTAGTGTTAATAATTCTATAACAACAGTCTTGCCTCTATCAAATCGAATGAAATGCATTCTACAGGTGAGATGTTATAAGAGTAGTACAACAGTACTACACTCCGGCTGATTAAGGTGTCAACAAAAAGTCGAGAAATGTTCAATGTATTCGTGGTTGTGCAGACAATTAGTCAATCACATTCGTAAATTGATCGTTTCTAGACAGAAGTCCTCAACAACTTAAGTCCAAAGTTATGGTTAAAGAACACAAAGAGTTCTAGAGCACGTTAGAAACTTATGTTAATTACAAGCAAGAACACAGATCAAAGACTCAATTCTTCAGTCAGGGACTGACATCTCATATGTATACTTACAGTTTTATTCAAGGATTGTGCTAGACTGTACCAAATGTAGACGTTATTCGAGTGCCGAAAAGAAAGTATTTGCAACAAACGAATAAGAGGATTTTAAAATGGTTTTTTAGAGCATGTTTTACAAATACACAGCAAACAACTGTAATGCGCTAGAAAGTCTATCTGATCAGAGAGTAATTAATGTAATGCATTAGAGATTGCTAGCAGACTCAACAGTGCGGAAAACGGAGATAAGGGAGAATAACTCTCAACACTCTATTCACTTCTTCAACCTCTTACAAATACATAAACTCTTCTCTTTCGATGGTAAAGACTGAAGCGTGTGATCAATATATGTTCTACGGGACGAACAAACACACCTCTAAAACAACAGGTGTGTCGATCCCGTGAAAAGGTCTACTTAACAATTAGGTTGAGTATATATTCAATTATATCATAAGAGGTATATTTAACTAGGAGTTAAAATTACTCTAGTTTAAAATGCTGATTCATATCTAGTCATTTCACGTGGATGGCCTAATAAAGGCTATCCAAGACAATGTTTTCCCTTTTAAAGGTCTTGTCCTTAAATACAAGGCAAGTACTTAGGAGATATATTCTTGAAAAATGACTTAGGCCTCTTCATGATTTATATTTCCAGCTCATATCTTCATTTTCGAGTATATCATACCATATTTAGGTTGATATTCAATTTTTAACAATTTCATGGCATCACAAATCCCTAATCTACCCACCCCAGATCAAGGCGTCAACGATGATTTACCCGATGCCATCTTATTTCCAGTTGACTCTACAGTCGTGTGGGCCAAGGAAATAACATAATATCTAACTTCAGGGCAGATGGACCCTTCCTTATCTAAACCTGGACAATGTGCGTTGGTCCTCAAAACCAAACCTTATATGTTAATTGCAGGCCAACTTTACAAGCAAGAGTTAGATGAAAATATCTGATGTTTCTTACTGAAGGTGAAATACCCTCTGTCATCTCCCTCACTCATGAAGGTATTGGAACAAGCCATTTCTCTTCTGACATGACTGCTCAGAAAATTCTCTTGGCCGGATTTTGGTGGCCAGCTCTCTTTAAGGATACGCATACCTACACTAAGGCCTGTGATGTTTGTCAACGAACAAAACGATTTTAGAAGACCGACTACATGCCTTTACACCCTATCACAACTGTTCAAGCTTTCTAGAAATGGGAAATTGATTATGTTGGACCCATCAGTCCCATTGCTAGACACACTCAATCATGATACATCGTAGTAGCTACGGACAGTTAAAATTGAAAAACAATCCATATTGATTTCTTGGCTTGCTACAAATGTTGTACCTTGCAAGTATGTAGCTCATTAATGCAAAATGCCAAGTTTGGCCTACATAGAACTTGAGCTACATGGTTATGTATTATCTAGTTTGATAAATGCAACTTGCATATAGTTTGTAGACATAGAATTTGTGAAGAATTGCCAAAAATTGGCAAATCTAGTTTGATCAAAAACCATGTAGAATAGTGTAAATTGTGTACACAAGTGGGTCCCACACATGTGAGGCCATGATTCCACATGGGAAACGCATCCTAATGTAGGTTAGGTCAAGTCAAGAGAGTTGGTCATGTCTATTTGGTGGTCATCCCTACTTTATAGGACCTACACCTAAGTTTAAGGTGAAAATTTGACCAACTAGCTACCTACCAAGCATAACTCTAGGAAATAGACTAGGGTTTCATTTTAGGTCAAGGAGAGTGAGTTAACTTCCTTATTACATGCTGGAAATCCACCTAACTTCAAGAAGGAAGTCGAATTTGCTATGTATTCCCTCTCTCCATAGTGAGAAGATAGAAAATTTTTGGAGCTCATTGGCAATCTCAAGCTAGTTCACTATGTACATTGAGTTTTTGTGATCCAAATGAAACCAAATCAATTTCTACTTGTTTCTCAGGTTGAAGGCCGTACTACAGCCTGTAGTATACACGTGCGGGCTCGGATTTCAATGTTTATCAATGCTTTTGATTGTTAATGCTTGTTGTTTGTCAAATTGCCAATCTAGATCAACTTTTTTGTGTCTAGTTTTTTGATAGATTGTTAAGCAAGCATCCAATCACTCTTGTGGATCTTTTGTAGATCCATTTATGGTCCTAAAGTACAATACTTTCACACCCCACAATTAGCATGATTATGCTTGTAGAAACTCGTGGCAACTCACATGCATTAATTGTAAGTGATCCATAGTGACATGCAAGGCATGCACAAAGTTTAATGGACACATGCATGATGATTTGGACATTTCTAGTTAGAACTAGTACACTTGTAAAAAGCTGGTAGAATTTCATGCATGACAAGTGACAAATGTCACATAGACTCTAGATGTCACTTTAGATGTCATTCTGGAATGGATAGAAATGGTTCTACCTCGAGCTACCTCAATCTCCATAAATATGTGTAGCTCTCCACACAATCAATGATGAAGAACCAAAGTTTTGTAGCTATTTCATGCCATTTTGGATCTAAACAAATATTGCTTGTTATCTCTCTAGCTCTCTCTCTCTAACTCGTGTTGAGGCTAATGCTCATACATTGAAATCTTGTATTTTTATTCATTCTTTGATTCATTGCTATTATATTCTGTTGATTAGCATGCTAGATTGTGGATTAGCCATTTCTTCTGAACTAGATTTTGTTCATCAATCTAGAATCAGGTTATAGTGCCAATCACAAAGCTTAATCAAGGTCAATCACTCTTGTGGACATTCCCCACACGTGTGAATTCTGGAAATTTTGCTATGGTATCAGAGCCTCATTAGGCTTTGTATGCTAACAACTCTGATTATACAAGAAACTGAGAGCTAAATCAAGCAAAAAAAGTAGTTTTGCACTTTTTCTAACCTTTCTCTGAAGTGAATTTGGATCATATCGGACTTGAACTGAATTTTTAGACTTGAATTGAGGTAGTACGGAATTCTGGAATTCTGCACGTGTGAAAATCAGAGATATTCAGTCCCTTTGTTCTCCTTACTTATAGATCCAAAGATAGCAGTGTTATAGCTTGATGGAAAGCATTTGATCTGTACTTTCCATATAAATTGAAATCAAAACAATTTGATTTGTCTAGCAAGAGTTATAAGCTCTTAAAGAGGATAGGGATAGGTCCAAAATCCGAGTGACAGCATTTTGATTTGATTCAATTATACTTTCTTCTGAATCCATTGTTTTGAGCATCCAACACAAGAAACTGTAGATCAAGACTGAGTTTGAAGTATTTGAACACCCTTTGAGTCTATTGAGTGTCAATAGTGTTTTCTTTTGAAGCATTTCACATGTGCCAAAAGTAGAATTCAAACCAGCCAAAGTGTCTCAAACCACTTTTTGTGTTTAATCTAGAAAACTTGTCTTGTGGAATATTTGAGATTCATCTCAAATATAGTTGCAAGTATTTCACATACAAAGGTAGTTCAACCTTGAAAATACCTATAGTGAAGAGAGCAGCAACTCTAAGTCTGAGAGGAACAAGCTCAAACATATCTCAATCCAATAACTAAGAAGTCTTCATTATAATGGCATCTCAAGGAGGATATCTTCTAGAATCCAGTGAAAGACTAAACACTTCTAATTATTCAATTTGGAAGTTAATAATGGAGTCTGTTTTGATTCTCCAAGATGTTATGGATATTGTGCTTGGTGTTGAGGAGGAGCCTCAAGCATAGGTTGAAATTCCTAAATATAAGAAGAGAGCTAGAATGGCTCTACATTTCATTAAGATGAATGTATCTAATGAAATTTTGAGAGAGATAGGATCTTGCACTACAGCCAAAGAAGCTTGGGATGCACTAAAGACCATCTATGAAGCAAAGAGTACTTCTAGAATACTCACTCTTAGGAATCAGATTTTTCAAAGTTTTCTAAGAAGATAAGAGAGTGGATCTAACTATGTTCTGAGAGTTAAAGATTTACATAGAGAGCTTTCCTGTGTTGGTGTTACCATTAACCAAGTTGAGCTAGTTCAAGTCATATTGAATGGCTTGAGAGATGACTATGATAATCTTGTTCAGTCTTTTGCTATTAAGGAGGAGTTACCTAATCTAGAAACTCTCCAATGAGTTCTTATTTCTGAAGAATCTAGACAAAGCTATAAACTCTCCAGAATGAAAAAACTTGAACATGGTGGAAGTGACAAAGCCCTCTTTGTCAAAGGCAAGCATAAAGGAAGGAGTAAGAACCAATTCTCTCAAGCATACAACAAAGACAAAGCCAAAGATCGAGATCAAGATGGTGAAAAGGATGAAACATCTCATCCCTCTAACTCAAAAACCAAGAAGAAGAAAGTGAAGTGCTTCTTCTGTGGCAAAAAGGGGCACTATGCCTCTAATTGCTTTAAGAAGAAAAACAACTCAAGCAAGCTAATCTCTCCAAAGAGATTGAAGAAGATTCTGTTGCAAGTGATGGAGAAGGATCACTTATGGTGTCCAGTTTTTCTTCGTCACCTTTCAAGAAAGATGGAGCTTGGTACATAGACAATGGAGCCTCTTCACATATGTGTTGTTCAAAGGAGTCATTTGACTCAATCTTACCTTTCAAAGGACTCAAGAGATCTATTTACACAGCTAATGATCATGAGTGTCCAATAGAAGGAATTGGCAACATTCCATTGAAACTTGCTTCTTCAAAAGTTCTCGCACTTTCTAATGTTCTTTTCATTCCAGAACTTACAAAGAACTTAATTAGTGTGGGAAAGTTGCTTAATAATGGTTGTCATGTAAAGTTCAACTCCAATACTTGTTTTATCAAGAGAAAAGATGAGATCCTTGCTGATAGAACTAGATGTGGTGAATTTTTAAGTTGAATTCTTATGAGAATGCAAACCTTTGTGAAGTTGCTTTGTTATCTAAGGAGGAGCTGTGGCATAGAAGGTTGGGACATCCTAATTCTACATCTATGTCTTCTATGGTTAAGAAGGAGAAGGCTATTGGTTTTCCAAAATCTCTTTCTAAAGATTTCAAGCCTTGTGAGGCTTGTGCCATTGCAAAGTCACACAGAAAGCCATATCAGAAGTCTTTTATAAAGACTACTTATCCATTGGAACTCATACATTCAGATGTACATTTTTCCTCTTCTAAAAGTATTGGTGGTGCAACATGTTTTGTCACCTTTATTGATGACTTTACTAGATACACTTGGTTGTATCTACTTTCTTCAAAGGCTATGGTTTTTTATCACTTTCTTATCTTCAAAGCTTATGTAGAAAAACAGTTTTCTTGCAAAGTTAAAGCTTTAAGATGCGATGGAGGAGGTGAATATATCTCCAACAAGTTTCATAATTATTGTGAAGGTGAAGGAATAAAGAGAGAATTTTCTTGTGCCTATTCTCCATCCCAAAATGGAGTAGCTAAGAGGAAAAACAGATCTTTATGTGAATGTGCTAAAGCAATTCGAGTAGCAGCTTCTTTGCCTATTAAATATTGGGGTGAAGTTATAAATTGTGCAAACAATTTGTGCAATAGATTACCTCACAATGCTCTTGCTGAAAAAACACCTTTTGAAGTCTTGTTTTAGAAAAAACCTAAGGTAGATCACCTTAGAGTTTTTGAAAGTACTTGCTTTGTTAATATGCCCTTGGAAACAAGGAAAAGAGATGATCCTAATTCTGTTAAAGGGATCATGGTTGGATATGCATCCAACAAGAAAGTTTACAGGATCTTTGTTCCCTCTACCTCAACTACAATTGAGAGTAGAGATGTGATATTCCATGAAGATCAAAAATACATTCTTGAGAAGGTCGACTTCAAAGATTCTCACAAAGATACTCCAATCATCACCCTTGAAGATCATCATGGAGAGATGGGGCCGAGATTTGAGGAGGAGTCACCTCAAATTTTTTCACCAAGGAGATCTCAAAGAGAAAGATCCGAGCCTAGAAGGCTTACCTATGAAGATAGAGGAAAGCAAGTGGAAATCAACTCCACTAATTGTGCCTATTTTATTTCTCATGAGGAGCCAAAGGATGTATATGATGCTATCAACTCAAAGGAATGGTACCTTGCCATGAAGGAAGAATATGATGCTTTGATGGCCAATAATACATGGGAGCTTGTGGATCTTCCATCCAACAAGCATATCATTGGTTGCAAATGGGTTTTTCGAGTCAAGTATAATCAAGATGGCACAATCAACAAGTACAAGTCTAGGCTTTGTGCTAAAGGATTTGCTCAAGTATATGGACTTGATTATGAGGAGACATTTGCCCCAATTGCAAAGATGGTGTCAATTAGAATCATAATTTCTCTTGCTTGTTTTTTCAATTGGCAAATTCTTCAACTATATGTTTCTAATGCATTTCTAAATGGCTATCTAGAAGAAGAGATCTATATGGATCAACCTATTGGGTTCATCCATGATGAGGGAAAAGTTTGCTTGCTCTTCAAAAGTTTATATGGATTAAAGCAAGCTCCAAGGTCATGGTATTCTCGACTTAACACCTTTCTTGAGTCACCAGGATTTAATCTTAGTAACTATGATCCTTCCTTATATGTCAAGTTTTGTGATATAGATATTGTCATCCTTCTTATTTATGTTGATGATATCATTCTGACAGGCTGTTGTATCACGTTAGTTGAGGAAACCAAGATTGCACTTGGAAAAGAGTTCAAGATGCAAGATCTTGGAAAAATTCACTATATTCTAGGATTAGAGATTGACATTCTTAGAGATAAAGCTTTTGTATGTCAATCTAAGTATGCTCTTTCAATGTTAAAAAAGTTCAATATGTTGAATTGTAAGAGTATAGAAACACCTATGGGGCAAAATGTTAAGGACTCTAAAAAAGGTGATGAAAGATCCTTCGAGGACATCACACTTTTTAGAAGTCTTATAGGCTCCTCAATTTGGCTCACAATAACTAGACCTGACATAAGCTTTAGTGTTTATAAGTTGAGCCAGGCCATGCAAAATCCTTCAATTTATCATTGGAAAAAGGCCAAGAGAGTGCTTAGATATATATCTTCAACTTTTGATTTTGGTTTATTGTATAAAAGTGAAGATCTTTCTATTATTGGTTATTCTGACTTGGATTTTGCAAGTGATAGAGCAGATCAAAAATCTACAAGTGCTTATGTCATATATCTTGGAGGAAACTTGATACCTTGGCTTTTCAAAAAACAAGATACTGTATCACTCTCATCATGTGCAGCTGAGTACAAGGCGCTCACTACAACAACAAAAAAAGTGCTTTGGATCAAGAGGTTGCTAGTGGAGCTAAAGATAATTATGGAAGAAAATATACCTATGATCATGTGTGACAACATTTCAGCTCAAGCCCTTGCCAACAACCCAATATTCCATGCAAGAAGCAAGCATATCAAAGTTGCAGATCACTTCGTGAGAGAGAAGCTCATTGGAGGTGAAATCAAATTGGAGCACATCGACACATCATCTTGCATTGCAGATTTGCTCACCAAACCTTTGAGCAAAAGTTCCTTCAACAAGCATAGAGCCAACCTTGGAGTTATACCAAGATCCATGTTCAAATCAATATAGATCATTTTTAGGAGGAGTGTCAAAATTGAAAAACAATCCATATTGATTTCTTGGCTTGCTACAAATGTTGTACAATGCAAGTATGTAGCTCATTAATGCAAAATGCCAAGTTTGGCCTACATAGAACTCGAGCTACATGGTTATGTATTATCTAGTTTGATAAATGCAACTTGCATATAGTTTGTAGACATAGAATTAGCATGATTATGCTTGTAGAAACTCGTGGCAACTCAGATGCATTGATTGTAAGTGATCCATAGTGACATGCAAGGCATGCACAAAGTTTAATGGACACATGCTTGATGATTTGGACATTTCTAGTTAGAACTAGTACACTTGTAAAAAGTTGGTAGAATTTCATGCATGACAAGTGACAAATGTCACATAGACTCTAGATGTCACTTTAGATATCATTTTGGTACCTCAATCTCCATAAATATGTGTAGCTCTCCACACAATCAATGATGAAGAACCAAAGTTTTGTAGCTATCTCATGCCATTTTGGATCTAAACCCAACCGGGTTGTCTTAGTTGGTTAGCTTGACATCCAAAGTTTCTTTGGTCTCAGGTTCGAGCCTCCCCTTGAAAACCAAGAAGCATTTTGGATCTAAACAAATATTGCTTGTTATCTCTCTAGCTCTCTCTCTCTAACTCGTGTTGAGGCTAATGCTCATACATTGAAATCTTGTATTTTTATTCATTCTTTGATTCATTGCTATTATATTCTATTGATTAGCATGCTAGATTGTGGATTAGCCATTTCTTCTAAACTAGATTTTGTTCATCAATCTAGAATCAGGTTATAGTGCCAATCACAAAGCTTAATTAAGATCAGTCACTCTTGTGGACATTTCCCACACGTGTGAATTCTGGAAATTTTGTCATGGACTATTGTACCAAATGGGCTGAAGCAAGAGCTTTCTGAAATGTTGACGCTCGTTGTACCGCAAAATTTATCTATGAATATGTTATCATTCGTTTTGGATGTCCTCTAGAACTTATCAACAATAGGGGTACGTATTTTTTTTTACTCTGTCATAGCCGATCTACTTTCCAAATTTTTTGTGGTACATCGCAAAAGTTCTCCGTATTATCCACAATGCAATGGCTAGGCGGAATCCACAAACAAAATCTTATGTGGCGTTCTCACCAAAACTGTCAAGTCCAGCCGATCCGATTGGGAACTAGAACTTCATGCTGCTCTATGGGCCTACCGCACTACAAATTTTGGGTATTTGTTGGACGTGCTAGCCGGCAATCCTTTATGCTTTGGTATCATTGCATACAAGGCTTTTTTGAGGTGGGTCAAACACCAAAAATTTTCTGGAGTAGGAGTGCATGTTTCGCGATTGTGCGACCATTTTGGAGTCCTAAGCGATCAAGAGAAAACCATGCTGATGGGAAGGTTGTTGCTTCCAAGACCTATTGACCTCTCCAGCCTCCTGATCATTCCTACCACACCCACTACAACAGTTGTTTCACCAGCAATTGAAGTAACTGCTATGGACATTGATGTTGTAGCATCTCAGATGGATGCAGTTGCTACTACCACCGCTATGGATACAGATGGAGCTGCTGCTGCGGACTCATCCAGGCCAGCCTCTGCTTCAACCTCACAGAAGTAGAAGAAGAGTTCAAGCACCTCGGATGAAGATGCAACTCAGTCTAATAGTCTAGGTAGGGCTCAAGCAGCGGCAATAGGTGAGACTGGGGCAGCGGACGTGCAAGATGATGAACCTGACAACCAGCCCCAGTGGTTCCGCTCTATGACAGAGAAGCCAAGAATTTGATGGCTGATATTTATGAATTTGATCGCTACAATCAGAAGAACATTTTGGACTTGATAGAAGCAAAGCGAAAGTATCAAGTCTCTCTTAAGGAGTCTTACGAGAAGATCGATTCGCTCGAATCAGATAACAGCCAACTGATTGAACGAAATCATTCCCTCGACACACAGCTTTAGACTGCTATCAACGAAGCAGATTCTTTGAAAAAAGTCAATAAGACGATTGATGCCAAGTTTGTAATTTATCAGACTAATATTGATTCTTTGAAACAACAATTGCTGGAAGCAAGTAAACACAATGTCGCTCTCCATAAACATCTGCAGGAGGAGCGAGCAACACGAATAAAGACAGAAGTTGCGCTTGCTCTATGTAGCAATGTAGACTCTATCACAATAGACCTCTCGAAGCTGAACCAGCTCCAAGGCCAACTGCTCTTTTTTTAGTCGAGTTCCTACAACCGCTTGAGGATGCGAAGGCACTTGTCGAGAAAGAGTTGGCTGAGTTGAAGGAGTTATCTATGGAAGCCAACCAAACTTGCAACGGGCCATGGAAACTGAATTAATGGAGAGAATGAAATGAAAACAAGTGAAAGACAAATCTTAATCTCTAACCCTTAAAACACGAAAACATCATCCATCATCCATCTTAATCTCTAACCCTTAAAACAGCAAAACATCATCCATCATGCTAAATCAACTACCTACATTAACCAGAGAGAGAGAGAGAGAGAGAGAGAGAGAGAGAGAGAGAGAGGGAGAGAGAGAGAGAGAGAGAGAGAGAGAGAGAGAGAGAGAGAGAGAGAGAGAGAGAGAGAGAGAGAGAGAGAGAGAGAGAGAGAGAGAGAGAGAGAGAGAGAGAGAGAGAGAGAACGAAGAAGTAGAGAGGGGAAGAGAGATGGAGAAGAGGGGAGGAGCCACGAGAGAGGAGAAGCACCAAAATGAGTAGAGTTTTCCCTATTCAAAATAGTATTATAAAATGGTGTACAATAGGTGTCTTTTTATCTTTGGGATGGCCCTTGCCCCTTGCTTCCTATTGGCTACTTGCAAAGAAGTGGGATTGAAATCCACACCCTGCAAATGACACGCAAACTTATCCACCCCACCTAACTACCAAAACATAGGAACTCACTAAGCTTAACTTCCACTTTGGCCTTTTAATATTATTTTAATTACATGGCCCAAAGTCTAGTTTATTCCAAAATAGATAATTTACAAGTGCTCATTGGGCCATGGTCTTACGCACGCTTGTGCCACGACCCTCGCATCTTATTGTTAATATTGGCCTCAAGGAATCTGCCAACATTGCCCCCTTCTCAAACAACTGCAGGTCCCTCTACAGTATTGGATGAGGAGATTTATTGAAGATGACTTTATTGGTGATTTTTGAAGACTTTGCAATTTGAAAAGCGTAGATATATTATTGCTTGCGTAAAACCAACAGCTTATTAGAAAATTGTCTTTCTTTCTTGCTGAGAGGAAAGGTTTTCAAAAAACCTTGCATTCGATTGAATATGTCGCTGAGGAGCAACTGCTTTCTTTTGGCCTCAAATCTTTGACTTTATTGCACAATCCCATTCGAATCTTGGACATTGATAATAGAAGCATCTTTGTCATCTGCTTGAAAGTTGTGTTGTAGGTGAAAAATTAGCAGCTTGAGGTTGATCAGGCCAATAGCGACCTCACGAGCTAACTTGACTTCATTAGCAGCTTGAGGTTGTAGAATTTGGACAGAGTAACGGATAACGACTCGTTACCATGCTTCACGAGCTTTGCAAGATCATTGATCCATAGATAATTCTTGAATGTACCTGGCCTAAATGGCTTGGGACCCAGAAAACACTAGAAACTAAAGAAAAAGAAAAAGTAATAATATAGAGTAAGGAATAGAAATGTCACTCTATATCTCTCACCTTTCTTTTTCCACTCATTTTTTGAAAAGGGCACTCAAGAAAGCTTTAATGAGAAATGTAAAGAAGAAGAAATTGAAATAAATAACGTAGTGGTGAGGCCATAAAAGAATATTTTAAAGAAGAGGTAAAATCCACGAGATAAGAATTTATAGGGTTTTTTTTCTGAAAAAATATAAAAAATATAAATATAGAAATCCTTGCTGGAATTGTAGTCCGCTTCTGATTGGAAGTATTGCAAGTCTACAAGAGGGTGTTTCATATGAATATTCCTTGAGCATGGCAGTTCGGTTGAAGCCATGTTGTATACCACCAATCGTAATTGTATGGCGTGTCTTGATTGTGTGTTCGAGACAACCACTTGAAATATGTAGGTGGCGCTTGACTCCTTGGTATAGAATGGTTACTCTTGACATATCCATCGTAAGAGTTGTATGAATAAATGTAGTCGAGATAGATTGGAGAGATTGATGAATCATTGTGATCTTGCTATTGATATTCATCATGCAGTGTCGAATGAGGGAAATATTCATTTGTTTCTGTAGGATATATAAAGATTGATAAGCATCTCCATTTGAATAGACCCCTTGACTGCAGCAGCGCATGAACAACTTCATGTGAGTCCACTGGTTGAGGTATTGTTGTCTGAGAAGTTGCATTCAAGTACATTTCTCGCGTTGTAGGTGCATGTGCCTCTGGATGTTGATGCATAGGTTGGTGTGCTTGAGTCGCAACTGCTCCATTGGACATGGTAGTTCGATTTTGAATAGCAGGAGTAGTTTGGTTTAGATCTACACTGCTTGGTTGATTTCATAGTTGAAGTTCATTCTCTCTGAAACAACTTGCAACAACACCTGGAAACCATTGCCACTTGATTCAGCTTCATTCTGATCTGGCCTTTTTGGCACTTGTTCCTCTACACTTTGTCTGTTGTTGGCTCCGTCCTCCTTAGCCGTTGATTGCTCATCCTTCCATGAGTACCCCTTCTACAACATCCAGTGGAGAACATTTTGCTTTGACAGCTCAATGTGGTTGTTGACAGACATGAAATCAAAAAAATCTTGTAGATGTTCCTTTGGAGGCTTGAAGAGTTCCCGACTTGATGGAAATTCCTGATGTCTTGCCAATCTTTTTACCACATCGTCATTTTTTTCATTGACTTTCCTTCCTCTTCACCAATGGTTGAAAGCTTCTTTTGAATTCTCGTGTTTTGTTAGCTTTAACCAATTAAAGTAGGAATCCCTGAATTGATCTAGTGGCCAACAATCTAGAACTTTGTGAAGCTCATGTGATTGGATCTTGAGGTGAAGTTTCAGTCATGCATTCTTGCGGTACACTTCTTGTCGTTAGTCTCAGACATGAAACACCAGTCAGATTTTCATCTCGATCATTACTTCCAGATTGTTGTGCTTTCTTTCTCGTTTATTATGTCGCCACCATTGTGGATAGTAAAGCATCTGCTCATTAATCCATTCTTTGAATAAATTTTCTGTTTTTGGATCTTCCATTTGGCAAGCTGAAGATTGGTCATGCTGTCGTTGTTCGCCATGAGAAACTTCTTGAAACACTGGTTCCTTGCCTTTTATTTTTTTCGCAATGGATTGTGTCAATTGTTGTACATTTGGTGTACACGTTCCTGGCACCTGTATTTTTCTTTTTGAATATTGCATTGGTTTCTTCAAACCAGGTAGACTTGAGACATCTTAAACTGAGTATGACGGACGAAGTAGGACTAGGACTGGACGTAATGGACAATCTAAACAAGGGTGCTTTGTTTTGCAGTCAACACAAGAGTCGCAAACGCTACAAGATTACTTCGATGAAGACATTCAATTCTAAGATGCCTACCTCCACACCCAAAACATCTGACAGACGAGATAACTCCATCACCGCGCAAGTGAGACCAATACATTGGAATTGACATTTTGTATGGAACCTCTACATAGTATATAGGAGAATCTACAAATGGCTCTTGGAGCATTGAAAAAGATGCAATTTCTAAAATCTCAACTAGATGTGTATTTGCAGTCGTATTGCAATGCATTTTGCACAAAATGAAGACGTGACAAAATGTAAAATATATAGTGAAAATCAATCACAAAGAAATAAACACTTTGAAAATTTCAGTCAAAATCGTTCAAAAGTTCAATCAAATGCACTGAAAAGGTTCGTCAAACCTGCTCACTCTTGTTTGTAAAAACTCTTTCTCTTATGCACTTCTCCGAATTGAAACTGAGAATTGGTGAATTGAAGCCCAATATTTGGAACCAAATTTGTTTTTTGAATTTAGGTCATACGGTTAGACCAAAAAAGGATAAGTTCGAGTGGGGTGTTCATGTCCGAATTTTTTATTTTTTATTTATATTTTTTTATTTATATATTTCTTATTTCATTTATATTTTTATTTTTTGAAATATGTGACTGACAATACCTTGGAAAAACTCAAAAAAATGCCAGAAACTCAAAAAATTGAAAAAAGCTGAAAAAACTCGAAAAATTGAAAAATCGTGAAAACTCAAAAAAATTTCGGAACAACTCGAAAAATTCAGAGAGACTCAAAAAATTCAAATAGACTCGAAAAATGTCAAAGAGACTCGAAAAAGTCAGAGCAGTCGTGAACGATCCTTGTATTGGTGAGCCATGGGCGACCAAGTAGTAACTCATAGGAATAGGCATTACTACGAATATCGAGTACAACTAGATCTACAGAAAACTTCAGGCCTCCTAGTTTGATCAGCACTTGTGGAAGGAAACCGGTAGGTCGAACCACACTTTGATCAGCCATCCTAAGCTGACAAGTGGGTCTGGTAAGTTTGTCTCTCAGATTTCATTCTAACATGAGGGATGTGGAAATGATGTTAATGCCAGAACCACCATCTAGAACAACTAGCACTTCGCGAGATTGGTGATGGGTAGCTGGAATCTTGATGTTGCCCCGCTCACTGAGTGGATTTGTGAGGTGTAATAGTATTTCGGACAACTCATCAAGGGTGGTGGTGTCAGTGGATTAAATTTGGTGTTTTCATTTTCCAGCATGTTTCCAGAGACAACATGGAAAGGGAGAGTCACATTAGCTTGCAATAAATCCCCCCAGACTTCAGTGCTTTCAAGGGTTTTGGTTTCAAAAGGCTTGTGAGGTACTTTATGGGAAGTGGAAGATTGTTGGTCTGCATTGTGAATTTGTTGGCGATACTGATGATGCAGCCAAATTTTTTCAAATGGGTG
Organism: Diphasiastrum complanatum; assembly: GCA_029204225.1. Lineage (NCBI taxonomy): Eukaryota > Viridiplantae > Streptophyta > Lycopodiopsida > Lycopodiales > Lycopodiaceae > Diphasiastrum > Diphasiastrum complanatum. The sequence goes on from CM055099.1 coordinate 27,137,347, forward strand.
AGGATAGACAATAGGTGTCGAGTCTTCACTTGGAGGTACATTATGCTATTGGGTTTTGTTGGGTGCAAGAGTAGGGGCTTGGCATTGGATTTGTGCATGAGTTAAGACCCATGCTGGATGAGTTTCAACTGGCAATATTTCTACTTGCACGGAACAGACAGGAGCAGTTGGTTTAGATCGGGATGGACAGTCCCTCACGTGGTGTTTAATGCCGCAATTTTCACAAGCTGGTGGGAAGCAAAGTTTATCTGGACAACGAATACTTGGGTGTTTACCTACGCAGATAAAACATCCTCGTATTGGTGAAAGTTGATGCGTGACAAACACAGCTTGGTTAGGATCGTAGGTTTGGGCATTGGGGTCAATGACTAGAGCATTAGAATTATATGTATAATAAACAATTGTCTCAGTGGTATATTGCAGTATAATAAGTTGCTGGATCAATGGTATTGGGATCAAGATAGTGGACAACTTGTTGTGGAGCAGGTTGGTCAATGACTAGAGCATTAGAATCATATGTATAATAAACAATTGTCTCAGTGGTGTATTGCGGTATAATAAGTTGCTGGATCGATGGTATTGGGATCAAGATAGTGGACAACTTGTTGTGGAGCAAGTTGGTTAATGACAAATTGTTGACGTGGTGGTTGGTACTGGTTTGGTGCGGTTGGTCGTGGCTGGTACACCCCTGGTCATGGAATAGACTGTTGTGGAGGGTAGGGGCGGTATGTGCGATACATGGGTCTAGGCGTTGCTAGAAAATGATTTCGCAGTTGAGGGCATTAATTAGCAGTGTGATGATGTGAACAAATTGGGCACCAGACATTCTCTCTTGTTGGAAAAGATTTTTCAGCAATCTGTTTCATGGTGGTTTGGAAATCAACATCGAGTTTATGCATATGAGATTGTTGAGCTTTTTGCTAGGTTTCCATTTGATGCAAAAGTTCAGAAGATTGGGCAGCATTGTCAGACTTCAGGTGATTAAGACGGTCGGGATTCTTAGATTTCTTTTCACGATGGTCAAAGTCGTCATCAGAACCTTCATCTTCTTCACGGATAGCATCAGTCATTACGTCTTTAAATTGATCATAAAAGTCGACTGGTTTTAGTTCACGGTGGATGTTTTTAGGTAGTCCCACCAAGAACAATTTGATGGCCATATGTTTGGTAATATTTTCGTCAACACATTATACTTTGAGACGTTTAAAATGCTCAATGTGGTTTCGAACAGACTCTTCGACGCATTTTGATTTGGGTGATTTGGATAAATGGGCTCTGAGTCAGTTTGGATGGTTTGAAACACTTGATGAGAGTGTCTTTGATGGTGGTCCAAGAAGCAAGATCAGGAGCTTGGAGGTTAAGATACCACTCTTTGGCTGTACCATCGGGAATAGTCTGAGCTTTTCGGTTTCAGAGGTATCTCCATAGAAACGGCATGCATTATCAAAGTCTTGGAAAGATTTAACTGGGTCAGATTCTCCATCGTGCTTTGGTGCATCAATACCTGGAATTCTGGGTTTTAGTCATGGAGGCGCCGGATTGGAAGATTCAGCACAATCTTGAGACATGATGCAGTATGAGGATTAAAATAACAGTACAGATGATCAGGGCAGTACTGTACTTGGCCAAAAAGTTACAAAGAGTAGTTTTTTTGTAGAATGGAGGTCAAAATTTGAACTTTTGTGCTGTAATAGAATTCGTGGACAGTACTAGAAATTGTGGACAGTCAGATGAATCCAACTGTAGGACTCGCGAATTTTGACAGGGGGTGCTTTTTGTCAAAATACTGATTTTTTATGTTTTTTTGTAAAAAAATTTAGGGATAGAATTCGTAGAGGGTACAGAGAAATCGTGCTCGTTGTGGACGATTTCATGGTATGACTGGCGATTTCTGATCCTCAGGGAAGTCGACAAATTCTAATACCAAGATTTGTCAGGGTGTTTTCAAAGAATCTGAGTAGGGTCAGAATTCGTGGAGGTGACAGAATGGAAGTTCAGTGTTTGTTATGGCTGCAAATAAACTGGCGAATTCTAATATACTTGTTTGGTTGAAAAAAATTTCACTTGGGTCACTTCTTTCAAAGAAAATGCCCAAGTTGACACTTTTGTTTCTTCCCCCCGGCTTGATAGGTTGCTCCGCAGCTTGTTTAGGACCTAGAGAGAAGGCTCATGCTGTGGTTGGAAGATAAAAAGCAAGCAAGCATACACACAAACACGCAAATGAAAAAAGAAAAAAAAAAGGAAAAAAAGCTAGGTAGAAAAAGCTTAAAAGGCGGCAACGGCACCAATGTTGGAAGTATTTCTAGTTCGTGTGATGGCTAGATCTACTCACGGTGTGGTATAGTATAGAGAGGATCGTCCACCTTTTAAGAACCTACCAAAAGCTTCAAACGAAAATAAATAAACAAGGACGAAAGCACCAAGGCTTTCCCAACTAGTGCCCGAAACTGAAATAAAACTAACTAAGATAACAAGCAATAAAATCCTTGCTAAGGCTTACCCAACCACAATCCGAGTTTTCAGTTGAGAACAACAATAGAGAATGTAAAGCCCTAAGTCAATGTACGGGAGAATAGAATGGATGTCAGCTCAATTTATAAAGACATATATCGGCCATTACCTGTATTTCGAGAGCAATTCAAAGCAAGAAATGAAAAATGGTTCTTGAGGCCGAAATAGTTTATTTTTAAAAGCCTTTGTGTCAATGAAGACAATTATGAATGCATTTTTGAAGGGATGGTGGTTATGAAGAAGAGACACTTCCAAGGGTCGTTGGAGTAGTTTACACAACGGACTTTTCAATATGCGCTTGCAGCAAAGCTCATTCATGTGTATTCCAACACCCTCTCCTCTCTTTCTCAGACTATCCAATTCAATACATTCTTGATATTCGGTTCTGACTTTGCTTGAGCAACTTGAAAAATGTTGTGTGTATTAAATGTGATAACCATCAAATGAATGCATCAGCAGGCCTGCGCAGACCTGGAGTTTGAGGTCGTTGTTTGAGATCTGTAGCGCGACCGTCCACAATGAGATTGTTGATGGCTATAAGAGAGACCTCTCCAACATGACCTCTCTTAGATTTTTGAGAGAAATGATGATGCCTCCAGCGCGACCTCTCCAGCCCACGATCTCTTTCCTTTCTTGCTGGATGAAAGAGAAGACTCGTTAAAGAATGACTGCCCGATCCTACCATTCAGGAAATGCTAACACTATGCTGAAAAAAATGAAGAGACCAACAAACATTTTGAAAAAGAATCTATACTCACTACAAAAAACCACACTTGAAGAGATCCGTAACCCGTGGACAGTCCCTTGATTGAAACTTAAGTCAGAGCAAAAAAGACTCAGGTAATTTTCATTGTTTATCTCTCTTTTTTCTCATGTCTTAATTCACTTCATAACAGATATAGAAAATGAGTAAATGTTATTATGTGTACACTTGAAATGGCTATGTTGAATACAATAACATATATATATATATATATATATATATATATATATATATATATATATAACATTTATTTATCATGAATGTTGAACACACTAAAAATTTGATTTTAGATTCTGTTTTTTATAACAGAATATTCTATATATATTATCTATATTCTATATTCTATATATATTATCTATATATTCCAAGAACCACATATTATAGCATGACAAGACCATTGGAAAATATGGTCCAAGATTTCATAGATAGATCATGGCAATTGTATAAATGATTGAATCACATTAAGTGTGAATGTTCATGATCTCTTGTGAAGGATGTAAGTCATGAAAATAATTTCTGGAATTATGAAATTTACTAATGTGTAACTGGAAATCATACTAAATATTTCAATTTGAAAGATAATGGGAATGATTTCATACAATTCACCAAATTGAAATCTAATTGTGATCTATCAACTTCCAAGGCAATAACATAAGTATCATAATTAGATCAGGACAAAATAGTTATATACAAAGTTTTCTTGATTAGAGAGAATATGAGAATTAGTAAACGAAAAACATCTATATCAATGAAACAAATCTTTTGAGATTGATTACTTATGATGAGAATGGGCTCGAACTTACGTTACCTTCTATAATCTATGGCAATATCTTAACTGGAAACCCAATAGTTGGCTTCATAACCACATAAAACCCCGCTATAGTTTTGCGAACACTATTAAGCAACAAAAGAAACATACTACATGTTTTATGGCGACCACAATGGGATAAGATCCATGAAAGCCAGATACTCTAGAGGTATTGTTGTAAAGTTACCTTTACAAGCCTTACTTTCGGCGCCACTGGCGCCAGTATTGTCCCTGGCGCCAACAGCGCCCCTGCTGCTCCTGGCACCACCAGCGCCGGCGCCGCTCCTGGCGCCACTGTGACCAGAATTCAGTCGGCGCCAAGTTCCTATGGCTGAAAACCTTTGATCGGTTCTAGCGAAGTCCAGAGAGCTCAAATCGATGTGCAATCACCTCACACGATCTAGGCATGATGAAATGAAGCCTGGGGATCAATAAATTCTAGGCATGATTAACGAAGCTTTCAGTTGGTTATGTCTGATGTAAGTCAGACCACTTGCTTGGAATGGATGTTACTCGTTTGTAACGAAGCTTTGAGTTGGTTAAGGTTGATGTATGTCGAGCGGCTTGCTTGGAGGGAAGTCACCCACATCGGGACCCCTGATCTGGCATGGCGCCAGGTTGGATCTCAATGTTGGTTTTTGAACTTCCAGTTGGTTAAGTCTGATCGTTGTTGGCGAGTTGGCTGCTTGTATGTCAAGTGGGTTTGGATGGCAAGAGTTGATGGCTAGGAAGCTAAGTCGTGGTTCCTGGCTCCCTTTGGGATGCCTGCGCTACATGTGGTATCAGAGCCGACTGGCCAGTCAGCTATGCGGATCTCACAGAAATGGCCACTGTTTGGGGTTAGTCAAGACAATTGTTGTGCAAGGTGTTGCCCACAATGTAAGCATGGGTGCGTCCACGGTCGGGGTGGTCGACAGAACGGGAGACTTGATGAGTCAAGGTGCTGCCCTTGAGGTGTAAGCACGGTCAGTTCTCACAGTTCGGGCCTGGCGCTGTCTGCACATAGGACAGATGAGGCAGTGTGTTGCCATTAGGTTGGTGTAAGCACGGTCTATGCCTGACAGTGGTGTGGCAGCTTCAATGTTAATTAAAAGTGGCCAGTAAATTGAGTACTATGCCAAGTAGATCAAAGCACTGGCAATGATTTTTGTAGTCAAGAAATTTAAAAACATTATTTGATGGCCACCCACTTTGAGTTTTATATGGACCATCAACCCTTGTTATATCTGGTAAATAAAACTTGCAATAGAGGACAAATGGGCTGCAGATATAGTGGAATACTTAACGCGGGGCCAACCCCAGGCAAAGTAGCGGAAGTTGGTACTCAAAGCTCGACCTTATCAGCTGATTGCCAACCAATTATATAGACGAGAACCCGATGACATCCTCAAAAGATGTGTTCTTCCACATTAAACCACCCAGATTATATCATTGTCACATGAGGGCATGAGTGGTGGTCATTTTGCATCCGACATTACAGTTCGCAAAATTTTACAATCAAGATGCTGGTGGCCGACTATTTACAAGGATACAAAAGAATACTTACGAAAATTTGATGTATCCCAACGAGCCAGGAGGCCTACTAGGCTTAATTATGATCTGTTACATCTAGTCATGGCTCGGGCACCCTTTGAGAAATGGGGATTGAACTATATTGGTCCCATCCATCCAACAGCAAGAAGCTCTCAAGCTCGATACATTATCGTGGCTACAAATTATCTAACCAAATGGATAGAAGCCAAGGCAGTAAGAGTGACTGATGCCAGAACTACTTGTCAAATTTCTATATAAGCATATCATTGTGAGCTTCGGATGCCCAGTTGAGAAAGTTAATGATCACAGAAGCCATTTTGCCAATGAAACCGTCAAGGGTTTATTAGAAGAATTTTTTGTGATCCATCGATTCAACACACCATATTATTCCCAGGGTAATGGACAAGCTGAATCACCCAATAAGATCTTGTGTAGCATCATTTTGGGGCCCAAGAAAGGCCCCATTTGTGCCTTCTAGGTCTTTCATACCATGTGGGGCCATAAAATGGTGCCACATGGCCCATGGACTCAAGAAAGTCTTAAAATTGATTAAGTTTCTTCTCCCACCTGCTTTGCCTTACATACCCACTCCTTTCCAAAGCCTTGGAGATTTGTAGGCACAGAGAAGGAGGAGGAAGAAGTACAAATTGTTAAGGACAGTTCACCAAGAAATGGATTTACTCAATCTTTTAAGTATACGATTTAAGCTTTTTCAACTTGGATTTTCAAGTTTTCAACTTAAATCTAATGTTTAAGTCTTAATACCATTATCTTTTCTTTTAAAGTATTACACTCAACCTTGCTTTCAAAATTTTTCAAGAGGGGCGCCATAGGAAATCGCACCACTCCTCCCCTTCATATGTCAAATCAGTATGACAACATAAAGGGAGGGAGGTATGAATGTCCCCTCCCCTCCCCTCCCCATCTTTAGGCTTGAAAAGGACCTCTCTCTCTCTCTCTCTCTCTCTCTCTCTCTCTCTCTCTCTCTCTCTCTCTCTCTCTCTCTCTCTCTCTCTCTCTCTCTCTCTCTATCTCTTTCTACACACACACACACACACACACACACACACACACACACACACACACACACACATATATATAATCACTAACTCTGAGGAGTCAGCTACTGAAAGACAATTTTGGTCATAGATCTATCTCTCTGATCTTCATCATGGTCGATTCAATCGCTCATTTGCATATATAGGAACTGGAAGATCTTGCATTATTCTACCTTTACATTTACAAGATCGCTTAACTGACTAATTATAATAGTTGTTATTGGAATGTGAAGACGTAGACAGTCTGTACTTAGAATCCTATGTATTTCTACAGAGTGTCGCATTTTTGGCCTGTGTGGAGTTCCGTGTAAAACTATAGTGTCGCATTTATGGAAGTGTCTAAAATGGCCGGAGAACCAAGTTAGCACAAGTGTCGCAAAACACTTAGCTGCTCAGGATGATCCGAAGGTGAAAAGGCAACAATGTCGGGTTTTTCGCTTGTCATAAATTGTGATGAAAAATGCAGACTGTTGCGACAATCAGTATAAAAATGCAGAGTGCTGAAAAATAGTTCATTTTTTGCAGGTTTCATTTGAGAGACTAAAATTGAGAGAAGGAAGGAGGGCAGTTAGGATAAGTAGGAGTAAGATTAAACTCCAACACTCCCACTTAAGCCTACTGCTATGAATTTGAACTGCAATTGAGATTTATCATATTTACTAAAGTAGAATGTTTATCTCTAGACAATGGTTTTGTCAAAATATCAGCCAACATATTGTCTGTATGACAGTAACTTAGTACAACATCTTCATTCCAAACTTTCTCTCTAAGAAATGGAACTAAACTTCTATATGCTTAGTTCTATTATGAGTTTGTGGGTTCAGAGATAGAGCTATGCAGCTCTGATTGTCACACTAGAGTATTGTTGGATCGATCTGTGAGAATTGCAGATCCTATAGTAGCCTTCTTAACCAAATTATCTCCTTCACTGCTGAAGGACAATGAAATGCATTTCTGCTTTCTATTGTTCCATGAAATGGGTCCTTCTGCAGGAAACAAATATAACCTGATGAGGATTTTCTGGTATCCATGTCTCCTGCCCAATCTGAATCTGAATATGTGATCAGTGTGAGTGCAGCTTCTGTATTACCATTGTAGCTCAAAGCATAGTGCTTTGAAGCTTGAATTTACTTAGTACTCTTTGCAAAGCTTTCCAGTGCTATAAACCTAGATTGGACATGTATTGTGACAGTGTGCTTACTGCATATGCTAGATTAGGTCGTGTGCAGATCATAGAATATATTATAGATGCTATGACAGATTGATAAGGATACTTGCACATTTTTTGCTGATCTACTTGAGTTTTGGGGCACATGTCTTTAGAGAGCTTAGATCCTGGATCGGTGTGTCTATGGGCTTGCAGTCCTCCATGCCATATCTGTGAAGCATATTGATTAAATAAGATTCTTGACTTATGGCGATCCTTCTGCTTGCGCAATCTCTGCTGATCTCCATACTGAGAAGGTAATGAGCTGGGCCTAAATTAGTCATCTCAAGGTTTGTAGTTGTAGTAGGCTTCAAAGGGTGTCTTGGAGTCGATTACCTTTGTGCTGGAATAATTTTGCGGATAGTAGGCTGTAGAGATTGCTTCAGCCCAAAAATTCTTGTGTAGTTGAGTGTTGACAGTCATGGATTTGCAACTTCCAACAACGTTCGGTTCTTTCTCTCAGCTACGCCATTCTGCTGTGGAATGTAGCTGGCTGTGAACTGATGGTGCATGCCACATGATGATAAGTAGTCTACCATTTTATTTGATAGATAGTCTCCCCCTGAATCAAACCTCAAGGCCTTGATTATTTGACTAGTCTGATTCTCAGCATATTGCTTGAAATTCTTTGAAGCAATTGAATGCTTCTGACTTGTTCTTTATGAACATAATTCTGGTGAACCAGGAGTAGTCATCAATGAATATGATAAAATATAGAGCTTGACCCAAAGAGAGTACGCTCATAGGACCACATAAGTCACTGTGAATTAGTGACAAAATGGACTTCACTCTTTTGGCTTGTCCTCTTGGAAATTTTATTCTAGGTTGTTTCCCTAGTAAACAATTTTCATAGACAATCTGATTAGCTGTAGACACATCATTGACATTCATATCCTTGACCAGTTTGTTATGTTGCATGTACAAGATTGAACGCATGTTTAAATGACCTAGTCTTTGATGCCAAACATGAGCATCAGAGTTACTCACATTAAGTGCATAATCATGACTCAAGATATACAAATTTCTCTCTCTGTATGTAGAGAGTATCTCATTGGAATTCCCATAAAGTACATCGACTAGCAGTAAACAAAGCTCTATATCCTTGATCAGTGATCTTTCTAATAGATAATAAGTTCTTTGTTAACTTGGGTACGTAAAGTACTGATTTCTATCACTAAATTTCTCTTCATTCTAATAGGCGTAGTCATGCTTACGGAGAGAGTCAAATAATTCATTCTGTTGCGCACGAACATTTTCTGTTCGAGTTTGCTTCTCGTTCGTTTCTTGTTCGAGTTCGTTTCTCATTTGTGTTTGTCATTTATTCTCCCCCTCTCTCTCCAACATGGTATCAAAGCTATTTTCATAGCTTGATAAGCTTCCACGGTACAAGACTCTACTAGCCGATAGAGTAATTGTTTTCTTGTTCTGTAAATATCATATTTTGATACCTAAGTCACTGATAGTTTCTCCTATCACTTAGACTAATTCTTCCACATGGATTCCCAAGGGACAGCCAGTCCTATCATGGACAAGCTTGATGGAGCCAATTACCATCTGTGAAAATTTTAGATGAAAACTGTACTAATGTCAAAAGAATTGTTCGATGTTGTTACAGGTGCAGAAGGGAAACCCGAAGCGGATGATGCAACAATTGCCAGATGGAAGCTGAAAGATGGAAAAGCTTTTGTTTCGATCATCCTCAACATCATGGATACCCAGATCGGCCATGTATCCGAGGCTCAGACATCAAAAGAAGTCCGGGACATCTTGAGCACACTATATAAAGTGCGAGATATAGCTTCTAAGCTACATCTCAAGAAGAAATTCTACTCCCTCAAGATGACAAATGGTGATTCTCTGCAAAATCACATTAATCGATTCAAGAACCTGTTAAGAGAAATGGCCGCTGTTGGATCTGTCATAGACGATCAAGATGCAGTGATGCAACTGCTTACAAGCTTGCCAAGTTCTTATGACAGCTTGGGTGATGATCATCACGACTCATCCAAAATTGACTCTTTCAAGAGTCATTACTATGTTGTTGCAGGAAGACACGCGAATGAACGAAGCCTCGAGTTCCTCAGCTGATTCACACGCCTTGTACACCAACAAGAGCACGACAAAGTAGAAGAAGAAGAAAGGCCTGAAGCAATCCAGAAACCAGCTCAGCACAAGGAACAGTCGAATCCGCAGACAAAGAAGAAGCTGTTCTGCAGATACTGCAAACAAAATTACTACGAAATTCATGACTGCCGAATACTTCAAGTGAAGAACAATAGCAAGGGATAGCGAATCAAGTGGCAATTGCAGCTGTAAGCTCCACAGCCTATTCAAGAAGTAGATCATGATGCCTTCATGACCAACCATCAAGAAGCATCTAGGGACAGTTCTTGGTTCCTGGATTCTGGAGCCACTCGGCACATGACTAGCCTAATTGACTGTTTCAAGTCCTATACACCTTACAATACCCAGAATTTTGTTCACCTTGGCGACAATAGCACACAAGCTATTAAAGGTGAAGGCACTATAAGATTATGCTTTGCAAATGATCAATCTAAGCTACTCTCTAAAGTTTTGTATGTACCTAAGTTATCTACAAATCTGCTCTTTGTAAGTAGAATCACAGATCTAGGACACAGAGTAGAATTCGAATGTGATCAATGTAAAGTAGTTGATAGGACTAGCAAGATCCTAGCACTCGGAAAGAGACATGGATACTTGTATAAATTAAGTCATTGCTTTTCTGCCTCTAGTCAGGCTCTCAGTACTTCAATTCATACAAATAAAGGTTTACTTTGGCATTATAGACTTGGTCATTTAAATTATGCTATTGTGCAACGAATGTCTAGACAATCTATTGTCCTTGATCTTGACTATCCTCGCGAAAAAGTCGAGTTACCTGTCTGTCAAGACTATCTAGTGGGTAAACAGACTAGAAAACCATTTAAGTCAAGCCATCAGCATATTGCTAGAGGATTGCTAGATGTTGTACATTCAGATATTTGTGGCCCAATGAAAAATCCGTCGCTGAAGGATGCCAAGTATTTTATAACCTTATTGTCAAATTCTCCAGAAGGACGATGATGTATTTCATAAAGAAGAAATCAGAAGCTTTCAACTACTTCAGAATCTTCAAGGAGCGTGCAAAAAAGGAGACTGGAAGGACAATCAAGGCCCCAAGGTCAGACAACGGTGAAAAATACATCTCTGTCGAGTTTAAGGAGTACTGTCAAAGCCAAGGCATTGAGCAGCAATTCATCACTCCTTACAGTCCTCAGTCTAATGGTTAGTTGAGAGGAAGAACCATACTTTGGACGAATCTGCTAAGTGTATGCTATCGCATGCATCGTTGCCCAAGAGATTCTAGGCTGAAGCTGTCTCCACTGCAGCTTATCTCCAAAACAGATGTTCAACCAAGGCTCTCTTAGACAAGACACCCCACGAGGTGTGGACAGGCTCTAAGCCTTCTTTGAAGAACCTAAGAGTGTTCAGGGTGCATTGCCTACGCGCAGATCCCAAAAGACACAAGGAAGAAATTGGACTTCCAAGGTCTCAAGACCATCCTGATCGGATATACTTTGTCTGATAACACCTACAAGCTGTACGATCCTGATACCCAACAAATCTTGTATAGTCGGGATACAGTCTTTATCAAGGATCAATTCGTTGACCTCAAAGGCAAGGATATTGCTCAAGAAGAACCTACATCTCCTGCCATTGACACGACAGTCCAAGCTTCTGGCTCAGGCATGTCTATTGTCGACCCACTTCGAGACAACGAATCAGACGAAGATGTTGCTGCTACCTAGCAACAAGTCCCAAGAGCGGTTCATCAGTTGAATCATTCTAGAAGATCAAGCCGAGTGCGCACACAGCCCACAAGGTATACTCCTGAGTCTGTCTATCTCTTAATGCAAGAACCGACGACAGTCGAAGAGGCACTCAGCCAATCAGACTTTGATCTCTGGAGAGAAGCCATGGACATAGAGTATTCCTCTCTGATCAAGAATTAGACATGGTCGTTAATCGAAGCTCCTATTGGCTGCAATATTATTGATTGCAAGTGGATCTTTAAGATAAAATATAATGCCAACAGAGCAATTGATCGCAGGAAGGCTAGACTAATAGCACGAGGATTCACCCAGATCCCGAATGTCAACTACAGTGAGACTTTTAGTCCAGTCATCAAACATTTGTCGATCCAAATGCTCGTCTTATGTTGTAGCTGCCGACCTCAAAGTATATCAACTTGATGTACAAACATCCTATCTAAACAGAGTCATACAAGAAGATATCTACATGATTCAGCCTGAATGATACGTTCTGGAAGGCATGAAGAATCATGTTTGTAAACTCCACAAAGCATTGTACGGCTTGAAACAGTCTGCCAGAGCTTGGTTTCAGAGGATCAACACATTCTTCATTGAACAAGGATTCAAACCAAGCACTGCTGATTACAACGTTTATTCAAGGTCAGCGTAGCAATTCTTCATTATCATCACCTTGTACGGTGATGATATGTTGCCCTTCAATAACAATACCAAAATGGTCAAGGATGCAAAACAGATGCTGTTCTCAAAATTCAACATGACTGATCTGGACGAAGCTCACTTCTGCCTTGGAATTCAAATCCACAGAGATAGAGCAAATTGACTGATTTACATCACTCAACAAAGGTATCTTCACAATGTTCTTAACAGATACAATTTGATGAATTGTAGATTACCTCACTCACCAATGGATCCAGGCCTACATCTGTCAAAGGACCAATGTCCCTAGACCAAGCAGGAAGAGGAGCGGATGAGAGAATATCTGTATTGATCGATACTTGGATCTCCCATGTACACACTGGTCTGTACAAGACCATATCTCTTTTGTTGTTAGCTCACTCAGCCAATACATGGCTAATCCTAGAATTACCCATTGGAAGGCTCTTATACAATTCATGAGATATATTCGAACTACCATGGACTAGTGCATCTGCTATGGAGATGTCAGCAACGACAATCTTCATCAGCTTAGTGGCTATTATGATGCAAGCTGGGGAAGAGATGCAGACAATTGTAGATCCACATCTGGATTTACATTCTTCTTCAACGACGGTCCTATTTCGTGGAATAGTCGTAAGGAAACCTCTATCGCACTTTCTTCTACTGAAGCAGAATACATTATTGCTTCTCAATCTATTAAGGAAGCATTTTGGTTGAGAAATTTGCTGTCAGACATGAATCTGTAGCGATACAGCCCTACAATTTTGTTTTGTGATAAGCAAAATGCTATTGCCTTATCGACCAACCCTAGATTGCATTCCAGGAGTAAGCACATTGAGATCAAATATCACTACATCAGGGGCAAGGTTCTCGACAGGGAGATAAGCTTAACGTAGTGCAGAGCGCAGGACATGGTTGCAGACATTTTCACGAAAGCACTCAGTACTAATGCACACAACAGATTTTGTGCATTGCTCAGTCTGAAGATCAAGGCATTCACGGATCCAGATTAAGGGGGGGTGTTGGATTTACTCCTATTCTCCTAAATCCATTTCTAATATGCCTTCATTCTTGTTGCATATTTACTAACGTTGTCACGCAGCCTGCATATTTACACGCAAATTTGCACAGATGAATAAAAGGCAAAAGAATCGCGAACACTGTGTTTTTACACAAATTATGGTGACAGGCAAAAAGGGGACACTATCCTACAGAATGTCGAAGGTTTCCTAAAAGCTAAGGTACCCTGTAAATCTAATCCTAAGGCCATTTGTAAGAGTGACCCACTTTTTGCATCATCACCAATGTTCACTTCAGCACTGGCTGACGTCGCACCCTTTTTACGCTCACTCCATGCAGTTGCGCTAACAGATTGGACAACAATTGCAGCCACCCATGATATCCTACAAACAGCACATCCACTCTGTACTTTCACATCTGCACACCTGTAATATTATGTATATATACATATTCTGGACACCATTCAGATGATGATGATCAGATGATCAAGTGAGAGAAGAAGAGACTAAGAGAAGATGTTTTATTCCTCATTACAGACAAAATAGGCTTCGTAGGTTTCATTCATCATTATAGACCAAACATCAAACATCTCCAAAGTTGCAGCTGCACCAATAAAAAATGAAGCAACACCAGCTGTAATAGACCCTATGGAATCAACTCATACTTGTCATACCCTTGCAAGCAATCTGTAGGGCACCTCGTCTTGAGATGCCAAAGTGTGATGGGTCAACAGACCCCATCAGATTTCTCCAGATTTATGTGGTGTTTCAACTAGTCGGCCGAAGAGAAACGCACATGGGAAGGGGTTAAAACATCCTTAATCACCCACTTTAAACCAAGAAATTTTTTGGAAGACCCATTTACCTATTGAGCAAGATCAAGATGTTTTGAAGAGAAAGGGTCCAAGATTACATTGAACAATTAGAATATCTACAATCCGAATGCAACACAATTCTCGATCATGCGGTGATCATGCGGTTTCTAGTCGGGTTACCACGACGTATCAGAAGAGAGCCTAAACGATGGGAACGGTATGCTACGTTGCAGGAAGCCATGGAGGATGCTAACAGAGAGAAATATGAAGGATTGGATGATGATTCAAGTCATAGCTATCCAACAATCCATCATCCCACTCCCTCGGTTGCATCAACCTTCAACGCTTCCAAGAACTTTAGCAATTTTTTGATGGAACAGATCACTAAACTTTACAAACAGCAGATGGAACAGCTCACAGCCTAGTTTGATCAGAAACTAAAGGCTTAGTAGAGTGCTATTGTGACTTCATCTACAATGCCAAATCATAGTCAACCATAATACCCACAAAGAGAAAATGTCTGATCTGTACCTAGAACCATACAGCCAATGAGTGTCCAGTATTGAGGAAAAATCCCAAACTGACACATCAGTATTGCCATTTGTGTAATGCGTCATCACATGAAACTGCGTTCTACAAATTCAACCCTAGGATCATCCAGCAAAAGAGGGTCCATTTCATACCTCTTATCTATTATGTACCATAATGGTATGCCCTTCAGTGAAGGCCTCGCAAGGCGCATGACGCAGTCTGGCATTATCGACATGTTTGGGTGCCATGCATCACCATTCTGTTGGAGTTTAATCTTACTCATACTCATCCTAACTGCCCGCCTTCCTTCTCTAAGTTTTACTCTCTCTCAAATGAAACCTGCAGAAAATGAATTGTTTTTCAACAATCTGCATTTATAGACTAATTGTCGCAACAGTCTGCATTTTTCCTCGCAAATTTTGACAAGCAAAAAACCTGGCACTGTCGTCTTTTTACCTTCGGGTCATCCTGAACAACTAAGTGTTTTGCGACACTTGTGCTAACTTGGTTTTCAACCATTTCAGACACTTCCATAAATGCAACATTGCTTCGCAAAAAATGCGACACTTCAGTTTTACACGGAACTCCACACAGGCAAAAAATGCGACACTCTACAGAAATACACAGGATTCAAAGTACAAACTGTCTACGTCTTCACGCTCCAATAACAACTGTTCTAATTAGTTAGTTAAGTGATCTTGTAAATGTAAATGCAAGATCTTCCAATTGCTATATATGTAAATGAGCGATTGAATCGATCATGATGAAGATCAGAGAGATAGATCTATGACCAAAATTGGTCTTTCAGTAGCTGACTCAGAGTTAGTGATTTTATATATATATATATATATATATATATATATATATATATATATATATATATATATATATATATATATATATATATATATATATATATATATATAGTCAGAACTTTAGCAATTGATTTGAGTCTGTAAGTAGGATCACGCGCTTATCAGCACAATTGTATTGTGATATGATTGTTGTTTTATGACATTATTATACAGATTCGCTATTGTTTTACATCTTTGCATTCTTGCTGAATGAAACTAACTCTCACTCCTCTTACGTAAACGTCATTATCAGAGAAATGTATGGTTGTCACTGATGCCTAAGTTATTTCTACATTCTCTTCATATCGGGTTATCAGGAATAGAGGATTGCATGGCTGTCTCATACGCCTAATCATTTTTGCGATCTCTCTTTCATGGCAGTCTAAGACTCCTACATGGATAATCTTATTCAACACAAAAGAACAGCTCACAATCTCTGTTCTCTAAATAATCCACGATCCTGTTAATAAGAATTTTTGTTTTTATTAGTTGGCATCAACATCCAAGCGCCAGCAGATTGGTATCAGAGCACTAGTTTATTGGATTACTAGAGTTTAGGATTTATAATAGAACTTAATACATTCTTGTTCTATAGACTTTTCTGCAAATTTGTCAGAAAGTTACTCTGGCAGGCTTCTATGCAGGGCTAGGACTGTGTCCTCATGCTATTGTCAGTCGTGCAAGAGTCGATTTTTAGTGGTTTGTGAAAAATCAAGATCTAGTGGTGTTTTTTTCTCATTTTTCCCTTAAAAAATACAAATTTGTATGGTTTTCTATAGGTTTTGGGTTGGGTGCTGATGTGTCAAGCCCTTAAAGGCTGTCTCAGGTCTCTTCTACCTCTAAACACCTCCTCCACTAGCTTCAAACATATCAACAATCAAGAAACAAGAAAAATCCTCTCTAACTACTCCCAAAACAACTCCTAACACACTAAAATAGACTAAAACAACTAAACTAGTTAGTAGTGACTATCCTCGGCAACGATGCCACTGTAGGGTCGTAGATATAGCAGTAGCCCTCCGTCTGTCAAAAAGGGTTAGATCCACTAGGCTAGTTCTCTAACTATATCCACTTGTCTACATTAGTTGCCTTCTAACATTAAGACTACTTTACTTCGTCCACCTAACTCTAACAACCACACAAGTCCAAGATGTAAAGAGAGAGAGAGAGAGAGAGAGAGAGAGAGAGAGAGAGAGAGAGAGAGAGAGAGAGAGAGAGAGAGAGAGAGAGAGAGAGAGAGAGAGAGAGAGAGAGAGAGAGAGAGAGAGAGAGAGAGAGAGAGAGAGAGAGAGAGAGAGAGAGAGAGAGAGAGAGAGAGAGAGAGAGAGAGAGAGAGTGAGGGAGGTTAGCTCATGTGCTTAAAGCCTTATTCTAATAGAAAAACCATTGAAACATAAACCAATGTGCAAAGTGGTAAGAACTAGAAAGCATTAGAAATGAATGAGGATGTTTCAATTGCGAAATTGATAGAGTCTCATCCTCTCTATTAAGCATGAAAATGGAGTACAAGAAGTGCCTTTTTATTCTTGGGGAGACATTTGCCCCTATGCTTCTATTGACTACTTCGTTGAGGCAAGGATTGAAATCCTAGCCCTTTAGAGAAAACACAACTAAATCAATGGTTCACAAAGAAGCACACTCTACCTACCACCAATTTGACTTTGACTAATAGCTTGAAATTTAGCAACTTAGACTTTAGGCCTTTTACATTATTTTATTTACATGGCCCGAAGTGTATTTTATTTCACGATACAATATTTTACAAATGCTCATTGAGTTATGGACTTATGCTCGCAAGATGCCACGACCCTCGCACATATTTTTTCTATTTTTGTTGGGCTTATTTATTTAAACACAAAAAGTACCCACAAATATATCTAAGTTTGGCCTCCAAATTGCCAAATAGAGCCAACATCTTTCTCAATCATGACTAATATATACACTCAAAGTTTGTTATTTCACTAACACTTGTTGATGTGTTGTCATAACCACTTCTCAAAAGTATGTGTTGATGTTGAAACTTACTTACTACTACATTACATGAAAACCAAAAGCAAGATCTCCAACAAACTAGTTGAACGACCTTGGGAGGTCTCCATAAATTCCTACATTGAATACTCTACACCTACCAGCAAATTCATGAGACTAGTTAGCTAAAATTTCAGGTGGGTACACCATTTGCCTTAGTGAGGTTGATGACTACATTTCTAACAAGGTCCCAGCTGAAGGTTCCACCCTTGAAAGGAAAAAGAGACTTGAATGGATTGCAACCCCATGAGTCTTGATGAATGGTTACCATTCCTATATAAACTCCTTTATGATTAAAATTGAACATTCACCACACCATGCAACATCCAAGGTAGAAAAGCTTTTGGAAAAACTCAATCCTGGTTGACTAAGCAACAATATTTTGAATTTTCTTTAGCCTTTTTGTGTGGTGTTTTATATTTTTATTTGATACACTAATGTGATTGAAGTTTCCATTGCCAACTCACTTTATTCCTATTGGTTGGGTGTTCACAAGTTTTAGTGAGTTATCTTTTGCATTCATTTTTGTCACTTCGATATTTGTCCAACTCTTTATTATCGTAATTGACCGAGGCACTAACGTGATGCCTAGTGAACACCAATATAACTTGATAAACAACTATCTACCTAGGGCATCCTATGTGATCCATTGCCAAGGGATCTACTAGATAACCAAGCCGAACCCGACGAGAAGGGCCTTGAGTGAGCTTGGCTAAGCGAGCTTTTTAGCACTGCATCTACATTTCTCTCTACTGCCACTCCATCTCTATCCACGTGCTCTTTTCTTATGTTCTTAATAAATGACACGATATAGTTCCTATATATTCTACTCACAAATCTCACACCAAAATTATTATTTTCTAACGTCACACAATTTTTTTTTTTCTCTTTCTCATTTCACACACCTCCCAAATAATATTACATAGGATGCAAATATGAACTGAAATAATATTTTTTGTTCTTTTGAATACTCATCTTGGTATTGTTGTGATTGTAAATATTTAAAAAATATTGATAAATATTAAAATTTCAGCATCAATCTACATCACTTGTTAATCTTATAATTCATTCACATTTGTTATTTTTTTCCTTGATAGATAGATTGCACTAGTGTGATGCTTTTCTTGCCATGTTTCTATGTGGTAAGTAAACTCATACATAAACAACACCAATCCTACTATCTTTGCTAATAAATCCGGCTCACAAGATGTCTTAGTGAGTAGTGATCAACATAAAAAATGAACAAATAATCCAAGAGATCATATCTAAATTGCTTGACTGAATAAATTATTCGTAGTGTGTCCCTTGAGGTCTACAACTTCTGCTAAAGTTGTTCGGAGTCCTCTTGTTGTTTCATTGTCGATATAGATGCTTTGCCCTTTCTTAACAATCAACTCAATGGGGATACAATAATTGACTAATCATTAACGAGCCATTAATAATATTCCACATGACCAAGACATTGTTTAACTTTATTGATGACATAATAGAGCAAGGATTATTTTATCTTTCACATGATCAACTTCTATGCCTCTTTCCAAGATTTGGTGTCTTAGTAAGATATCTTCATTCATTCCAAAAAAACATTGATTTGGATGAAAACATGAAGATCTCTCTCTCTCTCTCTCTCTCTCTCTCTCTCTCTCTCTCTCTCTCTCTCTCTCTCTCTCTCTCTCTCTCTCTCTCTCTCTCTCTCTCTCTCTCTCTCTCTCTCTCTCTCTCTCTCTCAATGTTTCTAATAAACATTAAGATATGGTTCCTTACAATTTCTTAATGATAAAACTTCAGTACGACACGTTTGCAAATCAAGAATAGTATTATGATTGTTGAAACGATGATAAAAATGATGGGAGATAGGCAAATGAAACAAAATCTCATCGAGTTTGAAACTGGAATATTAGGGCTAGTTAGACCAATCTCATAAATAATTAAAAAATAGTTTGTTCTCACCTCACTCACATCAATACGTATGTGTACTAGATAATATATGAATTAGTTCACTCTTTGTGAGATTTTTGCATACACATATTGTGGGTAGTGTCTAGTCTTAGCACGCGTATTAAAATGTAGTATATATGTTTGTATGCAAGGTAAGATTTTCTAGTTCTTTCATGCCATTGAAAATTTTGACATGAACAAGAAGGATTCTCAAAGATTTGTACATCATAAGCTCCAACCCCCTTAGTTGAATTTTCTATTAATTCTAGTGAGAATACCTCATGTTCCAAACGTGTCAACACCATCGTTGATAAACTTTAGCTTCTACTTTCAAGGCCAAATCTATTTTCTTTGAAGCCTCATTGGATTTCCATGTTCGCATGTGTGTCCTTCTTTGACTACTTTATGAAAGATGGACATGTTTTTAACAGTACCTAAAACAAATCCAGCTCTTTCTAACATCCCCTTCTCCTTAAATAACAAGTTTGTTCCTTTTTGTACTAGTAATATATATGGAAGGTATGTTCTTGAATGGACCACTTACAAGACACCTCTTACTTTGATTGGACCATTTTGATGCATCTCTTGCTATGATTGGTCCAAATTGTCAAATGAGATTGCGAGGTGCATTGTCAGCAGCCCTCTACCATCAAGCCAAGTGTAAGCAACCTACACTATCACGAGCTAATCCAAGTCTAAATTTGGCCTAATCAATTATTTACAAATGTACAAGGGGTGGATTTGACATAAAACCCCCAAAACTCAAGATAGATGGCTATTACAATTTTCACACTCCCCCTTAAAAGATATCTATCTATTTCAACATAGATCTTGAAATCAATCCAAAATTAGATCTAAATTTGACAAAAGCATTCTTGATCAACGATTTTGTGAGAAAATCGACAATACATGAAGGTGATTTGATACGCTCCAAGGTTATCTCCCTTGCAATGACCTTCTCCCTTACATTAAGTGTGCTACCTTGATGAGCTTGCTTCTTGCATGGAAAATTGGATTGTTTGCAAGAGCTTGAGCCAAAATGTTGTCACACTTCATATTTGATGCACTTTAGCTCCATAAGTAGCCTCTTGATCCATAGTTGTTGTAAGGGCCTTGTACTTGGCTTCACAAGATGATAATGATATAGTATATTGTTTCTTGGATAACCAAGGTACAAGATTGCCTCCAATAAACATAGTATAAGCACTTGTGGACTTCCTGTCGACTCTTTCACTTGCAAAGTTCAAATATGAAAAGGCAACCATTGTTAGATCCTCACTTCTATAGATCAATCCATAATCTAGTGTGGAGAAAACATATCTCAAGATCCTTTTGGCCGATTTCCAATGACAAACTTTTGGATTTTGCATGTATTGACTCAATTTGTGCACACTAAAGCTCAAATATGGCCTAGTTATGGCCAACCAAATAAGAGAGCCAGTAAGACTCCTATAAAGGGTGATGTCCTCAAAGGATCTTTCATCCCCTTTGATAAGACCGTTTTACAACATGCTCCATCGGAGTATCTATACTCTTGCAATTTTCCATATAAAAATTTTTACGCATAGAAAGAGCATATCTGGATTGACTAATAAATGCTTGATCTTGCCATATGTCTATCTCTAGGCCTAAGATGTAGTGAATTTCATCTAGATCTTGCCTCTTAAATTCACTACCTAGTGCACTTTTTGTTTCATCAACAAGCTTCATGCAACTTCCACTCAAGATAATATCATCTATAGAATGACTATATTACTATTTAGAAACTTTATGTACAAATAAGAATCATAGTCACTTAGATTGAATCAAGTGAAATAAGATATGAGTTTAGCCTTGCATACCAAGACCTTGGGGCTTGTTTAAGCCCATACAAGCTTTTGAATAAGAGACATACTTTGGATTCTTCACCTTCCTTGATAAAGCCTTCAGGTTGTTCCATATAAATTTCCTCCTCAAGATAGCCATTGAGGAAGGCATTAGAAACATCAAGTTGGAACATCCTCCACTTGAAATAGCATGCAATGGAAATAATGACTCTTATAGTCACCATCTTGGCCATGGGTGCAAAAATGTCTTCATAGTCAAGACCTTGGATTTGAGCATATCATTTGGCACATATCTGTTGATAGATCCATCATTGTTGTACTTCACTCAAAACACCCACTTGCATCCAATATCATGGTTGTTGATAGCTGGATCCACAAGCTCCCAAGTGTTGCTAGAAACAAGGCATCATACTCTTTAGACATGGCTTTAAACCACTCCTTAGGTTGGAGTGCATCTTGAAAATCTCTTGGCTCATCATGAGAAATGAAAAATGCATGATATGAGCCATCCTCCACTTGCTTGCCTTTCTCCACATATGTGAGGCTCCTTGGTTCAAATCTCTCTCCCATAGATCTTCTTGGTGTAATTGCTTGAAGATCCTCCTCCTTAAGCCTTGACCCCACTGCGTCTTTATTTGCATCAAGATTGATAATTGGTAAATCTCCATAAGGTTTTTTATCTTCATGAAAGATCACATCTCTATTTACAATAATCTTGTTTGTATAAAAAACAAAAATTCTATATGCTTTCTTGGTTGATGAATATCCAATCATCACTCCTTTCATAGATCTAGGATAATTTTTTTTCCTAGCTCTAAAGGTACATGCACAAAGCAAACACAACCAAAGATCCTAAGGTGATCTACCTTAGGCTTTTTCTTATACAACATCTCATATGGTGATGAGCAAGATTTAGAAGTCTATTGCAAAGATAATTGGCACATGAAATTGCTTCTCCCCAAAAATCTTTTGAAAGCGATTCTAACTGCTTTTGCATATTCACATAGAGTTCTACTTTTCCTTTCATCAACCCCATTTTGTTGGGGGAATAAGCACAAGTAAACTCTCTCCTCACTCCTTCTTGCTCACAAAAGTCATTAAATTTGTCGGAGATATACAACCCTCTATTGGAAATTAAATTCATAGTTTTCTTCTTGGTGATACTATTTTTAATTTAAGATTTTTTCTGCACATTTTTTTATCACTGATCTAGGGTCATATGCAACCTACTTTGGTTCTATGTTTGCTCATCTAATACCTGCAGGAATCATAGAACTCAGACAGCAGAACTATTCGAAGGACGACTAGATCGGGCTTCCGGTTGATTTTCATCCATTGATCAAAGACTAAAAGATAACCAATCCTATACTTTTCACATTCCAATGTTAAGTTCAAAAATTTGAAGAACTGGCCATCTTCAACAGATCAATATTTTTCATAAGTCTGCAAAAATACACTGTGTTTATAACAGTCTGCAGAAATACAATGATTGTCGCACAGTTTGCATTTTTTCAATTCTTGAAAAATGCGACAATTTTTTACAGTGATTTGTTTTCAAATTATTCGAAGAAATAAACTTTTTGTCGGCTTTTTCGCATTTTTCCGAAAGTCAAAAAATGCGAAGTGTCCGTCTACTTCGACGAAATAAAAGTTCCAAGTTCATTGTCGCATTTTTTCGAAAGCCAAAAATGCGGAGAATGCGACCAAAGTCTATTTTGAAAATATTTGACCGAAGTCCACGACAAGCTTGTGTATTTTGATGACTTTAAGTTGTTTGACCTAAGTATACATCGTACGCAAATATTTCTTGAGTACAACGAAGGGACATAGTTGAAAGTTAAACATTTATTGTAATTAACTACAAGAATGTGGTGTAAAAATACATCTTCATCATGCAATCTTAGTGATGCTTCGCCAACAGAACAATAGATATCTAGCATCCAAGTTACGCCTCCATTTTGGTTGTAACATTTCAGCGTTGTTCAAGATTTTAAGTGTAATATAGAAGGAACATGTTCTTTCATCTGTGTCTAACATAAATATATGCATGTTGTGATTTGATTACACTTTTCTACTGCTTACTCACGCTGGTTGACTCACTTTGATTAGACGAAGGCCGTCTTTGACGCTTGAGGAACAACATTATCATACTTTACCATCACTCTAAAAATTCTGAACTGAACTTATTATTGAAACTAATCAGCAGTAATACCACACCTTATTTAATCTCTTCGGCGGACTATTGTAAAGACCACTAGGGAATGCCCCTAAGATGAGGTTATGAGAACACAACAGGAGACACTATGGAGCCAAACCGCCCAATCAAACCTAGATCAAAACTGGATCTAGAGCCCCCAAGCCATGTCATGTGATAGCTAGATTGAATTAAGATTTCGCTGATTGGGTTTGCCAAGTACCATTTTGTTATGGATTGGATCAGGTGGGAATAAAGCTTTAATCTTAACCTTATGTCCAAAGATGTCTGTATAAGTCATTTGACTTGAGTAATTGGATTACTCCTGGTTAAAATTTAATTGATTGAATAAGCAGTGTGAAGAAAATTCACCAGGAACTGTTTATTTTGATCTATATTGCTTATAAGACACATGCTTTTTGAATCATCGAGATTCATGAGTGGAAGTTGTGTGTATAGAATATTTCTTGGAGGAGAAATAGTATCTAAGTTATTGACTGTATCCCAGTGAGCTCATATTGGGTGACAAAGTTTAACAAATATCCGGGTGTTAAATTGGTTTTGGTATGACTTTTGTCTTTAATTATCTGATTGATCGCAGAATTTGGATAACTCATAATCTAGTTAAGGATCTGGTTAAAATAATATTCCTGAATACAATAAATTTTCTTGGAAAAATCAAATAGAGTCTTATATTTCTTGAGTGGTATGTTGTACATATACTCCAGTATCTTTCAATGATTAAGTATGGCTTTGGAATCTTGTAAATTATGATTGACAAATCATAAGATTCTAAATGTTTATGATTGACAGATCATAATTTGATTCTTAATTGTTATTAAAAGATTATAAGGAAATGTGATGATTCTTAAGATGATGAGTAATTTTTGATCAATTGAATGAGTCAATAATCTAGGTCAGCCAACTGAGAATCTAAATTTCTTTAATCCAGTGCATACTTGAGATTGTGTGAATCTCACAAGCATTCTCATAATAAGTAATGTTTTTCCTTATGTGAAATTTGCTTATCTTAGGACATGAAATTCTACTACAGATTGTAGTCAATGAATGCTTGTGTACTATTTCCAGCCTAAATCTCCAGTCAATTAGGAGACAGTTAAATCTATCAAAATTGTGTGGATGCTATTTTTTTGCATGAGATGCTAGGAATAGGGCACATAACTCAAGAGAGTATTCAGGGTACTCAGGGTTGATTTATAAATCATTTTTATCTTGATGGATATCCTATAGATTTTGGTAGAATGACTTTTTATACCTTAGTTTCTCTTGAAATCTAAGTGTATTTGTACCAAAAAGCATTTATGACAGGTCTACAATAAATTGTGGATAGTGTTGGACTATAATTGTTTTGTTTCTTTAACTTTTGAACATTGATTTCCAATGTAAGGTGATGTTTCACCGAATGGTTCATGTAAATTTAGGTTACATGAAGGTGATGTAGAGAATCACACCCAATAGAAAAAATTATCGCTTAGTGTACTTCTAGAAGCATATATAGTACTTCAGTGCAAAGATAAACAAATTGAAAATTGTTTCATCTCTAAGTACTTATTTGATCTTTGAAGTCAGACTAAAGACAATGCTTTTCTAGGTAAATGTGAAAGTTGAAGGATTTGTTTGTTAGCTTTTGAACTTGAACTTCGAGATTAGTCGATTGCTCATTTAGTATATTATGTTGGATGTATTGAGGATTTTACCCATTTGGAGGACTTATCGCTCAATGTACCATTGGAACTTGAAAGAGTACTCAGAATCAGAGATAAACAATTGAGAAATCGTTCTATCTCTGAGTGCTCGATTAGGTTGGTTGGTCAGATTGAGGATAATGATTCGTGGGAAAGAGTTAAAAGTATACAAAGTGGATATTCCCTAGTTGTTGTTCTGAGGACAAAACTTGTTTAAGGGGGAGAAATGTTACGTCCATGCCCAATATGTGGGATTTGGAAGAACTCCTAACATGGATAGCCGGTTACTCCAATTTATATGGTTATTAGTTATGCATCGTTATTCCAGACTTGGTTGGTAATGTAATTAATAATCTTACGAGGACCCAGACCTATAATTAGACATAGGAGCACTTGCATGGTGTTGACTACTATAATGCAAGAATAGGAGGTCAATAGCTTATATTTGGGTTGCATAGGATCCTAAGAGGAATATTATCTCCTCGAAGGAGATTTTATATACTAAGAAAACTCGCCCATCTCCCTATTGGATTATCTGATTTATGAAGCCATGATCCCCTCCTCTCTTGTATTCAACACCATGGCTTGGGGGTGAAGTGGTTAGGGTTGATTAGCCATTTCTTGTTGGTTGGGTGGTTTTGCTCCACATGTGTCCTTTTGATTGCATGCAACAAGATCTAGTCAGATCTTCACTTGGCGATCCTTTCATAATCCTTTTGTGAAATGCACTTATTATTGACATTTTGTGGATTTAGATAATTTGATATATTATCTTTCCAGTTAGCTTTCATAGAAATTGGTAATTTCTTTAAAAGGAGGGGTGAAGTGATGGGATAAAATTCTATCTGAGGATCTATTGTTGTATAGGTTTCGGAAGAGAACCAGTCGCGGTATAGAAATGAGATTTTTTGAAAGTAATTTTGGATAGATTCAAAGTAAAATACCTACTTGGAACTTTTTGAATAAGATAAATTCTCTAGGAATTGTGTGAACAATTTGGAACTAGATCTGATTTGAAATTTGAATCATTATGTATAAGTAGAAGATTGAAAGGTCAAAAGTTACTAATTCCATTTTAACTAGAGTAGGAGTAAGTTTGATCGGAATATTAAGTCTCAGATGTTTGTATTAGATCAACCTGATCTTAGTTTGAGTACTAGGATCAGGGAGGGGTTGATTGAGTGGAAGATAATTTTGTTATTGGAGGTAAACTGGGTTGGAAAACTGGTGAGAGTGAATATGTTATTCATCTCAGAGATTTCTCGGATATGTTATATACTCATGAGAAATAAAAATTCTTTTGTAGCTGAGTTACAAGATTCTCAGTGAGATATACGAGTAACATATGTGAATTTTGGGAGAATCTGCCAAATAAGAATGTGTTTATGTATTGGGTCATAGTGAGATTATTCACATATGTGCACGATTAACCTTGTATGAATGTACTGTCTCCTGGTTAATATAGTTATTTGGTGCACTTAACCTAGTCAGTGAACATAAGCATATGATCAAGTATTGTTGAGACAGATACATGCAGAGTTGACGGATCTTTATGTGAAAGATTTATTGGTTAACTTAAAAGTTGTTTGGATAAGAATCTAAATGTGAAGTTATACTAGTATCATTGAAATCTGCACCTAGACACTTATGATTTCTAAATCATTAGCAATTAAAATGAGTAGTTGGTTACTCCTGGATGAAGTTAAACTTAGAATTTGCTTCAAACAGGAACACAGATCATGCTACATAGTAACACAGACAGAAAACACTCTCCACAACAAGCTCACACAACAACTGTATTTCTCAAAATGAAATTACACTGTACATATAGTTGTTCACTCAGGCAACCCATGCATGACCCAGGTTGCCGTTGGCGGGACGCGTGTCCCGTCAACTTGCCTCGTGGCAAGGCCAACTGATCCTTATCAACTGATAGGACCCACAGTACATTAACACAGTGATTCTACTTTAATTCTAACTTTCTCCCTTAAAGTAGAGTCTACTTTTTATACAGTCATATACATAGCTTTAAAGTCAACAAACTTTAAGTACCGAAAGCTTTGATCTAAACTTATCAAACTTTTCTCCAACAAGTGGCTTAGTGAGAATATCAGCTAGTTGTTCTTCCGTACTACAATGAACAACATGAATTTCACGTCTCAGCAGCCTCTCACGTATAAAGTGATACTGAATCTCAATGCGTTTGGTTCTCGCATGGAACACTGGATTCTTTGCTAGCTGAATGCCACTATGACTGTCACTATGTATAATCGTGGGATTTTTCTGCTTCATGCCAACTTCTTCCAAGATTTGTCTCAACCATATAGCTTCCTGTGCTGCACTACACATTGCCTTACACTCTGTGGTGGATAGAGCAATTATACTTTTCTTCTTACTAGACCAGGAAAAGCAGCTGTCACAAAGCTGAAATACATACCCTGTGGTGGATCTACAATCATCATAGTCACCTCCCCAATCCGCATCCACATAGCCACACAACTCAAGTAAACCCTCATGCTTTCTATAAATCAAGCCATAATCTGAAGTGCCTTTTACATAACGCAAAATGCGCTTAGCTACCTTCCAATGCATTTTCGTAGGTGCTGCCATAAACTGACTTACAATACCAACAACATAGCATATATCTGGTCTAGTCGTGGTAAGGTAAATCAAGCTCCCTACTAACTGCCTATACAACGTAGCATCAAATGACTGTGACTCATCAAGCTTAGAAAGCTTTTTACCTGGTTCAATAGGAGTATTCACTGGTTTGCAATCCTGCAACCTAAACCTATGCATCAACTCTTTAACATACTTCACCTGTGTTAGATCCACTTTGTGTCCTTTTTGCCACACCTCTACTCCAAGGCAATAATGCATCAGGCTGAGATCTGTCATCTCAAATTGTTCCATGAGGTCTTTCTTGATCATGTCTATCTTCTCTTGATTATTTCCCGTAATAATCAAGTCATCAACATAAAGAGCCATCAAAGCAACCATACCATCAAAGCATAAGACATACAGATTTGGATCAAAATGAGATGTATTCTCATGTTCATCACTTGGAAAGTCAATAAATGGATCATCATCGATGCATGCAATAGCTAATGAGTAACCTCCCTCTATTCTCTTTCTCTTTCCTCCTTTCACTTCTATCAAGGATGTGTGTGTGGTTAGTGTTAGTTTGGTGGTAGAGTTAGTGTGGAGCTAGTGTTAGTTTGTGTTAGAAGGCAACTAAGTAAGCAACTAACCATAGTTAGAGCACAGAGAATGTAGGGTTTATACACTCTTGTAGAAACTCGCACTACTACCATTATCTATTGTGTGATTGATTGCCAGCTATCTCTCTCTCTACATTAGTATCCTACCTTGTGGCTTGGGGGTAATGCTATTGGAGGTTGATTAATAGCTTCTCATTGGTTGGGCGGCTTTGCTGCACTATTATTCCTTTGTGTGTGTCTTGTAAGCAAGATCTTGAGGTGCTTCTTCTTACACATATCTATGTTAGGTTTGATGGAGTTAGAATTAAGATCTAAGGCACTTTACAATAAAAGAGGGTGACTCAAAAGGGTAACACATTATCTACAACCATGAGAGAACAAAATGATTGAGTAGAGTATTATTTCTTAGGGTATCTATAGAAAAAAAGAAGAGGATAATTCACCATTCTTGTGACAACTCATGCGAGTGAGTCATAAAGGCTTCCATCATTTCTACTATCAATGATTCTTAGACATTTGATTTTTACTTCATTATGGAAATTAAGATTACCAATTAACTCTCTCATGAAAACAATAAATCTCTATGGGAAAAGTTCAATGTCTTTTGTCCTTTTTACGTCACCGTATGAGATTGAGATTATTAGAGTTTAGTTATCATACAAAGTTTTTTTGTTAATTTTAGAAATGATTTATCACTTTGAACAATGCCATTTTTGAGAGAAAAAAAATTAGGATCAACAAAACAGAAAAACTCACACCTAAGGAGAATATGGATGTGGTATGATAGTAATGAAATTTCAAGTATTCATAGAGGAATTGATCTAGGACATCAAAAAAGAGATATTTAATTGATCAAGCTTTAGAGATCTAATATCAAAACCTAAATGACACTTAGACCATGTATGATGAGGAAAACAATTTGAAACATTATAAGCATCTAGTAGACCCAAGTTGAACTAACTACAATGCTTACCTGAGGGATAGAACTCCACGATGCATAAGTATATAGTAGCATGAATGAGAAGCCACATTTAGTGAAATTCATGAACTTCCATCCAATCTTTAGTTATCAAAGTGATCAGGCTTTCGTTGGCACCTTGAGGTCCTGAAACAATATAGTTGAAGGAGCAAGCAAATTTGCATATCGTTGAGTGGTGGTTAGAACCTCTAAGTCTAGTTTGATGTAACCCCATGAGATGTTGTATTGAGCATAAGAAGTAGCTCTAAGGAGAGGTTGCTTCTTCTAGTAGTAGGGGGTTTACAACACAAATGTTTCAATAAAGAATTTCATTGGCAATCATTTAATTGAAGGATGTATTTTCACACTGCACTAAAGAGTATAAAGGAGCGTCATGGTGTTGCTTTAAACTTGGGAATTACGATTTCTCTTAAGTCTGATAAAGGAGACATTTCTAGTTTTGAGCAAGGTAGCATTGTCACTTCTTTTTCCATTGGCTTTAATCTTAACTTATTTGAAAAAAATTGAAACCAATCTTTGCATCCAATAAAAGGTTTTCTAGATCGAGCTCCTCGTGGGTTACCTTGTTTGTGAACATACTTAGGGTGTTCATGGTGATTTAGGGTCATAAACTAATTGATTGTAGAATCCCTAGCATTGTGGTGGAAAATATTGAGTTTGAGAGTACAAGAACCCCCAAGTTCTAGATTGAGTTTGAGAGTACTACTAAGAACCCCCAAGTTCTAGATTTCCTTCTTAACCTTATGGGTTGTATTGGAAATTTAAGCAATGGATCTTGTTCATGGTGATTGTCGCATTATTTTGTTAACTAGCAGGCATTCCAGATTTGTAACAGACATTATGCATGTAATAGAAGCAGGAAGACGAAGAAAAAAGCAAAAAATTTGTAATGGACGGGTCAGGGAACTCATTCCTGGCAGGGCCAGAGAGTCATAAGAAGAGAGTAGCTTATTTTTACGACTCGGAGGTGGGAAATTTCTACTATGGGCCAGGCCACCCTATGAAGCCACATCGCATCCGCATGACACAGTCTTTGCTGATGCATTACGGTGTGCACCAGAAAATGGAGATGTTGAAACCCATTCCAGCTCGTTATAAAGATCTGGGCAGATTTCATGAGGACGATTATGTGGCCTTTTTGAAAACAGTTACCCCAGAGACACAAATAAAAAGCAACTTCGTGCTCTAAAGCGTTTTAATTTGGGGGAGGATTGCCCTGTTTTTGATGGACTTAGGAGCTACACCCATCTCTAAGGCTTATATTATTAAAGGTTGTCTCATTTGTTCTCAATGTTTTGTAGGACGAGGACAACGAAGTGGATGAGAATATGACAAAAGTTACAGAACGTCATAACGAAATCAAAGAAGAGCAGGCATCTCCAGAGCAGGTAATTGTATGGAAGGGGATGTACGTGACTAAAAGAGAGCATTTTTAAGGCAGCCAGGTTCATTGTCCCGTTTGGGTCCATGCATATGCTGTTTGCTGGTATGTTGTGTTAGACAAAGTATTATGTCTAGGTCAGTGATAGGAAATAATATTTCAAAGTTCCAAGGAACGGATTTTTGATTGGCATCTTCAAACAAAGGGAGGGTTAATGGCTCATTTGTAACAAGCTCTTTTTATATTGTGATCCCTTTTTGGACATCAGACATCTCTCTCATCCTTTGAAAGTTGTAGTTCACAAATTTATCCAAATTTCTCCTACACTTAAGTCGTAATGGATGCTGGGCTGTGAAAATCTGTAAGTAAGACTATCTTCAGTCACAAAATTGAAGAATATATTGGAGCCCCCCTGCATAAGTTTGTAGGAATTTTTGTAGTTTAGATGTATGAATGCTTAGGTAATCTTATGTTTTGCCAAAAAGTTCTATTTGAAATTTCTGTTAAAAGGCTTTCAGTTTTTTATTAAAAACCTAGTTGATGCCATTTCAAATAACCAAGTCATCAATAGCCATCAAGATTTTTGCTGTTACCTTCTAATGGTTTCATTGTCTAGTTCCTCCACAAAATTTCTACCTTTCCACTTTGAATACAAGTTTATGCAAATGCTATTAGATGTTTATTCGATTGTATTAGTAAGTTTGGGTACCCGATTTATTGATGATTCATTTTTAACTTGGTTTAGTTAGTTGAAGTTATGGTAAAGAATGCAATTCATGTGCTTATGTATCAGAGGCCCGCCACAATAGTAATTTTATATTGGCAAGCTCAATTTAAAGTGAGGTGGTGACTTGCTAATTTGATTAGATTCAAGTTTGAAGGAGATCCCATAATATGTAGCACATTGAACTTGGATTCTAAGACGTTTTGACTCCTAGAGTTCACATGCAATAGCATGTTTCTAGAAGAACATGCAATTCAATTGTTGATCGTTAGCAATAGTGGCTCAAGGTGATTCGTATTACCTCCTTTAGTAACTAGGTTTGGTCAGCATGTAATCTTTAGTAGATAGATTACATACGACTATTGGATTTTGGGATCAATTTTAGCTGGACTATGATTAGAGTTGCAAACTAGCTCAACAACAATAAGTGGACATCCTGTCTGAAAACGAGTTGCACAATAGTTCAGCACTTGTTCTAGGTAACCCGTGTTGTGGCTATTTTAGAGAGTGCTTTGCATGATTTGTGCTATCGACTAGTAGAGGCCTGAACCAATGGGCGAGGTAGTGGGTCGTTTGGACTAGGCAAGGTATCTCTTATCTCATGTGTGGGATGGATCTTGGTGGCGTACAACGTCTGGCTATTCTCTAATAGATTGATCATGGATGCCCATGGTGAGTTAGATTTTAAAACTCTGGTATTTCTTGTGATTTTCAGTAGCATTAGTTAGGTCGAGATATGGACAGGACTTTGCATCACTATCGGAGCCTTATCCCACATAAAAAATTTGAGTTTTGGGAAGTTTTATCTACCAAGAAGATAAATTTGTAAAAAAGGTCAAGATTGGTGCACATATGGAGTAGCAAATTAAAATATGTTATAGGCATCCATTCCAATCATGAGATGTTTCTTTCTTGTGAATCATGAACCAAGAAGTGTTCTTGCATCCTTTTTTTTGTATTGAATGATACAAATCACAAATTTGAATGTAAATGTGCTTTGAAAACATTTTACATATGATAGTTTTTGCTAATTGTTAACAATGGTTGTATTTATGGTTGTAGTTCTAGACCAAAACTAGTTGCATGAAGGAAGACCAAGGTTGGAAAGAAAGAAAATAGCTTTATTAATCAATGTCTTGACTCTTTTCCATGCCAAAAGGCATATGAGACGAAAGAGTACATGTCAACTATGTGGTATCAATGGGAGTATAAAATGTCTCCAAAATTGTAAAGGAAAAAGATACATGTAAATATAACTGCTAAGGTCTAAAGTGAACATAATGCAAGTGTATCTGACTATACATATAATGGCATGACATGCAGTCATTATATTGTGTTGCTATTGAAGATTGATATAATGGAGATTGTGAGGTATGCCCAAGATATGTTGTTGACGTCGTCAAGGAGGTTGTCTATGAGATGTGTCTAGGGCATGTGACTCTACCGACAACATGAATACGAGTGATACACTTCGTCTCTATGTCAAGAAATGTCCTTATCATCACTGTCATCTAATTTTGAATCTATCTATAGATTGTGATCTCCTATGATAGAAGAGGGATGTAATTTGGAATGTGGGCTGTGTGCTGGAATGAGTTTGCTGAATTGGTTGACATCATAGTTGCATTCAAACGCGTTAATGAATTAAGTTATTAACGTTCTATGAACAATCACAAATTATGCATACAAGTGGAAGCAAAGTAGGATATCAATGGAGACGAATCTCTATACAAAGAATGTATGTACACAAGCAGTGCCACTCTCTAGTCTCTCCAGCCTCTTCAGGCTCTTCTTCCCCTCTTCAGCAGAAAGAGAGCACCTATTTGTATTAGTAGAGATAGAGAATTCCAAAGGCCAATGGTTCCCAATGTGGAATATACAAAAGCCAACAACCAAGAGCCATGTGTTACATAGGAGTTACAAAAGCAAATGAAAAGCCTTGGCATTGGACAGCCAAGTGCTAATTGGAGAAGAAGGTCACTTGCCCCATGGACCCCCCATTATGAGTTGGGCCCCTCCAAACTTGAGTACATGGACTAATAGTTCAAAAATGCTCCTTGGGTCCTCAAAACCATATACATTGCCCCAACTTCATTATATATGGCATTAACCCATGAAGTCACGCAATCCCAGCCTAAGAGAACAATGTAGATGGATCTACTCTAATGATAGAACTTCCATTTGAGTTGCACCTCCAGAGTAGAAGAAGGCTCAACACCCCACATGAAGATCAACATACGGTTCTAAAATGAACAGCCTCTCCCTGATCTTGAATATGACAATACTTTTTCTCTCTCTATTCACAAGAATAAGATCCAAAATGCACTCTCCCTAACAAGATTATCACATCAAAATAGAGATTTAACACATAAATGGTGCACAATTCTTTGTGTAAAGATGATCATAGAATCGATCTAAGAAGCCAACTCTATAAAAGAGAAAACAGATTCCAGTGTGATGAATTCTCAAAAATGTAACTTGAAAATGGTAGGAAACTTCTCATTCTTCAAAAAAATAAATTCCCAGCATGATTCTAAGGTGTAGACAACCATAATTCACGCTAAAAACACAAATTTCAGATCTGTCCCTCTTTTAGAAATCACCCAAAAAGTTACACAAGATCCAATAGGAATCCAATTCATCACTTAAATTTGCACCCATTAATATTTGCATTTGCAAAGTGGAGCAATATCATGCGTTCTTAAATAAAGCAACGCCGAACATCACCATAAAGCTGCTCATTCATGGGCGATCATCCTTAACTGTCCAAGTAAATCGAATGCTCTAGTTTCTTTCATTGTTGCTACACTTATTGAGAGCTAGTTGAAAGAGCAAAAGGCCCTCAATGTTCATGTAAGAGGCAACCCTGATTGTCAAGATGCTTTTGGGAAAGTCATAAAGTTTTTGGAAGATAATCATCAACATTGACACTGTGGCAATGTGTCCTAGCGTTGCCAACAGACTACCAGAACGTATGCACATAAATGAGCTTATTCGGATTGCAAAAGCCTACAATCTAAAGTTTCCTTCCTATTTGGAATCGGTCGAATCAGCCTATTTGACCTTTCCGAATCGGTTTTAGGATTTAAAAGCTCAAAATTTTATAAAAGCCAAGAACATAGTATAATGTAGCGATATTAAGCACGAAAGATTCCAAATTCCATAACATAACGACTAACCGTTTAAACTTTACCTGATACGTGTTTAATGTTAGATGACACCTGTGACCTATATTATGTATACTTTTAAGGTTTGAAATTTCATAGTTGCACAGAAACGCGTTTCTAGGTAAATGTGTTTATGAAACCGTGTTTCTCAAAAACGCGTTTTTGGCACAGAAACGTGATTAAAAAAAAAACAGATTACATATTCTTTTTAACCCCCTCCTTGCGACGAGAAACGCGCCCAGTCGTGGAGCGGCGAATTTTTTTAAAGTGGGCTATCGGACTTGGATGAGGGCGTGTCAATAGTCGGCAGGCATCTGCTCAGCGATACGGTGGTGCACACGGTGCCAGGGGGATTTGAGCTTCGTGGGGACCGAAACCATCGATTTCTGATTTTTGGTAAGTGTAGGCATGATTTTTTGCAAGTGTTGACATTGAGCTGTAGGCAACCAAATCGATCGAAGTTTGGCTCTAGACCACCTTTCTTCATGCCCATGGTAATTTCTACAGCATCAGTTTCAGACGTTACGGCGAGTCTAGCAAGATTTGAACACCACACTCTAAATGCATGTGTATTTTTGCCATTTTCACAAAATGACTTGTAGGTCTCAAATTGAGGTGATATCTGAGCCTAGAATGCATTTCCACATGCCTGTAGAGACTCCTGTGACCTTCGTTTCGCCCGTCTTTGTCCGTATCACAAATCTCAATTTCCATGCCCTAATTCCATGTGTTTTAGGGTTTAGGCGTGGAGCCTCGAGTAAGCAACTGCCTAGGGCGTGGTTCAGCCCTACACTGCATTTCTTCTCCTGCATGGACTCACACGCTAACAACATTTGCCCGTTATCGCTCGTACTGAAATAATTAGATCCCACGCCCTAATCCCATGTGTTTTTTGGCACTTGCTTTGATAGTATGAATTGGAATGATTGTGATGTATGCTTTGATGTTTTGAGCTCTATTTTAGCTTGGTAATGTTGTTCAATGCAATGTGTTTTCTTCTACTGAACGTTTGCTTGCTTATTTTTGTTTGCAAGTTTGATCTCGTGTTGACACGATGCCGGTGCGGGGCCGAGGCCTTTGGGCCGAGGTTGATCTTACATAGGGGGATGTGGCTACACACCATGGCACAGGAATCCACAGATGGAGATGCTAGCATTGTGGTGGGCTCTTCACAGGATCACTCACCAGGGTTAGGGCTCACTTACTGCGGCTCAGAGGGCCAGATGGGCGGGCATTGGGCATATCCGATTGCCCCAGGATTTATGATGAGGTGTAGAGGTTGATGGACATGTACGGGCCCGATGGTACATCCACCCACCCAGTGAGACCATCACAGGGTTTTGGATAGGGACAGGTAGCAGGGGCAACTACAGGCTCACAGACTAGGCTCACAGGTAGGTAGGGCCTACTGCGGGCGCATGGCCTAGTACATCACGAGCAGGACATGGTACATGTGCAGGGCCTGGTACAACACGTTTTGGGCATGGTTTAGGTGCAGTGCATGGTCTAGGCGAGGCCACTCCAGTTGCATCTGCAGCAGCAGGGCCTAGATCAGAGCCACGCGCATCAGATGAGCATGTTGGATCAGCGGCAACGAGTCCTTCTCGTCCCTCCTCTTCTTCGGCAGCAGATGCACCACACGCTACGATAGGTCCTGCCAGAGAGAGTGACACACCTCCAGGACGATCAGACACACCCACAGATCACCCATACATTGGGCGTGCTAGACCATGAGCGCCATATGTACATCAGAGAGGGGTTAGGCCCAGACAACAAACTCTTGATTGATGCGGGTGGCAGAGAGAGCAGCAGGCCCGGTGCACTCGACATGTTGGTCAGTTCTTTTACGAGTGCGGCATTCCTTTTGTTCTTGTTGACACTTGGGTGTTCAGGGAGCTCTGCACGCAGATTGCAGCAGTGGATGCTACGTGGAGGCCTCTAGGCGAGAGGCACTGCGAGGCAGGATGCTTCGTCAGAAGGAGGAGACCATCACACGGCGGGAGCTGAGTTCCATTCGCCCAACTTGGCAGATGTAAGTACTTTGTCTTCATAAACTCTTTGCATGTGTTTCATTTGCTAGTAGCGCAATTTTTGCATGTGGCTAATGGGTGTTTTCTGGCAGATATGTATGTACGATATTAAGTGATGGATGGACAGACATTCGTCGGCGATCCGTCATCAATATCTTGGTTTCTTGCCCGCTTGGCATAGTCTTCCTGCGTGGCGTGGATGCCACTCGAGGTGGTGGAGTGTTACGAGCTCGTAACCAGTGCCGAACCCTAGGGAACACAGATAGGTCAGATACCACAGTCAGGGTCGTGTCCAGTGTACATGACCAACAGGGCAAGACAGTGTGAGTAGTGTGCCCCAGCACGGTCCATAGCCATGGCGGGCCTAACACAGCCTAGGGACCCTGTCAGCAGGATAGGGCCCCCAGTTGGGTCCCGACGTGCAGTCGGCCACGTCAGTGCCACGTGGCCGACACTTGGCAGTAGCATGCTACCAGTCCTCACACTGGGCTAGGAGGGGCTTACTCTATATCAGAAAGTAGGCAAGGTTGGGTGGATCAGTTAGTGTTTGCCCTACTGTGGTGTTAGGATCTATTACACTGGTATCAGAGCCATCTCCATCCTAGGGAGTTCAGGACAGCAGTAGAGAAAGCTATCAGAAGATAGGAAAGATTTCTCAGATTCTCAGGAAAGAATTGAGGAGGAAAATCGCTATAGGAACAGCTTTCAAATCCTTGAAATTTGCTGGGAATTTACAGTTGTTTGAGGCACAATCCCTTGTAGAAGCTCAGCGCTGAAAAATCAGGGATTTACCCTTGATTTTTATGTATCAGTTGTGGATTTTTGAGCACATTTTAAATAGAAAACGTGGAGCAGGTCCAGCGCTGCCAAATTGGGTGGAAACTTCGAATTTGGAGTGAAATTTTCTGGAATTTGGAGCGGATCTGAGACAGAATCGTGGGTGCAGGTCTAGCGCTGAAGGTCTTTGGCAGGAACCACAAGTTTGCAACTGTTTTGGGTCCTAAAACGGGAATTTTGGAGCAAAAAGTATACACCTCAGACAGCGAGGGAAGGGGCCAAGACGATCAGAAGTTTGTTTCTTTTTCTTGGTACCTTGATCTCTGATTTTTCCGGACAGCAGATCTGAAAGCAGTGGAGGAAGAGCTGAAAGGGCTTTTCTTGATTCTCTCTGTGGAAGTACAGTTCTCAGAAAGAGCTAAGTTTTCTTTCCCTCCTTGTACAGTTGTAAATTAGTCTTTTAGACTTTTTTTCCTTCAGAAGTTAAGGTAGCTCTCTTTCAGTTCCGAAGATGACCACTCCTCAGGGACCTGATCAACCCCCGGAGAGAGGCTTCGACGAACTTGAAACAGAAGCCTTGGCTTACAGAAAAGGGAAGGAACCCATGGAAGTGGAAGAACAGGAACAGTTCGCCGAAGAACTCGACGAACTGGTTACCAAGGAGCAGTTCCTCCAATTGGTAACAGAAGTGGATGAACTGAAGTTGGCATTAGCCAATTTCAAGTCCAGTGTGGACGACTCGTTCGCTGAACTCAAAAACTTGTTTTTGAGTTCCGCGAAAGGAAGCCTTCCCTCCACTTCTCAGTTATCCCCTTCTCCACTTCCATCAGTTTCGGGTGAGACTTTACGGTCTCACCCCAGTGTTTTTAAAGATTTAAAGCCTCCTACTTTTAATGGGGAAGAGAAGGATAGAAATGCAGATATTCTACAAACCTTCCTCAGCAAATGGAAGAACATTCATGCTCTTAAACAGACCCCTGACCATTTGCAAGCAATTGAGGCCAGTCTTTCTTTAGGGCCTATGGCCTATAAGTGGTGGTTAAATCTCCAGGAGACTGGGCAGACTCCCCGGTCATGGAAAGCTTTTGAAGAAGCTTTCCTAAGAGAATTTCTACCAGAGAATGAACTTGATAGAGCCTGGGAAGTCTGGGAAAGAACAGTAATGGACAAGTCCCTCATCCAATATATCTCGCAGTATCGAGAGGCAATTTTAAAGATTAAAAATATGGATGACTATCAAAAAATTAGGGGATTTGCCCGTGGCCTCAAAGATGAATATAAAGTAGAGGTCCAGAGAAACTCGCCTACTACCCTTGAGCAAGCTCTCAGATATGCTCAAATCTATGATGATTCAGTGGGTAGGAAGAGAGCGAGACAACAACCACTTTCTGAGCAGCTTCCTCAGAAAGACTTTCAATTTAAAAAGAAATTTTTAAAAAGAAAGAAAGAAGATAAATTTAAAGGTGAAGCTCCTCAGAAACGCCCTTCACTCATACAGCCCTTAAAACCAGATGATTTTGAGAAAGCCAAACAAGAACGTTTGTGCTTTGTGTGTATGGGCAAGGGACACACAGTCAAACAGTGTCCCAAGGGGCCTTTCACTAAAAAAGATAAAAAACAAGTTCATCTTGTTCAGACTGTATGTTTCCCCAGTGACTCGGCAGCTTCCGAGATCAAAGTGTATCATGAAGATCATGAACACTGTTGCCAGCTGACCTCTGCAATGCTAGCGAGACCCTTCAGCTTTGGGCCGCATGACCTAGTACGTATGCATGGGAAAGTTGGTAACCAGTCAGTAAGAGTCATGGTTGATGATGGGGCAACCCATAATTTCATCAACCACACCCTGGTTAAAAAGCTTAAACTACCAGAAGTACCTAGTCAGCATAGGTACATAGTTTCATTAGCTAAGGGTGAAGATAAAAAAATATGGGAAACTATGGTAAGTAAGTTAAATCTTGGTATTCAGGGGTACCAAGATCAAATAAACTTTCAGATAATGCACCTGGATCGAACAGACATTGTTCTCGGGAGAGATTGGCTCTACAGTTTAGGACCTTCCCTCCACAGAAACTATCAGGAGAACACCCTCAGCTTTCAGTATAAAGGCCGAGAGATCCAGTTGCATGGGGAGCATGATGTTCCCAACAGCCCTATGGTCTGCAGTTCAGAGCTCTGTCAGCTAATCGGAGACGAAGACCATCGGGTATTCTTATGTGACTTTCAGTTTATTCCTGAAGTTTCTATTTCCAGTTCTATTCAGCAGAAAATCAGTAAATTAGAAACTTTATTGTCTAAATTTAAAGATGTTTTTCCTGAAGATTTGCCACATGGTTTACCACCTAGCAGAGAGGTAGATCATGTAATAAACCTAGTACCAGGTACAGCACCTGTTTCTAAACCTCCGTATCGGGTCAGCCGAACAGAGGATGAAGAAATAACTAGGCAGTTAACAAACTATCTTGGAAAAGGCCAAATTCAGACCAGTAGTTCACCATGGGCCTCACCAGTCCTATTGGTGAAAAAGAAGGAGGGGTCTATGCGTCTTTGCGTAGATTACAGAGCCCTCAATAAAGTCACAACTAAGAATAAATACCCTATGCCTCGGGCAGACGAGTTGTTTGATCAACTCGACGGGGCTAAGTTTTTCAGCAAAATAGACCTCAGATCGGGATATCATCAAGTCCGTATTAAATCGGAAGATGTCTCGAAAACAGCTTTTAGGACTCGTCACGGTCATTATGAGTTTAAGGTGATGCCATTTGGGCTCACAAATGCTCCAGCTACCTTTATGACCTTGATGAACAGTGTCCTCAGACCATACTTGGGTAAATTTGTAGTCGTATTTTTAGATGACATCCTCGTTTACAGCAAAACCAGGAAGGAGCATCTAAAACACCTCAGAAAGGTGTTTCGACTGCTCAGAAAGCATAAGCTTTATGCTAAACAATCCAAGTGTGAATTCTTCGTTGAAGAAGTAGCATATTTGGGTCACATTATCTCTTCAGATGGGATTAAGATGGACCCAAATAAGGTTAAAGCCATACTCAGTTGGCTGAGACCTCAGAATATTTTGGAACTTCAAATCTTTCTTGGTCTGGCGGGATATTACAGACGATTTGTCAAGGAATATGCTCAGATAGCAGTCCCTATGACAAATCTCCTTAAGGGGAAGGGAAAGGAGTTCATTTGGGAGTCCGCACAACAGGAGAGCTTTGATGCTCTCAAAACAGCCTTAGCTACAGCACCAGTTTTAAAGGTCGTCGACCCCAATCAGCCATTTGTGGTCGAAACAGATGCTAGCGACTTTGCAGTAGGTGCTGTGCTAACTCAGGGTGGACGACCAGTTGCGTTCGAGAGTAAAAAACTCGAGCCAGCACAGACTAGGTATAGTGCCTATGAAAAGGAACTCTTTTCTATAGTCCATGCCCTTAAGACTTGGAGGCATTATTTGTATGGTGCCAACTTTGAGGTCCTGACAGACCATGAGAGTCTCAGATACCTTTGCAATCAACCTGAGCTTAGAGGTCGGAAAGCTCGTTGGGCAGAGTTGATGCAAGAGTTTGACATGTCTATCAGATATAGGCGTGGAAAATTCAATACAGTAGCAGATGCCCTTAGCAGAATGCCTATGATAAACGAGCTGAGTTTTACTCAGATTCGTAATGAGTTACTCGAGTCCTTGAGAGGGAAATGCCAGCATGATGCATTCTTCTCTATTATCTGGAATTCAGTCCAGAACAGACAGTTACAGACTCCAGAACCAGTTCCCGGGGCTGGTGCCAGTTCATCCAAGAATACGGCAGCTTCCGTTGAGGATGATGATGAGTCCGAGTATACGTCATCAGATGACGTTGAGGATTCTGAGCCTGTATTACCCAAGCAAACCCCAGTGGTTGAGGGTCAGTTGACTCAAGGATTCAAATGGAAACAATATTCCATTCAGGATGAGTACTTGCTCTATAGAGATAGAGTATGTGTCCCCAATTCAGAGGATTATAGGCAGCAGGTCCTATATGAATGTCATGACAATCCTAGCGCGGGACACCCAGGCATACAGAAGACCTATGAGCTTCTTCGTAGGCAATTTTTCTGGCCCAGTATGAAAAAGGACGTCCACCAGTATGTAACCAGTTGCCAGAAATGTCAAGTAAATAAAGCAGAGCGTTTAAAGGCAGGAGGGTTGTTGCATCCCTTAGAAATACCAGCTGGTAAATGGGAGAGTATCTCCATGGATTTTATAGTAGGCCTGCCTAAAACCCAAAAGGGTAATGACGCTATATGGGTCACAGTTGACCGTCTGACCAAAATGGCTCATTTTATTCCGACCAAAACAACCGTTAGAGCTCCAGAATTAGCGAGGTTGTTTGTAGACGGGCTATTTAAATTGTACGGTCTACCTTCCGGCATAGTCAGCGACCGGGACAGTAAGTTTACTGGAAATTTTTGGAAGGCAGTATTCCATCATCTCCATACTAAACTTAATATGAGTACCACCGACCATCCACAGACGGACGGTCAAACAGAAAGGGTAAATCAAGTGCTGGAGGATATGCTTCGTGCATACGTCAGCAAGAAGCAGACTAATTGGGAGGAGTATCTCTCGATATTAGAGTTTG
The DNA here is from genome assembly GCA_029204225.1 of Diphasiastrum complanatum. Classification (NCBI taxonomy): domain Eukaryota; kingdom Viridiplantae; phylum Streptophyta; class Lycopodiopsida; order Lycopodiales; family Lycopodiaceae; genus Diphasiastrum; species Diphasiastrum complanatum. The sequence goes on from CM055099.1 coordinate 27,179,526, forward strand.
CTTACAACAGTACCAAACATTCAGCTACGGGATACAGCCCATTTATGCTGATGTACGGTTTTCAGCCACGCTCACCCACAGCTGTAGGGTTTAAACAAGAAAAAGTTGAAGCAGCCAGAAACTTTTTAGAAGACCTAAACCAGATGATAGAACATGCTAAGCGTAGCATTAGACAATCCCAGGATCGAGCCAGGCATTATGCAGATCCACACAGACGGGATGTGCAGTTCTCCACTGGTGAGAAAGTCTACTTGAGAGTCCCAGTTGACTCTAAAACCCTCAAATCAGGAGTGTGTGCTAAGTTGTCTCCAAGGTATTGTGGTCCCTTTACCATCAATAGGAGACTAGGCGAGGTCACCTATGAACTAGAACTCCCACACAACAGTAAGGTTTTTCCAGTCTTTCATGTAAGTCAGTTACGAAAAGCCTTAACCAGATCAGATAATCTGGTAGGGGACAGTGTTCTAGTTCTCCCATTGGATCCTCAACAACCTCCACATGAACCAGAGGAAATTCTTGATAGTAGAGAGACGCAGACTCGTCATACTCTATACCGAGAATATCTGGTTAAGTGGAATGATCAGCCTGTTGAGAATGCCACTTGGGAAAGAGGCAGCGTCCTTCGCAAGATTTTTCCAGACTTTGTCTTAGAGGACCAAGACGGTTCTTAAGGGGGAGGGAGTGTTACGAGCTCGTAACCAGTGCCGAACCCTAGGGAACACAAATAGGTCAGATACCACAGTCAGGGTCGTGTCCAGTGTACATGACCAACAGGGCAAGACAGTGTGAGTAGTGTGCCCCAGCACGGTCCATAGCCATGGCGGGCCTAACACAGCCTAGGGACCCTGTCAGCAGGATAGGGCCCCCAGTTGGGTCCCGACGTGCAGTCGGCCACGTCAGTGCCACGTGGCCGACACTTGGCAGTAGCATGCTACCAGTCCTCACACTGGGCTAGGAGGGGCTTACTCTATATCAGGGAGTAGGCAAGGTTGGGTGGATCAGTTAGTGTTTGCCCTACTGTGGTGTTAGGATCTATTACATGGAGCCATCACAGCCGACTTATTGCTGACATTGGGGTGGAGCACGTGGTTCAAGTTGTCACAGACATCACCACGAACTCTAAGCAGATGGGAGAGATTCTGACGAGGGAGCACCCCAATATTGTGTGGACATCATGTGCTGCACACTGCATAGACCTGCTCATTTATGACCTGTGTGCACTTCCATGGATCAGAGGTATAATTTTTCCATTTGCTATGCTATCTTCCTTGACGCTTGCTCCATGCTACTAAACACATCTCAACTGTTGTCTAAACTTTTTACTGGATGTCTGTGTTGCAGATCACTTCTACGGCCATGCGCGTGGTCACTTTCGTCACCAGGAAGAAGCGCGTGCTGGGCCTATTCCACACCTTCTCGTCACTGGACCTGAAGAAACCATCACCCACCCGCTTTGTGTATTATTTCTTGGTGCTAGAGCGATTGATAGCAGTAAAGGACACACTGCGGCGGATGGTTTCTAGCGAGGCCTTCGGGAACTTTAGAGGCATTAGCGCAGATGCAACATTTTTCCAGGCCACTGTGTTTGGGGATGAGTTCTGGACACATGCAGAGGAGCTTGTGGGGATCCTTCAACCCATTTTCTTTGTGCTGCGCCTGGTAGACCGTGAGGAGTGCACTCTCGGTCTCATTTACGAGTCCATGGATCACATCGGCGAGGCGATTTAGACGTCGGCCTTGGACGAGGACAAGCATGACTCTTCACAGATATGGGAGGCCAGATGGGACTACTTCCACTGAGCCATCCATGTCGTAGCCCACATGTTGCACCCCTTGTGGCGCTCTACCCGGGATTTGGACGATATGGAGCTACACCAGGGATGGGTGGAGTACACTGAGTTCGTATGGCCCGGACTAGGTATATGTGAGAAATCGCTTGGTAGTCTTAATACTATAGTAGTGTACTCATTGTTAGTGTGTGGATTTAGTGGGCTTACGCGCGCCATGTTTTTTTTGCCAACAGGTCCGATGCTCAGGAACATAGCCCGCCAGCTGATCACCTTTGAGCGCTTCCAGTTTCCTTTTGATGGAGAGCAATGTCGGTTGAGGGAGGGGGCCTAGTAGGTGGTGGAGCATAGAGATTTCTATAGACAGGCACAAGCTGACGCACGAGCTTTACAATGGCAGAGGAGGACAGAGAGGGTGTGGGAGAGGGCAGAGGCACAGGGGGATGACTTGGCTGACCTGTTGGTGGACCCTGATGAGGAGACACAGGCGGAGGAGCCAACCATTCCTTCACGTAGGCCTAGAGGGAGACCTAGAGGTTTTGGGGGAGGGGGGGGGGGGGGGGGGGGGTTGAGTTCACGTTTTGTAGACAGGAGTGGAGCATCACAGGCAGCCGCCGGCCAGGCATCATGACAGTGGGTAGGGCCATCCCAGGGTGTAGGATCACAACAACCAGACACACAGACACGCATGCGTAGACAGAGGGGTGGGGGCAGCCCGAGGGGGGCTAGAGGAGGGGAGAGAGGCAGAGGTAGAGGCAGGGGGAGGACGCAGAGCCAGAGCACGCAGCAGAGCCAGGGCCACACCACGACGTATGGTTCCCTCCGATTCAGCTCAAACTTCAATTTTCTCTCCCTCTCTCTATTTCTCTCTCTCACACACACACCTTGAATCTGAACTCTTGGTTCATGTTGTCGACCTACTTGCTCCCACACTAGCCAATCTCCTCAATTCCGCAGTTGTTTTTGGATTCCCATCATCCTGGTGCCCCAACATCATCCACCCTATTCATAAAAATGGTGACCACCATTGATTCCTGGTAACTATCACACTATCATGGTTAGGCATGTTCTCGTGAAGCTATATGGTACCATACTTCACTCTGAAGTGAGTTCAGAGGCGGAATCCAGGAGATTACATGCTTTGGGCCGGGCAGGGTTCCGACCCAACTATTCTACCATGGACCATATCTTCACTTTTCACTTTGTTTGAGGCAGCCAAGCGCATGATTAAGAAGGTTAATTGTTATCTTGCTTATTCAGAGACTTCGCGACCTTGTGTTTCCTTGCATGAATAAGTGAATGCTTGGAAGAGTGTGGGATGGTGGAAAGCCATGCTTCCTCTTGCTCTTCTCATTTGTTCTTTCGATTCTCAGGATTCTCTTATGTTGTGGCAGCCATGGACAATACCTCAACTTGTTGATTATCTTGTGAGAGTTATAAAGTGAGTTGATCTTGAGTGAGCTTCTTCCTTCCATCAGCCGCGTATCTTTCTTGTTCCCTTTTTCTATCATGGAGCCAATCTAAAGAGGATGAACCTATGACTACCCCTACACTTCAAAATGCTGAGACTCTTATGTTGGCAGGCAAAACATAATAAGGAATAACAAGAGTGGAGGGAATTGGCACAAACCAAGCAAGCTTTGCACCGTACTCTCTTCACGCCAGATCTTTTTTTAGGAGAGAAGAAAGAACCCCTGATGTCGTAATTCCATGGTTGGATCGTTGGAGTTCACATTTCTCTATGCACGATTCGACGGATGACAACAAGATCAGTATGGCCGTCATGTATTTGTGAGGTAAAGCATTTACCTGGTGGCAGGATCTTAGAGGCAAGGCTGAGGTCCCCAAGTCTTGGGAGGATTTTTGTAAGGCCTTCAAGGCGGCCTTCTTACCCATCTTGGATGACTTCGAGTTCTATCGCCAGTGTGCGACGTTTCACATGGGGAACCAGCCCTTGGATGCATACTTGCAAGATTTTTAGGAGGTATATTCTCGTTTTGCACAATGCGTTGTGCACATATTCAGATGAATGGCCCTTTTTTCTTCTTTGCGGTCCGTGTCTCAGTTATGCATGGAATTTAATGCTATATTTGAATACTCACCCTCTATCTCGACGTCCATGTCTTGTCTGACGCTAGATAATGCATATCTTGTCTGACTGCTGATACAAGCTGCTTTATAGCCAAAAATCTGGAACAAATTAATGAAATTCTTCCAGCTCCTGTTGATCCTAGAATCGCTATCTGAGCCACGTTCTTAAGCTCACGTTGATCTTAGAATCGCTATTCTGTCCCTTATCTAGATTCCTTTGTTAAAAAATAACATACTTTTTGAGAAATTTTTTGGTCAAGTTCCGGAACGGAACACGTGACAGAACTATGGTTATCACCAATCAAGAACTTTGTATTATCAACAATATGCTGTCGTGCAGGCCCTCCTACAAAGATGCATTGCCTGAACCTCTCCTACAGCGATGCTCACAAGAGTCTGGGACAAAGGACTCTCAAAGATCCAAATATTTTCAACCGTTGAGTTTGTCAGTTATCATATTTATAGTGCTTTGGAGGCCCTTACAAGAATCTTGTTGCCAGCTAAGGCATCAGAATGGCATTCCAAGAGGGTCGTCCCTAGCCCTGCTACTCTGTACTGGTCGTCATAATAGTCATATATGTTCAATTTTGCTTGTACCTCCCCTAGATGCATGATGAAGGAAATTTTTTATTTTTTTTATACTGTAGTTTCTAGTCAAGTACTTCAAAAACTGATCAATTTGACTGTATTGCACGTAATTGTAGGGCCTCGCTGACAGAATCCAAGAACAAGACTATGTTAAGCAGGCAGAATGATATTATGGTCTAAATTCTGTTTCAAGTGACCATAACTAAACTGCTCATTACCATAGAAGCCGATCAACTGCTCTAAAAAGAATGGTGACGCTCCATGCAATTGTTTTTGCCAATAAAATGCTCCACACACTTGACCCTAATTATCGTCAGATTTTGACACCATTGCAAAGAAGTTCTGACATAAGGACTTCTACAACTATTGAGCTTGACTGTGGAAGTGAAGCCTATCTTTCATAATGGAAAGTTTAAACGAAAATCTTACACTACATAATTATTTCATATTGAGTGCACAGTACAATGCAGGACACTTTTATATCTGGTTTTGTCAATTTGGGACAAATGAAGTGTAGGTCGTATGAGTCTCTAAGCCGTCTTCCTTCCACACCATTCTATCTCACCTGGTCAAGTAAATACCCGTACTAATATTTCAGAAAATTGAGGATTTCCGTGAAGGTATATCCTCATGGGTCTAGGGCTTAAAGTTTTCTGTCTTTGTAAGATGAACTCTGGCCTTTCATGTTGTAACTATCTAGTCATTGGTTTTTGTGGTGAGCAATAGGTATGATGGTTTATTTGGCATTGCTGTTAGTAACTTTAACTCACTTCATATCTGTAACGTATTTGGTTTTGATAGTTTGCAACTTTGCACTAAGTTATATTGTTTACTCCATATGGACTGGAATTGCTCTTTCATTAGGCACAGAAGTATTTAACAGAACAACAGACATTTGCCTTTATAACCCTATCGATGGGTTTAGTTGTTTACCAACTCAGCCTGTTGAATAATGTGGTGCAGCACTTTGAAATGAGAAGCTTTTTTTTTTTTTCTTTATTGAAGATTTTTTAGCTTTTTATATCACCGCTTGCATCCTCATGACTTATGATGAAATTAGTTGCGATGTATTTCAAAACTGGTTCGACAGTAAAACATTGATTATGGGATGCTACTATGCCATTATAATATTGGTTTGGCTGCATTTGCTTTTAGGTCAATCTGGTGCACAAGCAATCAGGGGTTTAATATCTTTGCACAACATTATTTCCATTGACTGCTGGCAGTTGTTCCTGCATATTTGAAGTCAACTTTTTGGGATTTTGTTGTAATAGGTATAAGTCCAAATACCCAAGAGAATGTAACGCGTTTAAATGTTTGCATGTCATGATGTGCACTTGCGTCTTACAAACTTACCAGTACTTCTGTTAGGTCATAGAATCTACTTTTAAGTTGTCTCTAAGCATATGTTCCTCTCTTTTTTGTTTCAATATAATTCTTTAATTGAATGTCTACATCTACCTAAAAATTAGATGCTAAAGGCAAATGACAGAAGCAGAATTTGAGAGAGAGAGAGAGAGAGAGAAGAGAGAGAGAGAGAGAGAGAGAGAGAGACTGACTATGTTTTCCAATTTCAGTGTGTAGGAGTGGAAGTGGAGTCGTGAAGGCCCTCTACTGATTCAGAAATAAGAAGAGATGGTGGATCAGCACACACACACACACTCACATGCACACAATGGACGGGTCCGACCCTGTGTCCGGGGGTCGGAAGCGGCCTTTTTGCGTCCGCGTCCGCGTCCGGCGTCCAGACCCGGACGCGTCCGACCCCCAGACGCGCCCTTTTTTTTTTAAAGCTAGTTTACACTAAAATAATTAAAAAAAACAAATTAAAAAAAAAAAATGAGTTTGGACGCGGACGCGGGTCCCGGGCATCCACGTCCAGACGCATCCCGGAACTCGCATCCGCGTCCGGTTCCCGCTACCTTAGATATATATATATATATATATATGTATATGTATATATATACCTCTTAGAAACCAATTCCAAACGTACTGTATGTTCCGGACAGTACTTTCCGGAACGTATTGGGTCGGAACGTTTTTTTTTCAGGACACCAATCTGCTCGCTGCTCTGCATCCTGTCTTATCTTTTGGTTCTTGCCATGATTGTTTGATAGAAGGACCGAGTGAGTTCAGGAATCTATTTAAGTGATTACTAGATTTCATGATTGTCCAAAGTGCAGCCTTCAGCGAGTCCTTGCTTGCACGATGGTGAGACATTTGAATGCTTACCAGCTGAAGATACTCCACCATAATCTGCTGAAACCTGGGTCGGAACGGGCCCAATACTTACGTTCTCTTTAATAAAAAAATACACAACTGGCAACTATGATATAAGATACATACCTAAATTCATTCATACATACATACATAGATGAGTGCTGAACTAAATTTAAAGCAACAAGTTCGAATCTTAATTTCTCATGTAAAGAGTTAAACAAAATTTGTTTCTTGATTGCAGATGTACAACTGCAGCATATATAAGAATACGTGAGCTTTTGGATCAGGAAAAGAAGGTATGATCTGCATGTCTTTTTTGGAGAAGGAATGCCCTGGTCCTTACATTGTTGGTGAGTGCATTTCAATTCTGCATTAGTACAGAAATAAGGCCTGTTGTTTTTGAATCCTTTCCTCTCCTTGAGGTCTGGAGTTCAATTCCTCTTACAAATGCATGGATATACAAGTTAAATGTTTTCTGGCATGAGTAACTGCATGTGAACTCATTGATGATTATTGTGAAAAGCTTATTGAGTAAGATGGGGCCATAAAAGAAATCTTTCATGACTATATCATCTTCTCACTTTGGGAAATCACTTGGTACCCCAAATAGAGCTAACATTTTTTTGATTATTTTGTAGGTAAACACGATATAATTTGCATCATAAGCAACAACACTCTTTCAAATGAGAATAGCTTTACGTGTCAAGTAATCTTCAGAGTTTGACATTATAAAATAGAACTAAGTGCTGTGTTTTTTTTTTGGGCATGAACTGAACCAAACTGACTGCAGGCAGAGGAGAATGCAAGGTCTGCAGGAGCAGAGACTCCAACTCAAACGGGCGTTGCTCCTTACATACGGCCTATGACTATGGCAAATATGCGTCAAGCCTAGGTGAAGATGTCATGTTGCTTGTGAATGTTCTGGTTTCGTGTCTGCTATTTGTTGTTAGCATGATAAATGTTGAAATGGAAATACTCTTGCACAAGGTTGAGGATCATTGATGAGGTCAGCTCAAAGTTCTGTCAGGTTTGCTCAAGTGTGGCATCTGATGCTGGAAGTATGCTTGAACTTCAACAATGGAATGAACAATATGGAGAGGGAGGTACCCGAAAGAAGACCACCATTAGTTATTTCATGTAAAGGGCGAGATGGAATGATGCCGATACTAAGATGCATTGAAAATGGCTAGTGCCTGCAGTGTCTATATTTGAGGGTATCACCTACTTATCAATACAGAAGCTCTGTAGATGATTTGCCAATTTTTTCCTATTTTTTGCTATCTGGTCCAATCCCAAGAGGCCTAGTACAAACAAAGAGGAACAGTCTTCGCAATAAGTGACTTTTATTCACCAAATATATAATGCTGTGAAACAAATCTGCACACTGCAATGTATGAAATTTTTTGTGCCTGGCCCATCAATGAGCAATGAACAAATGTGAGGCTGGTTGCACTTATTGAGTTTCAGTTTAAGCTTTCTTTTTTAGTTCCTGTCCACCAAATATGCATGGTCTTCAATACGTCGAGATCTTACATGCAAAGGCATGAGTTTGCATTAGACCATATTTTCCTCTTACACAAAGTATATTCTTCCATTGGCATCTGGGTAGTTGAAAATAACCCATCAAGGGAGAAGCTTTGCTGCCCATGAAGCTTTTAATGTTAATATATTTTATCAGTTTCATATAAATCTGTGGGCTTTTTGGCAGCACATCTCATTACGGATATTGATATCATGATGAGAATAATAGACGTTGTTTCACAACTTGCACTCCGTGAGCACCTATATAAAATGGTTGCTTTGCAAGATGATGCACTTGAAATCATTTGCTTTTAGTGCTTAAGAATCAAAACTTTGTTTTATCATGATGTGAATACCAGTGACTCTTCGAATGTGAGCACCAAAATGCCACTGCAAGATGCGATATTTTTGTTGTCATATGGTTTGGTCCACTTGAAATCATTCGCATTTAGTGCTTAAGAATCAAGATTTTGTTTTATCATGATGTGAATACTAGTTCGAATGTGAGCACCAAAATGTTATTGCAAGATGGTTGTGTTCCCCAACCCTTCCCAACTTTGAAATGTCAGAGTGTGGTGATTGAAATTTCATTGTAACATCATGTGCATAATTGAATTGTCTCTTCAATGACCGTTGATACTAGTCTTGATGTTGGAATTTCTAGTACAAAATCTCTTGGTCCATGTGACAAGTATTTTGATCAATGCATATATGGAGCCAAGCTGTTGTAAACATTGCTTGTATTAGTAGCTTTTGCAATGAATTTGTCTTCATAGCATCACGTTGGTGTGTTGTGCTTGAGTTGGTGGGCTTGCCCACCCAAGTTTGATTCTTTGTGATAATCTACAAAGTTCTTATAGCAAGTCGAACTACTACAAATGGTATGTTTGATTCTATAGAGAGAGCCAAAAGAAATTTCCTAGAAGAAAAATGCTAATCGGAGATTTAAATTCCATACCTCTTTAGCTACAAACTTCTATTATCCCTAATAACCACCACCTCATAGATCGCACTAGCTTAATGATTTATGGATTATTGATGATAGGATCTCAAGGGCCATTCATTTTTAGGTCAATCCCTTTGTTCATTTGAGTTGCCCATCAATGTATTTAATGCAACTGCTTAATCTATTTGAGGACCAAAGAGTTGTTGTAATGTTTGATTGATAATTCCACATTTTTGAATAAGTCCTCCTACTACCATCCTTGTATTCCATTTTACACTTCATTCACATCCTTTATTTTTGCCATTGATTTCAAGCATCTCCCAATCCACTTTTTCCATCTTATTTCAATATTGGAAATTGCATCCAATTGTATTATAAGATGCCAAATCAACTTTTCCAAACATCGAAACTTAAGGATGGTAATTAGCAAAGGGCAATAAGTCATGCTAAGTGAGCCTTGCTATCAAATAGGTTGTTTCCATGCTCTATTAATTGTTTGATTCATTGGCTTGTACATCGTTGCCTTCATTATCATATTCACCATTTATGTCATACATGTCATAGTTGGCTTCATGGATAATATTTTCCAGTCCTTAACATTGCTAGCAACACCTATTGGGAGTGCATTATTCAGCCTAGGTTTCATGTGGAAGAGTGAAAAGTTGTAGGCTCTCTCAAACAAATTAGTTGGAGTCAACATGACTCGATTTTTCACCTTCGATGCTCCATATTTAATATACTATGCTACCCAACTTTACACTATACCCATTGATACGCCCATCTCCATCTCTCCTCAACCTTCATACTTCACCTTTTTCACCCCTGACTTGGTTCGGGCAGCAATAAAAAAGCTGAAAACCCACTGCACCAGGGACATTGAAGACTTTGAATCTGAGCTATTCATTCAAGCCTCTGATACCCTTGCCCCTACCTTATCCACTCTCATTAACCACGAGATAGTTGGACTGTGTACACACCTTTTGTACTTAGTGGGGTTTAGGGGTGAACCTCTCGAAGACCAAAGTTATGGTCTTCAATACCTCTCGAGCCTTCATACAACGCCATGAGCTTTTTTTATCTTTGATGGACAGTCCCTAGAGGTGGTCTCTTCATACACTTACCTGGGTGTGTTCTTCTCTGGTCCTACCTTCAGTATGAGACAGGCGGCTACTTCTAGACTTGAGAAGGGCCACTCTTCCCTAGTCTAGCTGGAGAGATTCTGCTTTTGTAAGTCTATTTGAGATGCCTCGAGTAAGTGCAAACTGTTTAACACCATTGTCACCCCTTCAGCATTCTATGCTGCAGAGATATGGTGTACAAGACTATCATCTTCACACTGTTTCAGCATTTCACGCTTACAGACCACCATGTTAGCTCGCGTGATCCGAGCAAAGCCCTCGGTTCCACATGAGATCATCCTTGCGGAGTTTGCCACCCCCCCTATTCAGATTGAGGCAGCCTTCCAACTTATCACATACATCCAGAGAGCTCAGACACTTCTGGATACAGAGCATCGATATACGCGAATTGCAATCATGTCCTCTCATTAGCTTCAGACTCAGAGATACTGGCTATCATGGTTCTCTCAGGCATCACACTTTCTCATTGAAGTATTTGGTATCACTATCACTGATCTCCCTTTAGGTACACACTAGTACATAAGATGTTTTTATATAGAGCATATCTCGACTGTACTTGGTGACACCAGCTAGGGGTTAAGCCTGCTGACTACTATCAAACTCACTTCCTGGAGCATGATGCCACTGGTCTTCTAGTTTTACCTCGCTATTTGTCCTCTAGACTTATGAGGACTCCGTTGTGTCGCACTTATGCTACGAGAGATGGTCTTGCTACACTCGGATATGTACCAGTCAGCTCACCAGCCACACTGCCTAGTTCTGAGGCTCCGATTACATCCTTCTTCACCAGCTGACGGACATGGTCTGATGACGATGATGACGACATACCACCGATATTAGAGATAGTGTATCACTCATAGCCATGCAACAGTTCACACTTTCCGCCTTGTTACGAGAGCACACAATTCTCACCCTCCTAGATGACATCATCGACGGTCCATATTACCTCATGATACAGCCTGTATCACCTCTTTTTTCAGCAGTAGCACTATATGATATTACTCTACTCCTAGCAGCTATTTTGCTCCCACTTATGGACAGTTGGCAGTTTGTAGTTTGCAATTATATTACTCATTTCTCTTTTATGCATAGTTTTTTCTTGGAGATGTTTATATACGCTCCCGTGGTTTTCACATACTTGACATGTACTCCTTTTGGACTTATATGCCTTTTGGCATGGAAAAGACATTAATAAAGCTTTTTTTCTTTCTTTCTTTCTTTCTCTCTCTCATGGATAGTATCTACTGTCGTGCCACCTACACTTGTTATAAGCTATCTAAACTTTCAAAAACATATCCTTAAATGGCATACCCCTAAATGATTTGATCTTTTTAGCGAGAATTTTTTTGAAAAGTCTCTTCTCCGAATGGTCATGATTTACCCTTATCTCATCCAACGATTGCTATGATTTGCTTTATACACAAGGCAAAGTATGATTCTTTCCGTGAAGTTTCATAGTAGGCTTACTTTTTAGCTATTTATACACAGTTACTCTTTGAGCTATCTCCACCTCCTCTCTACTCTCTTCTTCTTCTTCACTATGCTCTCAAGATGTTCGTGAATGCTTGAGACAATGCCCAACTACTACAAATCGATCGTGTTTTTCAGACACTCCTTCAGGTATGAATGTGCACTACATACAATATTCATCATTCGTTTGTTGGTTATGTATTTAAAATTTTTCAAAAACAAACTACCATCAATTCTGAGATGGGTAGCGCGGACTACTAGCACTGGAAAAGTGTTTTATATTGACCATTATTAGCTACCAACACATGTGCTTGTGGAACTTGTTTAGCATAATTGTAAGCTTTGTAGAAGTGCGATTGAAGGACAACGTTGAGCACTTGTATGGTAGATTAATTATGTGCTTTATAGAAATGGGATGGAAGGCCAATGCTGTGAGCGCTGATAACAGTGGCTTAAATGATGCCTTCACTCATAGATTATTGTGGAATGGTAGATGCATTATTAAGCATGAATCTGCTCGCTGAAAACCAGCGATGGTCACTTGCGCTTGGTTTGGGAATATGCATGCATATTTGTATTGTTTATCAAGCACATTGATGTAGCATCATGCGGCTGGTAGCCACACACCTTAATGGTTGTGCCACGTACATACTACTACAACAATCCATTGCTAATATTGCTCCTATTGTTCGTTGATACAGAGATGTACTCTTAGTACATGTATTGGTTTATGCTCATCCTAAGTAAAGTAGGTCATAATACACAACGATTCAATCACGAACCTCTCTATCATTCTTTTTATATACTACTCTCATAAGCTATCAGTAAGCTGAATAATAGCTATAAACTTACAAAGTGGAATGTAACTCTGTTGTGAAAAAACTCTTGTAATCTACACTACTGAGACAAAACGATTATCGTTGGTTAGGATCTAAGCATATACCGATCATGGATACTACACCTCTACCTTATGCTTCCATAGAATAAACAAAGAAATCGATGTTTTCTATCATACCATGATAGATAGTATTGGCAATGGTTAATGACGTTCTACAGATAACTCATTTGTTGCTTTAATGATATTAACTCATCTATAAAGTATTGTTGTGGTAATGCATGAAGAATCGATAGTAGCAAATACATCATGGCATCTTCACAAGATAACGCTTCCAACTCTATCCAGGTATGAGCTTTCATCTATGCTAGCAAAGGATATCAGTACCTTGACAAATGGAAAATGTTATTAAGACGATGTTTTCTTCAATTCCGGGTTAATACCGTGCTATTAACTTAACGTGCTTATTGCTTATACGGTAGGTTTTAGACTGGTATCGACTTAATCCAAAACGCATAAATGTACTAGTTTTCTTGGCTTAAGTACTCTTGGAAAGCATGGATATGCTCAAGGGTCTTGATACCATTACACGACTTGTGCCTAAGTAATTTCCCTCTCTCACTTAAATTTCAAATTTTTGTTTTCCCTCTTCCTCCAAAAGATGAGACTCGTTTCACCTTCTAGCGAAAAGAGGACTTTTGGTATTTGGGTGTAACGAAGGAGAAGAGATGAAAAAAATGTAAAGATGGTAACTGGCGGTTAAGGCGGGTGTTTGGATAGGGTAAAACAGTGGGATATGCAGAATAATTGGTGATGTTCAATAGTGTCACGGAGGCATTCTGAGAGCTTGCGTGACACTACCCCTCAGCGTGAAAATGTCAAAAATGATGTGGTGCTCCTATGGCGATCTGAGGTTCGGATATTGTCTGTGATGGTGCTCTTTATGGAACTCAGATGAGGTTTGTTGAAAACGGGTGGGGATGGTGTAGACACGGTGATGGATGCATTGGATGAAAGAGCGCTAGGATCGTGGAGGGTGTTCACAAAATTGCCAGAGTTTTCTTTCGCCAGGAGCTCCAAGGTCGCACGTCGGTGAGGTGAAAAAGTATTCGAAATGGGAGGATTTATGGATGCCGCCGGGTCAGCATGGTTGCGATGGGATGTGTGTGTAGCGTCGGTCGAGATTTAAAGGGCGTCACATCAGTTGAGTTCTGATAAAAACGTGTCGGTCGAGATTGAACTGAAGGCCGTCGGTTGAGATTGAAGTGGATCCCGTCGGTTGAGATTGATCAAATTTTCAATATGAAAGAATGGATCTGTGGTATGCAAGTGAAGAACTTCAAGGGTGAAAAAATATGATTGAGGCACAGAGTAGAAGTTTTTTATGAAGAGAGTGTATCCCCAGGGATGTTTGTATGCTGGAGACACCAGTTAGTCACAGAGATGAGGTGGCCAAAGTGGGAGAAGCAGCTCCTATGGTATAGCCTAGCATTTGTTGACCTAGAACCTTCATGACCCATGAGTATGTACAGGAAGGAAAAAATGCATAGAAGGGATATAGAAAGAAGGCATGCAAAACTAGAAGTACAAGTAATAAAAATAAAAATAAAAATAAAATCAAAACAATAAACATATGTACTAGGAAAAGATGTTAAATTGGGTCAACAAAGAACAACTCTTCATAATACCGTCGTAGACGACCACCGTTTACGACTGTGTCTAGGAGTATCCCGTCAAGTGTTTGTAATTAAACGGTACCATTAGGAAATTTTTTATTAATAATGTATGGCCCCTCACTTTTGAACTTCAACTTGCCGGGGTGCTTCTTTGATGTATAAAGAAGCACCTGGTCACCTAAGTGGAGATCTTTATTGCGCAAGTGACGGTCATGCCAGGCCTTTTGGCGTCGTTTGTTAACTAGTTGTGCTTGATAAGATATTAGTCTTGTCTCGCATAACTAGGCTAACGTAAATAGCCTGGTTTTGACTTGTTGTTCGATTGAAGCCTTTTCATAGAGATATGTTGAAAAAGCTTCCGTAACTCTTAGCAAAGGTACTAAGAATTCTACGGGCATTACCGCTTCTTGACCATATACTAAGTGGAAAGGTGTAACCCACCCAGTGGCTTTCTTCGGGGTGGTGCGGTAAGCCCAGATAGCTGAGAAAAATTTTGTTTCCCAATCAGAACGACTGGTTTCAACTATCTTGGTTAGAATTTTACAGATCGTCTTGTTAGTTGATTCAGCCTGGCCATTACACCTAGGATAGTACGGTGTACTTTTCTGTGAACGACAAGGTAATGGCATAGGAGATTATCAATGACAACATTTAAAAAATGCGTGCCGCGATCACTAACAAGCTCAATGGGACAACCAAAACGGGTAATAATGTTTTCGTAAAGAAAACATGCAACTGTTTTTGCGTTGGCGTCCTTTGTTGCTCGAGCCTCCACCCACTTAGTGGCGTAATCGGTGGCTATGAGGATGTATCGAGCTTGGGTATGTTTTATTGCTGGACTGATTGGTCCAACAAGGTCAATCCCCCACTTATGGAAAGCTTCGCCTTCTATAATGGGGGTCAATGGTGTGAAGTCTACTTTGGTATTTTTCTTTGTGCGTTGACAGACATCACACGCTTTAATGATAGCAAACGTGTCTTTAAACAAAGATGGCCACCAGAATCCCCCTCTAAGGATAATATTTGCTGTGGCTTCAGCAGAAAAGTGACCACCTCCAATGCCCTCATGAGCCTGAGATATTATCAGTCGTATCTCAGATTCATAAGCACATCGTCGAATAATGCCGTCAATGCCCCTTTTGTAAAGTTGTCCCGCAATTAACTGAAAGGGCACTACTTTTATTAAAAAAAAAAAATTCCGTTGTACTCAGGCCTTCTTTTAGTCGGCCTGTTGTGAGGAACTGAGTGATCTCCTCAGCCCATAGGGGTGTGGCATCGATCTGAAAAAGACATGCATTAGGAAGATCATCGTTGACTGGTGCAATTGCTTTTTCAGCACTTGGTAGTCTGGAAAGGTGATCCGCCATGAAATGTTGGGTCGCTTTCCGAACAATTATACGAAAATTAAATTCCTCCAAAATTAGTAGCCATCGTGCTATTCGTCTCGTCTTACAGGACTCATTAACGATATATAGGAGTGCTTGATGGTCTGTGTAGAAAGCAAAGGTCTGGCCTAATAAATAATGTCGTAGTTGTTGTACAACGTAGACCATTGCCAATGCTTCTCTCTCGGTAGTTGTATAGTTTACTTCAGCAGGCACCAGTTGCCTGCTTAAGAAACGTATGGGAAAGTCCTTGCCATACTCGTCCGGTTGTGCAAGGAGACCTCCAATGGCATATTTACTTGCGTTAGTATGCACATGGAATTCTTTCGTGTAATCTGGCGAGCAGAGTATGGGAGCCGTCGTGAGGGCTGTTTTCAACTCCTCAAAGGCCTTAATTCGTTCTTCAGTCCAACGCGGATCTACCACAACTAAATAAACGAGGCGTGCCTTGCCGGCATAGTCGATTATAAAGATGCGATAATAGTTGGTATGACCGAGGAAGACATATACTTCCTTCACTGTTGTAGGTAGGGGCATGTCCATGATAACCTTGATTTTTGACGGGTCGGTAGAAATACCGTCCTTTGATATTATATGCCCGAGTACAACCCCATGGGTGACCCATATTTGGCATTTATCAGGGTTTAGTGAGATGCCGAACCTACGACAATGAATGAAGATTTTTTCCAAGGCGTCTAGGTGCGTAGCAGTGGAAGAATGTACACCTAAATCGTCGAGATAAATCTCCACGACCTGATGTAACAAATCTTGAAAGGCCAGTTGCATGACCCGTTGGAAAGTTGAGGGGGCATTACATAAGCCAAAAGGCATAACGTTATAAGCGTAAACGTCGTTCTCTGTGGCAAAAGCCATTTTATGTTTATCTTCAGGGGCTATTTGAACAAGGAAATAACCGCTGAATCTATCCAAGAAGCTGAAAGCTTCAGTTCCTGCCATTTCCTCTAATATTTGGGTCGTTAAGGCAAGGGAAAATGGTCTTTCTTTGTAACCGTATTAAGGTTCTTGAGGTCAACACAAATACGAAGCTTGTCGTTTTCCTTGGGTACAACCACAATGGGTGATACCCAATCAGTATGTTGGACTTCATAAATGAAGCCAGCATCCAACAATTTCTTAGTATCCTCATCGATTCTCTCACAATAGACTGGGTTACTGCGGTAAGGTTTAGCCCTAACAGGCTTAGCATTGTCTTCTAGAGGAATCCGATGTACTACTATTTCAAGGGGGATGCCTTTCATTTCGGTATAATTCCATGCAAATACATCCCTGTATTTGCGTAATAAAGTTTCTAGATCAGACAGTTGGGTTGATGACAGATGTGCACCAACATGAACTATGCGATCTATGTCCTCGTCAGGATTTTTAAGGTTTAGTGGAATTGTCTTAGCGGGTCCTTCAAAGGAATTGGAACTTGGTGTAGGTTCCCGATGTGGCTGTGGTAACTGGATAACAACGTCATCCAGTGTAAAGTATTTGAGCTTCTGTGGAAGATCGAAAGGTGGGTCCACAAAATGTTCTGGGACTTTAGGAATCATTTGAGTTGATTCTTTACCAGATGTGGAAGCTTTGTCAGACTGTTTGTTGTCTGTCCCCTCTGACAAGGGCTTGATTGGCTGTTTAAGCTTGGCACGCATCTGTTTTTGACGTTCGATTAATTTTGTATCAATAATTTTATTTTTTTGTAACCGAGGTTTTTGTGGTTTTTGAATAGGTGGTGTTGTGGCCTCACTTACCATATCGGCGTCGATTGTATCCCAGACTTCGTCAGGATACACGTCCCAAGTATATACGTTGGATTTGGGCCTATATGCTTGTGTGTTTGGTACTTTGGATGTTAGTTGGATATGAGCCAACGGTCTGGGTGACTTGATCTCCTTAGGAATGACTTTTGACGGACAACATTGAGCATCTAGATAGAGGAGTACATGATCATCTGTCATTTCGACATCATCCATGGAAAAAATACCTTCTTTCGAAACATGGGCAGTAGAGACACTAGGTTCTCCTGGGCACCAAGCTATAGGATGGGGTCTATCATCATAAGCGGGATGATGGGTGTGTCAATATCTGTAGAAGATGGGAGAATATCCACATCTTCTGTAGCCATTTCGATACGACATCGATTGGAATCCGCACAGTCCACGGTGGCTAGTGCATGACCCCAATTGATTATGTACGTGGTTCATGTATAGTGGCCTTTTGGTGGGATCAAGACACTATCTGATTCGTCATATGTTGTAGAAGACCAATCATCGTATACCTTGGCGGGCTTGACATGGCCATTTGAGTAAACAGTGACTCGTTTATCGTAGTTGCCAAAGGTAATTTTGCTGTTCTTCCAGTCTTGGACAACACCTGCCATCTGGAGCCAGGGTGTACCAAGAAGGAGATTATATGTATTGGCATCTTTTGGTAGGTCTAAGATGACACAATCGATGATAAACTTGACACCTGCTATTTGAACTTTTATATTTGATAAATGACCAGCAGGGTCAGTAACTCGTGTGAAAAATGCAAAAATAAGCTTGATAGAGGCCAAAAATCATGTATATAGGATGATTACACGTGTGTGGAGCCTGTTCCCACATGTGAAAATAGGGTACTTGTCATGTACCATAATCATATAGGTTGTACATATGATTTAATTCAAGTTCTAGTGGCTAAAAAGGCCAAAAACTAGTTTTCTAGACATATGACACATGGCATCAATCTATTGCTTGCATGAGCCACATCCTTTGGTTAGGTGTCACATCCCATGTGTAGAGGACAGCTCACATGTGTGGAATAAGCTAAAGTAGGCGAATTTTGACTTCTAGAAGATTTTCAAGTAGATCTCCATATAAAAGGAAAATGGACCAAAAGTGCTCAAAATAGAAGGTTTTGTCCAAGTGTCAGTTTTGCATGATGAATCATCATATGACAAAGCACCTTCGCACATGTGGGATCAAAGGGATGATGAGTACCACGAGCTCCCACTTATTGTATATATAGAGCCACATTTGGCCATAATCAGTGTGAGACACCAATCTTGGTTTTGACTTGATTTTCAGGTTGGATTAGGTACTCAGACAGTGTTTCACACGTGTGAAACCATAAAGTACACCTACCTTCAATTAATGATTGTTCTTGTTAGGATTTTGTGTCTGGAATTGATCTAGACTGATCTTAATCTCAGTAGATTGATAGATCAAGTAATTTGACAACCAATCCCTCTTGAGGATCAGATTAGGATCCACTCTTGGTCCTTTGTACTTTTTTCACATGGTATCAGAGCCTAGTACAAGAGGTTTTGTTGAAATTGAAAGGGTTAATTCAAATCAAAGCCAAAATTAGCAGTTTTTTGGAAACTAGTCAAATTTTGTGTAGCGAGTTGGATTTGATAGCTATCCTCAAAATTTTTGGTCCAGATCTTGTTGTGGGCTGTAGGAACCCTTTTCACACGTGTGAGGCCGTACAGCTCCGGTTTTGGCTGAGAAATTTCAAAAAATTGTAGAATTTGACTCACATACCCAATTTGAGTGATTTTTGATGCAAAATCAAGCATTTTGTATAGTAAATCTAATCCTTTGATTAGTTCTTGGATTAGATCAGCCAAAAAATTAAAATTGAAGCTTGAAATAGGTGCATTAATTGATCTTCTCTGACTTTTTGAGTGTATGTTGAAGCTAAGAGAGATTTTGCTAAAAATCATAGATTAAGGAGTGATGCAAGGTGAGAGGTTGAAATCCATTGTACCATCACTCTAGATTTGTTCAAGAGTGATAGGGTCAAGTTTAGAAGCATCAATTTGCTAGAAAACATCTTTGGATTTGTCCTCCAAGTGAAACCTTTGAGAGTTTCTAGTGCATATAGAGCATCTATGCGAATCTTTTGTAGAATTTGACATAGATTGGCTTCAATTGAGAGTTCTAGAAAAGAGATTGAGATCCAAGTCACATTGTTCAACCCTACTCAATTTGTTTGAGTGATTGTTAGGTTTGAAAAGAGTCATTAAGGTGTCTATGGAAAATGTGTAGAGAGAGATCCAATTTTCTAAGAGTTCCTTCCTTTGTAGAGGGCAAGATCAAGAAGCTCATTATGTGTTGTTATTGGTGGAGAGTTTGTCTCTTCCTAGGTGATCAAATCTTTCTAAGTGGCATTAACTCTTTGAAGCACAATATCTTATTGAGAAAAATCACCACTTTTGATTTTAAATTTCATTCCAAGTCTTAAGAGGTAGAGTAATCGGTGGAATCCAATAGGGGTGATTGAATCAATTTATTGAGCAAAAATTGACATAGTATGTATGAAACTCAAATTAGTTCTATTCAACTTTCTTTGTGAGAGTGTGAGGGTCAATTTGAGATCCTATTGGATGTCTAGAATGAGGAGGAGTCCATATTTGAGTATTCATGCATGGTTGAGATCTTTGTGAATCTCTAGTTGTCTAAATTTTTAAGCTTTGTGAAAAATTGGTGGTAAAGTTTGTTGTCAAATCAAATCGAATTCATTCTAAATCTCAAGTGTGAGATTATTTGGGTCAAGAGTCCAAAAGAAGTGATTAAGTTTGATTTTCATGTATTTGAAACAAAACCCATCTTTTGTTCAAGAATCTCAAGTGTTGAGAAAACTAGTCAAGTGAAAAGGAAAATCTAGGTGTCAAATCTTTTTCATATCCATTTCAACTTTTAAAAGAAAGAGTCATTGGTATTTGATGAGTCCAATAGGAGATTGGATCAAATTTCTTTAGTGATTTGATTCAAAGATTGTGTGATTTTGTCTTAGTGATCAAAGCAAAGTTTCCAAGTGACTAATCATTACTGTGAAGATTGATTTTTAGGTTTGTGAGCTAGATCTTTTGTAGATCCTTCTAGATTGTTGAAGATGTTCAAATCTAGTCTCTTGAAAGTCACAAATTACATTTGTAGAATCATATCACAGGTTTTTATTCACATGGCATCAATAGATGGCATCCTATTGAAGGAAAGAAAGGATCCTGAGTGCAACCTTTGTGGCAAGGGAGGATATTTTTTCTCAAGATGCTACAAAAAGAAGACCAATCCATCCAAGGAGAACCAAAGCAAGGGGGCCGAGGTGAAGGATGGAGCTTCAAGTTCAAAATGCAAATACAAGAAGGACAAGTCCAAGGAAAGGTGTTTCCTTTGTGGAAAGATGAATGAGGCTTGGAGTCTCACAAGGACTTACAAGATTTGTCTTTAAGAGTCCATCACAACACATGTCAAATCTTTTGAAATTTTTCATTTGGAAGTGCATTGTTTGGTTCAAGATGCAAAGATGGATGTCACTTTCATGAAAGTAACTTGGATTTATTTTGTGTCCTTGAAAAGTATTTTTCTTGGAACTTTGGACAAGTTCAAACTTATTGTTATTATCCAAGAGAAATCAGTCAAGAATAAGGAGCAATCACAAAATGAAAATAGTTTGATTTATGCTCTCATGTCAACTTATGAAGAACCATTTTGCTTTGAAGAGATTTTTGTATCTCAAAGGTGGATTAAGGCAATACTAGTTGAGTGTGATGCTTTAAAAGATAGCAAAATATGTTTTCCTTGTAAGCTTACATTAGTTATGAAGTCAAGGAAATGGAAATATCTTCATAATGTAGGATCTTTTGGTTTCAATAAGATCATGAATGATGTGTTCATTCATAAAGATAAAAATTGTAAGTTTTCAATCTTAAAGGCAAATTGTAAACTTCTTATGAGAATAAGTGAAGCATCCAAAGTGGACACTTATATCCATAAGCTGAGATGTAAATGCCTTTTGATTTCAATATTAGAAAAATCATGCCAAGTTGTGGTGATTTTTGGACTTATGTTTCTAGCATAAGTAATTTTGATAATCATAGGAAGTGCATATTGTGTAATCATGGTTGTTGTGATCATTATGAGACATGGAGGTCTCAGATTTCCATCAAGAAGGAGCACCATGAAGAGGATCTTAAAGAATCATCTCAAAGTTCAAGTGTGCCAAGGATTGAGGAGGAGAGATCTTCTCAAGTTGTGATTCCAAAAAGAAACTCAAGAAATATGGTTGATTCCATGTGGCTCACATTTCAAGGGAAAGAGGAGCATATCTCATGTGGTATACATCTCATACTTACTTCTCTTATGTCATTTGATAAATCAATTTGCTTTAGTGAGATCATTGCATCTCCAAATTGGAGTAAAGCCATACTAGTTGAGTATGAAGTCTCTCTTGAGAACATAGATGATGTTCTTAAAAGGTTGAAATTTATTTTAAATCAATTAGAAAGCAAATGGTTATTTCATCAAATGTATGCTCTTGAGTCATGTAAGAGCAAAAGTGATTTGTTCACTCATAGTTTGAAAATTTGTATTGAGGCAAATTGTAAACTCTTTATGAGAGTAAGTGAATCATCTTCTAAAGACACTTATCTCCATAATGAAATATTTAGCCTCATTAGATCTGAGATTATCATGGTAAACAGGCATGAAGATATGATGCAAACACTTTGTTATTATAGCATGCATAGTCTTGCCAATTTGGATAAGTCTATTTCTCTAGATCATGGTAACATGATGTTAGATCTTTGTGATCCTAATAAGTCAAGAAGAAATCTTTATTTTCTCATGGAGGAGCATGCAGATGAAGAAGGAGCAAGCCTCAAGGTCAAGCATCTACATGAAAAATTGAAGAAATCAATTTTGGAGGTGCTAGGATGGTGCAAGGCTCTCAAGCTCATCAAAGATGTCAACATCAAAGAAGCACTATCATGGATATGGTGATTTCAGATCAACATCAAGCTCATTGGCTGATCTTCACACCTTTTGAACCAACAAAGACCAATTCAGCCCATGGAGTCAAGTTCAAGATCATCATGTTTTCCATCAAGCTAGATTTACCAAGCTAGATTTTTGAGGAGTGTGAAAAATGCAAATAAGCTTGGTAGAGGCCAAAAATCATGTATATAGGATGATTACACATGTGTGGAGCCTGTTTCCACGTGTTAAAATAGTGTACTTGTCATGTACCATAATCATATAGGTTGTACATATGATTTAATTCAAGTTCTAGTGGCTAAAAAGGCCAAAAACTAGTTTTCTAGACATATGACACATGGCATCAATCTATTGCTTGCATGAGCCACATCCTTTGGTTAGGTGTCACATCCCATGTGTAGAGGACAGCTCACATGTGTGGAATAAGCTGAAGTAGACTAATTTTGAATTCTAGAAGATTTTCAAGTAGATCTCCATATAGAAGGAAAATGAACGAAAAGTGCTCAAAATAGAAGGTTTTGTCCAAGTGTCAGTTTTGCATGATGAATCATCATATGACAAAGCACCTTCACACATGTGGGATCAAAGGGATGATAAGTACCACGAGCTCCCACTTATTGTATATATAGAGCCACATTTGGCCATAATCAGTGTGAGACACCAATCTTGGTTTTGGAAGCGATTTTGAGTGATTCTCTCCATTTGTCTACATTTGTTTTGATTGTTTTGAGGTTCTATCAATGTGTACTTGATTTTCAGGTTGGATTAGGTACTCAGACAATGTTTCACACTTGTGAAACCATAAAGTACACCTACCTTCAATTATTGATTGTTCTTGTTAGGATTTTGTGTCTAGAATTGATCTAGATTGATCTTAATCTCAAGTAGATTGATAGATTAAGTAATCTGACAACCAATCCCTCTTGAGGATCAGATTAGGATCCACTCTTGGTCCTTTTTGTACTTTTTTCACAACTCGTTGATCAGCCATACGAAGTTTATAACGTGGTTGATCGAGGGTATTGAAGCCCCATGACTTTGCCAATGACAAAGCCATTATATCAACGCCTGATCCGCTATTGAGAATAACGGATACTGCGGGATAATCTTTATAGGACAAAGGTAGTGTGATGCTATTCCCCTTAGCAACACTTATATTCATCAGATTCATAGGAATCTGAGGAATTTCAGGAATGTCTTCTAGTTTTCGCTGTTCATTAGGGATAGGAGGCAGCTAAAAACTACGATGGATATAGCGTTGAAGTCCGGTGAAGGATTTGATCGCACTATGGAACGACATGGTGAGCTGAGCTTGCAAAAGGTCAGAAAATACTTCAAGTCCCTGTAGGGGTTGCTCCTTTCCTGGGATATGAGTTGATAACGGACTTTCCGTATGTTCTTCTTCTCGCAAAAATTCATCTCGAAATTCGTTGTATTGCCTTTGTTCCACCTTTGAGTCTGGGTAGTCTTTTGGTAATGTGGAGGCCGTCAAATGGCTTCCATGTGGGTCAGCTGATTGTCCATGGTTTTGCTGGTGTTCTTAATGTTGGCGTTGTGATCTAGTAAGAACTCTAACAAGTTTGGATGTGATATGACGTGCTGGGAGGATCCTGTTAGGTTGTTTAGGACAGTCTTTAAAGCTGTGTTTGCGAACACAGTCAGGAAATTCCGCATGGTGTTGGTTTTTGACTTTACAGTCGGCCATGAAATGTCTTGTTTCACCACAGATAAAGTAACGGTTGATCATTGGTCCGGTGGCGATAGCGTAACCATCTTGGATGGCTAGCTGTGTTGGATTTTTTGGTGGTGTGGAATACTCAGCTTGTTTGCACGAACATGAGTTGTCGGTTTGATATTGGTGATGGCTAGATGATGGAATTGATGTATCATGATGATATGAGTGATCGTAGGAGTTTTCTACCAGGTGTGTGTGGGCAGACTCTCGTGGATGTCTATGTTTTTGTGCTCCTAGATCCGGTTGTCCTCGTGGTGGTGGTCCTAAGAGTGCCAGCTATGGTTGAGGTTCATGTCTAGGTTGTTTGGGCAACTCTTGTATATGGATCTGGTTGTTTCATGGTGGATAGGACATGTGTTGTTGTTGTGAAACAAATGGTTGTCGAGGAGGTTGATAATGTCCTCTTGACTGGTTGTGAGGCTGATTCCTCGGGTTATAATAGCAATAAAGGGATGTATGTCCCATAAAGTCGCAAATTTCACATTTGATCGGAAAGGTATCTGGGACCGGTTGGTATGAAGGGCACTCAAAGCCAGTGTGTGTACCTCGGCAATGAGGGCACCATGTGTTCTCTCGTCTATGATGGATTTGGCCAGTGGGTAACTGACCTGGCATCAAACTTTGGATAGACTTAAGAGTGTTTTGAAACTCTTTTGTGAGTTTCTCCATTTGTTGTTGGTGTTGCTGATTAAGCAACTCCATCTGTGTTTTCCATAACTGTTCTCGTGTGTCATCGTTTGGTCGAGCTTCTTGGGCGACGCGATGTGCTCTCTGTTCACGTGGTTCATCCACATCTGAGCCCTCGTCTTCTTCCCGAATGGCATCAGACATGGCTTGTTTCAATGATGTATATTCATCATTGGAATGAAGTTCACGTCATATCCATCATGGGAGGCCAACAAGGAATCAAATGATGAGCATGGACTCAGTAGGTTGCTCTTGTACCTGACTTTTTAGGCGTTTAAATCGTTCAATGTAGTCACTTACTTTTTCGTCTTTTGTCATTTTGATATTACTTAGTTTGACAAAAGGACTTTTTATCAAGCAAAAAGGCTTGAACCGTTTGATGAAGGCCTCTTTCAAGAGTAACCAGTCACGTTTATCTTCATGATCAAGGTTAAAAAGCCACTCTCGTGCACGATCGATCATGGTCATCGAGAAGAGCTGGACCATGGCCTCTAGTGATGTCTCGCCGTAGACGTCACAGGCATTCTCAAAGACTTGGAGAAATTTTTGAGGATCAGTGTTACCATCGTACTTAGGTAAGTCTAGCTTTGGGGTCCTTTTTTCAGTACATGGAACATTATTTGCGAAAGCTCCGTTTAAGTGAGCTCGTGCATGTGAGGATTTGACAGCATGAAATTGTGGTCGCTCGTATGGAGCTTCATAGCACATAGGTTCCCATTTGTCGAATGGGTTTGTGGATGGCTCTTGGACTTGGGATTTCATTCGGGAATACATGTTAAATCGAGCTTGTTCGGTGGATGGGGAGACCATCTCTGGTGGATAGTCCTCTGTAGTATTCGGATTGTAAGGGCAATCCATGACAGCTCGTAGAGTGTCGTAGGATTGCAGAAATAAGCCCGTGAACTTTGGTTATGGTGGATACGATTGTCGGAATGCGGTTGTTGTGGTCTGTGGTTGTCGATTGAGGTCTATTGCAGTCTATTTGCGTCTATTGCGGTCTGTTGCGATCTATTGCGGTCTATTGTGGGCTATGACGGTTGTGTGCGGGTGATGGCAGTCGTTGAAGGTTGTAGGAGTCGTAGGCCGTAACATGGCGGTGGATGGCGGTCAAGGACGGTTGTGGCTATCTATGGTAGTCGATTGGGCTGGACGGTCGATGGAAGTTTGTTGCAGTCGTAGGAGTCGTAGGCCGTAATATGGCGGTGGATTACGGTCAAGGGCGGTTGTGGCTCTCGTGGTAGGCCGTAAGATGCGGTTGTGGCAATCTGTTTCGAGTTGTTACGGTTGTGGAGGTTGTGGCGAGTAGTTTACAGTCTATTAATGGTTGTCGATAGTCGTTGGTGGTTATTTATGGTGGAGGATTGCAGTTGTGACGGTTGTTTATGGGTTGTTAATGATGATGAAGGAGTCGCAGTCCGTAATATTGCGGTTATGGCGGTCTATGACGGTGGATGGCAGTCAAGGACGGTTGTTGTTGGTTGTCGATGGCGGTTGGAGGTGATAAAGGAGCTGGAGACCGTAATATTGCGGTCTGCTGTGGTTGGATACAGTTTCACTGTGCAAGGAGGACACTAAAGATCAATGCGGTCGTTTGCGTTGAATGTGATCTCGTTTTCAGTAGTGCAATAGAGAGATAAATTGTCGAATAGATCGTTAATGCAGGCTGTGGTTTTGAAATAGGCTGTGCGTATCCGGTCTGATCGTCGGTGGAACTGTCTAGGGGCTAGCATGGATTTGGGTCGATGAAAACAGGCCATCTATTGACAGTTGTCTGAGGCCGTCGGTTGAGATCTAACTGAGGCCGTTGGTTGAGATCTGACTGATGGACGTCGGTCGAGATTGGACTGAAGGCCGTCGGTTGAGATCTGAGAGATGGGCATCGGTCGAGATCTAATTGATGGGCTTCGGCTGAGATGTGATTGAAGGCCGTCGATTGAGATAGGTCTGAAGGCCGTCGGTTGAGATAGGACTGAAGGCCGTCGGTTGAGATCCGAGCGATGGGCGTCGGTTGAGATCTAACTGATGGGCTTCAGTTGAGATTTGATTGATGGCCGTCGGTTGAGATAAGTCTGAAGGCCATCGGTTGAGATAGGATTGAAGGCCGTCGGTTGAGATCCGAGAGATGGGCGTCGGTTGAGATCTAACTGATGGGCTTCGTTGAGATTATACTGATGGTCGTCGGTAGAGATAACTCTGAAGGCCGTCGGTTGAGATCCGAGAGATGGGCGTCGGTTGAGATCTAATTGATGGGCTTCGTTGAGATTATACTGATGGCCATCAGTTGAGATAAGTCTGAAGGTCATCGGTTGAGATAGGATTGAAGGCTGTCGGTTGAGATCTGAGAGATGGGCGTCGGTCGAGATCTAACTGATGGGCTTCGACTGAGATGTAATTGAAGGCCGTCGATTGAGATAGGTCTGAAGGCCGTCGGTTGAGATAGGACTGAAGGCCGTCGGTTGAGATCCTAGAGATGGGCGTCGGTTGAAATCTAACTGATGGGCTTCGATTGAGATTGGATTGATGGCCGTCGGATGAGTTTGAAGGCCGTCGGTTGAGATAGAATTGTAGCGCATCGGTTGAGGTGTCAAAGATGGCTCTGGTGCCGGTTGAGATGGAACCGTGGCTCATCTGGGAATGGAGCGTGAAGTGTTTGTTGAGGAGTGCGGTTCACGGTAAGCCGGTTTGAAAATGGTGTGCTCTGATATGAAAGCGTGGAAGTGCGTAGAGCAATGGTTGTGGAGCATAGATCCAAATGGTTTGAGCTGTGTAATGTCCGTGGAGCTGCGAAACAACGCCAAATGTTCACAGATTCACTGAATCTGTGAACACGATTTTGTCTCTTTTCTTTCTTTTATTGCTTCTGACGTTACAGTTCGTTATGAATTATCTTCTTGTTAGAACAGTCAACAACATAAGCGTTTCTCAGTTTCAATGTATTTCCCAGTCTGTCAATGGGAGAACAGGTTTGATACTTAGCTACATGCATACACTAGCCATCTACAACTCAAGAGGATCAGCGTTTCAGAGCAGGGAGCAAACCTACACTAACTACTGAATCAAAGAACAATCAAGAACTAGATTAGCTACTGAAAACAAGATTCAAGAAACAAGAAACAAGAACAAGAAACAAGATTCCTAGTAGTATTTTAACTATCTAAGAATCAAGAAACACTCATCACTTGATGCTTAGATTACTCAAGAACAATCAAGAACTGTCTTGTAAGGAAATGTGCAAGATCTATGCCACAAACCAGCCTATCTAGTTTACTTGAATGCTGAATCCTACTTTAATCCACAACAAGAATTGAATCCTAATCCACAACTAAGCAAGAAACAAAGAAACAAGATCCTACTTAATTCACAATGTAAGGGAATCAAGCATGCTCATAGAAACTTCACTCAAGAGCATTGCCATGAACAAGGAGCTTAGTGTTCTTTAAGAACTCATGGAGGATCCTCTTTATTAGCTCAAGAGAACTTGAAATACAATCAAAAGCTCCCTCACAAGAGAGGGGGGCCCTTAAATAAGCAAGAAGGTTGCCCATGTGGAGCCCAAGTGGCAATTCCACCAAACTAGAAATTACATGTGGAATTTGCCCTTCCACTAGAGGTCACCATCAAAAGGTGGCTCACTCTTACTATTTTAAGGGGGGTCTACATTTATTACAATTATTCAAGAAAATGTTACTAGCTCCTACATGGTCATTCCTTCTTTGGGATACACCATGTAGGCTCACATAGTTAATCACTATCTTCCTAGCTAGTATTTCCTCGGCTCTCATGCTCGGCTCTCAGCTTCTTCTGCTCTCTTTCTTCTGAGACCTCCTCGGTCATGGGTGAGAGATAACTTGTGTCTTCGGCTTGACTCGGCATCTGAGGATTCTCTGGAATCTACTAACATGGACGGTGTGACATTAGAAAAACTTAGAGCCCGGTGAGGGCCTTTGAAAAAGATGCTTTTTTTTTTCTTCTTATTTTCGTTGCCATGTGGACCAATTGAAACTTAGCTTCGAGGTTCTACGTAACGTAGAATTTTCCAAATATAAATAAAATAAAAACTTTTTAAATATATTGCTGTTTTGTCGGGCAGCATGTGGAAATGCTATTGGTTAATGAGGCCTGCCCTTCCAGCTCATCACTGCCCGAAGAGACCCAAAAATATTGAAAATGAATATGATAGATGGTTGAGAAGAGAAAATCGATGTACCATTAATGTATATGCATTGTCTAACCATGGTTAACAGGGATAACCAGAGTTAATTTGTGGCGCCAAATAGATCAGTGTTTCAAATTTTTGCCAACATTTTTTCTCAGATTCATGGCTTTTTGTCTACACAAATTTTCAAATTCATAGTTCATTGTTTCAGAATTTTGCATGCAAATTACGAATGGCGCCATCAAGGAAGCCGTGCTCCTCAATCGACTCTGTGCTTCTATTCAACAAGACAGATGATAATGGATTATGGATGCCAAGAAAATATTCAAAAAACTCTTGGATTTTGATGCATCCATCATCAAGAGGAACATTTCGAAAAAGGACAAGGTCAAAACTATCATTTCGATCTTATTAGAAGGCCAAAATTTTGGATTTCAGAACATCATCAGGAGGAAAATCTATTTATGAAATTCTAGTCCAACATGTATATATGCATTCAGAGATAAATGTGCAAGGATTCAACTGCCAGGATCACAAAAAAAACAACTATGAGTATTGTTATTTTTGATACTTTGATTTTTGTCATTCATAAATATCTAATAGTAAACTTGTCAATCTGATCATTTTTCTCTTGCAGATTTATATCCATCCAACTTAAATGAATGAGAGCTGAGTGGATCTTTAGTAGATGTGTTAGATGTTATTCGCACTGATATTGGATAGCTGCAATATCGAGGTAGAACTACAAAAGATCTAGTTGATAGTGGAATCTTTTGTTATGAATCAATGTACATTCCTGATACAAAAGAAATTTTTGGACAAATTACCTAGTTTTGAAAGTGATGAATGGATTGCACCAGCTGCTACAGTTTCAGAATCATTTCGTTGCAAGATATATAATAATGTAAAAAATTCATTAAAAATGAGCACGAGATAAAAAAAAGTCAGATTGAGTTGGTTTATTTCCTTGAATATATTTGTGGATTTCTTTTCAAGTGTCAATGTTCACAAAACCCCAACGATGTTTATATGCAAAAATTTATCAGATAGTTTATTATCTGAACTTATGGATGAAGGCTAGGACAAAAGATCAGATGGAGAAATAGAATGTAGAATTAAAATGTCTTCCATGTGCTTCCATTATCAAATTGAAAAACAAATGTTAAGCTTATGCTTCCATTATCAAAGATGGAAAATAAATAAAGGTAAATGGGTGCCACTCGATCAAGACTTGGAAGCCAGTGGACATTCAAAATGAGAAAATATTGAAAGTATATACAATGATGCCATTCTGACATGTGTTGAGGTGGAAGAAGATTGGAGTCTAAACTACATCTGGTGGAAACTATTGCTCCTACAAGATGACGTACTTTCAGACTTCAGATTTATTTTCAATGGTAAACTCGTAAGTACTGTAAACACTCGATTTTTAATGAATAGTTTCAATCAAAACTTTCTAATACAATTTCTGTACTAATTCTAATTAACTTTGTATTACTTTTATGCAGGTACGTAAAAGACATGAGCTCGAGATCAAATGCAGAGATATCGGCGAAACAATCCAACTTATGGAAGAACATTGAGATTCACTATCAGCAAATACATGCCAATCATTATGTCTTTCTATCATTATAGAAAAATTGCATTTCATTATTAGACTATGGACACAAGCTGATTGTAAAAATCTATTGTAATATCAATAAAAAAAACCCATAAACGGGCTGTTTACAAGTAAAATGATTGTATCTTTTTTTTTATGTCTCTCTATTTACAAATATATCTCTATTCAATCATTTTTTTTATATTTTCTATATCAGTATTAGGAACTGATAAAGCAACAGCTCCTTCTATAATCTCCCCCTCCTCTGTTTCGGGAAGGGCCTCAATGTCTTTTAAGACAAGAGAAATATATGGTACAAAATTGCCTTCCTTTATATTAGGAAGGACTTTTATTCCTTTTTGATCATATAAAATAAGATCTACATCCTAAACAACCTGAAAGGTTGTTAAGACAGGAGCAGATTCCTTTTGAGGGCCCTCGATTGCAGGTGCAACAATTACACTGTACTGGGCAAAGGTTTTGATAAACCTTTGCCGAAATCTATATACATCATCAGGAGTATACGGCCAAGAGTGAATTGTCATCACAAAACATGAGAATCAGCAATTTACAAACAATAACAGTAATAAAATATGAATCAAAATGAAATGAACTACAAATGAATAGAATATTACCTTTTCAATATCTACATCCGTTTGTAAATTATACCAATTAAAAAAATAGCTTCCTATTGTACAGGACGAACCATGCACAGCTAAAAGTATCATTCTACTGTACACACTGCATATAGAGAACGAAAATTAGTAATATTATGATAGAAATTTTATTTATGCTATAGACATTTGATTTAAAAAAAGAAATACCTGCATATCAGAGATAAATTGAATATACATTCAGAGATTTGATGGTTATATCTCCAATTACAGTTGTTGTTGTCGGTATTTCCCGAACGACATCATGAAGTAGAGATTCAAATTCTCTATGTTTATTTGCAGCTGAGTTTAATTTTACACATAGAAAATTTGATACTCCCTCCTTATTTATCTTTACGAAAAGAATGTTTAGGCTCGAATGCCGACTGCAACAATCAAGATACAAATATCGATAAATTCAAATTTATGAAAAAATTTCGTTCTTATTAACGCAATCAGGCATGCAACAATCCAGAATAAACAACAAAAACAAAAGAGCAATCCTTACTTATTTTCATATGGAATCAAATAGAATTTTGCCATAGGACTGCACTCGATAAAATAGACAGTCTTCTCAAAATTGGCTTCTTTCGCCTTTACAGCTCCCATGAAAAATGGACTCACTACCAAAACTGTACCATGGGACTTTTCTGCAAAAATGAAACACCGGCCTCTACTATTGCATCTGAAATTTTTGAGGTCTTATCTTTAAGCTCGGCACAAAATTTAGGACCTAATCTAAAGCTTCTACATGTATCTGGAAGAAAAAAAATCAAAAAAGTTGTCGAGAAGATCAATTTTGTTAGCTAGGTAGGCCTCGTACTGATTATAATGGTCAGAATAAAAAATAACCTGAGCTGTACAGCGATGATGGCACGGACGGTGAATTTAAACCTGGCCATCATTCTCGGAAGAAGAAAACTAACAAAAAGAAGTTTGAAATAAACAAAAGTGGATCAAAACAAAAAAATTTACGATGAAAGGGCACTTGAGATCGATACCAGCACTGAATATCGGTTTCGAACGCAAGATCTACAGAGATTATATGCAGAAAAGAGATGTGCGCTCGAAAGCGATATTGCACAACAGGCGGTATCGGACTCAAGCGCACTGTGAGAGAGCGGAAGCTTGAAGGATGAAAGAGCGCGCTTGAGAGCGATATCGGGAGCTAAAAACAAGAATTTTGCAAAAAAAAATGAAAACTTCGAGGGCTTATATATACGAGATTTTTGCACGTGTGAAAAGACGGCCGAGACACATGTCGTCACATGATTAGACCACGTGGAATGTCTGTACTGATTATGATATATCAATTATGAGGGGGCTGAGACACGTGCGCAAATCCCTGATTGACGCGTGTCATTCTCACACGTGACAGATGTCAGATCCATCCTTTTATGTCTGGCGCATTTATTTTGGCCAATCAAAAGTCGACACGTGTTCCTTCGCCACTTTTTCACACGTGCAAAATAATTTTTATAAATAGATCTTTTTGGGCACAGATTCTCACGCAAATTTACAATTGCTTTGTCGGATATCGATTTCAAGCGCGCCACTTGCTCTCATTACAACTCGTTGGCTATTATGAACCTGGATCCGATACTGCATCGTCCGGTATCGAATTCAAACGCGTCTCACATACCTTTTCTTTTCTGGTCGTTGTTCTTGCACTCGGATCCAATACTCCAACTTCAAAAATCTCTCTCGAGCGCACGTTGATTGGACGTGCTTGTCGGACCAGGGGTTTGCGCCTAAGAGCGATATCTTTGTTTAAAATGTCTAATTTTGAGTCCAGTTTGCTTTTTTTTTTAAATGAATTTTTGAGACACGTGTCGTCTGATGATTAGTCCATGTGGAATGTCCGTACTGACAATGATGACCAAATTATAAGGACACGTGGGCTGTGACACGTGCGCGAATCCCTTGACGACACGTGTCATTCTCGCACGTGACAGATGTCAGATCAATCATTCAAGGTACGGTGCATTTATTTTGGCCAATCACATGTCGACACATGTTCCTTCGCCACTTCTCCAGACGTGCAAATTTTTTTATATAAATAGGTATTTTTCGACTCGAATTTTCACGCAAATTTACGATTGCTTTGCCGGATATTGATTTCAAGCGCGCCGCTTGCTCTCATTACGTCTCGTTGACTATTATGCGTCTGGATTCGATATTGCATCCTCCGGTATCGCATTCAAGCGCATTTTGTATCCCTTTTCTTTTTAGCTCGTTGTTCTTGCGTTGGGATCCGATACTACAGCTTCCAATATCTCTTTCGAGCTCACGTTGCTTGGACTTGCTTGTTTGACCTGGTGTTTGCGCCTGAGAGCGATATTTGGAACTTCAGTTTTGTTATTTTTGTTTAAAATGTCTAATTTTGAATCCAGTTTGGTTTCTTTTTTTAATGAATTTGGTATTACTGATAGGTTGGACTATTTCAAATCTCTTTTTTCTTCTTTTCTTTTTATTCTACCTTCTATAACTGAGGGCCCCAGTGTGGAGGCATTTTCTGAGATATATCTCAGATTTAAGTCCCTACTTAGTACTCCGTTATTCAGGTCTCAGAATAAAGACATGATTCATTATCAGGACTTGGTGGCACTCGACAAGCATATCTATAAAGCTAAGCTTGACAGAATGTTTACCAAGTTACATAATGATTTCAAGTCTGTAGATGAGTGCCCAATTCATAATAAAAAATATAGATTTGTTGATTTTCAGTCTATTTTTTTTTTTTTCTTTGGTTAAATATTTCTGACGATTCGGACTCTGTGCCCTCCACTTCTGAAGCAGCTTCTTCTAGTGGTACAAAGTCTGAAAAGTCAAAGATTGTAGATATAGAAACTTTTTTTATTGATACGAGTGCTAATTTAGATGATTGTTCTGATTTTGATCTTACTCGAAATAGGTTTACCTTTATAGGCCCTGGAACACCCACCACCCTTTCTCCTTCTGATAAATGTTTGATCACTTTGCCTACTTATAATATAGATAATAATTCCTTTTTGACAATATCGGATATATCGGATCTTTTTGACTTCACTGAAGCTGAGACTCTTTGCATTTTGAGCAAAGAGCTTGATGAATTTTCGGATATATTTTATTGATTTTAATGCCGATGATCTTCTCCCTGGTGTTGACGATGTACATAATGATGAATTTTATTCAAGGAAAGATTGCTTGAAAATGGCTGTGGAGGAAATGCACAACAAAGAAGATGATCTGCCTTCTGAGGAGGAGTTTCTTAGAATCCAAAGTCAACTTGGATTTCCACAGCCAACTATCTATTCACCAACAATATTGACATCGAAAGGTGGACATAATATTGATGGTGAGACAATAATCAGAGAAGACAAAGTCGAATGCATAAGTTTTTGTCTCTTATCAAGTACTAGTAGATTTTTTATGTCAGATTATATACTGGAGCTTACTTTATTTTTTATCATTTCATAAAACAATTTTCCTTGATGATTTTGCAATTCGTCGAGGAGGGCAAAGATCTTCGGCTGGGAGAATTTTCAAGAGATCATGCACTTGGGCACTATCTAAAGTCCATCAAGAATAATGAGATAAGTGTTGCCCATTCAAAGTTTCATCAACATGGTGAAACTATGATTATGGCAATCAAGGCACTGTCTCATTTTCTTGGAGGACATAATTTTAATAAGGTGCATAAAATAATTTTTGTAAAAAAAACTATTGCGGTTAAAATTTTAGGATATGGACCAGTGAATTCCACGCTCAGATCATCTCATTTTGCAGTGTATGCTGCTTACGTTGATCTTAGTAAGCATGAAAACTATGAGCTATTGGATCCATACGAAAGAAGAAAATTGTTGCATGATTCTAAGTTGCAACTTTCATTGGAAAAAATATCAAAAGCAAATTAGATACTGTTGAATTGTACTTTGTAAATATTTTTATTTAATATACAAAATTTTATTGTGTGTCTATAGCCTACTGGCTTGTAGAAATTTGCATGTTTTTTGAAATTTTTTATAATCTGTCGATTTTGTATTATGACGAATTTGGATTCTTCTGTAAAACCATTGGAAAAGTTGCAGTATATAGCTGTTTTTTGTGCTAGTCCTACCATGTTGTGTACTTTTATGAAATGCTGCTCTTGCTTGCCAATGAGATTTTTTCCATTCCTTGCGATGACCATATGCTAAGACTTCCACTATTTCTCGCAAAGAATGTCGAATGATGTTGTAATATGTGCTGCATGTCATAAAAACACAATCTAAATCAGTACCAAAAGTATCTAATTTAATTGCACATATTTGTCTATGATAGTGTAAAATAAAAATCTTACCATATAATGTGTTATATGATCAACACCCCATGCACTCTGAACTGCATCCACAAATTCATTGGTTGTTTTCTGTATCATTTGAACATCAGTATTTGGAAATTTATCTTTTCTCAAGTATTTCACCATGTTGTCTAACTTTTTCCAAACTTCTACTTTGTGTATACGAGTAGAACCTTCTTCTTCGAAATCTTGAGTTGCTGCAATAATTTCTTTCCAAACCGTGTATTGGACCTTAGATTGTTTGCCAGAATAATTTGATAAAAATCTTCGAACTTTAGAGGCTCCTCACTATTTTGTGAGTGTGTGTAATAGAGTTCATCTTTAGACAAATTGGATTACACACACCCTCATCTTTGGCATATAAGGATATCACATATAAGCTCCAGTGATCACTACAATTAAATTTTTTTTTTTTTGAGAATATATATAAAATCACAATTCATATGAAAAAATCATCTTAATAAAATCTGAAAAGTAACTTACTTGGTTATGTATGGGAACACGAGCAACGGAGTCCCTAGTCTAACATACTTAGGCATATCAACGTGAGGACTTTTAAAATCAGGAAAATCAAAGCAAACCATGAATTGTAAGGGAAACAATGCGACATCTATAAACAATGGGTTCTAGAAAAACTCCATCCAATATTAGATGGCTTCCCATCCTACATTGTCTCCTAACATGTTATTCCTACTTTCTAATTCACCTGTATCTAATTTACTAAGGGGGAGACCTATATTAGTTTTCGGCATCTGAAAACTGTATCTAGGACCTAGACCTTGAAGATAAGTATTTAGCAATTGGTCATACTATACATATTGAGGAGAATCTAGAAGACTGATTTCTAGGAGGAGACAAAATTTTTGAATGAGACGACTTTGAAGAATCTTCGGCTGATTAGGAGGGTAAACACTTCCGCTTTGAACCCGAAATACAAGCCGGACGGGTTGAGATTGCTTTCATTTTTTTTTCTGCAGGTTTTTTTGGAGGAGAGGACAGAGGTGGTCTGAAGTATTCAACAAGTTTGTCATACGTGTCCCGTAGCCTGAACACAAGGTTGAAATCCTTCGGCATGATGGTCATCCTTTTAGCATGGACAACTGCAACTACAGGTTTCTTTTATATATCTGTTGAAATTCCAGATGATGAGTTTGTTGGATCTTCTGCTGTTCCCATAATTGAAGCATTTGTATTTGCTCCAGATGATGTAGATGAAGTAGATACTGATATAGGGGTTGAATCTGAAGCTTCAATGGCTTCAAATAATCAAAAAACTCTTTCTCGTTCTATAGTCGTCTATGACGCTCTTCCATCTGCATCTCCTATTAATCCATTCACTCTATTTGATGTTCTCATGTATTTTATAAATATTGACATTTATATTTTTTTTAATGATATAGAAGATGTTTTGAATTTGAGAGGATGAAATTCTCTCAATGTTTGCACAAAATTTGTCAGAATTTTCTAGCATTATTGATTACACATACAATGACCTTGAAAGCGAGATAGAATAGGATAAAGATGTCAATTGAAAATCTGGCAATGAGGCATTGGAGGCCGTTATTGAAAAATCGAAAGCCTATGAAAAAACTTTTCCTACAGAGGAGGCATCTTTGAATTCCAAAAAAAATATCCCCCAAGAACTCGGTATATCCCCTCGGGCAATGTAGAGGCCATTGGAGAACATGACATTAGACATTAGCAAAACAAACGTCGTTGAATACGATGATGATGATTTGGTAAGTAGATATTATATTGGTATTGATATTGTGCAGTTTTCTAAATTCAAACATTGTGTTGAAGTTTGAGTTTGCATTGCTATGTATCATTCTAAATTTATTTTTTTGACTCCTTTACAAGATGCTATTGAAATAGATGCCTTTGGTATGAGACATGGAGGCATCCCAGGTGTATCAGCCGAGAGAAAGGATGTGTCTAATGTATGGCTGTCTCTGACACCTAAATTATTTCTACATTCTCTTCATATCAGATTATCAGCATTAGAGAATTGCGTGGGTGTCTCAGACGCCTAATCGTTTCTCGGTCCTTTGTTGGATATTTTTTAGCAAACTCTTGAGATGTAAGTAGCTCCTTGTTCGGTTCAATGGGTGTAATTCTATGCCGGATGATTGGTGCTTCAACTACAATGGATGCTCAGTTTGTGGATTGGTTGGTGATTGTGTTCCTTGACCTTGGGGTTGGCCTTGGAATGACAAGCCTTGATTAGCAGGTGGAGGCTGTTAAAATCCTGCTCCATCTCCACCATCTGATCCATCAACGTGAGGCCCGAAGTCATGAAACTAGGCATTTTGTGCATGAATAGAAGGCGTTGACTGGGCAGCTACCTTTATTCTTTCTTCCAGGGTGGCGATATGTTGGTTGAGAGCCTCGACGGAAGTAGTATACGCTTGTTGCATTTTGGAGTGCTGTTCCATCATGGCTTTTAGCTTTTCTGCCAGCGCTTGATAGCTCCCACTAAAATTGGAGTTCTCTCGGGAATAGTTGGTGGTGTGAAGTCATTGAAATCCACCAGTTCCAGTTGTTTCTTCATAACGGAACGTGCTATTTGTGCATCCATTAAGGCCTCATCCTGCTCTGTTGTACGGTTGTCGATGACAATCTGCATGTTGGAGATCTTCAGTTGGAGTTGCTTCTGGAGGTGGCTGAGCATTTGTTGTTGTTGTTGATTATAAGCAGTGAGGTCCTAAATCTACTATTGTTGTTGCTTGCTTTCCGTCTCCAACCTTGTTTTTTTCTTCTGAAGATCTGCCATAGCGCCATCATCAAACCGCCTCATGGTATATTGTCCCCCTAAGGTTTCGAATAAGTTATATTGGAGCTCATTCACCAACCATACCCCTTTTTGGGCTACGAGGGGTAATTGCTCCCAAGGGCCAATGTTGGAAAGTGTGCGGATATAGTTGGGATATGGCATGAGATTAAATGGGAGAAAATCTGGAATGGGGGGAGATGGAGATTTTTGGAAAAAAAATAGTAGGAGGTGATTGAGGGATGAGAGTGGTGAATGTGGTGGGGAGAGACTTTGTGGAGGAGACGTATGGAGTGGGTTAGTTGTGACCGTGGTGGATGGAGTATAATTGCAAAGAAAAATCATCTACATTGACTGTAGAGTCAAGTAGGGTGGAAGATTGTACAAGTGAGGGCTTTTGTGAGATTGTGGAATCAAAGCCCGTGTTGAGTGTGAATGAGGGCGTGGATGTGGTGGTAAATGGTGGGGGTAGTGGTGGAAGAGAAGTTAGTAGGTAAGGAAATTGGAACTGTGGAAGTTGGCTGAGTGGACAGAATCACACTTATTGAACCAGAACCTGAGGCACCTACATCCAGCGAGCTGTCTGCTACTACTATGACTTGTCTACGTTGTTGGGCCTATTGGACTAAGGCCTCCTACTGCACCTGGATCTCCTTTGGTACTTGAGAAGATCTCAAACTCCCAGCGAATTCAGCATACTCTGTCCCTATATCACTAGATAAGATATCATGGGAGATGGTGTCGTCCGTGCTGATTGTCTTACCGTTCTGCTTCTTGGTTGGTGGTGTGGGTGAAACAGGTTCGGTTGATAGCTGTGGGGTGGCGTGCTTCCTTGTGCTAGGATAGATATCTTCTCCACATGTTGGTGCATGGTGACCAACATGTGAAGAAGATATCCACATTTGGTGGTGGGGTTTCTAGCTTTTAGGGTCCCACAATTTGTCAAACACTTTCACAGCCCACTTGTAGTTATGAGTGGGGTCATCCATGGTGAGGGTTAATAAAAATAGATCGCTAGGTGGAATGCGATCCATTTTCACGGTGTGGACTCGACCATGGCCACCAGGATTTCTGAGGCTACCCAAAGCTTAGGATCTGTGATGAGACGAATAGCGATCCGGTCACTGGTTTGGGCAATTGTTTTTCCGTCGTCCATCAGAAACTTACTAAAATACTTGGCATCGTAACTAGTACCCTTGCCATGGATTGTCTCGCCCAAGTTAGGAAATCCAATTCTTTGTAAATGCTTTGGGGAGATGTTGATGATGGTAGAACTACCGCCCTTAGACGTGATCCGAAAGGTCTGAAACTCGTCTGAATAAGTTGAGTAGGCAACTCGGATCTGCTGATCAGTGAAGTATGTCAGATCAAAGCCAAGGTTGGTAAGATTATCCTTGGCTAGGATAAGTTGCTCAACATAATTCTTGATGGAAATCAAGAAGATATTGCCCGAATAAGGCTTAGGGGCCTTGCGACGATGAAGGGAGAGTGACGAGTCGCGAGAAGCCATGGTAGTAGTGATTCTAGATTGTTCTTGAAGTTTTGAAAATTCTGAAAAATTTCAGCATGAACTCAGGAGCAGGAATCTAGAATGAACTCATGGAGAGGATGGTGGAGGCCTATATATAGACTCTTTTTTTTTTTTTTTCAGGAATTCACAATTTCTCCCAAAAATAGTCCTCGGTGTCCATGATTTCCTAATGAGATTCGCAAATTTTGAGGCACGGTTCTAAGGGCCGGC
Source organism: Diphasiastrum complanatum (assembly GCA_029204225.1). Classification (NCBI taxonomy): domain Eukaryota; kingdom Viridiplantae; phylum Streptophyta; class Lycopodiopsida; order Lycopodiales; family Lycopodiaceae; genus Diphasiastrum; species Diphasiastrum complanatum. The sequence continues at coordinate 27,219,611 of CM055099.1, forward strand.
AAGTTCCTATAAGTGACTTTTTGTACAAAAATGAGTAAAATGACAATCATTACAAAAAATGGTCTGATTAGTATTTGCGGAAATGACAGAAAAATTGTAGAGATGATTTTGAGGCTCAGTGAATTATCTACGAATTATGTCAATGAGGATCTAATGCGGAAACTAATTTTTTTTTATTTTTGAAAAGTTTGTCTCTGAGACAAAATTCTTGGAGGTCAAAAATGAATTGTACATACTAAAAAAGAGGGTGGACAAATTCTATTTGACGTGGTTGTGAGACATTTTCTGAAAAGAATGATTCTTGTGGTTTTGTCAGAAAAAAAAACTGATTGTATGTCTAATTTGATGATATCTTGATGTTCTAAAACAAGAAAACACAGCAAAAAATTGTTGAAATGGCAAGTAGGCAGTAAACAGAATTAAAGAAAAACAATTAAGAAATAAAGCAACTAATACATATTAAAATAAAAACAGGACTCATTGTACTTTCTCAGTCTGCTCCCATTGACACAATGTCTAAAATATCACCTTGCAAGATTTGGAGTTGTACGTATCCAAAGGCAAATATCTTTTGAATGATATAAGGTCCTTGGCCAAAAAATTTGAGTTTTTCTTTAAATGCTTTGGCCTGGTATAACAGGACCTTATCTCCGACCTGGAATTCTTTGAGTTTCAAGGATTGATCATGCCATGTCTTTTGTCGATGTTTGTGGACTTGTTGAGCATGGATGCTGATCCGACGTGTTTCACACAGTTGTTCCAGATGAAATAACTTGTTTGCTAGGATCTGTCGATTGTCTAGCTCAAGATTATAGGCTACTTGAAGGGATGGAATATGGAATTCTACAATCATAATGGCTTCTTGGCCATATACTAGCTGAAAAGGGGTTAAGCATGTGGCTCGCTTTAGGGTAGTGCGGTAGGCCCATAGAGCAGCATGAAGTTCTAGTTCCCAATTGGATCGGTTGGACTTGACAGTTTTGGTGAGAACGCCACATAAAATTTTGTTTGTGGATTCCGCCTAGCCATTGCATTGTGGATAATATGGAGAACTTTTGTGATGTACCACAAAAAATTTGAAAAGTAGATTGGCTCTGACATTGTTAGAAAATGCATACCCCTATTGCTGATAAGTTCTAGAGGACATCCGAAACGAACGATAACTTGTTCATAGAAAAATTTTGCGGTAGAACGAGCGTCAGCATTGCAGACAACTCTTGCTTCAGCCCATTTCGTACAATAGTCCATAGCTACTATGATATATCATGATTGAGTGTGTCTAACAATGGGACTAATGGGTCCAACATAATCAATTTCCCATTTCTAGAAAGCTTGATCAGTTGTGATAGGGTGTAAAGGCATGTAGTCGGTCTTCTGAAATTGTTTTGTTCGTTGACAAACATCACAGGCCTTAGTGTAGGTATGCATATCCTTAAGAGAGTTGGCCACCAAAATCCGGCCAAGAGGATTTTTTGAGCAGTCATGTCGGAAGAAAAATGGCTTGTTCCAACACATTCATGAGCGAGGGAGATGACAGAGGGTATTTCACCTTCAGTAAGACAACGTCGGATAATTTCATCTAACCCTTGCTTGTAAAGTTGGCTTGCAATTAACATATAAGGTTTGGTTTTGAGGACCAACGCACGTTGTTCAGGTTTAGATAAGGAAGGGTCCATCTGCCCTGACGTTAGATACTCTGTTATTTCCTTGGCCCACACGGGAGTAGAGTCAACTGGAAATAAGATGGCATCGGGTAAATCATCGTTGACGCCTTGATCTGGGGTGGGTAGATTAGGGATTTGTGATGCCATGAAATTATTAAAAATTGAATATCAACCTAAATATGGCATGATATACTCAAAAATGAAGATATGAGCTGGATAAATATAAATCATGAAGAGGCCTAAGTCATTTTTCGAGAATATATCTCCTAAGTACTTGAATTGTATTTAAGGACGAGATCTTTAAAAGGGAAAACATTGCGTTGGATAGCCTTTATCAGGTCATCCATGCAAAACGACTAGATATGAATCGACATTTTAAACTACAGTAATTTTAACTCCTAGTTAAATATATCTCTTATGGTATAATTGAACATATACTCAACCTAATTGTTAACTAGACCTTTTCACGGGAGCGACGCACCTGTTGTTTTAGAGGTGTGTTTGTTTGCCCCGTAGAACATATATTGATCACACGCTTCAGTCTCGACCATCGAGAGAGAAGTGTTTATGTATTTGTAAGAGGTTGAAGAAGTGAATAGAGTGTTTAGAGTTATTCTCCCTTATTTCTGTTCTCCGCACTGTTGAGTGTGAGTGATCTTGAGTCTGCTAGCAATCTCTAACGCATTACATTAATTACTCTCTGATCAGACAGACTTTCTAGCGCATTACAATCATTTGTTGTGTATCCGTAAAACATGCTTTAAAGAACTGTCTTAAAATCCTCTTATTCGTTTGTCGCAAATACTTTCTTTTCGGCACTTGAATAACGTCTACATTTGGTACAGTCTAGCACGATCATTGAATAAAACTGTATGTATACATTTGAGATGTCAGTCCCTGATAGAAGAATTGAGTCTTTGATCTGTGTTCCTGCTTGTAATTGACATAAGTTTCTAACATGCTCTAATACTCTGTGTTCTTTAAACATAACTTTGGACTTAAGTTGTTGAGGACTTCTGTCTAGAAACAATCAATTCGCAAACGTGATTAACTAATTGTCTGCACAACCACAAATACATCGAATATTTTTCGACTTTTTGTTGACACCTTAATCAGCCGGAGTGTAGTATTGTTGTACTACTCTGATAACATCTCACCTGTAGAATGCATTTCATTCGATCTGATAGAGGCAAGACTGTTGTTCTAGAATTATTAACACTACACACCCCAACACAAGTAATACTAGTTACTTTCTAATGTCTGTTGGCAACCAGATTAACGCACGAAGGCACTTCACTATTGTTGGACCAGCGATGAAGTCACAAACCGGGAGAAACTATTACAACTATGGAGAGCCAGGACATTTTTCACCTGACTGTCCTCAGCCACGAAAGCCGATAGGTTATGTACCATTATGTTCGAACTGTAGGGAGCCTGGCCACAAGTATCCTGACTGCCCTCAGTCGCAGAAGCGGCGACCTAAATACTAGTATGTAGCAACACCAACTGCTGCAGACTCAAAAGCAAAAGCTTCGATTGATGCTGTTGTGCAGAGGATTGATATTATTGAAGGAAAATTGGCGAAGACAGAAGACCAATTTTGGCCAAGTGACATAGAGAAGATATTCAAAGTCACAACGAGAAGCAAAGGTTCCTCGAAACCCGAACAAAAATCTTCAACGAGGCGCATAAAATCTTTGGTCAAGGAATAAATCTACGACCAAAGAAGATCTTAAAGACGACCACGACTATGACCGCAATGCTGCAAAATTATTTGCAAAAGATATCTCAACATAAGCGAAAGAAATTATCAGCACTGAACTTCAATCAGCTACTGTAGAGAAGGTGGTCACGTTTGAGAAAGGGGATGATTAAGTACCAAAGACTAAATTGTCTAGTGCTGTTATTGACAAGCCAATCTCGAAATCAAAGATGAAGGACTATGATATAGTGACTGATATTGGATCTCTTCATCCGAACATTACTTTTGAGCAATTGTTGGCAGACAACACTTTTTACCGTAAGCAATTGAAAGGTCTTTCTGAACCTAAAAAAAAAAAAAAAAGTTTTTTTGCCAGATGTTGGTGTATTGTCTAATGATTTAGGAGACCTTGGCGCACCTAAAATTGATTTTACCATTGCGGGATGTTTGATTGAAAAGTGCTGATAGACTTTGGTTCCAGCGTGAACATAATAACAGAAGACATAGCTCATGCTTTGAGCTGACTGACATTCAACCGACACAACTTAATATCAAGTTAGCTGATTCGACGCGATGAAAATCTATTGGAAAATTGAAGGATGTTGGCTGTTTACATTCAAGCCAAGCCTTTCACAATGAATTTCATAGTTATCAAACCACTTGGTTTGTCATCTTATTTTGTAATAATTGGACGGCCCTAGCTTTATCAGTCAAAAGTAAGTGTTCATTGGAAATCCAGAGAGTTGAGATTTCAGACTGGTGAGACCAATAATCAAGGTAAGCCAGCAGAACAAATAATCACCTAGAGTCGTGACAAATATGAAGGTGAAACTCCTTTGTCTGACACCAGTTTTACCTCAGAAGATTCTTCTTATGCCTGTCAAACACCAATTTTTTTTTGGAGTAGGAGTGCATGTTTCACGATTATGCGACCATTTTGGATTCCTAAGTGATCAAGAGAAAACCATGTTGATGGAAAGGCTGTTGCCTCCAGACCTATCGACCTCTCCAGCCTCCTGATCATTCCTACCACATCCACTACAACAGCTGTTGCGCGAGCAATCGAAGTAACTGCTATGGACATTGATGTTGTAGCATCTCAGACAGATGCAGCTGCCACTACCACCGCTATGGATACAGATGGAGCTGCTACTGCGGACTCATCCAGGCTAGCCTTTGCTTCAACCTCACATAAGCAAAAGAAGAGTTCAAGTGCCGCGGATGAAAATGCAACTCAGCCCAACAGTTCAGATAGGGCTCGAGCAGCGGCAACAGGTGACACTGGGCAGCGAACGACCAAGATGATGAACCTGACAACCAGCCCCAGTGGTTCCGCTCTATGACAAAGAAAGCCAAGAATTTGGTGGCTAATATTTATGAATTTTATCGCTACAATCAGAAGAACATTTTGGACTAGATAGAAGCAAAGCGGAGGTATCAAGTCTCTCTTAAGGAGTCTTATGAGAAGATCGATTCGCTCGAATCAGATAATAGCCAACTGATTGAACGAAATCGTTCCCACCAAAGCTGATTCTTTGAAGAAAGTTAATAAGACGTCTGTGCTTGAGAAAAATTTTATCCAATGTCAATGTTTCGGCATCTCTTTGAACCCTGAAAAATGTCAGATCTGGGTAACACATGGTATTGTGTTAGGACATATCATTTCAATAAATGGCATTGCAACTGACCCAGACAAAATTTTGACCAATCAAAATCTACCCGAACCCCGTACCATCCGTGAAGTGTATTTCTTCCTTGGCCACGCCAACTACTATCGATGTTTTATTCTAGACTTCGCTAATAAAGCACGATTAATCTATAAAGTAGTTGTTTTCCTTAGATGGACTGATGAACAACGCGTCGAATTCAATCAACTAAAAGAAGCCCTTACCAATGCACCTTGTTGGTAGATTCCTTGAGGGCAATATTAATAGTAAGTTGCGAGGGTCGTGGTATCCTGCGTGCGTAAGAGCATGGCCCAATGAGCACTTGTAAATTATCTATTTTGGAATAAACTAGACTTTGGGCCATGTGATTAAAATAATATTAAAAGGCCAAAGTGGAAGTTAAACTTAGTAAGTTCCTAAGATTTTGTAGTTAGGTGGGGTGTGCTTCTTTGTACACCATAGATTAGTTTGTGTTTCTTGTGAAGGGTGTGGATTTCAATCCCACCTCCTTGCAAGTAGCCAATAGGAAGCAAGGGGCAAGGGCCAAACCAAAGATAAAAAGGCACCTATTGTACACCATTTTATAATACTATTTTGAATAGGAAAATCTCTACTTATTTTGGTGCCTATTTTGGTGCCTCTCCTCTCTCGTGGCTTCTCCATCTCTCTTCCCCTCTCTACTTCTTGGTTTTTTATCTCTCTCTCTCTCTCTCTCTCTCTCTCTCTCTCTCTCACATGTAGGTGGTTGATTTAGCATAGATATGGATAATGTTTTGCTATTTTAAGGGTTAGATATTAAGATTTGTCCTTCACTTGTTTTCATTTCATTCTCTCCATTAATTTAGTTTCCATTTTGTATATCCAATGTGCATAATGTAAATAGTTCTATTTCAAACTAATGGATACAATATTGAATGTTTAGCATCTTTAGTTTTCTTCTTTTGATCTTGAAGCATTGGATTTGTTCTTTGTTTCTTGTCTTCTGCTGGAACCATGGTTTGAATGTGTCTCTTGATGAATCTTGGGCTGGGTCGCATGCTTGTGTCAGCAGTAGTTTGGCTTCTGAATGACTCTTGAAGATCTTTGTGAGGAGGTTTTATTTGCAAGCTTCTTTGGGTTCGATTCTGGTTCTAATCTGTGTGTTGGGCATGACCACTATACTACAACAATGAGAGGGCCAGTGGGTGTGAGAAGAACCAGTACAGTGGTTGTGATAAAAGATTCTGATTTTGTCCTGTGGCAGAATTGGCAAACATTGGCGCCGTTGCCGGGGATGCAAAACACAACTCTCAACCCTGTCCTAAATCTGTTACTTTGAAAATGTTTCAGTTGAGGCCCCACACAAACACTGTATGTTTTGACAAAAACCCTGCACGAAACATATTAATACAGACCATTCTGATCTACTATATTTTTAAACTCGGAACAAACGTTGATAAGCTGTATCTCTATCAAACGTGGTGAGGCAGAATCGCTGCTAGCTGCTTAGCAGCCGTTGTAGCTGAGAAGTAGAGTCGCTGCTAGAATCGTAGCAATCCATTGAGGATCGATGCTAGTAGAGGTAGAGATTCTTGAGCAAACAGTGAGTAGATTCATCTGCAAACTGAGAACGAATCTAAACAAACATCCAAACCATTTTCAGTTCTTCATCGTTTTTGTTTATGTTGCTTGTTGCCCTGCATTCTTCATCTCCCCAAGCACACATTCAAATTTCTTGTTTGTCAGATCGTAATTGCTTCAAAACGACCCTACTGATCCTTCAGATTTGTGTGAACTGAACCACCGTCATACCATTTTTTTTTGCATTTTTGGACATCGACGGTCAGAATATCGAATTTTCATATTTTTTGAGCTACAAAATTCGAATGTTTCAAAATTTTGATATTTGCATATGCTAAACTGCACAATAAATTTTGCTTCCATCTACCTGCAGTAAATGTGCATCCGCCAATAATTTGCATCCGCTGTTATTTCAGATTTTCGAGTTTTTTTTAATTTTAATTTTTGAGCTTATTCAAAAAATTTCGATTCGACGTGCATCCAGTGACCACCTCACACGCATAATCTTTCCAAAAATTGCACCCTCCGAAATTCTAGTTTTGGTATTGTTTTCGAGATTTTTGAGTCTCGAAAAAAAAAAATTTAGTTATTTAGAATTTTTTTGAGTTCTCTAACTTTTTTGTGAGTTTTGTCGAGGAAATTGTGTCTGACGATTCCATCCGACGAGCTGCACAACAAGACTTTCTCTGATGATTGTATTCGACAACTACAAAAATCTCTCTGACGTTTCTATCCGACCAGTTTTTGAAATTTTTCGAGTTCTTGCATTTTTCAATTTTTCGAGTTGCTCTGAATTTTTTCGAGTCTTTTTGAATTTTTCGAGTCTCTCCGAAATTTACGAGTCTCTTTGAATTTTTGAGTCGTTTTGAAATTTTTCGAGTCGTTTCGTATTTTTCGAGTCTCTCTGTATTTTTCGAGTCTCTCTCAAATTTTTCGAGTCTCTTTGTCTTTTTCGAATCTCTCTGAAATTTTTCGAGTTGTTCCGAAATTTTTTCGAGTTTTCACGATATTCCAATTTTTCGAGTTTTTGGCATTTTTTCGAGTTTTTTCGAGGTATTGTCAATCACATATTTCAAAAAAAAAAAATGAAATAAAAAAAATATAAATAAAAAATAAAAAATTCGGATGTGAACACTCCACTCGAACTTATCCTTCTTTGGCCAGACCGTATGACCTAAATTTGAAAATCAAATTTGGTTCCAAATATTGGGCTTCAATTCACCAATTCTCAGCTTCAATTCGGAGAAGTGCATAAGAGAAAGAGTTTGTACAAACAAGAGTGAGCGGGTTTGACGAACATTTTTAGTGCATTTGATTGAACTTTTGAGCGATTTTGACTAAAATTTTCAAAGTGTTTATTTCTTTGTGATTGATTTTCACTGTATATTTTACATTCTGTCACATCTTCATTTTGTGCAAGCTGCATTGCAATATGACTGCAAATACAAATCTAGTTGAGATTTTAGAAATTGCATTTTTTTCAATGCTCCAAGAGCCATCTGTAGATTCTCCTATGTACTATGTAGAGGGTCCGTACAAAATGTCAATTCCAGTGTATTGGTCTCACTTGCGTGGTGATGGAGTTATCCCGTCTGTCAGATGTTTTGGGTGTGGAGGTAGGCATTGTAGAATTGAATGTTTTCATCGAAGTAATCCTGTAGTGTTTGCGACCTCTTGTGTTGATTGCGGAACAAAGCACCCTTGTTTAGATTGTCCATTACGTCCAGTCCTAGTCCTAGTCCGTCCGTCATACTCAGTTCAAGATGTCTCAAGTCTACTTGGTTTGAAGAAACCAATGCAATATTCAAAAAGAAAAATACAGATGCCAGGATCATGTACACCAAATGCACAACAATTGACACAGTCCGTTGCGAAAAAAATAAAAGACAAGGAACCAGTGTTTCAAGAAGTTTCTCATGGCGAACAATGACAGCTCGACCAATCTTCAGCTTGCCAAATGGAAGATCCAAAAACAGAAAATTCATTCAAAGAATGGACGAATGAGCAGATGCTTCATTATCCTCAATGGTGGTGACATAATAAGCGAGGAAGAAAGCACAACAATCTGGAAGTAATGATCGAGATGAAAATCTAACTGGTGTTTCATGTCCAAGACTGTATTGTAGAAGTTTGCAAAAAACCTCTTGATTGAGCAGCAGGTTTAACTGTTGGTTGCTATGGTGCTCGTGTTGTTGCCGTGAGGATCCTATCGGGAGTCATAACTAACGTGACGGGCAGGTAGGATCTTAGTTGGTTGCTTTGGACAGTTTTTGAAACTGTGTTTTCTGATACAGTCGGGACACTTAGCATGGTACTGGGTCTTAACTGGACAATCAACCATGAAGTGGCCAGTTTCACCACAGATGAAACATTTGGTGTGCAATGGCCCTTGTATAACGGAATAGCCATCTTGTATGGCTAATGGTTCTGGACTTTCTGGTGGATATTCGGGATAAGTCAAGGAATGTCGAGAATGTGATGGTTGTGCTTCATATTGTTGGACTGTATGTGCTTGGATAGGTGGATATGAAGGACAAGCATCAACAGGATGCGTAGCCCGGCAGTGTGGGCACCATATTGTTTTGCATCTATAAGGTACCTGTGCAGGGTTTGACTAACCAGGCATACTATTTTGGATAGACTTCAGGGTAGCTTGAAACTCATTGGTGAGTTTCTCCATCTATAGTTGGTGTTGCTTATAAAACAACTCCAACTCGGATTTCCAAAGCTGATCTCGGATATCCTCGATCGGCTTCGACTCACGGAGAGGAGCACGTGGTGCTCGTCTTTCCCTGGATTCGTCAACATCTGATCCTTCGTCTTCTTCCTTGATGGGATCATACATACTAATTTGAGGCTCATATATTCATCATTGGATTTAAGCTCACATCTAATCCATCTTGGAAGTCCGACTAAAGACCAGATGATGAGCATTTGTTCGGAGGGCTGTTCCTGTACTTGACTTTTGAGACATTTGAAATGCTCGATATAGTCTCGTACACGTTCATCTTTTGTCATTTTGATGTTACTCAATTTGACAAAAGGACTCTCTATCAAATGAAAGGGCTTAAAACGCTTGACAAAGGACTCTTTTAAAATTGACCAGTCTGTTTTATCTTCACGATCAAGGTTGAAAAACCAATCACGTGCTTTGGCGATCATGGTCATCGAAAACAGCTGGACCATAGCATCGGGAGATGTTTCGCCATACACATCACATGCGTTCTCAAAGATTTGGAAACATCTTTGAGGGTTCGAACTACCGTCCTAAGTGATGATGTCATACAATGCTTTATTGACTAGAACAGAGGTTTTCAAGGCCTGACTAGACTCAGAATAACCCCGCACTTAAAGTGAAGGCCCTTCAAGCTGTGTTTCGGACTCACAGTCACTGAGTTCCACATCTCCAACACCATTTTTGTTTGATTCATTGGCTTGTACATCGCTGCCTTCATCATCATATTCACCATCTATGTCATACATGTCATAGCTGGCTTCATGGATAGTATTTTCTAGTCCTTAACATTGCTAGCAACACCTATTGGGAGTGCATTATTCAGCCCTCCTTGTCTGCTTTCTCCTATCCAAGGATGTGTACTATAGGATAGCGGACTTGTGCGTGACGGTAAGGATGAGCAGGGAGGGATGATAAAGACCTCGCAGAGGACCGATATGTACGGACAGAACGTATGGTATATCGGACCTATGCGAGCCGAATATAAGAGAGAGCGATTAGTGAAAGACGCACAAGTGCGATATGGGGAGACACGTAGGCAGATGTATCAGACCTGTGCGCATGGAAGGCGGTAGGAGGAATATCGATTGTGACAGACGCGCACAAGTGCGATATGCGGAGCGAAAAAAAAAGTGAAAAAAATTCATCAAAGTTTGTGATTTTATATCGCGGTTCACACGTGCGAAAGAACGTCCTGTCACACGTGTGGGAGTTGTACGGACAAATGCAAGAGCAACACGTGTCACCCTGTCACATTACACGTGTGGGATTTGTATGAGCAAATGCGAGAGCGACACGTGTTGTCGAGCAAACGAATGAACACGTGACATGTGTCCAGGTGTCATTTTACACGTGTCCTAAACCAGGGTGGTCACCACCTGGGTTAAGTTGGTGCGATGTGTTTTGAATTTAAATTTGCTTCTCAACTAAAAATCTCACACTCTTTTTTGCCCCCAAAAAAGAAAAAAAGGGCTCTTTTGCTTTTAGCCTCACCGGAACAAGCGATTTTAGGATGATGTCCAAACCACGATAGAGTTGATCAAAAAAATGCTACAACTCCATCACACACCCTTTGGAACCTCGTCTCAAATAGCCCTGATAAAGATTGATATATGTCTTCTCAAAGAGATCTAATCTAGCAGTTCTTTCATTATATAGACAGCATAACCTCGATTGTGACCATGAAATAAACTGATGTCTAGATTGTTGCTCATAAACTAATTGATTGTAGAGTCCCTAGCATTGTGGTGGAGAATATTGAGTTTGAGAGTACTACTAAGAACCCCAAGTTCTAGATTTCCTTGTAACGTGTATGGGTTGTATTGGAAATTTAAGCAATGGATCTTGGGTTCATTATATTAAGATCCAAGTCTTTAGAAACAACAAGGAGTGGTGTTGTTTCTTCTCACAAACAAGGTAACCCACGAGGAGCTCGATCTAGAAAACCTTTTATTGGATGCAAAGATTGGTTTCAATTTTTTTCAAATAAGTTAAGATTAAATCCAATGGAAAAAGAAGTGACAATGCTACCTTGCTCAAAACTAGAAATGTCTCCTTTATCATACTTAAGAGAAATCATAGTTCCCAAGTTTAAAGAAACACCATGATGCTCCTTTATACTCTTTAGTGGAGTGTGAAAATACATTCTTTAATTAAATGATTGCCAAAGAAATTCTTTATTGGAACATTTGCGTTGTAAACCCCCTACAAAAGAAGCAACCTCTCCTTAGAGCTATTTTTTATGCTCAATACAACATCTCATGGGGTTACATCAAACTAGACTTAGAGGTTTTAACCACCACTCAACAATATGCAAATTTGCTTGCTCCTTCAACTATATTGTTTCAGGACCTCAAGGTGCCAACAGAAGCCTGATCACTTTCATAACTAAAGATTGGATGCATCTCTTACTCATTCATTTTGAAGATGGAAGTTCATGAATTTCACTAAATGTGGCTTCTCATTCATGCTACTAGATACTTATGCATCGTGGAGTTCTATCCCTCAGGTAAGCATTGTAGTTAGTTCAACTTGGGTCTACTAGATGCTTATAATGTTTCAAATTGTTTTCCTCATCATACATGGTCTAAGTGTCATTTAGGTTTTGATATTAGATCTTTCAAGCTTGACCAATTAAATATCTCTTTTTTGATGTCCTAGATCAAGTCCTCTATGAATACTTGAAATTTCATTACTATCATACCACAACCATATTCTCCTTAGGTGTGAGTTTTTCTGTTTTGTTGAACCTAATTTTTTTTCCCTCAAAAATGGCATTGCTCAAAGTGATAAATCCTTTCTAAAATTAAGAAAAAAAATTGTATGATAACTAAACTCTAATAGTCCCAATCTCATACAGTGATGTAAAAAGGACAAAAGACATTGAACTTTTCCCATAGAGATTTATTGTTTTCATGAGAGACTTAATTGGTAATCTTAATTTCCATAATGAACTAAAAATCAAATGCCTAAGAATCATTGATAGTAGAAATGATGGAAGCCTTTATGACTCACTCGCATGAGTTGTCACAAGAATGATGAATTATCCTCTTCTTTTTTTCTATAGATACCCTAAGAAATAATACGTTGCTCAATCCTTTTGTTCTCTCATGGTTGTAGATAATGTGTTGCCCTTTTGAGTCACCCTCTTCTATTGTAAAGTGCCTTAGATCTTAATTCTAACTCCATCGAACCTAACATAGATATGTGTAAGAAGAAGCACTTTAAGATCTTGCTTACAAGACACACACAAAGGAATAACAGTGGAGCAAAACCGCCCAACCAATGAGAAGCTATTTAATCAACATCCAATAGCATTACCCCCAAGCCACAAGGTAGGATACTAATGTAGAGAGAGAGAAAACTGGCAATCAATCACACAATAGATAATCGTAGAAGTGCGAGTTTCTACAAGAGTGTATAACCCCTACATTGTTTGTGCATGTGCCCAAGCAAGCCTACTGCATTGATATACATGCAACTCATTACTATTCATATTCTAAATCATGCCAATAATCATCCTAACCCATGTAATAGCTCTGCATGTCATTAGATGTGTGACTTTCTCCTCACAAGATTATTAATTATACTTTTGGCCTAGTTCGGAACAACGAGGTGCAACCAATAATCTCATACACTGGAGTATCGAATATTCATATATAGGATTACACTAAACTCATATACTGGATATGGACATAATGTTCTTCCCCCTTGTACAATTGGTAATGAGCAGCCTTCCGTGTGTCAAAAGGATTAGTTCCACTAGGATAGGACTCTAACTATGGTTAGTTGCTTACTTAGTTGCCTTCTAACACAAACTAACACTGGCTCCACACTAACTCTACCACCAAACTAACACTAACCACACACACATCCTTGATAGAAGTGAAAGGAGGAAAGAGAAAGAGAATAGAGGGAGGTTACTCATTAGCTATTGCATGCATCTAATGGAAAAGGATTAACTATCATAAACAATGAAATAACAAACATAAGGAAATGGAAACTTCAAGCCAAAGCATTGGACAGAAGAGAAATAGCACATGAGGATGTTTCAATACTCAAAATGGTAGAGTCTCTACCTCTTAGCATGTGAAATGAAGTACCAAAGATGTCTTTTTATCTTTGGAGAGGCCCTTGCCCCTTGGTTTCTATTGGCTACTTCAAGAAAGGGAGGACTGAAATCATAACCCTTCAAAAGAAACACACTTCAATCTATGGTGCACAAGGAAGCACACCCCACCTATCACCATTTTGACTTTGACTACTAATTAGAACTTAACAAAACTTATTTAACTTAAACGTTGGGTCCTTTTACATTATTTTAATTACATGGCCCAAGTCTAGTTTATTTAAAATACAATATTTTACGAATGCTCATTGGGCTATGTGCTTACGCACGCACGCACGCAGGATGCCAAGTGTAAGAGTCACCTCCTCAAGATCCTACTTAGAAGACAAAACAATAAAGAATACAATGTTGGAGAAACTACCCAACCAAGTAGAAGCAACCAATCAACCTCTAGAAGCTTCATCTCCAAGCTAAAGGATAGGAAGCATGAGAGTAGAGAGAGATCCTGGCAATGAATCAACCTTGTGCATGTGGAAATGCAAGGTCCTAACTCTCCTATACATAGATTCAATATGCATGGAGTTCTTATACATGGATTCTCTATATTCTACACATGCATATACGGGCCCAAACCTTGTACTAACTGCATTTAGTGTGTCTAGCCTCCTCGTATAGGCTCTAGAACCCCCTTGTGCATGTGGAAATGCAAGGTCCTAACTCCCCTATACATAGATTCAATATGCATGGAGTTCTTATACATGTATTCTCTATATTCTACACATGCATATACGGGCCCAAATCTTGTATTAACTGCAATTAGTGTGTCTGGCCCTCACAAGGTTATTAATTACTTGCGGATCACATCCAGTATGATGTGGTATAACTAATAAACTTGATTCACTGGAGTACCGGGTATCCAAGTCTAGGACTATACCGAATCCTATATACAGGATGTGGACATGACATTCTTCTCCCTTTAATTTGGTTTTGTATCAAAACAGGAAAGAATTATAGGAACAGTTTCTTTAACTTTCAATATTAACCTATAAAATCATTATCCTTTGTCTGACTTACTTATACCATGTAATACAAACTCAGGTTTGAGAAGTACACAAAGCGATAAATTTTCTCATCTGAGTTTCACTCTCAATTAGTTAGTAACATCACCTTCATGTAAAACACTTACATGAAACACTGAATGAAGTATCTAGTTGAAGAGATTAAAGTTAAAAGAAAAATAATAATTACAGTCTGAAATTATCCACAAACTCTGACATACAATTCAAAAAGCTTCCAGGTACAAATATTTTTAAAATCCACAATTCTAAGATATAGTAATTCATTCAACTAGAATCTCTAGGAGAATCATTAGGATATAATATGATTAAAACTCAACTCTAAATATCCTAGATACTTCTCTTGAGTTAAATGCCCCTGTTTCTAGCATTAAATGTAAGAAAATAGCAATCATTCAACTTAATAGATATGTTTGTCTCCTATGATAACTGGAGATCTAATCAAAGAACTGTACTCAAGCATCTGCAGACCATAATCTGTAGTAGAATAGCATGCACTAGATTAATTAAATTCTCCACAAGTAAAATAACTTATCTTGTGAGAATATATGTGAGATTAATAGGTTGTCAAATAACACACTGGAGTAAAGATATTCAAATTTTAAAAACGCTGATCTGAATTCATAACTCATTTAATAGATCGAGCATTAATCGTCACACTCAAGAATCATCACAATTTCTTATAATCCTCTGACAATAATTAAGTATATATTTACGTTAGACACATATGAAAGAACATGTTTCTTCTATATTACAGTTAAATCTTGAACAACACTGAAATGTTACAACCAAAATGGAGGCATAACTTGGATGCTAGATATCTATCGCTCTGTTGGCGAAGCATCACGAAGAATGCATGATGAAGATGTATTTACACACCGTATTCTTGTAATTAATTACAATAGACGTTTAACTTTCAACTATGTACTTCGTTGTACTCAAGAAATATTTGAGTACAACGCGTACTTAGGTCAAACAACTTAAAGTCGTCATAATACACAAGTTTGTCGTGGACTTCGGTCAAATATTTTCAGAATAGACTTTGGTCGCATTCTTTGCATTTTTGGCTTTTGGAAAAATGCAACAATGAACTTGGAACTTTTATCTCGTCGAAGTACACGGGCACTTCACATTTTTTGGCTTTTGGAAAAATGCAAAAAAGTCGACAAAAAGTTTACTTCTTCGAATTATTTGAAAACAAATCACTATAAAAAATTGTCGCATTTATTGGGAGTTGGAAAAATACAAACTGTGCGACAATTAGTGTATTTCTGCAGACTGTTATAAACACAGTGTATTTTGGTAGACTTATAGAAAATATTGATTTGTTGAAGATGGCCAGTTCTTCAAATTTTTGAATGTTGGCTGATTTTGGCGAATCTCCAAGATTCTCGGATAGAGCAACTCAAGAGCACCTCTTGTGAAGAATTGAAAAAGATTATCTATGTTAGATATAGGGGTCTTATTTTTTTTACATCAAGCATCTAGGTGTAGGATGTTGATAGGAATAAATTTGACATAGATGGCAAATTATGCATTTCCACTTGTAATGCCACTATTGAGCCAAAATAGAGTAAGAGGCTAAACACGTGCCAATTAGAGTGTAGACAAGTGTAAAGCTTTTGTTAATGAATTCCAAGAGGTCCAATAGGATTTAGAGGTGGAACCTTGTGAGGTCCAATAGGAAATTGAGGTGTGCTTGAATATAGTCCAATAGAATTAAGAGGTGCATGGATCAATGATCCAATAGGATCAAGAGGTGACAAAATATGGTCCAATCATAGTTAAGCATAGTGGTAGCTTGTGGATCTACTAGTATCATTGTACTCCTCATTTTGGATCTAATTGATTTGGTGATTTCATGGATTTTGTGAGTTATTGGATTTCTAGCTTTCTCTCTCTACCCGAGACTCATGATGCTTTTTCTCTCTCTACCTGAGGAGAGCAGCTTGTTTTTACTTGGATTATTTTTTGAATACTTCCCACACGTGTGAGTGAGAGTTGGAAGTGATTGAATGCATGTAGTAGTGTGTTTTTGCCATAGATTCAAAGATAGATTTTGAATCTCAATCTAGTCTTGATCTTGGTGCATCTACACACCTTAGGAGATCACAAGTACATGTAGTGGGCAGTCCACACGTGTGAGATTCAACATGGTATTAGAGCCCACCTAAGGTTACCATGCATTTTGATCCATCTAAGTGAATTTTTTTTCATCAATCTTGAGCTAGAAGTTGTCAAGGCCCATTTTCCTAGCTATCTTGTTCAATCTTGGATCAAAAGAGATCAAAAGGACATTGATTGGTTCTGACCTAGTACTGTACAGAATCAGGTGCTCAGACACGTGTGAGGAACATCCAATTTCAGTTTGGAAGTTCTCTCTCATGTTTGATCCATTTATCTTGCTTGATCGCTTGTTTTGAAGCTATTTTTGTCTAGTTTCTGATGCAATCAGTTTCATTCCATTTGGTTGAGCCAATCAAAAGTTATAAGCTTTTGAAGAGGGTTAGGTAGGGAACCTAGACCTGGGTGGACACATTTGGTTTGGTCAAGAGATTGCCTGGTTGATCCAAAATCACAGTTGTATGCTTGCCAATCTCATCTATATGTGATCTAGGCACTGTTTTGAGATCTTAGCCATTTTATTTCATGCAATATCATTGTATTTGAGTCAAATTTGGTTTCTTAGAGTACTTCACATGTGCTAAGAGTGTTTGATCCTAACTTTGCCTATACTCCATCATTTGATGTGAAATAGATCTTGTGCTAGAGAGATTTGTGTAGCTAGTAAGAATCAATTCACAAATAGTTGCAAGATCTTTCATAGGAGGAGATAGTACTCTATTATTGGATCCTATTGAGAGTGTGTAGCAACATTTATTGTTCATCATTTGAGTTTTCTTCACTTCAAATGTCTTCAATGGGTTCATCCTTGTTGGAACCAAGTGAAAGATTGACCACTGCAAACTATTCAATTTGGAAAATGAGGATGGAGTCCATCTTGGTCCTTCAAGACGTGATGGACATAGTTCTTGGCCTTGAAAAAGAACCACAAGTTCTTCAAGAGGTTCAAAAATACAAAAAGAGAGCTAGGATGGCTCTCCACTACATTAAGATGAATTTCTCTAATGAGATATTGAGGGAGATAGGTACTTGTACAACAGCCAAAGAAGCTTGGGATTGTCTCAAGACTATCTATGAGGCTAAGAATACCTCTAGGCTTCTCACTCTTAAGAATCAAATCTTTCAAAGTAGCCAAAAGAGTGATGAGAGTGCATCTAGTTATGTTTTGAGAGTAAAAGATATTCATAGAGAACTTGCTTGTATTGGTGATTCCATCAATCAAAATGAGCTAGTTCAAGTCATTCTCAATGGCTTGAGAAGTGAATTTGATAACCTTGTCCAATCCTATGCCATTAAGGAGGAGCTACCAAGTTTGGAGGCTCTCCAAAGTGTGCTAATTTCGGAAGAATCAAGACAAGAGTACAAGCTCTTGAGGATGGACAAGCTTTCTCTCACTCATAATGATGGCAAAGCTCTCTTTTCCAAGGATAAGCACAAAGGGAGGAGCAAGAACCAACATCAACAATCCTCAAGCAAGGACAAAGTCAAATCCAAAGACAAAGATGAGTAGGAAGATGATTCCTCTAATGCTTCATCATCCAAGCTCAAGAAGAAGAAGATCAAGTGCTTTTATTGTGTCAAGAAAGGTCATTATGCCACCAATTGCTTCAAGAAGAAGAATCAACTCAAGCAAGCCAACATTACCAATGAGAAGGAAGACACTATTGCAAGTGATGGAGAGGGATCTCTTATGGTCTCTAGTTTCTCATCTACTCCTTTCAAGAAGAATGGCCTATGGTATATTGATAG
Source organism: Diphasiastrum complanatum (assembly GCA_029204225.1). NCBI lineage: Eukaryota > Viridiplantae > Streptophyta > Lycopodiopsida > Lycopodiales > Lycopodiaceae > Diphasiastrum > Diphasiastrum complanatum. The sequence continues at coordinate 27,237,956 of CM055099.1, forward strand.
TGGAGCCTCTTCACATATGTGTAGCTCCAAGGACTCTTTCTCTTCTATTGCACCTTATGATGGAGTCAAGAAATCAATATATACTGCAAATGATTTTGAGTGTCCTATTGAAGGCATAGGGAACATTCCCTTGAAGCTTGCATCCTCTAAAGTTCTTTCTCTCTCTAAAGTTCTTTATGTACCTAAGCTTACCAAGAATCTTATTAGTGTTGGCCAATTTCTTGATAATGGCCTTAATGTGAAATTCAATGTTGATACTTGCACTATCAAGAAGAATGATGAGATACTTGCATTAGGATCTAGATTTGGTGGCATCTAAAAACTAGATCCAAATGAGTATGTGAATGCTTGTAATGTTGCTCTTGTGAACAAGCTCTCTATGGAGGAATTATGGCATAGGAGGTTGGGACATCCCAACTACAAATCCATGCTCTCTATGATCAAAGAAGCCAAAGCTATTGGCCTGCCAAAGTCACTCTCCAAGAAGATCAAGCCTTGTGAGGCTTGTGCTATTGCTAAATCTCACAAAAAGCCATTTACAAGATCTTCTATCAAAAGCAAGCATCCTTTGGAGTTAAACCACTCGGATGTGCATTTCTCATCAACTACAAGCAAGGGAGGAGCCACTTGTTTTGTTACTTTCATTGATGATTACACAAGATTCACTTGGATATATCTTCTTGCTTCTAAATCTATGGTGTTTGTTCATTTCCTTATTTTCAAAGCCTATGTAGAGAAGCAATTCTCATTCAAGATTGAAGCTCTTAGAAGTGACGGAGGTGGTGAATATATCTCCAATAAATTTCAAGATTTTTGTGAGCTTGAAGGCATTAAAAGAGAGTTTTCTTATGCCTACTCTCCATCTCAAAATGGAGTGGCCGAGAGAAAGAATAGATCTCTATGTGAATGTGCAAAATCTATGAGAATTGAGGCATCTTTGCCCAAAGATTTTTGGGGAGAAGCCATTAATTGTGCAAATTATCTTTGCAATAGGCTCCCACATATAGCTCTTGGAGGAAAGTCACCATATGAAATCTTATTTTTGAAGAAGCCTAAGGTTGATCACCTTAGAGTTTTTGGATGCTTATGCTTTGTCCATATTCCCTTGGAAACAAGGAAGAAGGAAGATCCTAGTGCATGCAAAGGGATCATGGTTGGATACTCATCCACCAAAAAGGCCTATAGCGTCTTTATACTCTCTACTTCTCAAGTTATTGAAAGTAGAGATGTTGTCTTTCATGAAGATCAACACTCATCTTTTGAAGATCCCGAGATCAAGAAATCTATGGATGCATCATCAATTATTGATCTTGAAGACAATCATGATGTGATGGGGTCGAGATTTGAAGAAGACTCTCCTCGGATTTTCTCACCAAGAAGATCCATGAGAGATACATCCAAGCCTAAGAGGCTCTCATATGATGACAAAGGCAAACAAGTGTATCCTGATTCCACTAATTATGTTTTTTATGTCTCTCATGAAGAGCCAAAGAATGTACAAGAGGCACTCAATACCAAGGAGTGGTATGATGCCATGAAGCAAGAGTATGATGCACTGATCACCAACAATACTTGGGAGCTTGTGGATCCTCCATCCAACAAGCATGTGATTGGTTGCAAGTGGGTATTTCGGATCAAGTTCAATCATGATGGCACCATCAACAAGCATAAAGCAAAATTATGTGCCAAAGGATTTGCTCAAGTCCATGGTCTTGATTATGAGGAGACCTTTGCACCCGTTGCAAAGATGGTGACAATAAGAATTCTTATTTCTCTTGCTTGTTTTTTCGAGTGGAAGGTGTTCCAATTAGATGTATCCAATGCTTTTCTAAATGGTTATCTTGAGGAGGAGATCTATATGGAACAACCTCAAGGATTCATCAAGGATGAGTCCAAAGTGTGCTTCCTCTTCAAAAGTCTTTATGGACTCAAGCAAGCACCAAGATCATGGTATTCAAGACTTAACTCTTTTCTTATTTCACTAGGATTTACTCTTAGTGACTGATCCTTCCATGTATCTAAAGTTTGTTGATAGCAATATTGTCATTCTTCTAATTTATGTTCATGACATTATTATTTGTGGAAGTTAGTTGATGAAACCAAGCTAGCAATTGGATGTGAGTTTAAAATGCAAGATCTAGGAGAGATGCATTACATCCTGGGCCTAGAAATTGATTTTTATGAAAATCATGTCTTTATATGCCAATCTAGATATGCTCACTCTATGTTGAAAAAATTCCATATGGAAAATTCTAAGAGCATAGATACTCCAATGGAGCAAATTGTAAAAGATCCTAATAAAGGTGATGAAAGATCCTTTGAGGACATCACACTTTTTAGGAGTCTTGTAGGCTCCTTGATTTGGCTTACAATTACTAGGCCCGATCTAAGTTTTTGTGTGCACAAATTGAGTCAATTTATGCAAGATCCTAAGATCCATCATTGGAAGATGGCCAAGAGGATTTGAAGATATGTATCTTCATCTTGTGATTATGGTCTACTCTATAAAAGTGAAGATCTATCCATTATTGGCTACTCAGATTCGGACTTTGCAAGTGACAAGATGGATCGAAAGTCTATTAGTGCATACACTATCTTTCTTGGAGGCAATCTTACATCTTGGCTTTCCAAAAAGCAAGATACTATATCTGTCTCTTCATGTGAGGCCGAGTACAAAGCACTCACTACAACTACCAAAGAAGTGCTTTGGATCAAGAGGTTATTAATGGAGCTAAAGTGCATCAAGGAGGATGATCTACCAATGATCAAGTGTGATAACATCTCGGCCCAAGCTCTTGACAATAATCCCATATTTCATGCAAGAAGCAAGCACATAGAAGTGGCACACCATTTTGTGCGAGAAAAGCTTATTGGAGGTGAAATCTATTTGGAGCATGTCAACTCATCCTCTTGTATTGCCGATCTACTCACCAAGCCTTTGAGCAAAAGTGCTTTCATCAAGCATAGATCTAATCTTGGAGTTATATCAAGATCAATGCCCAAATCTTCATAGATAATTTTATAGGAGGAGTGTGAAGAATTGAAAAAGATTAATCTATGTTAGATATAGGGGTCTTATGTTTTTTACATCAAGCATCTAGGTGTAGGATGTTGATAGGAATAAATTTGACATAGATGGCAAATTATGCATTTCCACTTGTAATGCCACTATTGAGCCAAAATAGAGTAAGAGGCTAAACACGTGCCAATTAGAGTGTAGACAAGTGTAAAGCTTTTGTTTAATGAATTCCAAGAGGTCCAATAGGATTTAGAGGTGGAACCTTGTGAGGTCCAATAGGAAATTGAGGTGTGCTTGAATATAGTCCAATAGAATTAAGAGGTGCATGGATCAATGATCCAATAGGATCAAGAGGTGACAAAACATGGTCCAATCATAGTTAAGCATAGTGGTAGCTTGTGGATCTACTAGTATCATTGTACTCCTCATTTTGGATCTAATTGATTTGGTGATTTCATGGATTTTGTGAGTTATTGGATTTCTAGCTTTCTCTCTCTACCCGAGAGCTCATGATGATTTTTCTCTCTCTACCTGAGGAGAGCAGCTTGTTTTTACTTAGATTATTTTTTGAATACTTCTCACACGTGTGAGTGAGAGTTGGAAGTGATTGAATGCATGTAGTAGTGTGTTTTTGCCATAGATTCAAAGATAGATTTTGAATCTCAATCTAGTCTTGATCTTGGTGCATCTACACACCTTAGGAGATCACAAGTACATGTAGTGGGCAGTCCACACGTGTGAAATTCAACACCTCTCACCTTAGACCGAGGAGGTCTCTGTGGAGACGAGACTAATGAAGACTGAGAGCCGTAAATAACTTTGAGGCCATGTTGTGGGATGTCACACGTGCCAAAAGGATAGGATACCATATTCTAGGTCAAATCATTAACCTAGCTTTGGAATGGTACATTTGTGATATGACCAAAGAGTGCATAGATAGGGTAGAAAAAAAATAGGAGCTAGAAATAGCATTTTTCTCATTGTTTTTCATCTCGAGGCATTAACCCTAAACAGGGTGGATCATGTGGATCTTTAAATTATATGTTAGGGTTAGGTTATGCTGAATAGATAGAAGCCCTAATATGCTCAGATCCAAGCTCTACATGTATAAATATGTGATGGGATTTCCATCTAATTATGAGCAAAATCGATATTTTCCTTCTTGACTAGTTTGAGTCTATGATTTGATTGATGAATGCTATTGGCATATGATTTTTTGTGATGATTGAATGAGTTTGGAATTGCAAGTACAGTGCACAGGCAACAACAAGCCGTACTTCCACATGTGTGAAGAGTTTTGGAGTAATTCATGGAGTTCAAGCCAAGATAAGCTAGGAATCAGTGCATTGATTAGTAATCTAGCTTCTAGATCTTGTTTGGATCTTAAGTAGGTGCTTTCTTCATCATTTCTAAATTCAAATGGGATTGTTTTTCTGCATTTTTATCATGGTATCAGAGCCATTCCAAGAAATGAGCTTCACTTCATACTAGAATCATTTTGATGCAATTCAAGCATTGATTGCTATCTAGACATAATCTATGAGTAGTACCTTCAATTATTGATCAATTGAGTGAAGAGGGATCTAATGGTTTTTTATTTACAGGCTTTTTAGCTTCAAAATCCGAGTTGTGGTCATCTCTTATCGATTGGATCAAATAACAAGTATTTTTCACCTTCATCATATTGATGCTACTCAATTTGTGGAGTCTATCACCAGGAATAGTTTTCAATCAATCAAAAGAAAGGTAGATCCTTATCTTTGGTACTATAATAGGTCATTTTTAGACTTATTGAGATCTTAGAAATTCAATTTTGGGGTCAGCCCAAAGACTTTGATAAGTGCTCATCAAGGAATGCAATTCTAGTCAAGATTGTGTTCAAATTTTGCTTGATTTGTGAGATAGTATGGATTGATTATTCCATGATGATTCTACCTGATCTTGTAGGAATGTTTGAAGAGGCATTTATGTCCATATGATTCCTTTTGGTTCAGGTTAGGTGAATCTTATAGCCTTGTGAAGTCGAGATCAAGGAGGAGGCAATTCTAGATCCATTTTTTATGCAAATTCAAGTTAGTTTCCATTCTTGTTGACATTCATGGATTTGATTTGGTTTAAGATCAGGTAGGATCTTATTGAGAGGTCAAGTTTTGAGCTTTATCAAGTCCCTAGGTAGTGGGATAGCTAGTCTTTCAATCATTTCTATTTTGCATCTATTCTTGTGATCAAGATCTTGTTTAAAGATAGATGGCTTCAATGAATGCGTATCTTTTGGATTCACATGATAGATTGAATGCTTCTAATTATTCAATTTGGAAGATAAGAATGAAATCAATTCTTATTTTACATGATCTTATGGAACAAATGATTATGCTTGTAAGGTAGAAGGCATAGGATCCATACCTTTATGCTTGGGATCTTCAAGGAAGATCAAGATTGATGGAGTACTTTACATTCCTAGTATCACTAAGAACTTGCTTAGTGTAGGACAATTGCTTGCCATGGTTTGATTGTGGAGTTCACCACAAATGCATGTAACATCAAGAAGGATGGCAAGATCATTGCTAGAGGCATAAGATCTGGAAGATTATTCAAATTAGGTGCCTATGTGGATGCCAATATTGTGATGCTAGTCGAGGAGACCAAACTATCCAACCCTAGTCTTTGGCACAAAAGACTTGGTCACATCAACTCAAAGTCCATGGAGGTCATGTGCAAGGAGGAGCTTGACTTAGGACTTCCAAGGTCCTTGGCAAAAGAGGAGAAAGTATGTGAAGCATGTGCTCACTCAAGAGCACATAAGAAGCCCTTCTCAAGTTCAATCACAAAGACAACTCATCAACTTGAGTTGATCCACTCAGATGTACACTTTGCAAGTACAATGTCCAATGGAGGTGCCACCATGTTTGTGACATTCATAGATGACTACTCAGAGTTTTGTTGGGTATAATTACTTTCATCTAAAGCACACGTATTTGAAAGCTTTCATAAGTTTAAAGCATTTGTTGAGAAGCATCTTGATCACAAGATTAAAACCTTTAGAAGTGATAATGGTGGAGAATATATCTCCAATGCTTTTAAATATTTTTGTGATCAAGAAGGGATTAGAAAAAAATTATCTTGTCCCTACACCCCTCAACAAAATGGGGTAGCCAAGAGGAGGAATAGGACATTGTGTGAATGTTCTAAAGCCTTAAGATTGATGCATGTTCACAAAAAGCTTTTTGGGTAGAAGCTCTCACTTGTGCTAACCATTTGATGAATATAGTTCCATGTAGCTCTATTGAAGACAAAACACCCTTTGAAGTCTTGTATAAGCCAAAAGGCTCAAGGACTTAAAGGTGTTTGGATACATTTGCTATGTGCGTACACCTTTGGAGAAAAGGACCAAGGAAGATCCATCATAATTCAAAGATATTATGCTCGGGTATGGCAAAGCAAGCAAGGGATATAAGGTATACATTACATCTTCCAACAAGTTTGTGGTTTCTAGAGATATCATTTTTGATGAGAATAATATGCATAAACATGTTGATGGCTCAATCAAATCACCTATCAAGAGGGAGGTGGCCGAGGATCAAGATGTCATAGATCTTGAGGAGGAGCTAGAGCCAAGTGAACCAATCACTCCAAGAAGATCATCAAGGGTAAGAATGGAGCCATTGAGGCTCACATACCAAGACAAGGGGAAGCAAGCCAAGGGTAATCCATCTTCATCCTTTGCACTCATTTCAAGTTTTGAAGAGCTTCATGTGTAGAAGATGCATTGAGTTCAAAGGAATGGTTTCAAGCTATGATAGATGAATATAATGCTTTGATGGAGAATGGCACATGGATCCTTGTTGATAGACCTCTTAAGAATGTGATTGGAAGTAAAGGGGCTTTTAAGCTAAAACTCAATATGGATGGAAGTGTAAGAAAACACAATGCAAGGTTAGTTGCCAAAGGATATGCTCAAGCAAAGGGCATAGATTTTGAAGAAATTCATGATTTCTTAGTCAAATTCAATATGATCCAACTTTGTACATAGTGTATGATGTAAATGGCATTGTACTTTTATTGATTTATGTAGATGACATCATCCTTAGTGGTGATAACATTGATGGTATTGAGAAAACCAAGAAAAATCTATCACTAGAATTTAAGATGATAAATCTTGGTCAACTTCACTTTATATTGGGCATAGAAGTACTTAGAGGTTCAGATTTCATCTTCATTAGTCAAAATAAGTATGCTCGAAGTTTTCTCAATAGATTCAAGATGCAAGATTGCAAGCATGTAGAAACACCAATGGAGCAAGATGTAAAGTGCTCAATAAAAGTGTTGAAGCATCCTTTATGGACATCACTCTTTATAGGCAGCTTATAGGCTCCTTAATGTGGATCAGCATAACTAGGCCTGATCTATGCTTTCGTGTGTGTAGGCTAAGTCAATATATGCAAGATCCATTAGTGATACATTGGAAAAATGCTTAAAGGATCTTGAGATACATCTCGGGTACTCTAGATCATGGAATTCTCTATAGAGGACATGTCATTGATTTACATGCCTTTAGTGACTCGGATCTGAAAGGCGACAAAAGGGATAGGAAGTCCACAAGTGCCTATGCAACATTCATTGGTGGAGGAGTAGTTTCTTGGTTGTCAAAGAAACAAGAAATTTATCTCACTTTCTTCAACCGAAGCCGAGTATAAAGCTCTCACCACTACAACAAAGGAGCTATTATGGATCAAGAGGCTACTTATGGAGCTGAAAGTCATGAGTTTAGATGTTGTTCCAGCTCTCTACAATGACAACATTTCAGCCCAACACCTTGCAACCAATCCAATCTTCCATGCAAGGTCAAAACACATTAAGATCTCTCATCATTTTGTGAGAGAGAAGGTGCAATCAAAGGAGATATCTTTGGAGCATGTGGCAAGTAGTGAATGTATTGCTGATGCCCTCACTAAACCACTTCAAAGAGTTGCATTTGTGAAGTTAAGATCAGCCCTAGGGTTGATAACCCAGTTCATGTTATCTTCAAACTAGTTGTGAGGAGGAGTGTTAAATTTACACAAGCTAGTTTGCACAATTACCACTTGTAAATGACTTTGAGGCCATGTTGTGGGATGTCACACGTGCCAAAAGCATAGGATACCTTATTCTAGGTCAAATCATTAACCTAGCTTTGGAATCATACCATTGAGATATGACCAAAGAGTGCATGATAGGGTAGAGAAAAAGTAGGAGCTAAAAATAGCATTTTTCTCATTGTTTTTGGATCTCGAGGCATTGACCCTAAACAGGATGGATTAAGTGGATATTTAGGTTAGATGTTAGGGTTAGGTTATGATGAATAGATAGAAGCCCTAATATGCTCAGATTCGAGCTCTACATGCATAAATATGTGATGAGATTTCCATCCAATTATGAGCAAAAACGAGATTTTCCTTCTTGACTAGTTTGAGTCTATGATTTGATTGATGAATGCTATTGGCATATGATTTTTTGTGATGATTGAATGAGTTTGGAGTTGCAGGTATAGTACACTGGCAAGAACAAGCCGTACTTTCACACGTGTGAAGAGTTTTGGAGCTAATTCATGGAGTTCAAGCCAAGATAAGCTAGGAATCAATGCATTGATTAGTAATCTAGCTTCTAGATCTTGTTTGGATCTTAAGTAGGTGCTTTCTCCATCATTTCTAGGATCAAATGGGATTATTTTGCAGTATTCTTATCATGTTGTAAGTAGAGATGTGATCTTTCATGAAGATCAAAAGCTCAACTTGGATGGGGCCCACATCAAGCTACCTTATGGAAATTTACCATTTATCAATCTTCATGCCAATAAAGATGCAGTGGGGTCAAGGATTAAGGAGGAGGATCTTCAAGCAATTACACCAAGAAGATCTATGGGAGAGAGATCTGAACCAAGGAGGCTCACATATGTGGAGAAAGGCAAGCAAGTGGAGGATGGCTCATATAATGCATTTTTCATTTCTCATGATGAGCCAAGAGATTTCCATGATGCACTCCAACCTAAGGAGTGGTTTAAAGCCATGTCTAAAGAGTATGGTGCCTTGATTTCTAACAACACTATCCAGCTATCAACAACCATGATATTGGATGCAAGTGGGTGTTCCGAGTGAAGTACAACAATGATGGATCTATCAACAAATATGTGCCAAATGATATGCTCAAATCCAAGGTCTTGACTATGAAGACATTTTTGCACCCATGGCCAAGGTGGTGACTATAAGAGTCATTATTTCCATTGCATGCTATTTCAAGTGGAGGATGTTCCAACTTGATGTTTCTAATGCCTTCCTCAATGGCTATCTCGAGGAGGAAATTTATATGGAGAAACCTGAAGGTTTTATCAAGGAAGGTGATGAATCCAAAGTATGTCTCTTATTCAAAAGCTTGTATGGGCTTAAACAAGCCCCAAGGTCTTAATATACAAGGCTAAACTCATATCTTATTTCACTTGATTCAATCTAAGTGACTATGATTCTTATTTGTACATAAAGTTTCTAAATAGTAATATAGTCATTCTGTAGATGATATTATCTTGAATGGAAGTTGCATGAAGCTTGTTGATGAAACAAAACGTGCACTAGGTAGTGAATTCAAGAGGCAAGATCTAGATGAACTTCACTACATTTTAGGCCAAGAGATAGACATATGGCAAGATCAAGCATTTATCAGTCAATCTAGATATGCCCTTTATATGCTTAAAAAGTTTTATATGGAAAATTGCAAGAGTATAGATACTCCTATGGAGCATGTTGTAAAAAGATCCTATTAAAGGGGATGAAAGATCCTTTGAGGACATCACCCTTTATAGGAGTCTTATTTGCTCTCTTATTTGGTTGACCATAACTAGGCCATATTTGAGCTTTAGTGTGCACAAATTGAGCCAATACATGCAAAATCCAAAAGTTTGTCATTGGAAATCGGCCAAAAGGATCTTGAGATACATTTTCTCCACACTAGATTATGGATTGATCTATAGAAGTGAGGATCTAACAATGGTTGTCTTTTCATATTCGGACTTTGCAAGTGAAAAAGTCGATAGGAAGTCCACAAGTGCTTATACTATGTTTATTGGAGGCAATCTTGTATCTTGGTTATCCAAGAAACAATATACTATATCATTATCATCTTGTGAAGCCGAATACAAGGCCCTTACAACAACTACTAAGGAGATACTATGGATCAAGAGGCTAGTTGTGGAGCTAAAGTGCATCAAATATGAAGATATACCTATTTTCAAGTGTGACAACATTTTGTCTCAAGCTCTTGCAAACAATCCAATTTTCCATGCAATAAGCAAGCTCATCAAGGTAGCACACTATTTTGTAAGCGAGAAGGTCATTGCAAGGGAGATAACCTTGGAGCGTATCAAATCACCTTCATGTATTGTCGATCTTCTCACAAAACCATTTATCAAGAATGCTTTTTTCAAGTTTAGATCTAATTTTGGATTGATTTCAAGATCTATGTTGAAATAGATAGATATCTTTTAAGGAGGAGTGTGAAAATTGTAAAAGCTATCTATCTTGAGTTTTGGGGGTTCTATGTCAAACCCACCCCTTGTACATTTGTAAATAATTGATTAGGCCAAATTTAGACTTGGATTAGCTCGTGATAGTGTAGTTTGCTTACACTTGGCTTGATGGTAGAGGGCTGCTGACAATGCACCTCGCAATCTCATTTGACAATTTGGACCAATCATAGCAAGAGATGCATCAAAATGGTCCAATCAAAGTAAGAGGTGTCTTGTTAATGGTCCAGTCAAGAACTACCTTCCATATATATTACTAGTACAAAAAGGAACAAACTTGTTATTTAAGGAGAAGGGGATGCTAAAAAGTGTTGGATTTGTTTTAGCTACTGTTAAAAATATGTCCATCTTTCATAAAGCAGTCAAAGAAGGACACACATGCGAACATGGAAATCCAATGAGGCTTCAAAGAAAATAGATTTGGCCTTGAAACTAGAAGCTAAAGTTTATCAATGATAGTGTTGAAACGTTTGGAGCATGAGGTATTCTCACTAGAATTAATAGAACATTCAACTAAGCGGGCTGGAGCTTATGATGTACAAATCTTTGAGAATTCTTCTTGTTCATGTCAAAATTGTCAATGGCATGAAAGAACTGGAAAATCTTACGTTGCATACAAACATATATACTACATTTTAATACGCGTGCTAAGAGTAGACATTAACCACAATATGTGTTTGCAGAAATCTCCGTCTAAAAAGAGTGAACTACTTCATATATTGTCTAGTACACATACGTATTGATGTGAGTGAGGTGAGAACAAACTATGTTCTAATATATATGAGATTGGTCTAACTAGCCCTAATATTCCATTTTCAAACTCAATGAGATTTGTTTCATTTGCCTATCTCCCATCATTTTTATCATCATTTCAACAATCATAATACTATTCTTGATTTGAAAATGTGTCATACTGAAGTTTTATCATTAAGAAATTGTAAGGAACCATATCTTAATGTTTATTAGAGATATTGAGAGAGAGAGAGAGAGAGAGAGAGAGAGAGAGAGAGAGAGAGAGAGAGAGAGAGAGAGAGAGAGAGAGAGAGAGAGAGAGAGAGAGAGAGAGAGAGAGAGAGAGAGAGAGAGAGATCTTCATGTTTTCATCCAAATCAATATTTTTTTGGAATGAATGAAGATATCTTACTAAGACACCAAATCTTGGAAAGAGACATAGAAGTTGATCATGTCAAAGATAAAATAATCCTACTCTATTATGTCATTAATAAAGTTAAACAACGTCTTGGTCATGTGGAATATTATTAATGGCTCATCAATGATTAGTCAATTATTGTATCCCCATTGAGTTGATTGTTAAGAAAGGGCAAAGCATCTATATTGACAATGAAACAATAAGAGGCCTCCGAACAACTTCAGTAGAAGTTGTAGACGTCAAGGGACACACTACGAATAATTTATTCAGTCAAGAAATTTAGACGGTCTCTTGGATTATTTGTTCATTTTTTATGTTGATCACTACTCACTAAGACATCTTGTGAGCCGGATTTATTAGCAAAGATAGTAAGATTGGTGTTGTTTATGTATGAGTTTACTTACCACGTAGAAACACGACAAGAAAAGCATCACACTAGTGCAATCTATCTATCAAGGAAAACAAATAACAAATGTGAATGAATTATAAGATGAAGAAGTGATGTAGATTGATGCTGAAATTTTAATATTTATCAATATTTTTTAAATATTTACAATCACAACAATACCCAAATGAGTATTCAAAAGAACAAAAAATATTATTTCAATTTATATTTGCATCCTATGTAATATTATCTGGGAGGTGCGTGAAATGAGAAAGAGAAATTTTTTTTTTGTGTGACAATAGAAATTAAGAATTTTGGTGTGAGATTTGTGATTAGAATATACAGGAACAATATCTTGTCATTTATTAAGAACATAAGAAAAGAGCACATGGATAGAGATGGAGAGAGTGGCGGTAGAGAGAAATGTAAATGCAGTGCTGAAAAGCTCGCTTAGCCAAGCTCACTCAAGGCCGTGTTCGGCTTGGTTATCTAGTAGATCCCTTGGAAATGGATCACATAGGATGCCCTAGGTAGAGAGTTGTTTATCAAGTTATATTGGTGTTCACTAGGCACCACATTAGTGCCTCCGTCAATTACAATAATAAGGAGTTGGACAAATATTGAAGTGACAAAAATGAATGCAAAAGATAACTCACTAAAACTTGTAAACACCCAACCAATAGGAGTAAAGTGAGTTGGTAATGGAAACTTCAATCACATTAGTGTATCAAATAAAAATATAAAACACCACACAACAAGGCTAAAGAAAACTCAAAATAATGTTGCTCAATGAACTAGGATTGAGTTTTTCCAAAGGTTTTTCTACCTTGGATGTTGCATGGTGTGGTGAATGCTCAATTTTAATCATAAAGGAGTTTATATACGAATGGTAACCATTCAACAAGACTCATGGGGTTGCAATCCATTCAAGTCTCTTTTTCCTTTCGGGGGTGGAACCTTCAGCTGGGACCTTTTTAGAAATGTAGTCATCAACCTCACTAAGGCAAATGGTGTACCCACCTAAAATTTTAGCAAACTAGTCTCATGAATTTGCTAATAGGTGTAGAGTATTCAATCTAGGAATTTATGGAGACCTCCCAAGGTCGTTCAACTAGTTTGTTGGAGATCTTGCTTTTGGTTTTCATAAAATGTAGTAGTAAGTTTCAATATCAACACATACTTTTGAAAAGGGGCTATGACAACACATCAACAAGTGTTAGTGAAATAACAAACTTTGAGTGTATATATTAGTCATGATTGAGAAACATGTTGGTTCTATTTGGCAATTTGGAGGCCAAACTTAGATATATTTGTGGGTATTTTTTGTGTATAAATAAATAAGCCCAACAAAAATAGAAAAAATATGTGCAAGGGTCATGGCATCCTGCGAGCATAAGTCCATAACTCAATGAGCACTTGTAAAATATTGTATCGTGAAATAAAATACACTTCGGGCCATGTAAATAAAACAATATAAAAGGCCTAAAGCTAAGTTGTTAAATTTCAAGTTATTAGTCAAAGTCAAATTGGTGGTAGGTAGAGTGTGCTTCTTTGTGCACCATTGATTTAGTTGCATTTTCTCTGAAGGGCTAGGAATTTAATCCTTGCGTCAACGAAGTAGTCAATAGAAGCACAGGGGAAAATGCCTCCCCAAGAATAAAAAGGCACTTCTTGTACTCCATTTTCATGCTTAATAGAGAGGATGAGACTCTACCAATTTGGCAATTGAAGCATCCTCATTCATTTCTAATGCTCTTTTTGCTAATGCTTTCTAGTTCTTACCACTTTGCACATTGGTTTATGTTTCAATGGTTTTTCCATTAGAATAAGGCTTTAAGAACATGAGCTAACCTCCCTCACTTCTCTTCTCTCCCTCTCTCTTTACATCTTGGACTTTTGTGGTTGTTAGAGTTAGGTGGTCGGGTAAAGTAGCATTAATGTTAGAAAGCAGCTAAAGTAGACAAGTGGATATAGTTAGAAAACTATCCTAGTGGATCCAACCCTTTTTGACAAGTGGAGGGCTACTGCTATATCTACGATCCTACAGTGGCGCCATTGCCGAGGATAGTCACTACTAACTACTTTAGTTGTTTTAATCTATTTTAGTGTGTTAGGAGTTGTTTTGGGAGTAGTTAGAGAGGATTTTTCTTGTTTCTTGATTGTTGATATGTTTGAAGCTAGAGGAGGAGGTGTTTGGAGGTAGAGGAGACCTGAGACAACCTTTAAGGGCTTGACACATCAGCACCCAACCCAAAAACCTATAAAAAAAACCATAAAAATTTGTATTTCTTAAGGAAAAAATGAGAAAAAACACCATTAGATCTTGATTTTTCACAAACCACTAAAAATCAACTCTTGAATTGACAATAGCATGAGGACACAGTCCTAGCCCTGCATAGAAGCCTGCCAAAGTAACTTTCCAACAGATTTGCAGAAAAGTGAAAAATACCAAAAAACAAAATCCAAAAAACACTCAAAAAAGCAAAGAATCACAGAACTACTCAGTAACCGTCGCCACTCCTGCTGAAGCTAGATCTCTTTGAGACAAGCTTACAGACGAGTTTGTGAGAGTTCCCAAGTAGTTTAAGAGGCCTTGCAAGAGTTCCAAAAATCCAGAAAGAGCCAAATTCCAGCCAGAACCCTCGCAAACCCCAAAATTATGAGTTCTTGTTGTAGCTAACCTTAACCACTCTTGCTGAAGCTTCTTCATGATGAGATTAGCTTATAGACAAGTCTACGAGAGTTCATCTCACTCCTGTGAACTATAAGAGAGTTCCAAGTGCAAAGAAGACTGAAAAAATCCCATAATCTGTGAACTCTCGCATAAGTAACCTTTGCAACATGGTCCATTGAGTTCAGAAGGTCATTTTCCATATAGGGGAAAGTCTGCGAGAGTTAACATGAAGTATTGATGAATCTATATGCAAAAAAAGTGATAAAAAATCCACTCTGACATCAATAACTTCCACATCTGTGAGAGTTGACCTTAGCCACTTCATCCCAAGCAAGATCCATCCCAAATCCAGCTGCAATTAAGAAGGAGAGAATTTTTTCCTGGTAGACCTTAATAGATCAAGATTTTTACTGCAAAACAATAACCCTCGCAAGGCCTACCCTCGCCTGAGTGACCCTCACAAATATGATTAGTTGATAGATCTGCCTTAGATCCATCTACAATGAAAATTTCAAGGTCAATCAGAGCTAAGATCAGAGAGATATCAAGGAAAATTTGTGAAAAAAGGGCTAAATCACACCATTTATATGGTGTTTCAACCAATCGGCCGAAAAGAAATGCACATGGAAAGGGGTTAAAATATCCTTAATCACCCGCTTTAAACCAAGAAATTTTTTGGAAGACCCATTTACCTATTGAGCAAGATCAAGATGTTTTAAAGAGAAAGGGTCCAAGATTACATTGAACAATTAGAATATCTACAATTTGAATGCAACACAGTTTCCGATCATGCGGTGATCATGTGGTTCCTAGCTATGTTACCACGACATATCAAAAGAGAGCCTAAACAATGTGAACAATATGCTATGTTGCAGGAAGCCATGGAGGATACTATCGGAGAGAAAGATGAAGGATTGGATGATATTTTGAGTCATAGCTATCCAACGATCCATCATCCCACTCCCTCGATTGCATCAACCTCCAACGCTTCCAATATATCGAACGATTTGTTGATGGAACAGATCACTAAACTTTACAAACATCAGATGGAATAGCTGATAGCCCAGTTTGATCAGAAACTGAATGCTTTGTAGAGTGCTATTGTGACTTCATCTTTAATGCCAGACCATAGTCAACCATAATACCCATGAAGAGAAAATGTTCGGTCTGTACCTAGAACCATACAGCCAATGAGTGTCCAGTATTGAGGCAAAGTCACAAACTGACACATCGGTATTGCCATTTGTGTAATGCGTCATCACACGAAACTGTATTATGCACATTCAGCCCTAGGATTATCCAGCAAAAGATGCTCCATTTTAGACCTCTTATCTGTTATGTACCATAACAAGATGCCCTTCAGTGAAGGCCTCACAAGGGGCATGACGCAGGTCTGGCATTATCGACATGTTTGGGTGCCATGCATCAACATTCTGTTGGAGTTTAATCTTACTCATACTTATCCTAACTGCCCACCTTCCTTCTCTCAGTTTTACTCTCTCAAATGAAACCTGCAGAAAATGAATTGTAATTGGCGCAACCGTCTGCATTTTTCCTTGCAATTTTTGACAAGCAAAAAACCGGGCACTATCACCTTTTTACCTTTGGGTCATCCTGAACAACTAAGTGTTTTGCGACACTTCTGCTAACTTGGTTTTTCGGCCATTTTAGACACTTCCATAAATGTGCACTGCTTCGCGAAAACTACGACACTATAGTTTTACACGGAACTCCACATAGGCGAAAAATGCGACACTCTACAGAAATACACATGATTCCAAGTACAGACTGTCTACGTCTTCACGCTCCAATAACACCTATTCTAATTAGTTAGTTAAGTGATTTTGTAAATGTAGCTAGAATAATGCAAGAACTTCTAGTTGTTATATATGTAAATGAGCAATTGAATCGATCATGATGAAGATCAAAGAGATAGATCTACAACCAAAATTGGTCTTTCAGTAGCTGACTCCTTAGAGTTAGTGATTATATAGAGAGATATATATATATAAACTTAGAACTTTAGCAATTGATTTGATTCTGTAAGTAGGATCATGCGCTTATCAGCGCAATTGTATTGTGATCTGATTGTTGTTTTATGACATTATTATACAGATTCGTTGTTGTTTTACATCTTTGCATTCTTGCTGAATAAAAGTAATTCTCACTCCTCTTACACAAACATCATCATCAGAGAAATGTATGGCTATCATTGACGCCTAAGTTATTTTTACATTCTCTTCATATCAGGTTATCAGGAATAGAGGATTGCATGGTTGTCTCACACACCTAATCGTTTTTGCGATCTCTCTTTCATGGCAGTCTAAGACTCCTACATTGATAATCTTATTCAACACAAAAGAACAGCTCGCAATCTCCGTTCTCTAAGTAATCCACGATCCTGTTAATAAGAATTTTTGTTTTTATCAATTGGCATCAACATCCAAGTGCCAACATATTGGTATTTTCTTCGGTGACTCAAGCTTACACAAGGTTGAAGGCCAAGACTCCGTTCAACTACAGTTCCTTGACGACATCACTAGACAACTAAATGGTGTACTTTTTGTACCCAGCTTAAAAAAGAACTTATTATCTATTAGCAAGAACACTGATCAAGGCTATAGAGTTTTGTTTACTACTAGTCGATGTACTATTTTTGATGGGAATTCCAATGAGATCCTCTCTGCACACAGAGAAAGAAATTTGTATATCTTGAGTCATGATTATTCACTTAATGTGAGTAACTTTGATGCTCATGTTTGGCATCAAAGACTAGGTCATTTAAACATGCGTTCAATCTTGTACATGCATCATAACAAATTGGTCAAGGATATAAATGTCAATGTTGTGTCTACAGCTAATCAGATCGTGTGTGAAAATTGTTTACTAGGGAAACAACCTAGAGCAGAATTTCCAAGAGGACAATCAAAAGAATGCAGTCCATTTTGTCACTAATTCACAGTGACTTATGTGGTCCTATGAGTGTGCCCTCTTTGCGTCAAGCTCTATATTTTATCACATTCATTGATGACTACTCCCGGTTCACCAGAATTATGTTCATAAACAACAAGTCAGAAGCATTCAATTGCTTCAAAAAATTCAAGCAATATGCTGAGAATCAGACTGGTCAGATAATCAAGACCTTGCGGTCTGATTCAAGGGAAGAGTATCTATCAAATGAAATGGCGGACTACTTATCATCATGTGGCGTGCACCATCAGTTCATAGCCAGCTACACTCCATAGCAGAATGGCGTAGCTGAGCAAAAGAACCAAACATTGTTGGAAGCTACACAATCCATGCATGTCAATGCCCAACTACCCAAGAATTTTTGGGCTGAAGCAAGCTCTACAGCCTGCTCTTTGCAAAATTATTCCAGCACGTAGGCAATCCACTTTAAGACACCCTTTGAAGCCTACTATAGCTACAAACCTTGAGATGACTAATTTGGGCCCAGTTTATTACCTTCTCGGTATGGAGATCATTAGAGATCGCGCAAGCAGAAGGATCGCCATAAGTCAAGAGTCATATTTAATCAATGTGCTTTGCAGATATGGCATGGAGGACTGCAAGCCCATAGACACACCTATGGATCCAGGATCTAAGCTGTCTAAAGCCATGTGCCCCAGAACTCAAGCATATCAGCCAGAAACGTGCAAGTATCCTTATCAATCCATCATAGCATCTATAATATATTCTATGATCTGCACACGACCTAATCTAGCATATTGTTGTAAAGCTGACTCAGGTGCACCAAGGTGCCCTAGAAGACTCTAAGGGGTGACATTCCCTAAAGGTCCCAGAGCGAGTTAGGAAGTGAAGGACTGAGCCTCCGACCTGTGGTGAGCCAGCCAAGTAGTTACAAGTCATGAGCTAGCTCTGGAGCTCGAGTCATGGCCTAGTCAGAAGCCAAGTTGATTCTACCACCAAGATGGCTCCCGGGACCCATGTTTGGGAGCCAGACTGATTCTATCAGGCTTGCCAGGCTTAATCATCAAAATAAAAACTAAGTCCAGAAAAGCATGCTTTATCAGAAAGCACTATATTCCAAGACAGAGGGGGCGTGCCGAATCACACCAGAACTATAGGGGGAGTCCGGTAGACAGAAACTTGGGCAGCACAACTAGCGCCAGGAATCCAATTGCCAAGTCTCAACTCCCTCTACCAGCACGAGTCAGGCACAATGCCCAACACGTTTTGGTGGCCCTGAGATCAGTCAGTCTATGTATGAATGTAATCTCTTCCAAATTTAATAAAGTTGATCCTTGGAGATGATTACCATTTCGGTTTCGCCTCCGGGACTGGTTCAAGTGGAAGGACCCTTACTACAACCTTTTTGCGTCACCAATGCCTAAGGGTCCACGTCACCGACGTGTGGCTCGCCGCTATGCCATTTGGTCAGTTTGGCGACCACTATGCCTTGGGTTTCATGTGTGGCTTGTCCTTGCCTTTGGTTACCTTTTGGGGACGGATTCTGAGTTGGCTTTCGGGTTGGTTGGGATTCCAATTTTCTTAAGTCTGAATGGTTAAGCTTGTTACGTTTCTAAGTTGGCTTTTACATAAGTACATGATGGATGAATGTTAGACTTAAGTGCATGTTGGGGAAACCGCTCAAGTCCTAGTGCCCTTTGAGACACCGACGCAACATGTGGTATCAGAGCCGACTAGCCGGTCAGCTACGCAAGTCTCACAAGGATGGCCACCTTTTTTGGGATTTGTTAGGACAACCATTGTGCAAGGTGCTGCCCACAGTGTAAGCATGGGTGCATCCACGGTCAGGGTGGTCGACAAAACCAGGTACTTGATGAGCCAAGGTGTTCCTCTTGAAATGTAAGCATGGTCAGTTCCCGCGGTTCGGGCCTGGTGCCGTCTACAAGTAGAACAGATGAGGCAATGTGCTGCCATTAGGTTGATGAAAGCACGGTCTGTGTCTTGTGGGGTGACATATTCGAACTATACGGATTAAACATTGATATAGAGATGTTGCTCGAATTCGAGTGTAAAGCATGGGTGGTTAGCTGCCGGTGCGAGATATCTACCGATCGTTTAGCTATAAGGGCTATGGACCATAGTTGGTGGGGCGTGACTAAGGCAATCTGTTGCTTAATGGTGAAAGCACGGATGGTTCGATGGATGTTTTCCTGTGGGCTAATTCTGTGATAGATTTGTGTGGGCGTGGCTAGGCAAAGGTCCTACGTCCGGTCTCAAGGGGGATGTGGCTTGAGAGGGATCCTCCGTGTTTGCTTTGGTTGGTATGTTCGTTTGTGGTGTGCTTGGATGGACCTAAATAACCCCTGGTTGCTTAATTTGTTCCAGGTGATTTGCTCTAGTTAGAAGTTGAGAGAGGAGTTTACATTTGTGGGTGCACGACACACAGGTATGGAAAGGAGCTTCCATGGGGCAACCCCCAAGATTGGTTCGAGATTATTATTCCTATCCGAAAAGATTGCAGGGAGGAAGTCATATTTCATGATCAACTCTGGAGCTTCACATAACTATATTTCAAGGAGCGTAGTGGAACAGTTTAGCTTGCCGACCAGAAATGTTACATCAACACTCAAGGTAGAAATAGCAAAGGGAGCACTAGATGCAGAAAAGTGGCATTGAACATCCCGATGCAGATTGGGAGATGGAAGGCTAAACTTAGCTTTCTGATTTTAGAGATGGATGCCTTCGATGTGATTTTGGGCCTCTCCTGGTTAAATGAACACTGTATTACAGTGTTGGGTAGGAGCTCAAACTTGGTCCTCTTGGATTATAAGGGACAAATTTGTATGACAAAAGCCCTGCTTGGAGGGAACGCTAAGGGTACCGATATTGAACAAAATCTGGTTGCTGCATCAGTGATAAAAAGAATGGTGTATCTGCCGAGAGGTTCCAGAAACGAAAAATGCACAACAGGAGACTTGCCAAAAGAGGTGGCAGATTTGCTAGAGAAATTTAGCGATGTGTTTCCTGAAGAACTCCCAGCTAAGTTACCTCCTCGAAGGCCAGTGGACCATAAAATTGAGTTGGTACTAGGAACTGAACCAACTTCACGAACACCCTATAGGATGTCACAAGAAGAGTTGGTGGAATTGAAATGACAACTTGGTGAATTGATAGACAAAGGATTCATCAGACCCTATGCTTTGCCTTTTGGAGCTCCAATGTTATTCATGGAAAAGGCAGACAAGAGTCTTTGGATGTGTGTGGATTACCGCATGCTCAACAAAGGTACCATCAATGCCTAGAATTGATGACCTGTTCGACCAGCTCAAACATGCCAAATATTTTAGCCTAATAGATCTCAGATCTGGATATCACCAAATTCGAATAGCTAAAGGTGATGAGCACAAAACAACTTTTCGAGCACGGTGCGACAGTCATGAGTTCAGGGTGATGCCGATTGGTCTAACAAATGCACCAGCCACTTTTTGCATGTTGATGAACAACATTTTTCAAGATTGCTTAGATGAATTTGTCATTGTGTACATCGACGACATCTTGGTGTTTAGCCATAGCCTCAAAGATCACATTAAACATTTAAGGACGGTTCTCCAACGACTGAGGAAGAACTGCTTGTTCGCGCTAAGAAGATCAAGACTACCTTGGATTGGCTAGCACCTAAAATTGTTCACGGCATCAAATCCTTTATGGGGCTATGTAACTTTTACAGGAGATTCATTGAGACATTTAGCAAAATTGTGGAACCGTTGTTGGAGCAGACAAAGACTCATCTAAAGATGACATGGACACCGGAATGTGAAGCAGCATTCGAAGAACTAAAATGACAGATCACTCAAGAACCCATCCTTGCCTTATCGGACTTTAACAAACCTTTCGAAATACATACAGATGCGTCAAAATTTGCTATTGGGGCCGTGTTGATGCGAGAAGGAAAACCAGTTGCATATTTTTCAAAAAAATTGAGTGACATAGTGTGACAATGGCCAACTCATGAAAAAGAATAGTCGCAGTAGTTCAAGCAGTGGAGCATTGGAGACATTATGTGGAAGGAAAGCCCTTTAAGACATTTAGTGATAACGTATCACTCAAGTACTTCTCATCCCAAGGTATGCTCACGCCAAAGTAAATGCTGACAAAATTTCCAGAATTCACACGTGTGGGGAATGTCCACAAGAGTGATTGATCTTGATTAAGCTTTGTGATTGGCACTATAACTTGATTCTAGATTGATCAACAAGATCTAGTTCAGAAGAAATGGCTAGTTCACAATCTAGCATGATAATCAACAAAATATAATAGCAATGAATCAACGAATGAATAGAAGTACAAGATTTCAGTGTATGAGCATTAGCCTCAACACGAGTTAGAGAGAGAAATCTAGAGAGATAATAAGCAATATTAGTTTAGATCCAAAATGGCATGAGATAGCTACAAAACTTTGGTTCTTCATCATTGATTGTGTGGAGAGCTACACATATTTATGGAGTTTGAGGTAGCTCGAGGTAGAACCACATCCATCCATTCCAAAATGACATCTAAAGTGACTGTGAAAATTGTCAACATTTCCTAGCTAGTTTGAGGCCTAAATTGGCTAAAATTGTAAATAGTTTTGGTTCTGGAGTTTCACACGTGTGAACCAGGCCACAATGTTTTTATTTACTGTATTTTTTCAGTATGATGAAGTGTCAAACTTCATACCCTTCAAAATGAGACCATTTTGATGTATTTTGGTCATATAAGCCATTTTTAGCTATTTTTCCTATATAGGGAATATCTAGGGTCAAGTACCTTCTAGAGAGAGGAGAGAGAGTCATCTTCCTCATCCATAAATAGTAGGGAAGTCGTGGAGAACAGGTTGGAGAAACCTTTTGTATGCTTCATTGAGATCAATAGATCATTGTCATTGTTTCTTCCTCCATTGAGAGCATTGTTGTGTGTATTGTCTTCAAGCTATTGTGTATGATCTTAGGTGCTTTCCAAAAGTGATAGGCTGATGTATTATGGACTGTATAATGCTATTTTGGGCCGCACTTGATGTTTATGGAAGTTTCCATTTGTGATAAATGCTTTTTGATCAAGTTCTTTGCATTCTAGGTAGCATAGAATGTGTTGCCAATTCCTAGCTTATGTAGTTTGGAGTGCAAGCATTCAAGCCAATGATCTTGGAGTTTAGATCCACTTAGGATCTGTATTTTTCACAGTGACATCTAGAGTCTATGTGACATTTGTCACTTGTCATGCATGAAATTCTACCAACTTTTTACAAGTGTACTAGTTCTAACTAGAAATGTCCAAATCATCATGCATTTGTCCATTACACTTTGTGCATGCCTTGCATGTCACTATGGATCACCTACAATTAATGCACATGAATTGCCATGACTTTCTACAAGCATAACCATGCTAATTCTATGTCTACAGACTATATGCAAGTTGCATTTATCAAACTAGATAATACATAACCATGTAGCTCAAGTTCTATGTAGGCCAAACTTGGCATTTTGCATTAATGAGCTACATACTTGCATGGTACAACATTTGTAGCAAGCCAAGAAATCAATATGGATTGTTTTTCAATTTTAACAGTCCGTAGCTACTACGATGTATCATGATTGAGTGTGTCTAACAATGGGACTGATGGGTCCAACATAATCAACTCCTCCTAAAAATGATCTATATTGATTTAGACATGGATCTTAGTATAACTCCAAGGTTGGCTCTATGCTTGTTGAAGGAACTTTTGCTCAATGGTTTGGTGAGCATATCAGCAATGCAAGATGATGTGTCAATGTGCTCTAATTTGATTTCACCTCCAATGAGCTTCACTCTCACGAAGTGATGTGCAACTTCGATATGCTTGCTCCTTGCATGGAATATTGGGTTGTTGGCAAGGGCTTGAGCTGAAATGTTGTCACACATGATCATAGGTATATCTTCTTCCATAATTACCTTTAGCTCCACTAGTAACCTCGTGATCCAAAGCACTTCCTTTGTTGTTGTAGTGAGCGCCTTGTACTCAGCTTCACATGATGAGAGTGATACAATATCTTGCTTTTTGGAAAGCCAAGGTATCAAGTTTCCTCTATCACTTGCAAAATCCGAGTCAGAATAACCAATAATAGAAAGACCTTCACTTTTATACAATAAACCAAAATCAAAAGTTGAAGACATATATCTAACTGCTCTCTTGGCCATTTTCCAATGATAAACTGAAGGATTTGGCATAGCTTGGCTCAACTTATGAACACTAAAGCTTATGTCAGGTCTAGTTATTGTGAGCCAAATTAAGGAGCCTATAAGACTTCTAAAAAGTGTGATGTCCTCGAAGGATCTTTCATCACCTTTGTTAGAGTCCTTTACATTTTGCTCCATAGGTGTTTCTATACTCTTACTATTCAACATATTGAACTTTTTTAACATTGAAAGAGCATACTTAGATTGAAATACAAAAGCTTTATCTTTAAGAAAGTCAGTGTCTAATCCTAGAATATAGTGAATTTTTCCAAGATCTTGCATCTTGAACTCTTTTCCAAGTGCAATCTTGGTTTCCTCAATCAACTTAATACAACTTCCTGTCAGAATGATATCATCAACATAAATAAGAAGGATGCAATATCTTTATCAAAAAACTTGACATATAAGGAAGGATCATAGTTACTAAGATTAAATCCTAGTGACTCAAGAAAGGTGTTAAGTCAAGAATACCATGACCTTGGAGCTTGCTTTAATCCATATATACTTTTGAAGAGCAAGCAAACTTTTTCTTCATCATGGATGAACCCAATAGGTTGATCCATATAGATCTCTTCTTCTAGAAAGCCATTTAGAAATGCATTAGAAACATCTAGTTGAAGAATTTGCCAGTTGGAAAAACAAGCAAGAGAAATTATGATTCTAATTGACGCCATCTTTGCAACTGGGGCAAAGGTCTCCTCATAATCAAGTCCATATACTTGAGCAAAGCCTTTAGCACAAAGCCTAGCCTTGTACTTGTTGATTGCCATCTTGATTATACTTGACTCGAAAAACCCATTTGCAACCAATGGTATGCTTGTTGGATGGAAGATCCACAAGCTCCCATGTATTATTGGCCATCAATCATATTCCTTCTTCATGGCAAGGTACCATTCCTTTGAGTTGATAGCATCATATACATCCTTCGGCTCCTCATGAGAAATAAAATAGGCACAATCGATGGAGTTGATTTCCACTTGCTTTCCTCTATCTTCATAGGTAAGCCTTCTAGGCTCAGATCTTTCTCTTTGAGATCTCCTTGGTGAAAAAATTTGAGGTGACTCCTCAAATCTCGGCCCCATCTCTCCGTGATGGTCTTCAAGGGTGATGATTGGCGTATCTTTGTGAGAATCTTTGAACTCGGCCTTCTCAAAAATGTATTTTTGATCTTCATGGAATATAACATCTCTACTCTCAATTGTAGTTGAGGTAGAGGGAATATAGATTCTGTAAGCTTTCTTGTTGGATGCATATCCAACCATGATCCCTTTAACAGAATTAGGATCATCTCTTTTCCTTGTTTCCAAGGGCATATTAATAAAGCAAGTACAACCAAAAACTCTAAGGTGATCTACCTAAGGTTTCTTCTAAAACAAGACTTCAAAAGGTGTTTTTCCAGCAAGAGCATTGTGAGGATTAGCTGTGTAAATAGATCTCTTGAGTCCTTTGAAAGATAAGATTGAGTCAAATGACTCCTGTGAGCAACACATGTGTGGAGAAACTCCACTGTCTATATACCAGGCTCCATCTTTTTTGAAAGGTGATGATAAAAAACTGGATACCATAAGTGATTCTTCTCCATCACTTGCAACACAATCTTCTTCAATCTCTTTGGAGAGATTAGCTTGCTTGAGTTAGTTTTTCTTCTTAAAGCAATTAGAGGCATAGTGCCTCTTTTTGCCACAGACGAAGCACTTCATTGTCTTCTTCTTGGTTTTTGAGTTAGAGGGATGAGCTGTTTCATCCTCTTCACCATCTTGATCTGAATCTTTGGCTTTGTCTTTGTTGTATGCTTGAGAGAATTGGTTCTTACTCCTTCCTTTCTGCTTGCCTTTGACAAAGAGGGCTTTGTCACTTCCACCATGTTCAAGTTTGTTCATCCTGGAGAGTTTATAGCTTTGTCTAGATTCTTCAGAAATAAGAATTCCTTGGAGAGTTTCTAGATTAGGTAACTCCTCCTTAATAGCAAAAGACTGAACAAGATTATCATAGTCATCTCTCAAGCCATTCAGTATGACTTGAACTAGCTCAACTTGGTTAATGGTAACACCAACACCTCTCTATGTAAATCTTTAACTCTCAGAACATAGTTAGATGCACTCTCTTCACTTCTTTGGATACTTTGGAAAATCTGATTCCTAAGAGTGAGTATTCTAGAAGTATTCTTTGCTTCATAGATGGTCTTTAGTGCATCCCAAGCTTCTTTGGCTGTAGTGCAAGATCCTATCTCTCTCAAAATTTCATTAGATACATTCATCTTAATGAAATGTAGAGCCATTCTAGCTCTCTTCTTATATTTAGAAATTTCAACCTGTGCTTGAGGCTCCTCCTCAACACCAAGCACAATATCCATAACATCCTGGAGAATCAAAATAGACTCCATTCTTAACTTGCAAATTGAGTAATTAGAAGTGTTTAGTCTTTCACTGGCTTCTAGAAGATATCCCCCCTGAGATGCCATTATAATGAAGACTTCTTAGTTATTGGATTGAAATATGTTTGAGCTTGTTCCTATCAGACTTAGAGTTGCTGCTCTCTTTCACTATAGGTATTTTCAAGGTTGAACTACCTTCCTATGTGAAACACTTGCAACTACATATGAGATGAATCTCAAATATTCAACAAGACAAGTTATATAGATCAGACACAAAAAGTGGTTTGTGACACTTTGGCTGGTTTGAATCCTACTTTTGGCACGTGTGAAATGCTTCAAAAGAAAACACTATTGACACTCAGAAGGCTCATAGGGTGTTGGGTGCTCAAAATAATGGATTCAGAACAAAGTATAATTGAATCAAATCAAAATGTTGTCACTTGGATTTTGGACCTATCCCTATCCTCTTTAAGAGCTTATAACTCTTGCTAGACACATCAAATTGATTTGGTTTCAATTTCTATGAAAAGTACAGATCAAATGTTCTCCATCAAGCTATAAGACTGCTATCTTTGGATCTATAAGTAAGGAGAACAAAGGGACTGAATATCTCTGATTTTCACACGTGCAGAATTCCAGAATTCCGTACTACCTTAATTCAAGTCTAAAAATTTAGTTCAAGTCTGATATGATCCAAATTCACTTCAGAGAAAGGTTAGAAAAAGTGCAAAACTACTTTTTTTGCTTGATTTAGCTCTCAGTTTCTTGTACAATCAGAGTTGTTAGCATACAAAGCCTAATGAGGCTCTGATACCATAGCAAAATTTCCAGAATTCACACGTGTGGGGAATGTCCACAAGAGTGATTGACCTTGATTAAGCTTTGTGATTGGCACTATAACCTGATTCTAGATTGATCAACAAGATCTAGTTCAGAAGAAATGGCTAATTCACAATCTAGCATGCTAATCAACAGAATATAATAGCAATGAATCAAAGAATGAATAAAAGTGCAAGATTTTAGTGTATGAGCATTAGCCTCAACACGAGTTAGAGAGAGAAAGCTAGAGAGATAACAAGCAATATTAGTTTAGATCCAAAATGGCATGAGATAGCTACAAAACTTTGGTTCTTCATCATTGATTGTGTGGAGAGCTACACATATTTACGGAGTTTAAGGTAGCTCGAGGTAGAACCACATCCATCCATTCCAAAATGACATCTAGAGTCTATGTGACATTTGTCACTTGTCATGCATGAAATTCTACCAACTTTTTACAAGTGTACTAGTTCTAACTAGAAATGTCCAAATCATCATGCATGTGTCCATTACACTTTGTGCATGCCTTGCATGTCACTATGGATCACTTACAATTAATGCATGTGAATTGCCACGAGTTTCTACAAGCATAACCATGCTAATTCTATGTCTACAAACTATATGCAAGTTGCATTTATCAAACTAGATAATACATAACCATGTAGCTCGAGTTCTATGTAGGCCAAACTTGGAATTTTGCATTAATGAGCTACATACTTGCATGGTACAACATTTGTAGCAAGCCAAGAAATCAATATGGATTATTTTTCAATTTTAACAAATGTGATGGCAAAACTTTCTCTCAAAATTCAATATAGACATTGTACATACGGTGGGAAAGAACAATGTGGTAGCGGACGCACTGAGTAGACATGAACACTTGATGGCAATAGTAACAACTCGATGACTGGCCTACTCCAAGAAATCAGAGAGAACTATGGTGAAGATGCATTGGCGAAGGACTTGATGATTGAATTCCAGTTGGGAAAGCCTCATAAACATTTCACTTGGAAGGATCAAATGGTTGTTTATAAACAACGTAGAGTATATGTCCCAGAAGACATCAAGCTGAGGAAGAAAGTCTTGAGGGAACATCATGATGTACTAGCCACCGAACATCCAGGGGTGAATTGCATGTATGAACTTCTCAAGAGAGGCTTCTATTGGCCAGATATGTGGGCAGATGTTGAAACCTATGTGAAAACATGCCCTACATGTCAACAAGTGAAGGTGGAATTGCTAGCCCCAACAAGACTACTCCAGCCATTACCAGTACCAGCATACCCTTGGGATTCAGTGAGCATGGATTTTATTGTTCAACTACCACAATGCCAAGGTTTTGACTCAATTTATGTGGTGGTTGACCGTTTTTCAAAGCAAGCTCATCTTGCACCAACTAAGAGTTCAGTGACAATCGAAGAAGTGGCAAGGTTATTTTTCAAATGTGTCTTCAAGTACCATGGCTTACCTAGAACGATTATTTCTAACTGAGACACCAAGTTCGTAGGAAAGTTTTGGACTTGTCTATTTCACCTCGTGGGAATTGGACTGAATTTCAGCACTGCATATCACCCTCAGAATAATAGGCAAACTGAGCGAGTCAATTGACAAATTGAGCAATATTTACGAAATTTTGTCGCTTGGGACCAATCCGATTGGGTCAGCTACTTGGATATCCTCGAGTTTGCACATAACAACCAAGTGAACAGATCTACTGGAAAGATACCCTTCGAGATAAGCAATGGTCGGCTACCGATTGTTCCGAGCTCTTTTCTTATAGGCATGCAAGAAACTCCGGTACCCATTGTGGAGGAATTCATCAATGAGTGGCACACAAAGCTGACAGAGGTGAAGGCATTTTTAGAGCAATCACAATGAAACATGGCAACTGACGTAAACTCACATCGACGAGAACTGGAATTTAAGGAAGGTGATCAAGTGTGGCTGAACACTAAAAATATCGCGTTACCAAAAGGCTTATCTCATAAGTTCGTTCGACCTTATGTGGGGCCATATTCTGTCACAAAGAAGATCAACCCAGTGGCAACCGATTGGCGTTGCCATTCAGCTTGGATATACACAATGTGCTTCATATCTCATTACTCAAACAATACAAACTAGATGAGCGATTTGATCGGCAACACGAACTCTGTCACCCACCAACGATACTTGATGATATGAAGAGACAGCGTGTACCAGAACAAATATTGGCGAATAGAAAGTGAACTGGCGTTCAACGAGAATATCTCATGAAGTGGCTATGGGCTCCACTCATTGAGGCCTCTTGGGAGTATGAAAACAAACTTAAGGAGGGAGCTCTTGAAGTACCGACAGATTACCTGCAGAAAAATCAACGCAACAGCCATTTTTCCACATTGGCACACAAAGCACTACCTGACAGCATGCCTCTTGTAAGTGAACTTGATCTACACTTTTCCTGTGATACTTTCAATGTATTTTTTAATTTAAAGTTGTGAAGGGCGGTGAATTAAACCGTGCCATGCGTCTTAAGTCTAGTTTGGCCCTGATGAGGACATCAACTTTTTCAAACGAGGGGAGGATGTTGTAAAACTGACTCAGGTGCACCAAGGTGCCCTGTAAGACTCTAAGGGGTGACACTCCCTAAAGATCCCAGAGCGAGTTAGGAAGTCAAGGACTGAGCCTCCGACCTATGGTGAGCCAACCACGTAATTACAAGTTGGGCTCTGGAGCTTGAGTCATGGCCTAGTCATGAGCCAAGTTGATTTTGCCGCCGGGATGGCTCCCGGGACCCATTCCAAGAGCCAAACTGATTCTGCCAGGCTTAATCAGCAAAATAAAAACTAAGTCAAAAACAACGTGCTTTACCAGAAAGCACTATATTCTAGGACAGAGGGGGCACGCCGAATCACAGCAGAAGTATAGTGGGAGTCCGACAGACAGAAACTTGGGCAACTCAACCAACGCCAGGAATTCAGTCGCTAGGTCTCAGCTCCCTCTACCAGCACGTGTTGGTGGCCCCGAGACCAATAAGTCTATGTATGAATGTAACCTCTATTAAATTTTATAAAGTTGATCCTTGGTGATGATTACGATTTCGATTTCGCCCTCGAGAGAGGTCCAAGTGGAAGGACCCTTACTACAACCTTTTTGTGTTGTCGGCACCTAAGGGTCCACGTCACCGACGTGTGGCTCGCCGCTATGCCTTGGGTTTCATGTGTGGCTCACTACAAGAATTGCCGCGATTTTCGACGGGATTTCCGACTTAAAATCGCATTTTATTTTTTTTTGATGTGGGCGACAAAAAATACGTCGCTATAAGGTCGTCGGAATCCGTCGCATATAAAATCCGTCAAAATCCGATGCCAAGCCCAAAATCGGCAACCGACTAGTAAAAACAAACCGGAGAACATGCCACATGGACGTCGGATTCCGACGTCCACGTGGAAACAAAAAACAAAATAAAAATTCCTTTTTTTTTCCTGCCACGTGGACATCGGATTCTGACGTTTATGTGGCAGGGCCGTCGTAATCCGACGTCCACATGGAAAAACAAAACAAATTTTTTTTTTCCTACCATGTGGACGTCACTTTTTTTTTCTGCCACGTTGACGTCGGATTCTAACATCCACGTGGCTGGACCGTCGAAATTCGATGTCCACGTGGCAAAAAGAAAACTGTGACAAAATCCAAACATACTCCAATCGACAGGAATTCGAAGTGCATACAAAAAATAAATGATTACGAAAAATGACATAGATGAAAGAAACTGAAAATAGATAAAGCCATACCTATTTCTGAGTGCATATGATGGCTCACTCATCTAGCAACGATGGTAGGCCAGCTCTCCAAATATCTTGCAAGGAAAACTGGGTTCTAACTCACAGAGCAGAGATAATTAAGCACCCCATAGCCAAGACATCTCAAGCTCCCAACGGAAATAGTGAGTCAATGGCACTCTTCAAAGTTCATTTTGAGTTCTGATTTTCAACAGAAATGCCATCATACCGAGCACGCCCACCCACTATGCTATGCCTATATAGTGGTGTTCCCTCTTTCCATTCACTCAGTCTATCCGAGAGTTGGTGGATGGAGAGCACGCGCATGAGCCATGAGATGTATGCTAGGGAGAACCGAAGGTGATGGCTGGTGGTATGGGACACTAGTTATCACAGGAGACTCGACTAGGCATGACTATGTCGATAGCTCCAATGCATGGGGGTGGGTCGATTGTGACCCTATGGTTATCAGTTCAACTTTAGAGCGAGATCGTTAGTGTCTCGCTCATTGGCGGAATCACACTCTGCTCTTTCGTTGTGTTCTGCTCGTTGGCAGACTTTCATGCACAACTATAGTATTTTTGCTTTTCTGCTCTACTCGCTACGTCTCTCACTGTCTCTTACAGATCTTTGTATTCAGATCCTTAGTTATGATCCAAAAAGGATAGTTTATACCTCCACAGTGTGGAGTTTACAAGATGGCTAAATGTAGAGTCACAAGACCAATTAACGCTAATCAACTAGTTAGTTAGTCTCCGTCGTTGCCATTCGTTTCAGTTGGGCATGAAGCCCGTTGAGCTGCCAGCTGGCAGCGTGAAAGATTCTTCTTTGTTTCTTTCATGATCTCCCGTTTGCTTTTGTTCTTTTCGTTTCTTTTGTAGTTTTTCATTTTGCATCCCTTTGGGAGTTGCAGTCCTGGAGGTGGGTTTACGATCCACGAATGATTCGCGAATCGTTCGTGCTTTGAGTCAAGGTATGTTGACTGTCGTGAATCATTCTCGTTCGACCTTCGTTTCTTGTTCGTGTTGCGACAAAGTTGCAGGAGTTCACCGATTCTGACACTCCCTCTTGAACCTTGCAGCTTTGTTCGTTTAATCCAATTGTCTTTCTTTGCTTGGCAAAGAGTGGCTTGTCGAGCAGTTTCGTGAGCAGTTCTAGAATCATACTTTCTGATTTTATGAACTCGACCTGGAGCTCTCCTTTTGAGATCAAATCTCGAATGTGATGGTACTTCAGGGGAATGTGCTTCATCTTTGAATGGAAGATAGGATCCTGGGACAGGTAGGTGGCACTCTGAGAGTCCATCATCATCGTGCTTGGCCCCTCTTGTGGTATCCCGATTGCCTCCAACATCATTTGTAGCCACACTACCTCATTCGTCACTTTCGAGGCTGCGACATACTCAGCTTCGCAAGAGGATTGAGCTACCAAGGTTTGCTTTTTGCATATCCAACTGATTGCAACTCCACACGCTATTGTACATCCTCCAGTAATGGACTTGTTGTCATCTTTGCAACTCGCCCAGTTTGTATCACTGTAGTGATGCAGCTCGAATCCTTTTTTTTTGTTTTCAGCTTTGTAGGGTAATCCAATATTCTAGGTACTCTTCAGATACTGTAGGATTCGTTTGGCCATTTGCCAATGTGCCATACCAAGATTTGAAGAGAATTGGCTCAATGCGTAAATAGAGAAAGCCAGATCGGGTCTGGTACAAATTGTCAAGTACATCAGAGTCAAGAGGAGAGTATCTATCAAATGAAATGGCGGACTACTTATCATCATGTGGCATGCACCATCAGTTCACAGCCAGCTACACTCCACAGCAGGATGGCATAGCTGAGCAAAAGAACCAAACATTGTTGGAAGCTGTACAATCCATGTCTGCCAATGCTCGACTACCCAAGAATTTTTGGGCTGAAGCAATCTCTACAGCCTGCTATCCGCAAAATTAATCTAGCACAAAGGCAATCCACTCAAAGACACACTTTAAGGCCTACTATAGCTACAAACCTTGAGGTGACTAATTTAGGCCCAGTGCATTACCTTCTTGGTATGGAGATCAGCAGAGATCACGCAAGTAGAAGGATCGCCATAAGTCAAGAGTCCTATTCAATTGAGATTTATCATATCTACTAAAGTAGAATGTTTATCTCTAGATAATGACTTTGTCAAAATATCAGCCAACATATTGTCTGTATGACAGTAACTTAGTACAACATCCTCATTCTGAACTTTCTCTCTAAGAAAATGGAACTAAACTTCTATATTCTTAGTTCTATTATGAGTTCGTGGATTCAGAGATAGAGCTATGCAGCTCTGATTGTCGCACTTGAGAATTGTTGGACCGATCTGTGGGAATTGCAGATCCTGTAGTAGTCTTCTTAGCCAAATTATCTCCTTCACTACTGATGTAGCTGCAACATATTCGGATTCTGTAGAGGACAACAAAATTTTGGTTTCTACTGTTCCATCAAATGGGTCCTCCTGCAAGGAAACAAATATAACGATGAGGATTTTCTAGTATCCACATCTTCTGCCTAGTCTGAATCTGAATATGTGATCAGTGTGAGTGCAGCTTCTGTATTACCATTGTAGCTCAAAGCATAGTGCTTTGAAGCTTGAATGTACCTCAATATTCTTTGCAAAGATTTCCCTGGGACTTGAGCGGTTTTCCCAACACGCGCTTAAGTCTAACATTCATCCATCATGCACTTATGTAAAAGACAACTTAGAAACGTAACAAGCTTAACCATTCAGACTTAAGAAAACTGGAATCTCAACCAACCCGAAAGCCAACCCAAAATTCGTCCCCAAAAGGTAACCAAAGGCAAGGACAAGCCACAACAACAAAATGCGCGATTTCTGACACAAGATTACGATGGATTCAAAAAAATTTCATAATCCGTCGGAATCCGACATAAAAATATGTTGGAATCCGACACGGAAAAAAATTGTTGGAAAAAAAAAAATTGTTGAATTTTTTTTATAGACGTCGGTTTCCGACGGCCAATAAAAATGTCGGAATCCGACATCCCATTTCGGAGACTGCCACTTTTTACGTGGATGATGTCACCTGTCCGTGCAAAAAAAAAAAGCACAAAGCAAACATCGGATTTCGACGGATAATACAGATGTCAGAATCCGACGTCCGTGATCGAATTCTCAAAGCCGCGTCATTTTTTTAGGGTTTTCTTATTTTTTATTCTTGCAAGAGATTGTTGGAGATTGACTTTTGGCGCTTCTTCTCAACTCTATCAATTCGATTCTTTTGTTTTGTTATGTGCAACTAAGATTTCTTTCTTTGTAACTTTTTCTTGTACACTATCTTCCTTGTATTGTATATTTTGTGTAGTTAAACACAAATATGTGTCTTAGTGATTTATGATCATGAGCGAATGAGAGAGGAAGAGAAGGATGTGTGTGAGAGACATGAGAGAGAGCAAGAAAATATAGATAGAAGAGTTTGATTTAATATTATGTTCTTTGTAAATCTTAGGGTTTAGATTTAATGTTATGTTCTTTGTGAATTAGTGTGAGAGTGAGAGCTCTTGAGGTTTGAATTAAGATCATAACCAGCTCCACCATCAAAGATGTAGAGCTACCACTTTTTCTCACTGATTGATCCAGTATGGCAATCTTGTTGCTACTCCCTATCGAGCCATGAAGGGTAATCCATTGTTGCCTGATACATGTAAAATGAGATATCAGCTAGAGAAAGCTAGTCAGGCATGCTCGGTATGATGGCATTTCTGTTGAAAATCCGAACTCAAAATGAACTTTGAAGAGTGCCATTGACTCACTATCTCCGTTGGGAGCTTGAGATGTCTTGGCTATGGGGTGCTTAATTATCTCTGCTCTGTGAGTTAGAACCCAGTTTTCCTTGCAAGATATTTGGAGAGCTGGCCTACCATCGTTGCTAGATGAGTGAGCCATCATATGCACTCAGAAATCGGTATGGCTTTATCTATTTTCAGTTTCTTTCATCTATGTCATTTTTCGTAATCATTTATTTTTTGTATGCACTTCGAATTCCTGTCGATTGGAGTATGTTTGGATTTTGCCACAATTTCTTTTTGCCACGTGGACATCGGATTCCGACGGTCCGGCCACGTGGATATTAGAATCCGACATCCACGTGGCAGAAAAAAAAAAAGCGACGTCCACGTGGCAGGAAAAAAAAAATTCGTTTTTTTTTCCATGTGGATGTCGGATTACGACGGCCCTGCAACATAAACATCGGAATCCGACATCCACGTGGCAGGGAAAAAAAAAGAATTTTTTTTTTTCATTTTGTTTTTCCACGTGGACGTCGGAATCTGACATCCAAGTGGCCGGGCCATCGGAATCCAACATCCACGTGGCCGGGCTGTCGAAATCAGACGTCCATGTGGCATGTTCTCCGGTTTGTTTTTACCAGTCGGTTGCCGGTTTTGGGCTTGGCATCATATTCAGACGGATTTTAAAAGCATTCTTGATCAATGGTTTTGTGAGAAGATCGGCAATACATGAAGGTGATTTGATACGCTCCAAGGTTATCTCCCTTGCAATGACCTTCTCCCTTACAAAATAGTGTGCTAACTTGATGAGCTTGCTTATTGCATGGAAAATTGGATTGTTTGCAAGAGCTTGAGACAAAATGTTGTCACACTTGAAAATAGGTAGATCTTCATATTTGATTCACTTCAGCTCCATAGCTAGCCCTCCATAGTACCTCCTTAGTAGTTGTTGTAAGGGCCTTGTACTCGGCCTCACAAGATGATAATGATACAGTATATTGTTTCTTGGATAACCAACATACAAGATTGCCTCCAATAAACATAGTATAAGCACTTGCGGACTTCCTATTGGCTTTTTCACTTGCAAAGTCCGAATATGAAAAGACAACCATTGTTAGATCCTCACTTCTATAGATCGATCCATAATCTAGTGTGGAGAAAATGTATCTCAAGATCCTTTTGGCCAATTTCCAATGACAAACTTTTGGATTTTGCATGTATTGACTCACTTTTGTGCACACTAAAGCTCAAATATGGCCTAGTTATGGTCAACCATATTATAGAGCAAATAAGACTCCTATAAAGGATGATGTCCTCAAAGGATCTTTCATCCCCTTTGATAGGATCTTTTTACAACATGCTCCATAGGAGTATCTATACTCTTGCAATTTTCCATATAAAACTTTCTAAGCATAGAAACAGCATATCTAGATTGACTGATAAATGCTTGATCTTGCCATATGTCTATCTCTAGGCCTAAGATGTAGTGAAGTTCATCTAGATCTTGCCTCTTGAATTCACTACCTAGTGCACGTTTTGTTTCATCAACAAGCTTCATGCAACTTCCACTCAAGATAATATCATCTACAGAATGACTATATTACTATTTAGAAACTTTATGTACAAATAAGAATCATAGTCACTTAGATTGAATCAAGTGAAACAAGATATGAGTTTAGCCTTGCATACCAAGATCTTGGGGCTTGTTTAAGCCCATACAAGCTTTTGAATAAGAGACATACTTTGGATTCTTCACCTTCCTTGATAAAATCTTCAGGTTGCTCCATATAAATTTCCTCCTCGAGATAGCCATTGAGGAAAACATCAAGTTGGAACATCCTCCACTTGAAATAGCATGCAATGGAAATAATGACTCTTATAGTCACCATCTTGGCCGTGGGTGCAAAAATGTCTTCATAGTCAAGACTGACAAAATTTCTAGAATTCACACGTGTGGGGAATGTCCACAAGAGTGACTGATCTTAATTAAGCTTTGTGATTGGCACTATAACCTGATTCTAGATTGATTAACAAAATCTAGTTCAGAAGAAATGGCTAATCCACAATCTAGCATGCTAATCAACAGAATATAATAGTAATGATCAAAGAATGAAAAAATACAAGATTTCAATGTATATTCATTAGCCTCAACACGAGTTAGAGAGAGAGAGAGCTAGAGAGATAACAAGCAATATTTGTTTAGATCCAAAATGACATGAGATAGCTACAAAACTTTGGTTCTTCATTATCAATTGTGTGGAGAGCTACACATATTTATGGAGAATGAGGTAGCTCGAGGTAGAACCATATTTATCCATTCCAAAATGACATTGAAAGTGACATCTACAGTCTATGTGACGTTTGTCAGTTGTCATGCATCAAATTCTTCCAACTTTTAACAATTGTACTAGTTCTAACTAGAAATGTCCAAATCATGATGCATGTGTCCAATAAACTTTGTGCATGCCTTGCATGTCACTATGGATCACTTACAATTAATGCATGTGGGGCTAGCTCCCACATGACAAGTAAGAGGCAGTATTTCTCAACACTTTTTACAACAAATGATTATGCTTGTAAGGTAGAAGGCACATAGGATCCATACCTTTATGCTTGGGATCTTCAAGGAAGATCAAGATTGATGGAGTACTTTACATTCCTGGTATCACTAAGAACTTGCTTAGTGTAGGACAACTGCTTGACAATGGTTTGATTATGCATGTAACATCAAGAAGGATGGCAAGATCATTGCTAGAGGCATAAGATTTGGAAGATTATTCAAATTAGATGCCTATGTGGATGCTAATATTGTGATGCTAGTTGAGGAGACCAAACTATCCAACCCTAGTATTTGGCACAAAAAACTTGGTCACATCAACTCAAAATCCATGGAGGTCATGTGCAAGGAGGAGCTTGCCTTAGGACTTCCAAGCTCCTTGGCAAAAGAGGAGAAAGTATGTGAAGCATGTGCTCTCTCAAAAGCACATAAGAAGCCCTTCTCAAGTTCAATAACAAAGACAACTCATCAACTTGAGTTGATCCACTCAGATGTACACTTTGCAAGTACAATGTCCAATGGAGGTGCCACCATGTTTGTGACATTCATAGATGATTACTCAAGGTTTTGTTGGGTATTTTTACTTTCATCTAAAGCACAAGTATTTGAAAGCTTTCATAAGTTCAAAGAATTTGTTGAGAAGCATCTTGATCACAAGATTAATTTTAGAAGTGATAATGGTGGAGAATATATCTCCAAATCTTTTAAAGATTTTTGTGATCAAGAAGGAATTAAAAAAGAATTATCTTGTCCCTACACCCCTCAACAAAATGGGGTAGCCAAGAGGAGGAATAGGACATTGTGTGAATGTTCTAAAGCCTTAAGGATTGATGCATGTTTACAAAAAGCTTTTTGGGGAGAAGTTCTCACTTGTGCTAACCATTTGATGAATATAGTTCCATGTAGCTCTATCGAAGACAAAACACCCTTTGAAGTCTTGTATGGAAGGAAGCCAAATCTCAAGGACTTAAAGGTGTTTGGATGCATTTGCTATGTGCATACACCTTTGGAGAAAAGGACCAAGGAAGATCCATCATGAATCAAAGATATTATGCTCGGGTATGGCAAAGCAAGCAAGGGATATAAGGTATACATTACATCTTCCAACAAGTGTGTGGTTTCTAGAGATATCATTTTTGATGAGGATAATATGCATAAACTTGTTGATGGCTCAATCAAATCACCTATCAAGAGGGAGGTGGCCAAGAATCAAGATGTCATAGATCTTGAGGAGGAGCTAGAGCCAAGTGAACCAATCACTCCAAGAAGATCATCAAGGGTAACAATGGAGCCATTGAGGCTCACATACCAAGACAAGGGGAAGCAAGCTGAGGGTAATCCATCTTCATCCTTTGCAGTCATTTCAAGTTTTGAAGAACCTTCATGTATAGAAGATGCATTGAGTTCAAAGGAATTGTGGATCAAAAGCATATTTCAGGTCTATTGAAGATCAGAGGCTGAGAAGAAGCTATTTTGGATTGGATCATAACACCTAATCATTTGCTGATTGTGAGGCTTGTGCATATTCAATACTAACAATGTTCTGTTCAATGTATTGTTGACAATCTTCACTTCTGTGGATGAATACTCTCCTTTGTGGATGAACACTCTCCTTAAGTGGATGAACCTTCTCCTTAAGTGGATGACAAATACTCTTTGAGTGATAATGTATTTCTCCAAAAGGCTGAGCAAAGCTCCCACTTGGATAAAAGATCCCCTTTTGGGTGAACAGATTGTCAACAATCTTTTGCATAAATTTTGGTGTACTTTGTTGACCATGTAAGTAACTCTCCTAATGTAATTTGATTGGAGAATTTGCTGGAAGATTTTAACCATTATGCAAATGTGTTTTCAAGTTCTTAACAGGTTGAGGAACATTCTCATGTGAAGTGATCTTAGATCTACATCTAAACACCAAGATTTGACAAGCTAGTGAAGCTAGTCTTGTGATTCACTATGTGTGCTCTTTCATTCACCTCTAAAGCTTGTATTTATCACTTGAAGGAGTTTATAAACTTTTAGAAGTGTGGTTTACATGTGGTTTTACAGGTTGAATCAATATCTTAGTGTGTTGATCCTATGTTGATCAAGTTTGTTCAATTCTAGGTATTCTTGGCAGCCTAGTCTTGTGCATTTTCTAAGAATGCAAGTAACTCTTCACACCATAACTTGATTTGGTCACTTGCTGGAAAGTTTGAGAGCTTAAGCAAGAGTGTGTTCAAGTTGGTTTGAGTTTGTAATCCATTCTTAGTGTGTGCAAAGTGTTGCATGTGTTTCAATCTTCCTTTCTATGCTTGAAAACCAGCCAGGTTCAAGATAGAAGTGTTTTAGGGTCCTAGATCTTCTAAGATCTCATTATCCATCATTTGTTGAGAGGAAAGTGAGTGCTAGGTTCATTAGGACAGAGCCTAAAAGTTGAAGAATCATTATATTCATGGCTTCCAATGGTGGGATCATGTTAGAAACTAATGATAGGTTGAGTTCATCAAACTACTCTAACCTAGAAAGTGAGGATGGAATCCTTACTTGACTTGAATGAACTCATGGACATAGTTGCAGGAACTGAAGAGAGACCACCCATAGTTCAAGAGCAACAAAGGTTTGATAAGAAGGCCAAAAGGGCTCTTCATATCATTAAAATGAATGTTACCAATGAACTTCTCAAGGAAGTTGGTAATAGTCAAAGTGCAAGTGAGGCATGGAATGCCTTGAAGAAGCTCTTTGAATCAAAGTCCACATCTAGGGTATTGACCCTAAGGAGGCAAATATTTTCTAGTAGACAAAGAGACGATGAAAGTGCTCATGCATTTGTCTTGAGGGTTAAGTCCTTAAGTGATGATCTAGCATGCATTGGTGAAAGCATAAAAGTTGGTGAAATAGTCCAGGTTATGTTGAATGGTTTGCTAGATGAACATGCTAACCTTGTGCAAAGTTTTGCCATTCAAAGAGTCTTTCCAAGTGTGGTTGACTTGCAAGAAATCTTATTGGCTGAAGAACATAGGTTGCAATCAAAGCTTGATGGTGCATCATTGCAAGGTGGAGGTGAAGAGTCTTTCTTCACAAAAGGCAAAGTCAAAGGCAAAGGTAAAGTCAAAGGGAAATGGTCCAAAGGTGGTAACTCGGATCATGATGATCACTCTTCATCCTCCTCTTCTACTTCTTTTAGAAACAAAGACAAGTCAAAGTTCAAGTGCTTTTAATGAGGGATAAAAGGTCATTTTGCAAATGAATGTCATAAGAAGCAAAGTAATGAAGGTAGCAAGCAAAACAACTTTTGTACTTCTAATGAGGATCTAGATTCTTGTGATTCTCTCATGACGTGTTCTTCAAGTCTAATGTCAAGTGGAAGTGACAAGGATTCATGGTGGATAGATAGTGGATCTAGTTCACACATGACTAGTCACAAGGAGTTCTTTACTTCTTTGATCTCTTATGTTGGAACCAAGAAAGTCGTTCACAAATCGGCAAATTGTTGACAATGTAGGATCAAGGGTTGTATGCAAATCTTTTGGAGATACTTCAAGTATTTCAAGTTCATGTTTTGCTCATTCAAATGGAGCAGAGAACACATCATTTTGGCATTCATTCACTCAATGGCTTTCATGGATTGGAGATCTACAAAGGCAAGGTGGTGATGGAGGTTCATTCATGGAGATACATGGTGCATTCACTATGGGCATAGTGGAATGTGGAGGAGGCATGCAAACACTTGTTGGTTACTTTCACTTACAACTTGTTTGCTGCTATTTTACAGAGAATTCAAAGGTGGATACATGGAGGAATCCTTTCATTATGATTCTATGTTCTTTTACATGTATCATGTTCACCATTCTATGTAAAATTGATGTAAGAAATAGTGAATCATCCTATATGGACACTATTATCTATATCAATTATGTTGTACTTCATATTGTACACATTAGAAAACATGAGAAGAGATCTATTATCATGATGGAGATCATTCTTAGGTTGGAACAAAGTAGTGTTGTAAAACTAGCAAGTTAAGTTGAAGAGGGAGTGTGTCAACATTAGAGGTTCAGATTTCATCTTCATTAGTCAAACTAAGTATTGCTCAAAGTTTTCTCAATAGATTCAAGATGCAATATTGCAAGCATGTAGAAACACCAATGGAGCAAGATGTAAAAGTGCTCAATAAAAGTGATGAAGCATCCTTTATGGACATCACTCTTTATAGGCAACTTGTAGGCTCCTTAATGTGGATCACCATAACTAGGCCTGATCTATGCTTTAGTGTGTGTAGCCTAAGTCAATATATGCAAGATCCATTATTGATACATTGGAAAATGCTAAAAGGATCTTGAGATACATCTCAAGTACTCTAGATCATGGAATTCTCTATAGAGGACATGTCATTGATTTGCATGCCTTTAGTGACTCGGATTTGGAAGACAACAAAAGGGATAGGAAGTCCACAAGCCTATGCAACATTCATTGGTGGAGTAGTTTCTTGGTTGTCAAAGAAACAAGAAATTTATCTCACTTTCTTCAACCAAAGCCGAGTATAAAGCTCTCACCACTACAACAAAGGAGCTATTATGGATCAAGAGGCTAACTATGGAGCTGAAAGTCATGAGTTTAGATGTTGTTCCAACACTCTACAATGACAACATTTCAGCCCAACACCTTGCAACCAATCCAATCTTCCATGCAAGGTCAAAACACGTTGAGATCTCTCATGATTAGAAGGTGCAATCAAAGGAGATATCTTTGAAGCATGTGGCAAGTAGTGAATGTATTGTTGATGCCCTCACTAAACCACTTTAAAGAGCTGCATTTGTGAAGTTAAGATCAGCCCTATGGTTGATAAGCAAGTCTATGTTATCTTCAAACTAGTTGTGAGGAGTGTTAAATTTACACAAGCTAGTTTGCATAATTACCACTTGTAAATGACTTTGAGGCCATGTTGTGGGATGTCACACGTGCCAAAAGCATAGGATTTCTTATTCTAGGTCAAATCATTAACCTAGCTTTGGAATCGTACCTTTGGGATATGACCAAAGAGTGCAAAGATAGGGTAGAGAAAAAGTAGGAGCTAAAAATAGCATTTTTCTCATTGTTTCTGGATCTCGAGGCATTGACTCTAAACAGGGTGGATTAAGTGGATATGTAGGCTAGATGTTAGGGTTAGGTTATGATGAATACATAGAAGCCTTAATATTCTCAAATCGGAGCTCTACATGTATAAATATGTGATGGAATTTCCATCCAATTATGAGCAAAATCAAGATTTTCCTTCTTGAGTAGTTTGAGTCTATGATTTGATTGATGAATGCTATTGGCATATAATTTTTTGTGATGATTGAATGAGTTTGGAGTTGCAGGTATAGTACACAGGCAAAAACAAGTTGTACTTTCACACGTGTGAAGAGTTTTGGAGCTTATTCATGGAGTTTAAACCAAGATAAGCTAGGAATCAATGCATTGATTAGTAATCTAGCTTCTAGATCTTGTTTGGATCTTAAGTAGGTGCTTTCTCCATCATTTCTAGGATCAAATGGGATTATTTTACAGTATTTTTATCATGTTGTAAGTAGAGATGTGATCTTTCATGAAGATCAAAAACTCAACTTGGATGGGGCCCACATCAGGCTACCTTATGGAAATTTACCAATTATCAATCTTCATGCCAATAAAGATGCAGTGGGTTCAAGGCTTAAGGAGGAGGATCTTCAAGCAATTACACCAAGAAGATCTGTGGGAGAGAGATCTGAACCAAGGAGGCTCACATGTGTGGAGAAAGGCAAGCAAGTGGAGGATGGCTCATATAATGCATTTTTCATTTCTCATGATGAGCCAAGAGATTTCCAAGATGCACTCCAACCTAAGGAGTGGTTTAAAGCCATGTCTAAAGAGTATGGTGCCTTGATTTCTAACAACACTTGGGAGCTTGTGGATCCAGCTATCAACAACCATGATATTGGATGCAAGTGGGTGTTCCGAGTGAAGGACAACAATGATGGATCTATCAGCAAATATGTGCCAAATGATATGCTCAAATCCAAGGTCTTGTTAAAATTGAAAAACAATCCATATTGATTTCTTGTCTTGCTACAAATGTTGTACCATGCAAGTATGTAGCTCATTAATGCAAAATGCCAAGTTTTGCCTACATAGAAGTTGAGCTACATGGTTATGTATTGTCTAGTTTGATTAATGCAACTTGCATATAGTTTGTAGACATAGAATTAGCATGATTATGCTTGTAGAAACTCGTGGAAACTCACATGCATTAATTGTAAGTGATCCATAGTGACATGCAAGGCATGCACAAAGTTTATTGGACACATGCATGATGATTTGGGCATTTCTAGTTAGAACTAGTACACTTGTAAAGAGTTGGTAGAAGTCCATGCATGACAAGTGACAAATGTCACATAGACTCTAGATGTCACTTTAGATGTCATTTTGGAATGGATAGATATGGTTCTACCTCGAGCTACCTCATTCTCCATAATATGTGTAGCTCTCCACACAATTGATAATGAAGAACCAAAGTTTTGTAGCTATCTCATGTCATTTTGGATCTAAACAAATATTGCTTGCTCTCTCTCTCTCTCTCTCTCTCTCTCTCTCTCTCTCTCTCTCTCTCTCTCTCTCTCTCTCTCTCTCTCTCTCTCTCTCTCTCTCTCTCTCTCTCTCTCTCTCTCTCTCTCTCTCTCTCTCTCTCTCTCTCTCTCTCTCTCTCTCTCTCTCTCTCTCTCTCTCTCTCTCTCTCTCTCTCTCTCTCTCATGTTGAGGCTAATGAATATACATTGAAATCTTGTATTTTTTCATTCTTTAATCATTACTATTATATTATGTTGATTATCATGCTAGATTGTGGATTAGCCATTTCTTCTGAACTAGATTTTGTTAATCAATCTAGAATCAGGTTATAGTGCCAATCACAAAGCTTAATTAAGATCGGTCACTCTTGTGGACATTCCCCACATGTGTGAATTCTGGAAATTTTGTCGTGGTATCAGAGCCACATTAAGCTTTGCATGCTAACAACTCTGATTGTACAAGAAACTGAGAGCTAAATCAAGCAAAAAAAGTAGTTTTGCACTTTTTCTAACCTTTCTCTGAAGTGTATTTGGATCAAATCGGACTTGAACTGAATTTTTAGACCTGAATTGAGGAAGTACGAAATTCTGGAATTCCGCACGTGTTAAAATCAGAGTTTTTCAGTCCCTTTGTTCTCCTTACTTATAGATCCAAAGATA
This sequence comes from Diphasiastrum complanatum, assembly GCA_029204225.1. NCBI lineage: Eukaryota > Viridiplantae > Streptophyta > Lycopodiopsida > Lycopodiales > Lycopodiaceae > Diphasiastrum > Diphasiastrum complanatum. Next base: position 27,282,426 of record CM055099.1, read on the forward strand.
GCAGTGTTAGAGCTTGATGTAAAGCATTTGATCTGTACTTTCCATAGAAATTGAAACCAAATCAATCTGATGTGTCTAGAAAGAGTTATAAGCTCTTAAAGAGGATAGGGATAGGTCCAAAATCCGAGTGACAGCATTTTGATTTGATTCAATTATACTTTGTTCTGAATCCATTGTTTTGAGCATCCAACACAAGAAACTGAAGATCAAAACTGAGTTTGAAGTATTTGAACACCCTTTGAGCCTTCTGAGTGTCAATAGTGTTTTCTTTTGAAGCATTTCACACGTGCCAAAAGTAGGATTCAAACCAGCCAAAGTGTCACAAACCACTTTTTGTGTCTGATCTATATAACTTGTCTTGTTGAATATTTGAGATTCATCTCATATGTAGTTGCAAGTGTTTCACATAGGAAGGTAGTTCAACCTTGAAAATACCTATAGTGAAAGAGAGCAGCAACTCTAAGTCTGATAGGAACAAGCTCAAACATATTTCAATCCAATAACTAAGAAGTCTTCATTATAATGGCATCTCAGGGGGGATATCTTCTAGAAGCCAGTGAAAGACTAAACACTTCTAATTACTCAATTTGCAAGTTAAGAATGGAGTCTATTTTGATTCTCCAGGATGTTATGGATATTGTGCTTGGTGTTGAGGAGGAGCCTCAAGCACAGGTTGAAATTTCTAAATATAAGAAGAGAGCTAGAATGGCTCTACATTTCATTAAGATGAATGTATCTAATGAAATTTTGAGAGAGATAGGATCTTGCACTACAGCCAAAGAAGCTTGGGATGCACTAAAGACCATCTATGAAGCAAAGAATACTTCTAGAATACTCACTCTTAGGAATCAGATTTTCCAAAGTATCCAAAGAAGTGAAGAGAGTGCATCTAACTATGTTCTGAGAGTTAAAGATTTACATAGAGAGGTGTTGGTGTTACCATTAACCAAGTTGAGCTAGTTCAAGTCATACTGAATGGCTTGAGAGATGACTATGATAATCTTGTTCAGTCTTTTGCTATTAAGGAGGAGTTACCTAATCTAGAAACTCTCCAAGGAATTCTTATTTCTGAAGAATCTAGACAAAGCTATAAACTCTCCAGGATGAACAAACTTGAACATGGTGGAAGTGACAAAGCCCTCTTTGTCAAAGGCAAGCAGAAAGGAAGGAGTAAGAACCAATTCTCTCAAGCATACAACAAAGACAAAGCCAAAGATTCAGATCAAGATGGTGAAGAGGATGAAACAGCTCATCCCTCTAACTCAAAAACCAAGAAGAAGACAATGAAGTGCTTCGTCTGTGGCAAAAAGAGGCACTATGCCTCTAATTGCTTTAAGAAGAAAAACTAACTCAAGCAAGCTAATCTCTCCAAAGAGATTGAAGAAGATTGTGTTGCAAGTGATGGAGAAGAATCACTTATGGTATCCAGTTTTTTATCATCACCTTTCAAAAAAGATGGAGCCTGGTATATAGACAGTGGAGCCTCTTCACATATGTGCTGTTCAAAGGAGTCATTTGACTCAATCTTACCTTTCAAAGGACTCAAGAGATCTATTTACACAGCTAATGATCATGAGTGTCCAATAGAAGGAATTGACAACATTCCATTGAAACTTGCTTCTTCAAAAGTTCTTGCACTTTCTAATGTTCTTTTCATTCCAAAACTTACAAAGAACTTAATTAGTGTGGGAAAGTTGCTTGATAATGGTTTTGATGTAATGTTCAACTCCAATACTTGTTTTATCAAGAGAAAAGATGAGATCCTTGCTGATGGAACTAGATGTGGTGGAATTTTTAACTTGAATTCTTATGAGAATGCAAACCATTGTGAAGTTGTTTTGTTATCTAAGGAGGAGCTGTGGCATAGAAGGTTGGGACATCCTAACTTTACATCTATGTCTTCTATGGCTAAGAAGGAGAAGGCTATTGGTCTTTCAAAATCTCTTTCTAAAGATTTCAAGCCTTGTGAGGCTTGTGCCATTGCAAAGTCACACAGAAAGCCATATCAGAAGTCTTTTATAAAGACTACTTGTCCATTGGAGCTCAGACATTCAGATGTACATTTTTCCTCTTCTAAAAGTATTGGTAGTGCAACATGTTTTGTCACCTTTATTGATGACTTTACTAGATACACTTGGTTGTATCTACTTTCTTCAAAGGCTATGGTTTTTTATCACTTCCTTATCTTCAAAGCTTATGTAGAAAAACAGTTTTCTTGCAAAGTTAAAGCTTTAAGATGTGATGGAGGAGGTGAATATATCTCCAACAAGTTTCATAATTATTGTGAAGGTGAAGGAATAAAGAGAGAATTTTCTTGTGCCTATTCTCCATCTCAAAATGGAGTAGCTGAGAGGAAAAACAGATCTTTATGTGAGTGTGCTAAAGCAATTCGAGTAGCAGCTTCTTTGCCTATTGAATATTGGAGTGAAGCTATAAATTGTGCAAACTATTTGTGCAATAGATTACCTCACAATGCTCTTGCTGGAAAATCACCCTTTGAAGTCTTGTTTCAGAAAAAACCTAAGGTAGATCACCTTAGAGTTTTTGGTTGTACTTGCTTTGTTAATATGCCCTTGGAAACAAGGAAAAGAGATGATCCTAATTCTGTTAAAGGAATCATGGTTGGATATGCATCCAACAAGAAAGCCTACAGGATCTATGTTCCCTCTATCTCAACTACAATTGAGAGTAGAGATGTGATATTCCATGAAGATCAAAAATACATTCTTGAGAAGGCCGAGTTCAAAGATTCTCACAAAGATACTCCAATCATCACCCTTGAAGATCATCATGGAGAGATGGGGCTGAGATTTGAGGAGGAGTCACCTCCAATTTTTTCACCAAGGAGATCTCAAAGAGAAAGATCCGAGCCTAGAAGGCTTACCTATGAAGATAGAGGAAAGCAAGTGGAAATTGTGAAAAATTGTCAACTAGTAGTATTTTCCTAACTTGAGATTTTGTAGGCCTATGGCCAAATAAAAGTTAGAGATAGGTTCATACATGTATGTAGAGGCCCAAAGTATGTGTACACTACTTTTGAGGTCACATTAATTAGAGGAGGTCGAGTGTGGAGCTCTTCTATTGGCTCATAATTTGGTGCATTCCTATTTGACCAAATTTCTAGGTATATGGGTGAATCCTATTGGACCCCAATTTTAGCCTATCATAAGACAAGTGGCCAAGAGGCACTATGGCTGCTATAAATAGCCATCTCCACGAGTATGTACATATCTCATTTTCATTCTATTGAATGAATGTTATGCTCTTTGAAGATCCATCTTCTTCTCTCTCACTTTTTTGTTCATATCTTGCATTCTAGCCACTAGAATTGTGATTTCTTTGTTGCTATGGCTTCACACGTGTGAAATGCAGGTTGTAGGCTCTGAAGTACGGACAGGGACAGCAAGTTTCTGTTTGTGGAAGCTTATGATCAGATTTTGATGTTTAGTTGATGTTTAGTATGCTTAACATCACAATTTCTATCATTTTTTCAATCTAGATGTGCATAACTTCCATGGCCAAGATCTTTATGAAACTTTAGCATCTTTTGGATCTGAGTTTTTCACATGGTATCAGAGCATTAGGCGGCCAAATGTGCAGGTTTTGCCAGATTTAGAAGAGATTTGTGGGCGAGTTTGCTTTTGTAGCATTCCAATCAAGTTTCTAGCTAAAAATCTTGTTGATTTATGTGTAGAAATTGGATCTTTGTGATCAAAACATCATTTGTATGCATTTCAATTGAAGTAGGGCGAATTCCCTCTGTACTTATCAGAATAAGGAGACAAAAATTGTTTTGGAAAGAGGGAGATGCAAGATCCAACAAGATCCTATTAGTTTTCCATTCTAGCATATAGTTTTTTGATTCAATTTCTTGCTTCTTCATGTCAAAAACTTCAAAATTGATGTAACCCTCTGATTTTCAGTTTGCTGAATGATTCAAGAGTGTATTTCAATCTTAGGAGTGAGGGAAAAGCAAGTATATTGAGGTTTGGTCTTGGTTTGATCAAGAAATCATAAAACTAGTGGCTAAAATTAAGGAAAAAGTGAGGAAAAGAGAGAAAAAGTAAGGTTTTAGGTTCCAAATCTTTGTGATTTCTTCTTGTGTTTCATTTGTTGATTCAAGAGAGTGCTTAGTGCATTGGAACAGGTCAAAGATCAGAGATCAATCATTGCAACATGGCTACAAATGGAGGCTACATGTTGGAAAGCAATGATAGGCTTACCTCCCTCAACTATTCTACTTGGAAAGTAAGGATGGAGTCTTTGCTTGAGATGAATGAGTTGATGGATATTGTTGTAGGTGTGGAGGAGAGACCTTTGGCACCTCAAGAACAATTGAGGTATGACAAGAGGGCAAAGAAAGCCCTTCACATGATCAAGATGAATGTGACAAATGAGCTTATCAAAGAGGTTGGTAAGTGCACATCATCTAGTGAAGCTTGGGAAGCCTTGAAGAAGGTTTATGAATCCAAGTCTACTTCTAGAGTGTTGACTTTAAGAAGGCAAATCTTTTCTTGTATGCAAAAGAAGAGTGAGAATGTACATGCTTTTGTTTTGAGAGTTAAAGCATTGAATGATGAGTTAGCATGCATTAATGATGGCATAAATAATGAGGAGCTTGTTCAAGTGATTCTCAATGGCTTGTTGGATGATCATGCTAATCTTGTTCAAAGTTATGCTATCCAAAAATGTTTACCAAGTGTTGGAGACTTGCAAGAGGTCTTGTTGGCTGAAGAATTCAGGTTGCAAGCAAGAGTGGGAGCATCTTCTACATCTCAAGGAGGAGAAGAGGAGGCAATGTTCTCTAAAGGCAAGTTCAAGGGCAAAGGTAAAAGCAATTGGTCTAAAGGGCAAGACCAAGGTGAGCACTCTACTTTTGGCAAAAAGAAGGATAGATCTAAGCTAAAATGTTTCTATTGTGGAGTCAAAGGGCATTTTGCTAGTGATTGTTTTAAGAAAAAGAGGGATCAAGGGGAAAAGCAAACCAATCTAACTATTGATGAGGGTGGGGATGAGCTTCTTTCAAATGATGCTTTTGTTATGTCATCTTGCTTGTTGGCTAATCATGGAGACATTGATCCTTGGTGGATTGATAGTGGAGCCACTTCTCATATGACATATCATAAAGAGTATTTTTCATCTTTAATGGCATTTGATGGTGATAGGAAGGTAATCTATACCGCAAATGATGGTGAGTGTGCAATCAAGGGGATTGGCACAATTCCTATTTCACTTTCTACAAATAGGAATATAGAATTGAAAGATGTTTTGCTCATTCCATCCATTACCAAGAACTTACTTAGTGTAAGCCAAATGCTTGACAAAGGATTCAAAGTTGAGTTTGATGGTGATGCTTGCTTGATCAAAAAGGGGTGTAGTATCATTGCAAAAGGGAAAAGGCAAGGGAAATTGTTCAAGCTTGATGCATGTGTTGTTGCTAACCAAGTTGGATGCATGGCAAATGAACAAATGTCAATTCAAGAGGTATGGCATAAAAGGATGGGACATCTCAACTACAAGGCCTTGGAGGTAATAGCCAAAAAGGAGGTAGTAAGGGGACTTCCCAAGTCTCTTACTTGCTTGAATCATGTTTGTGAAGAATGTGCTTTGTCTAAATCACATAGATTGCCATATACTAGATCTATATCTAGATCTAAGATGCCTTTTTCTCTCTTGCATTCGGATATTCATGGTGTTACTACAATTAGCAATGGAGGTGCTAAGATGTATGTAACTTTCATTGATGATTTTAGTAGATTTTGTTGGGTTTATCTACTAAAGAGCAAGGATGAGGTGTTTGATGTGTTTGTCAAGTTCAAAGTTGCTATTGAGACTCAATTTACAACCAAAATCAAATGCTTGAGGAGCGACAATGGTGGTGAATACATTTCTAACAAATTCAAAGCCTTTTGCGATGAGCATGGGATCAAGAGGGAGTACACATGTCCAAGAACACCACAACAAAATGGAGTGGCCGAGAGGAAGAATAGAACCTTGTGTGAGAGTGCAAAGGCAATGAGATTGAATGCTAATCTTCCTAAACCTTTTTGGAGTGATGCTTTGTTGTGTGCAAATTTCCTATGCAATAGATGGCCAAGTGTTGTATTGGAAGGAAAAACCCCTTTTGAAGCTTTGTTTGGTACGAAGCCTAATGTCAAGTTTCTAAGAACTTTTGGATGCATTTGCTACTTCAACATTACTCTTGATGATAGAACTAAGGAGGATCCATCTTCAAGAAAGGGCATTTTTGTTGGTTATAGTGAAGTAAGCAAAGCATATAGGATTTATGTTCCTTCAATCAAGAAAGTGTTCACAAGTAGGGATGTCATTTTTGATGAAAGTAACATTCCAAAAGTTGTTTCAAGTGATGATGGTGTTGTTGCAACTAATGTGCTTGATGACAATGGAGTTGATGACACATTGGATGTGGATGTTGAAGAAGCCTCTTCAAGTCAAATTCCAAGGAGAACTCCAAGGCATAAAGTGAAACCCTCAAGGCTCACTTATGATGGCAAAGGTAAGCAAGTGGTGGATGGATCCAACTATGCTTTCCTAACTTCTTTTGATGTACCTTCATGTGTAGATGAAGCAAGGCAAAAAGAGGAATGGATCCAAGCAATGGATCTTGAGTTTGAAGCACTTATGAAGAACAACACATGGAGATTGGTGGAGCTTCCAAAGGGCAAAAGTGCAATTGGATGCAAATGGATCTTCAAGGTAAAGACAAATCAAGATGGATCTATCAACAAGTTGAAGGCAAGGTTGGTGGCTAAAGGTTATGCTCAAGAGCATGGCATTGACTATGAGGAAACCTTTGCACCCGTGGCAAAGATGGTGAGCATAAGAGTAATCATTTCCCTTGCAACTCTTTATGGATGGGATCTTTGGCAATTAGACATTTCTAATGCTTTCTTGAATGGTGATCTTGAAGAGGAAGTCTACATGGAGCAACCCGAGAGCTATGTTTCTCATAGCAAGCCTAATCATGTGTGTTTTCTACAAAAAAGTTTGTATGGTCTTAAGCAAGCACCAAGGAGTTGGTATGCTAGGCTTAACTCTTTTCTACTTTCTCAAAACTTCACTATGAGTGAGTATGATCATTCACTTTACTTTAGAATTAGTGCTAATGATGTTACAATCCTTCTAATTTATGTGGATGACATTATTTTAAGTGGAGGGAACAAGGAAGATATAGAAGATATCAAGAAAGCACTAAAAAAGGAATTTGAAGTGCATGATCTTGGTCTTTTGAGCTATATCTTAGGAATAGAAGTAATTAGAACTTCTCAAATCACTTTTATTTCACAAGAGAAGTATGCTATTTCTATTCTCAATAGATTTCATATGGTAGATGCAAATCCTATTGATACACCTATGGAATCACATGTAAAGCTAACTATAAGAGGTAATGAAAGATCCTTCGAGGACATTACTCTCTATAGGAAGCTAATAGGTTCTCTTATATATCTAACCATCACAAGACCTGATTTATCTTATTGTGTTGGTAGATTAAGCCAATTCATGCAAGATCCTAGCATAGAACATTGGAAACTAGGAAAGAGGATCTTGAGATACATCTCGGGAACAAAAGATTTTGGCATTGTTTATAGAGGCTCATCACCTAACTTATTTGGTTTTTCAGATTCAGATTTTGCAGGAGACCTTATGGATAGAAAATCCATAAATGCACATGCTATTTTCATAGGTGATGGAGCTATCTCATGGATGTCGAAGAAACAAGCAACTATATCACTTTCTTCTAGTGAGGCCGAGTACAAAGCTTTGACATCATGCACAAAGGAGATGGTGTGGATCAAGAGGATGATTATGGAGCTTCATTTGCTGGATTTTTCAGAGAGTCCAATCATCTTTTGTGACAACCTTTCAGCCCAAAGTCTAGCAAGCAATCCGGTTTTCCATGCAAGGAGCAAACATATCGAGGTGGCTTACCATTTTGTGAGAGAACAAGTGTTGGCAAAAGAGATCAAGCTTGAACATGTCCCATCAAAGGAATGTGTGGCTGATATCTTTACCAAAGCATTGGGAAAGGACTTATTTTTCAAGCATAGAACAAGTCTTGGTGTACTTTCTAAATCTATGCTAAAACTAGTTGAAGAGGGAGTGTGAAAAATTGTCAACTAGTAGTATTTTCCTAACTTAAGATTTTGTAGGCCTATGGCCAAATAAAAGTTAGAGATAGGTTCATACATGTATGTAGAGGCCCAAAGTATGTGTACACTACTTTTGAGGTCACATTAATTAGAGGAGGTCGAGTGTGGAGCTCTTCTATTGGCTCATAATTTGGTGCATTCCTATTTGACCAAATTTCTAGGTATATGGGTGAATCCTATTGGACCCCAATTTTAGCCTATCATAAGACAAGTGGCCAAGAGGCACTATGGCTGCTATAAATAGCCATCTCCACGAGTATGTACATATCTCATTTTCATTCTATTGAATGAATGTTATGCTCTTTGAAGATCCTATTTGACCAAATTTCTAGGTATATGGGTGAATCCTATTGGACCCCAATTTTAGCCTATCATAAGACAAGTGGCCAAGAGGCACTATGGCTGCTATAAATAGCCATCTCCACGAGTATGTACACATCTCATTTTCATTCTATTGAATGAATGTTATGCTCTTTGAAGGTCCATCTTCTTCTCTCTCACTTTTTTGTTCATATCTTGCATTCTAGCCACTAGAATTGTGATTTCTTTGTTGCTATGGCTTCACACGTGTGAAATGCAGGTTGTAGGCTCTGAAGTACGGACAGGGACAGCAAGTTTCTGTTTGTGGAAGCTTATGATCAGATTTTGATGTTTAGTTGATGTTTAGTATGCTTAACATCACAATTTCTATCATTTTTTCAATCTAGATGTGCATAACTTCCATGGCCAAGATCTTTATGAAACTTTAGCATCTTTTGGATCTGAGTTTTTCACATGGTATCAGAGCATTAGGCGGCCAAATGTGCAGGTTTTGCCAGATTTAGAAGAGATTTGTGGGCGAGTTTGCTTTTGTAGCATTCCAATCAAGTTTCTAGCTAAAAATCTTGTTGATTTATGTGTAGAAATTGGATCTTTGTGATCAAAACATCATTTGTATGCATTTCAATTGAAGTAGGGCGAATTCCCTCTGTACTTATCAGAATAAGGAGACAAAAATTGTTTTGGAAAGAGGGAGATGCAAGATCCAACAAGATCCTATTAGTTTTCCATTCTAGCATATAGTTTTTTGATTCAATTTCTTGCTTCTTCATGTCAAAAACTTCAAAATTGATGTAACCCTCTGATTTTCAGTTTGCTGAATGATTCAAGAGTGTATTTCAATCTTAGGAGTGAGGGAAAAGCAAGTATATTGAGGTTTGGTCTTGGTTTGATCAAGAAATCATAAAACTAGTGGCTAAAATTAAGGAAAAAGTGAGGAAAAGAGAGAAAAAGTAAGGTTTTAGGTTCCAAATCTTTGTGATTTCTTCTTGTGTTTCATTTGTTGATTCAAGAGAGTGCTTAGTGCATTGGAACAGGTCAAAGATCAGAGATCAATCATTGCAACATGGCTACAAATGGAGGCTACATGTTGGAAAGCAATGATAGGCTTACCTCCCTCAACTATTCTACTTGGAAAGTAAGGATGGAGTCTTTGCTTGAGATGAATGAGTTGATGGATATTGTTGTAGGTGTGGAGGAGAGACCTTTGGCACCTCAAGAACAATTGAGGTATGACAAGAGGGCAAAGAAAGCCCTTCACATGATCAAGATGAATGTGACAAATGAGCTTATCAAAGAGGTTGGTAAGTGCACATCATCTAGTGAAGCTTGGGAAGCCTTGAAGAAGGTTTATGAATCCAAGTCTACTTCTAGAGTGTTGACTTTAAGAAGGCAAATCTTTTCTTGTATGCAAAAGAAGAGTGAGAATGGACATGCTTTTGTTTTGAGAGTTAAAGCATTGAATGATGAGTTAGCATGCATTAATGATGGCATAAATAATGAGGAGCTTGTTCAAGTGATTCTCAATGGCTTGTTGGATGATCATGCTAATCTTGTTCAAAGTTATGCTATCCAAAAATGTTTACCAAGTGTTGGAGACTTGCAAGAGGTCTTGTTGGCTGAAGAATTCAGGTTGCAAGCAAGAGTGGGAGCATCTTCTACATCTCAAGGAGGAGAAGAGGAGGCAATGTTCTCTAAAGGCAAGTTCAAGGGCAAAGGTAAAAGCAATTGGTCTAAAGGGCAAGACCAAGGTGAGCACTCTACTTTTGGCAAAAAGAAGGATAGATCTAAGCTAAAATGTTTCTATTGTGGAGTCAAAGGGCATTTTGCTAGTGATTGTTTTAAGAAAAAGAGGGATCAAGGGGAAAAGCAAACCAATCTAACTATTGATGAGGGTGGGGATGAGCTTCTTTCAAATGATGCTTTTGTTATGTCATCTTGCTTGTTGGCTAATCATGGAGACATTGATCCTTGGTGGATTGATAGTGGAGCCACTTCTCATATGACATATCATAAAGAGTATTTTTCATCTTTAATGGCATTTGATGGTGATAGGAAGGTAATCTATACCGCAAATGATGGTGAGTGTGCAATCAAGGGGATTGGCACAATTCCTATTTCACTTTCTACAAATAGGAATATAGAATTGAAAGATGTTTTGCTCATTCCATCCATTACCAAGAACTTACTTAGTGTAAGCCAAATGCTTGACAAAGGATTCAAAGTTGAGTTTGATGGTGATGCTTGCTTGATCAAAAAGGGGTGTAGTATCATTGCAAAAGGGAAAAGGCAAGGGAAATTGTTCAAGCTTGATGCATGTGTTGTTGCTAACCAAGTTGGATGCATGGCAAATGAACAAATGTCAATTCAAGAGGTATGGCATAAAAGGATGGGACATCTCAACTACAAGGCCTTGGAGGTAATAGCCAAAAAGGAGGTAGTAAGGGGACTTCCCAAGTCTCTTACTTGCTTGAATCATGTTTGTGAAGAATGTGCTTTGTCTAAATCACATAGATTGCCATATACTAGATCTATATCTAGATCTAAGATGCCTTTTTCTCTCTTGCATTCGGATATTCATGGTGTTACTACAATTAGCAATGGAGGTGCTAAGATGTATGTAACTTTCATTGATGATTTTAGTAGATTTTGTTGGGTTTATCTACTAAAGAGCAAGGATGAGGTGTTTGATGTGTTTGTCAAGTTCAAAGTTGCTATTGAGACTCAATTTACAACCAAAATCAAATGCTTGAGGAGCGACAATGGTGGTGAATACATTTCTAACAAATTCAAAGCCTTTTGCGATGAGCATGGGATCAAGAGGGAGTACACATGTCCAAGAACACCACAACAAAATGGAGTGGCCGAGAGGAAGAATAGAACCTTGTGTGAGAGTGCAAAGGCAATGAGATTGAATGCTAATCTTCCTAAACCTTTTTGGAGTGATGCTTTGTTGTGTGCAAATTTCCTATGCAATAGATGGCCAAGTGTTGTATTGGAAGGAAAAACCCCTTTTGAAGCTTTGTTTGGTACGAAGCCTAATGTCAAGTTTCTAAGAACTTTTGGATGCATTTGCTACTTCAACATTACTCTTGATGATAGAACTAAGGAGGATCCATCTTCAAGAAAGGGCATTTTTGTTGGTTATAGTGAAGTAAGCAAAGCATATAGGATTTATGTTCCTTCAATCAAGAAAGTGTTCACAAGTAGGGATGTCATTTTTGATGAAAGTAACATTCCAAAAGTTGTTTCAAGTGATGATGGTGTTGTTGCAACTAATGTGCTTGATGACAATGGAGTTGATGACACATTGGATGTGGATGTTGAAGAAGCCTCTTCAAGTCAAATTCCAAGGAGAACTCCAAGGCATAAAGTGAAACCCTCAAGGCTCACTTATGATGGCAAAGGTAAGCAAGTGGTGGATGGATCCAACTATGCTTTCCTAACTTCTTTTGATGTACCTTCATGTGTAGATGAAGCAAGGCAAAAAGAGGAATGGATCCAAGCAATGGATCTTGAGTTTGAAGCACTTATGAAGAACAACACATGGAGATTGGTGGAGCTTCCAAAGGGCAAAAGTGCAATTGGATGCAAATGGATCTTCAAGGTAAAGACAAATCAAGATGGATCTATCAACAAGTTGAAGGCAAGGTTGGTGGCTAAAGGTTATGCTCAAGAGCATGGCATTGACTATGAGGAAACCTTTGCACCCGTGGCAAAGATGGTGAGCATAAGAGTAATCATTTCCCTTGCAACTCTTTATGGATGGGATCTTTGGCAATTAGACATTTCTAATGCTTTCTTGAATGGTGATCTTGAAGAGGAAGTCTACATGGAGCAACCCGAGAGCTATGTTTCTCATAGCAAGCCTAATCATGTGTGTTTTCTACAAAAAAGTTTGTATGGTCTTAAGCAAGCACCAAGGAGTTGGTATGCTAGGCTTAACTCTTTTCTACTTTCTCAAAACTTCACTATGAGTGAGTATGATCATTCACTTTACTTTAGAATTAGTGCTAATGATGTTACAATCCTTCTAATTTATGTGGATGACATTATTTTAAGTGGAGGGAACAAGGAAGATATAGAAGATATCAAGAAAGCACTAAAAAAGGAATTTGAAGTGCATGATCTTGGTCTTTTGAGCTATATCTTAGGAATAGAAGTAATTAGAACTTCTCAAATCACTTTTATTTCACAAGAGAAGTATGCTATTTCTATTCTCAATAGATTTCATATGGTAGATGCAAATCCTATTGATACACCTATGGAATCACATGTAAAGCTAACTATAAGAGGTAATGAAAGATCCTTCGAGGACATTACTCTCTATAGGAAGCTAATAGGTTCTCTTATATATCTAACCATCACAAGACCTGATTTATCTTATTGTGTTGGTAGATTAAGCCAATTCATGCAAGATCCTAGCATAGAACATTGGAAACTAGGAAAGAGGATCTTGAGATACATCTCGGGAACAAAAGATTTTGGCATTGTTTATAGAGGCTCATCACCTAACTTATTTGGTTTTTCAGATTCAGATTTTGCAGGAGACCTTATGGATAGAAAATCCATAAATGCACATGCTATTTTCATAGGTGATGGAGCTATCTCATGGATGTCGAAGAAACAAGCAACTATATCACTTTCTTCTAGTGAGGCCGAGTACAAAGCTTTGACATCATGCACAAAGGAGATGGTGTGGATCAAGAGGATGATTATGGAGCTTCATTTGCTGGATTTTTCAGAGAGTCCAATCATCTTTTGTGACAACCTTTCAGCCCAAAGTCTAGCAAGCAATCCGGTTTTCCATGCAAGGAGCAAACATATCGAGGTGGCTTACCATTTTGTGAGAGAACAAGTGTTGGCAAAAGAGATCAAGCTTGAACATGTCCCATCAAAGGAATGTGTGGCTGATATCTTTACCAAAGCATTGGGAAAGGACTTATTTTTCAAGCATAGAACAAGTCTTGGTGTACTTTCTAAATCTATGCTAAAACTAGTTGAAGAGGGAGTGTGAAAAATTGTCAACTAGTAGTATTTTCCTAACTTAAGATTTTGTAGGCCTATGGCCAAATAAAAGTTAGAGATAGGTTCATACATGTATGTAGAGGCCCAAAGTATGTGTACACTACTTTTGAGGTCACATTAATTAGAGGAGGTCGAGTGTGGAGCTCTTCTATTGGCTCATAATTTGGTGCATTCCTATTTGACCAAATTTCTAGGTATATGGGTGAATCCTATTGGACCCCAATTTTAGCCTATCATAAGACAAGTGGCCAAGAGGCACTATGGCTGCTATAAATAGCCATCTCCACGAGTATGTACACATCTCATTTTCATTCTATTGAATGAATGTTATGCTCTTTGAAGATCCATCTTCTTCTCTCTCACTTTTTTGTTCATATCTTGCATTCTAGCCACTAGAATTGTGATTTCTTTGTTGCTATGGCTTCACACGTGTGAAATGCAGGTTGTAGGCTCTGAAGTACGGACAGGGACAGCAAGTTTCTGTTTGTGGAAGCTTATGATCAGATTTTGATGTTTAGTTGATGTTTAGTATGTTTAACATCACAATTTCTATCATTTTTTCAATCTAGATGTGCATAACTTCCATGGCCAAGATCTTTATGAAACTTTAGCATCTTTTGGATCTGAGTTTTTCACATGGGTTTTTCACATGATACCATGTGAAAAACTCAGATCCAAAAGATGCTAAAGTTTCATAAAGATCTTGGCCATGGAAGTTATGCACATCTAGATTGAAAAAATGATAGAAATTGTGATGTTAAGCATACTAAACATCAACTAAACATCAAAATCTGATCATAAGCTTCCACAAACAGAAACTTGCTGTCCCTGTCCGTACTTCAGAGCCTACAACCTGCATTTCACACGTGTGAAGCCATAGCAACAAAGAAATCACAATTCTAGTGGCTAGAATGCAAGATATGAACAAAAAAGTGAGAGAGAAGAAGATGGATCTTCAAAGAGCATAACATTCATTCAATAGAATGAAAATGAGATGTGTACATACTCGTGGAGATGGCTATTTATAGCAGCCATAGTGCCTCTTGGCCACTTGTCTTATGATAGGCTAAAATTGGGGTCCAATAGGATTCACCCATATACCTAGAAATTTGGTCAAATAGGAATGCACCAAATTATGAGCCAATAGAAGAGCTCCACACTCGACCTCCTCTAATTAATGTGACCTCAAAAGTAGTGTACACATACTTTGGGCCTCTACATACATGTATGAACCTATCTCTAACTTTTATTTGGCCATAGGCCTACAAAATCTCAAGTTAGGAAAATACTACTAGTTGACAATTTTTCACACTCCCTCTTCAACTAGTTTTAGCATAGATTTAGAAAGTACACCAAGACTTGTTCTATGCTTGAAAAATAAGTCCTTTCCCAATGCTTTGGTAAAGATATCAGCCACACATTCCTTTGATGGGACATGTTCAAGCTTGATCTCTTTTGCCAACACTTGTTCTCTCACAAAATGGTAAGCCACCTCGATATGTTTGCTCCTTGCATGGAAAACCGGATTGCTTGCTAGACTTTGGGCTGAAAGGTTGTCACAAAAGATGATTGGACTCTCTGAAAAATCCAGCAAATGAAGCTCCATAATCATCCTCTTGATCCACACCATCTCCTTTGTGCATGATGTCAAAGCTTTGTACTCGGCCTCACTAGAAGAAAGTGATATAGTTGCTTGTTTCTTCGACATCCATGAGATAGCTCCATCACCTATGAAAATAGCATGTGCATTTATGGATTTTCTATCCATAAGGTCTCCTGCAAAATCTGAATCTGAAAAACCAAATAAGTTAGGTGATGAGCCTCTATAAACAATGCCAAAATCTTTTGTTCCCGAGATGTATCTCAAGATCCTCTTTCCTAGTTTCCAATGTTCTATGCTAGGATCTTGCATGAATTGGCTTAATCTACCAACACAATAAGATAAATCAGGTCTTGTGATGGTTAGATATATAAGAGAACCTATTAGCTTCCTATAGAGAGTAATGTCCTCGAAGGATCTTTCATTACCTCTTATAGTTAGCTTTACATGTGATTCCATAGGTGTATCAATAGGATTTGCATCTACCATATGAAATCTATTGAGAATAGAAATAGCATACTTCTCTTGTGAAATAAAAGTGATTTGAGAAGTTCTAATTACTTCTATTCCTAAGATATAGCTCAAAAGACCAAGATCATGCACTTCAAATTCCTTTTTTAGTGCTTTCTTGATATCTTCTATATCTTCCTTGTTCCCTCCACTTAAAATAATGTCATCCACATAAATTAGAAGGATTGTAACATCATTAGCACTAATTCTAAAGTAAAGTGAATGATCATACTCACTCATAGTGAAGTTTTGAGAAAGTAGAAAAGAGTTAAGCCTAGCATACCAACTCCTTGGTGCTTGCTTAAGACCATACAAACTTTTTTGTAGAAAACACACATGATTAGGCTTGCTATGAGAAACATAGCTCTCGGGTTGCTCCATGTAGACTTCCTCTTCAAGATCACCATTCAAGAAAGCATTAGAAATGTCTAATTGCCAAAGATCCCATCCATAAAGAGTTGCAAGGGAAATGATTACTCTTATGCTCACCATCTTTGCCACGGGTGCAAAGGTTTCCTCATAGTCAATGCCATGCTCTTGAGCATAACCTTTAGCCACCAACCTTGCCTTCAACTTGTTGATAGATCCATCTTGATTTGTCTTTACCTTGAAGATCCATTTGCATCCAATTGCACTTTTGCCCTTTGGAAGCTCCACCAATCTCCATGTGTTGTTCTTCATAAGTGCTTCAAACTCAAGATCCATTGCTTGGATCCATTCCTCTTTTTGCCTTGCTTCATCTACACATGAAGGTACATCAAAAGAAGTTAGGAAAGCATAGTTGGATCCATCCACCACTTGCTTACCTTTGCCATCATAAGTGAGCCTTGAGGGTTTCACTTTATGCCTTGGAGTTCTCCTTGGAATTTGACTTGAAGAGGCTTCTTCAACATCCACATCCAATGTGTCATCAACTCCATTGTCATCAAGCACATTAGTTGCAACAACACCATCATCACTTGAAACAACTTTTGGAATGTTACTTTCATCAAAAATGACATCCCTACTTGTGAACACTTTCTTGATTGAAGGAACATAAATCCTATATGCTTTGCTTACTTCACTATAACCAACAAAAATGCCCTTTCTTGAAGATGGATCCTCCTTAGTTCTATCATCAAGAGTAATGTTGAAGTAGCAAATGCATCCAAAAGTTCTTAGAAACTTGACATTAGGCTTCGTACCAAACAAAGCTTCAAAAGGGGTTTTTCCTTCCAATACAACACTTGGCCATCTATTGCATAGGAAATTTGCACACAACAAAGCATCACTCCAAAAAGGTTTAGGAAGATTAGCATTCAATCTCATTGCCTTTGCACTCTCACACAAGGTTCTATTCTTCCTCTCGGCCACTCCATTTTGTTGTGGTGTTCTTGGACATGTGTACTCCCTCTTGATCCCATGCTCATCGCAAAAGGCTTTGAATTTGTTAGAAATGTATTCACCACCATTGTCGCTCCTCAAGCATTTGATTTTGGTTGTAAATTGAGTCTCAATAGCAACTTTGAACTTGACAAACACATCAAACACCTCATCCTTGCTCTTTAGTAGATAAACCCAACAAAATCTACTAAAATCATCAATGAAAGTTACATACATCTTAGCACCTCCATTGCTAATTGTAGTAACACCATGAATATCCGAATGCAAGAGAGAAAAAGGCATCTTAGATCTAGATATAGATCTAGTATATGGCAATCTATGTGATTTAGACAAAGCACATTCTTCACAAACATGATTCAAGCAAGTAAGAGACTTGGGAAGTCCCCTTACTACCTCCTTTTTGGCTATTACCTCCAAGGCCTTGTAGTTGAGATGTCCCATCCTTTTATGCCATACCTCTTGAATTGACATTTGTTCATTTGCCATGCATCCAACTTGGTTAGCAACAACACATGCATCAAGCTTGAACAATTTCCCTTGCCTTTTCCCTTTTGCAATGATACTACACCCCTTTTTGATCAAGCAAGCATCACCATCAAACTCAACTTTGAATCCTTTGTCAAGCATTTGGCTTACACTAAGTAAGTTCTTGGTAATGGATGGAATGAGCAAAACATCTTTCAATTCTATATTCCTATTTGTAGAAAGTGAAATAGGAATTGTGCCAATCCCCTTGATTGCACACTCACCATCATTTGCGGTATAGATTACCTTCCTATCACCATCAAATGCCATTAAAGATGAAAAATACTCTTTATGATATGTCATATGAGAAGTGGCTCCACTATCAATCCACCAAGGATCAATGTCTCCATGATTAGCCAACAAGCAAGATGACATAACAAAAGCATCATTTGAAAGAAGCTCATCCCCACCCTCATCAATAGTTAGATTGGTTTGCTTTTCCCCTTGATCCCTCTTTTTCTTAAAACAATCACTAGCAAAATGCCCTTTGACTCCACAATAGAAACATTTTAGCTTAGATCTATCCTTCTTTTTGCCAAAAGTAGAGTGCTCACCTTGGTCTTGCCCTTTAGACCAATTGCTTTTACCTTTGCCCTTGAACTTGCCTTTAGAGAACATTGCCTCCTCTTCTCCTCCTTGAGATGTAGAAGATGCTCCCACTCTTGCTTGCAACCTGAATTCTTCAGCCAACAAGACCTCTTGCAAGTCTCCAACACTTGGTAAACATTTTTGGATAGCATAACTTTGAACAAGATTAGCATGATCATCCAACAAGCCATTGAGAATCACTTGAACAAGCTCCTCATTATTTATGCCATCATTAATGCATGCTAACTCATCATTCAATGCTTTAACTCTCAAAACAAAAGCATGTCCATTCTCACTCTTCTTTTGCATACAAGAAAAGATTTGCCTTCTTAAAGTCAACACTCTAGAAGTAGACTTGGATTCATAAACCTTCTTCAAGGCTTCCCAAGCTTCACTAGATGATGTGCACTTACCAACCTCTTTGATAAGCTCATTTGTCACATTCATCTTGATCATGTGAAGGGCTTTCTTTGCCCTCTTGTCATACCTCAATTGTTCTTGAGGTGCCAAAGGTCTCTCCTCCACACCTACAACAATATCCATCAACTCATTCATCTCAAGCAAAGACTCCATCCTTACTTTCCAAGTAGAATAGTTGAGGGAGGTAAGCCTATCATTGCTTTCCAACATGTAGCCTCCATTTGTAGCCATGTTGCAATGATTGATCTCTGATCTTTGACCTGTTCCAATGCACTAAGCACTCTCTTGAATCAACAAATGAAACACAAGAAGAAATCACAAAGATTTGGAACCTAAAACCTTACTTTTTCTCTCTTTTCCTCACTTTTTCCTTAATTTTAGCCACTAGTTTTATGATTTCTTGATCAAACCAAGACCAAACCTCAATATACTTGCTTTTCCCTCACTCCTAAGATTGAAATACACTCTTGAATCATTCAGCAAACTGAAAATCAGAGGGTTACATCAATTTTGAAGTTTTTGACATGAAGAAGCAAGAAATTGAATCAAAAAACTATATGCTAGAATGGAAAACTAATAGGATCTTGTTGGATCTTGCATCTCCCTCTTTCCAAAACAATTTTTGTCTCCTTATTCTGATAAGTACAGAGGGAATTCGCCCTAATTCAATTGAAATGCATACAAATGATGTTTTGATCACAAAGATCCAATTTCTACACATAAATCAACAAGATTTTTAGCTAGAAACTTGATTGGAATGCTACAAAAGCAAACTCGCCCACAAATCTCTTCTAAATCTGGCAAAACCTGCACATTTGGCCGCCTAATGCTCTGATACCATGTGAAAAACTCAGATCCAAAAGATGCTAAAGTTTCATAAAGATCTTGGCCATGGAAGTTATGCACATCTAGATTGAAAAAATGATAGAAATTGTGATGTTAAGCATACTAAACATCAACTAAACATCAAAATCTGATCATAAGCTTCCACAAACAGAAACTTGCTGTCCCTGTCCGTACTTCAGAGCCTACAACCTGCATTTCACACGTGTGAAGCCATAGCAACAAAGAAATCACAATTCTAGTGGCTAGAATGCAAGATATGAACAAAAAAGTGAGAGAGAAGAAGATGGATCTTCAAAGAGCATAACATTCATTCAATAGAATGAAAATGAGATGTGTACATACTCGTGGAGATGGCTTCAACTCCACTAATTGTGCCTATTTTATTTCTCATGAGGAGCCGAAGGATGTATATGATGCTATCAACTCAAAGGAATCGTACCTTGCCATGAAGGAAGAATATGATACTTTGATGGCCAATAATACATGGGAACTTGTGGATCTTCCATCCAACAAGCATACCATTGGTTGCAAATGGGTTTTTTGAGTCAAGTATAATCAAGATGGCACAATCAACAAGTACAAGGCTAGGCTTTGTGCTAAAGGATTTGATCAAGTATATGGACTTGATTATGAGGAGACCTTTGCCCCAGTTGCAAAGATGGTGTCAATTAGAATCATAATTTCTCTTGCTTGTTTTTTCAATTGGCAAATTCTTCAACTAGATGTTTCTAATGCATTTCTAAATGGCTATCTAGAAGAAGAGATCTACATGGATCAACCTATTGGGTTCATCCATGATGAGGAAAAAGTTTGCTTGTTCTTCAAAAGTTTATATGGATTAAAACAAGCCCGAAGGTCATGGTATTCTCGACTTAACACCTTTCTTGAGTCACTAGGATTTAATCTTAGTAACTATGATCCTTCCTTATATGTCAAGTTTTTTGATAAAGATATTGTCATCCTTCTTATTTATGTTGATGATATCATTCTGACAGGAAGTTGTATCAAGTTAGTTTGAGGAAACCAAGATTGCACTTGGAAAAGAATTCAAGATGCAAGATCTTGGAAACATACACTATATTCTAGGATTAGAGATTGACTTTCTTAAAGATAAGGCTTTCATATGTCAGTCTAAGTATGCTCTTTCAATGTTAAAAAAGTTCAATATGTTGAATTGTAAGAGTATAGAAACACCTATGGAGCAAAATGTAAAGGACTCTAAGAAAGGTGATGAAAGATCCTTTGAGGACATCACACTTTTTAGAAGTCTTATAGGCTCCTTAGTTTGGCTCACAATAACTAGACCTGACATAAGCTTTAGTGTTCATAAGTTGAGTCAGGCTATGCAAAATCCTTCAATTTATCATTGGAAAAAGGCCAAGAGAGTGCTTAGATATATATCTTCAACTTTTGATTTTGGTTTATTATATAAAAGTGAATATCTTTCTATTATTGGTTATTCTGACTTGGATTTTGCAAGTGATAGAGCAGATCGGAAATCTACAAGTGCTTATTTCATATATCTTGGAGGAAACTTGATATCTTGGCTTTCCAAAAAGCAAGATACTGTACCACTCTCATCATGTGAAGCTAAGTACAAGGCGCTCACTACAACAACAAAGGAAGTGCTTTGGATCAAGAGGTTACTAGTGGAGCTAAAGATAATTATGGAAGAAAATATACCTATGATCATGTGTGACAACATTTAAGCTCAAGCCCTTGCCAACAACCCAATATTCCATGCAAGGAGCAAACATATCGAAGTTGCACATCACTTCATGAGAGAGAAGCTCATTGGAGGTGAAATCAAATTGGAGCACATCGACACTTCATCTTGCATTGCAGATATGCTCACCAAACCTTTGAGCAAAAGTTCCTTCAACAAGCATAGAGCCAACCTTGGAGTTATACCAACATCCATGTTCAAATCAATATAGATCATTTTTAGGAGGAGTGTTAAAATTGAAAAACAATCCATATTGATTTCTTGGCTTGCTACAAATGTTGTACCATGCAAGTATGTAGCTCATTAATGTAAAATGCCAAGTTTGGCCTACATAGAAGTCGAGCTACATGGTTATGTAGCATGATTATGCTTGTAGAAACTCGTGGCTTCTTGACTTTGAGATTGCTTCTTCTTGAAGCACTCCGAGGCATAGTGCCCCACCTTGCCACAAAAGTAGCTTTTGATCTTTGACTTATCCTTCTTTGGCTTGCTCGAGCTTGGACTTGAAGATTCTTCTTGATCTTCACCTTTGACTTGATTCTTCTTGAATGCAGCACCCTTGCCTTTGGACTTGCTCTTTCTCTTGGTGAAAAGAGCCTTGTCATCTCCATCCTTGAGGGAGAGCTTCTCCATCCTTGACCTGATGTGAGTTCTCCTACTCTCCTCGGCCATGAGGACTCCTTGGAGATCTTCAAGTGAGGGCAACTTGCCCATAATTGCATAGCCTTGCACTAGGTTAGCCAAATCCACACTCAAACCATTCAAGATTAGTTGAACAAGTTCACTTTCCGTAATGGAATCTCCTATGTAAGCAAGCTCCTTGTTTAAGTCTTCAACTCTCAACGCATATGAATGTCCACTCTCTCCTTTAGCTTGAAAACATTGAAGGATTTGATTCTTCAAGGATAGCAACCTTGAAGTATTCCTGGATTCATATATCTTTTGAAGAGTTTCCCATGCTTCTTGAGCCGAGGTGCAAGCACCTACCTCCTTAAGAAGCTCATAAGCTACATTCATTTTTATACAATGGAGAGCAACCTTGCACCTCCTTTTGTATTTTGTAGCTTCTTGAGGGTGAATGGGCTCATCCTCTTCACCACTCACTATATCCATTAGATCTTGTAAAATAAGAATTGATTTCATTCTTATCTTCCAAATTGAATAACTAGAAGCATTCAATCTATCATGTGAATCCAAAAGATACGCATTCATTGAAGCCATCTATCTTAAACAAGATCTTGATCACAAGGATAGATGCAAAATAGAAATGATTGAAAGACTAGCTATCCCACTACCTAGGGACTTGATAAAGCTCAAAACTTGACCTCTCAATAAGATCCTACCTGATCTTAAGCCAAATCAAATCTATGAATGTCAACAAGAATGGAAACTAGCTTGAATTTGCATAAAAAATGGATCTAGAATTGCCTCCTCCTTGATCTCGACTTCACAAGGCTATAAGATTCACCTAACCTGAACCAAAAGGAATCATATGCACATAAATGCCTCTTCAAGAAAGTCTGTCTGACAGTTTGTCCAAATGAGAGAATGGATGAAACAGAGAGAACTGGAGGGTGATGTAGTGGATGCATGGTCACTTTGGCTATGTAGCTATTGTTGCCAAATCCTGAGTTTGCAACTCAACAGCTAACTTCTGGTCTTCTAGTTGTTGTTTGAGATCTAACAGCTCCTGTTTGAGATTGTCGATCGTCTCCACTGCCTCAAAATACTCTGGATGGTCATCGACTCCTGAGCAGGCAGGCACAACTTGCAATTGCTACGTCAGATCATCAATTCGCAGCAGGGCCTGTACGTATTCATTATGAAAATTTGGCCCACTGCAAGTTTGGTTGGCTTCCATAGATAACTCCTTCAACTCAGCCAACTCTTCCTCGACAAGTGCCTTCGCATCCTCAAGCGGTTGTAGGAACTCGACTCAAAAATTTGCGAGCATCTGGCCTTGGAGCTGGTTCAGCTTCAAGAGGTCTATTGTGATAGAGCTATTGAAATGGAAAAATAATCCATCTTGACTTTAGGCTTGCTACAATATTTTACCATGCAAGTATGTTGCAAGTTTGGCCTAAATAGAACTCGAGCTACATGGATATGTCACATCTAGAATGATGAGTGCAACTTGCATAAAGTTTGTAGACATAGAATTAGCAAAATTATGCTTGTAGAAACTCGTGGCGATTCACATGCATTAATTGTAAGTGATCCATAGTGACATGCAAGGCATGCACAAAGTGTAATAGACACATGCATGATGATTTGTACATTTTATAGTTAGAACTAGCACACTTGGAAAAAGTTGGTAGAGTTTTATGCATGAGAAGTGTCACATAGACTCTAGTTTTCACTTTAGATGTCATTAAATGATGGATGGATGTGGTTCTACCTCGAGCTACCTCAAACTCCATAAATATGTGTAACTCTCCTCATATTTTATAATTAAGAACCAAAGCTTTGCAGCTATCTCATGCCATTTTGGATCCACACACTTTTCGCTTGTTATCTCTCTATCTTTCTCTCTCTAACTCGTGTTGAGGCTAATGCTAATACACTGATATCTTGTACTTTTGCTCATTATTGATTTATTGCTATCATATTCTGATGCTTAGCATGCTAGATTGTGGTTAAGCCATACCTTTTGAACTAGACCTTGTTAATCAATCTAGAATCAGGTTACTGTGCTAATCACAAAGCTTAATTAGATCCATCATACTTGTGGAAATTTCTCACATGTGTGAATTCTGAAAATTTTGTCATGATATTAGAGCCAAATTAAGCTTTGCATGCTAACATCTCCGATTGTTCAAGAAATTGAGAGCTAATTCAAGCAAAAAAATAGTTTTGCACTTTTTCTCATCTTTCTTTGAAGTGTATTTGGATCAAATCGGATTGGACCTGAATTTTCAGACCTGAATAGTGGTAGTACAGAATTCAGAAATTCCGCACGTGTGAAAATCAGAGACTTTCAGTCCCTTCTATCTCCTTGCTTGTAGATCCAAAGATAGTGGTGTTATAACTTGATGGAAAGCTTATGATCTGTACTTTCCGTAGAAATTGAAACCAAACAATCTGATGTGTCTATCAAGCGCTATAAGCTCTTAAAGTGGATAGGGATAGGTCCAAAATCCGAGTGACAGCATTTTGATTTGATTCAACATTGCTTTGTTCTGAATCCATTGTTTTGAGCATCCTACACAAGAAACTGAACATCAAGACTAAGTTTGAAGTAATTGAACACCCTTTGAGCCTTCCAAGTGTCAATAGTGTTTTCTTCTGAAGCATTTCACACGTGCCAAAAGTAGGATTCAAACTAGCCAAAGTGCATCAATCCACTTTGTGTGTCTGATCTAGGTAATTTGTCTTGTGGAATATTTGAGATTCATCTCAAATACAATTGCAAGTGTTTCACATAGGAAGGTAGTACATCCTTGAAAATACCTATAGTGAAAGAGAGCAGCAACTTTAAATCTGATTGGAACAAGCTCAAACATATTGCAGTCCAATAACTAAGAAGTCTTCATCTAAATGGCACCTCTGGGAGGATATCTTCTAGAAGCAAATGAAAGACTAAATACTTCTAATTACTCAATTTGGAAGTTCAGAATGGAGTCTATTTTGATACTCCAGGATGTTATGGACATTGTGCTTGTTGTTGAGGAGGAGCCTCAAGCACAGGCTAAAATTCCTAAGTATATGAAGAGAGCTAAACTGGCTCTACATTTCATTAAGATGAATGTATCTAATGAAATTTTGAGAGAGATAGGACTTTGCACTACAGCCAAAGAATCTTGGGATGCACTCAAGTCCATCTATGAAGCAAAGAATACTTCTAGAATACTCACTCTTAGAAATCAAATTTTCCAAAGTTTCCAAAGAAGTGAAGAGAGTGCATCAAACTATGTTCTGAGAGTTAAAGATTTACATAGAGAGCTTTCCTGTGTTGGTGTTACAATTAACCGAGATGAGTTAGTTCAAGTCATTTTAAATGGCTTGAGAGATGACTATGATAATCATGTTCAGTCTTTTGCCATTAAGGAGGAGTTGTCTAATCTAGAAACTCTCCAAGGAATCCTTATTTCTGAAGAATCTAGGCAAAGCTATAAACTGTCCAGGATGAACAAACTCGAGCATGGTGGAAGTGACAAAGCCCTCTTTGCCAAAGACAAGCATAAAGGAAGGAGTAAGAACCAATTCTCTCAAGCATCCAACAAAGACAAAGCCAAAGATCGAGACAAAGATGGTGAAGAGGATGATTCATCTCATCCCTCTACTTCAAAGACCAAGAAGAAGAAAGTAAAGTGTTTCTTTTGTGGCAAGAGGGGGCACTATGCCTCTAATTGCTTTAAGAAGAAAAACCAACTCAAGCAATCTAATCTCTCCAAAGAGATTGAAGAAGATTCTGTTGCAAATGATGGAGAAGGGTCACTTATGGTGTCCAGTTTTTCTTCATCACCTTTCAAGAAAGATGGATCTTGGTACATAAATTGTGGAGCTTCTTCACATATGTGTCGTTTAAAGGAGTCTTTTGACTCAGTTGTACCTTATAAAGGACTTAAGAGATCTATTTACACTGCTAATGATCATGAGTGCTCTATAGAAGAAATTGGATGGGTGAAAATAGACAATAGGTGTCGAGTCTTCACTTGGAGGTACATTATGCTGCTGGGTTTTGTTGGGTGCAAGAGTAGGGGCTTGGCGTTGGATTTGTGCATGAGTTAAGACCCATGCTAGATGAGTTTTAATTGGCAATATTTCTACTTGCACGGAACAGACAGGAGCAGTTGGTTTAGATCAGGATGGACAGTCCTTCACGTGGTGTTCAATGCCGCAATTTTCACAAGCTGGTGGGAAGTGAAGTTTATTTGGACAACGAATACTTGGGTGTTTACCTACGCAGATAAAACATCCTCGTCTTGGTGAAAGTTGATGCGTGGAAAACACAGCTTGGTTAGGATCGTAGGTTTGGGCATTGGGGTCAACGACTAGAGCATTAGAATCATATCTATAATAAACAATTATCTCAATGATATATTGTGGTATAATAATCGATGGTATTGGAATCAAGATAGTGGACAACTTGTTGTGGAGCAGGTTGGTTAACGACAAATTGTTGACGTGGTGGTTGGTACTAATTTGGTGTGGTTGGGTTGGTACACCCCTGGTCGTGGAATAGACTGTTGTGGAGGATAGGGGCGGTATGTGCGATACATGGGTCTGGGCGCTGCTAGAAAATGATTTCGCAATTGAGGGCATTCATTAGCAATGTGATGCTGTGAAAAGATTGGGCACATACATTCTCTCTTGTTGGAAAAGATTTCTCAGCAATCTGTTTCATGGCGGTTTGGAAATCAACAACGAGTTTATCCATATGAGATTGTTGAGCTTTTTGCCAGGTTTCCATTTGATGCAGAAGTTTAGAAGATTGGGCAGCATTGTCAGACTTCGGGTGATTAAGATGGCCATGATTCTTAGATTTCTTTTCACGATGGTCAAAGTCGTCATCAGGACCTTCGTCTTCTTCACGGATAGCATCAGTCATTACGTCTTTAAGTTGATCATAAAGGTCAACTGGTTTTAGTTCACGGTGGATGTTTTTAGGCAGTCCCACCAAGAACAATTTGATGGCCATACATTTGGTAATATTTTCGTCAACACATTATACTTTGAGACGTTTCAAATGCTCAATGTAGTTTCGAACAGACTCTTCGACGTATTTTGATATGGTTGATTTGGATGAATGGGCTGTGAGTCAGTTTGGATGGTTTGAAACGCTTGATGAGAGTGTCTTTGATGGTGGTCCAAGAAACAAGATCAGGAGCTTCGAGGTTAAGATACCACTCTTTGGCTGTAGCATCGGGAATCGTCTGAGCTTTTCGGTTTCAGAGGTATCTCCATAGAAACGGCATGTATTATCAAAGTCTTGGAGAAATCTAACTGGTTCAGATTCTCCATCGTGATTTGGTGCCTCGATACTTGGAATTCTGTGTTTTAGTCATGGAGGAGCCCGGAACTGAAATAAAACTAACTAAGATAACAAGCAATAAAATCCTTGCTAAGGCTTACCCAACCACATTTCGAGTTTTTGGCTGAGAACAACAATAGAGAATGTAAAGCCCTAAGTCAGTGTACGAGAGAATAGAATGGATGTCAGCTCAATTTATAAAGACATATATCGGCCATATACCTACATTTCGGGAGCAATTCAAAGCAAGAAATGAAAAATGGTTCTTGAGGCCGAAATAGTTTATTTTTAAAAGCCTTTGTGTCAATGAAGACAATTATGAATGCATTTTTGAAGGGAGGGTGGTTATGAAGAAGATACACTTCCAAGGGTTGTTGGAGTAGTTTACACAACGGACTTTTCAATATGCGCTTGCAGCAAAGCTCATTCATGTGTATTCCAACACCCTCTCCTCTCTTTCTCAGATGCGACCATGCTATCCAATTCAATACATTCTTGATATTCGGTTCTGACTTTGCTTGAGCAACTTGAAAAATGTTGTGTGTATCAAATGTGATAACCATTAATGCATCAACAGGCCTGCGCAGACCTGGAGTTTGAGGTCGTTGTTTGAGATCTGTAGCGCGACCGTCCACAATGAGATTGTTGATGGCTATAAGAGAGACCTCTCCAACATGACCTCTCTTAGATTTTTGAGAGAAATGATGATGCCTCCAGCGCCACCTCTCCAGCCCACGATCTCTTTCCTTTCTTGCTGGATGAAAGGGAAGACTCGTTAAAGAATGACTGCCAGATCCTACCATTCAGGAAATGCTAACACTCTGCTGAAAAAAACGAAGAGACCAACAAACATTTTGAAAAAGAATCTATACTCATTACAAAAAACCACACTTGAAGAGATCCGTAACCTATGGACAGTCCCTTGATTGAAACTTAAGTCAGAGCAAAAGAGACTTAGGTAATTTTCATAGTTTATCTTTGTTTTTACTCATGTCTTAATTCAATTCATAATAGATATAGAAAATGAGTAAATGTTATTATGTGTACACTTGAAATGGCTATGTCGAATACAATAACATATATATATATATATATATATATAACATTTATTTATCATGAATGTTTAACACACTAAAAATTTGATTTTAGATTCTGTTTTTTATAACAAAATATTCTATATATATTATCTATATTCTATATTCTATATATATTATCTATATATTCCAAGAACCACATATTATAGCATGACAAGACCATTGGAAAATATGGTCCAAGATTTCATAGATAGATCATGCAATTCTATAAATGATTGAATCACATTAAGTGTGAATGTTCATGATCTCTTGTGAAGGATGTAAGTCATGAAAATAATTTTTGGAATTATGAAATTTACTAATGTGTAATTGGAAATCATACTAAATATTTCAATTTGAAAGATAATGGGAATGATTTCATACAATTCACCAAATTGAAATCTAATTGTTATCTATCAACTTCCAAGGCAATCACATAAGTATCATAATTAGATCAGGACAAAATAGTTGTATACAAAGTTTT
Source organism: Diphasiastrum complanatum (assembly GCA_029204225.1). Classification (NCBI taxonomy): domain Eukaryota; kingdom Viridiplantae; phylum Streptophyta; class Lycopodiopsida; order Lycopodiales; family Lycopodiaceae; genus Diphasiastrum; species Diphasiastrum complanatum. The sequence continues at coordinate 27,311,072 of CM055099.1, forward strand.
CTTGATTGGAGAGGATACGAGAATTAGTAAATGGAAAACATTTATATCATTGAAACAAATCTTTTGAGATGGATTACTTATGATGAGAATGGGCTCAAACTTACGTTACCTTCTAGTATAATCTATGGCAATATCTTAAATGGAAACCCAATAGCTGGCTTCATAACCACATAAAACCCCGCTATAGTGTTGTGAACACTATTAAGCAACAAAAGAAACATACTACATGTTTTATGGCGACCATAATGGGATAAGATCCATGAAAGCCAGATACTCTAGAGGTATCCTAGTTCATAGTGCCATAGAGGATTTAGAAGGTTTAGAAATATGAATGCTCCTAATGTGATAGAGATTGGACAAGTACAAAAGGGAAACATACATCTTGATAAAAAAGAAAAAGAAAAAATTTATACCATGAACATTTCACATGGAATTGATCTCATGAAATCTTTTATATGTGTTTTGATTTTGAACGGATAATCATGATTTAATGATTGTATAATAGATGAAGAATGAATGACTATAGATGATAAGGTGTGATAAAAATTGTTGTTTGGACTTGGTGATATATGTGAGATGTGTGTGCAAGATTGAGTGTTTTCATGATTGAGTAATATGATAGTTTCAAGATCTATGGAAGCAGTAAGGTTAAAAATGCTGGTGTCTCAACGCAAATTTTATGACTGCCCAATTGGACTATTGAATTCTATGTGCATACAGATGCATCAAAGTATGTTGTTGGAGCTATCTTGACCTAGCCAGGAGAATGTAAAAAGGATTTTCAAATCCGTTTTGCTAGCCGACAGCTCAGTGTTACATAAATGAATTATTCAACCACAGAGTGAGAAGCACTGGCAATGATTTTTGTAGTCAAGAAATTTAAAAACATTATTTGATGGCCACCCACTTTGAGTTTTATATGGACCATCAAGCCTTGTTATATCTGGTAAATAAAACTTGCAATAGAGGATGAATGGGCCGCAGATATAGTAGAATACCTAATGCGAAGCCAACCTCAGGCGAAGCAGCGGAAGTTGGTACTCAAAGCTCGACCTTATCAGTTGATTGCCAACCAATTATATAGACGAGGACTCGATGACATCCTCAAAAGATGTGTTCTTCCACATTAAACCACCCAGATTATATCATTGTCACATGAGGGCATGAGTGGTGGTCATTTTGCATCTGACATTACAGTTCACAAAATTTTACAATCAAGATGCTAGTGGCCGACAATTTACAAGGATACAGAAGAATACTTACAAAAATTTAATGTATCCCAACGAGCCAGGAGGCCTACTAGGCTTAATTATGATCTATTACATCTAGTCATGGCTCAAGCACCCTTTGAGAAATGGGGATTGAACTATATTGGTCCCATCCATCCAGCAGCAAGAAGCTCTCAAGCTCGATACATTATCGTGGCTACAAATTATCTAACCAAATGGATAGAAGCCAGGGCAGTAAGAGTGACTAATGCTAGAACTACTGTCAAATTTCTATATAAGCATATCATTGTGAGCTTCGGTTGCCCAGATGAAAAAGTTAATGATCACGGAAGCCATTTTGCCAATGAAACCGTCAAGGTTTTACTAGAAGAATTTTTTGTGATCCATCGATTCAACACACCATATTATTCCCAGGGTAATGGACAAGCTGAATCATCCAATAAGATCTTGTGTAGCGTCATCACGAAAATAGTTGAAACTAGCAGATTTGATTGGGAAGATAAATTACATGTTGTCATGTGGGCATTTAGGACAGCATTGACCATTCCAATTGGTTTATGGTCAAGATGTTGTAATGCCAGTAGAGTTTTTGGTACCATCACTTAGGGTTGCTACCACATAGCATCTTGATGAGTCCCAATCTCTAGAACTATGCCATGAAGCACTCCATAAACTTTGTGAGACACTCCTATTGGTTGCGCATGCTTGAGAAAGCATGTGTCGCAAGACATGGCATGATCGTCGACTACACAAGAAAGATCTTCATTCCGAATATTTGGTTCTAATGTATAAGACCAAGGCGATCAAGAAAAAATTGAAGCTAACGGGTGTCGTACCGCGTCAAAGAAATCCTTAATCATGGAGCCATGAGACCTCAACATCTAGATGGAATGCCTGTAAAGCGTCCTCCATCCAATGTGGTTCTGTGGTAAGCTGGTAGATTGGCCTGGCTAACTTCGCAAAATCTAAGATAAAGATCCGATAATAGTTAGAGTGGCCCATGAAGATGTAGACCTCGCGAATCGTCCATGGTGGTGACAGATCAACAATGACCTTTATCTTGGAAAGATCAGTGGCGATTTCGTGTCTTGATACAATACGGCCTAAGATGAGGCCATGTGTCACCCAAAATTGAAACTTAAAATTTATGGATTCAAGGATATCTGGTACTTGCGGCATTGAATAAGCACTTTCTCCAGATGATATAAGTGCTCAATATTAGGCCCATGCACATACAGATCATCCAAGAAGATTTTCAGAAAGTTTGTAGGTACTCTAGCATGACTAGTTGTTTGTGGTTTTCCAATCATCTGAGATGATGATGCAAAATCTTGTTCCAACCGGATTGATTTCAAGGAGTCTAGAATTTTCTTTTTCCCCTTTCTGTCTTCAAGATAGGATGCATCTTTGTCATCATTCTGGAGAACTTGTTTGATATTCGCCTCGTGGTTGCAAATGTCTTTATCCACCATAGCTATTGCCTCTTCTGGCAAATCACTCCAATGGATCACCTTATTGTAGCGTTGTTTCAGCTGATCCTTCCTTGAGGCAGATGCCTTGGGTGGTTCAACCTTGGAAACTTTAGCTAGCAGGGATTTCTGAGGGGATTGAGCTAGTACTTTTTGCCTACCATATCGATCGGCATTCATGTGTTTTAGGATCTACTCATCAGTCAGCTCTGCTTCTTCATTGTATGAAAATGCATGTCGCCTGGGTACAAATCGTTTTCAACTGCCTCAGGGATGAGTTCCGCTGTCATCCATGCCAAGTTAATCATATTCACCTCGTAAGTAATTGGCATGTCCAGGGTGTATCCTTTTGGTGAGGAAGTGTTGGGTTTTGGATCTGAATCTAGTTGACACATATGCCCAGCCATGCAGTCAACCAATGCTAATGCCTTCATCCATCGCACTATATCTGTTTGAGAATCATAATGACCACTCTTAATTGGTTTTGGGTGATCAATGTTATGATCTGTGGTGGAGGAGTTGTCATCAACTTTGGGAGCGACAAGTTTCACCACCCATGTGGTTCGATCCACCTTCACTTCCTGCTCTATGTTTTTAAAGGTGAGTTTTCCTGCACCCCAGTTGTGGATCACTTGTGCGACTCTCAACCAAGGCCTTCCCAGCAAAATTCAATAGGCGGAAGGATATTCAGCGATTTTCATCACCACAAAGTGATCACAAATTGCACTCCCGTTATTTTCACTGAAATATCTTCAACTACACCTTTTGGTCTTATACAAGACTGGTCAGCTAATTTGATAGCAAATTTCGTTGGCTTTAGCCCTTGTAGACCCCATTTTTTATATAAAATAGTGGAGATTAAATTGACCCTTGATCCTCTGGCTACCACTGCCACTTCGTCCTTGTATCGCTTATGCTTAATTGGCAGGGTGATGTTGTGTTGTTCACTCTCCCACGCTGCTCCAATGTTGAGGATTTTATCGGTTTCCTTGTACCGGGGGCAATACAAGGGTTGTCTTGCTACTGTTTCTGGTTCCAAATTGTGGTGCGAACCGCATGAATTCTTCCATGGATATGTTCATTTTGTTGGAAAGAGAGAGGTGAAGTGAGTCGGTTCGACAAGTCGAAGACTTTGAGCGACTATCGAGCGCAGCAGAAATTACACTTCTTTCCTAATGCATGACTATGCCTATCAATATTGAACAAAGCATAATGACAGAAGTCACGTTCAATCTTTTAACAACCAACTTTGAAATCTCTAGTGCTAAAGTGATTTTGTAGCCAAATGTTAGCCAATATTTTCGCACGAAAGGCTAAAAAAATTGGGAGGTACACCCACTAGCCGTTGACATTTTGGGCTTCTAGAGGGTGTACAAAAGGGAAAACTTGAATGGCCTCCCTAGCCTGGCATCTTGGCTAGTTTTGGAAGAGAGCCTTGAATGCACCACTCCCCCACTCTCTTATGGAGGCCACTAGGTGTACTATCCAATGGGTTGGGAACAAATGGCAAAGAGGGCTTGAGGGGCACGAAGAATGGCAAGATGGCATTGTGAAGGAATCCATTCGATTTTCCTATAAGAAGGAGCTAACTCCTTGTATTTCAAGTGTTAGTATTTCTAGGAGTTGGTACATTTGGAAGTTGATGATTTTTTAGAGCTCTTTGTTGATGAGTAGGCTTGAATGCTTGATTGCTTGGTGTGATTGATGGATTGTGGGTGTTTATTGACTTGTTTGTAGAAGGTGATTGATTAGTTGGGTAGTGGGTTGATTGATGTTAGTCGGTGGGATGATTGTGTTGCTTGTTGAGGGTTAGGAATTGAGAGTAGTTCCATTATTTTTCTGTTGAGGTATGGAGCATCTTGCATTGGTTACATGAGAGGGTTGTTTGTTATGAGTGTAGCTTGTTGGTGTGTGAGGGTTAGCACTAGGAGCAATTGTGATATTTGGTGGTAATATTGCCTTTGGAGGAGTGTATCATTTGATTGTTGGAGAGTTGTGAGTGTTGTTGTTTGATATTTAAGTGTTAGTGAAGTATGGAGTCTTATTGTGAGGATGTAGGTTATGAGTTAGTAGTTGAATACAAGGTGTTGTTGTTGAGTTGCTTAGTATCAGTACATTGTGCGTTGTGAGCAGGTTGGTGGTCTTTTGAGTAGGGTTTCATAGGTGCATGTTTGTGTGTGTGTGTGTGTGTGTGTGTGTGTGTGTGTGTGTGTGTGTGTGTGTGTGTGTGTGTGTGTGTGTGTGTTAAAACAATTTGGCTTGGAGAGATCCATGCTGCATTGTATTCAAGTTGTGGCATGGATTCTAAAGAGTAATGTCATAATTGTGGTGTAAGTAATGTTAACGTTTGAGTGACGGTTACGCTTTCAATCAAAGTGGTTACAGTTCAAATGGGAAGGGAATCTAGATGCGTAAGAAGCAATGTGTATGTTTGAGCTACGCCTTACTGTGTATCTGCAGCCTCTATAGACATGTTCCAACTGCACACCTGTTGGTGACTGAAAGCTGCTGCCAGTTACTATATATACAATTGTTGTGGGCATTATCGAATCAATCAGCAACCAAACCGGGAGTTAGTGGCCTTCTGTGGACAATGTAAGAAAAAAATCAGACATGTTGTCTGCCTGCGTGTTGTTTCGCTGCCCCTACAGCTCCTCGCTGACTTGTGGTACCTGCGGCAAATTTGTACATGCCATCTGCCTGCGGCCTGTGTGTGCGTAGTTTGCAATGCCTGGCGACTGTTTTGTGCGGCCTACGGCCATCTAAAGGCCAGGCTCTGCTGTGGCCCTATACCCATGGATCGGGTGTGTGACAGTCTGTCACATGGCTGCAGGCCTACGATTACATGCTCACTACCCTGTGTTTTGCTTGTGTACCTGTGACATGCATGTGTGTGAAAAATCAGACCTCTACAATTTGTCTATAATCTGAATTTTTCATAGTACTATGTGTCAAGATTTTTTCCAATGATTAATGCTTTGATCTTGCTGCCTATCACAACAATTTCTACAAACCGTTTTATCAAAAAATGATACATCTATACAAGAAATGAAAGAATTACCTAGAGCCTTGAAAGATCGGCCTTCCTTCTTTAATTTCTTTGAGCAGTCCTTGGAAAGGTGCCCCTTCTCCATGCAAAAGAAACACAACCCGCCACATTTGGCCTTGTCAAAGTCAGCCCTCTCCAATCAAGGACACTTCTTTTTCTTTTCCGAAGGGAAGCTTCATCAACAAGTCTCTCTTCACCCTTTTTGAAAGGAGGGCCCAAAGAGGGTTTGTCCTTGGATTCAGGTTTTTGCTACTCTTTGCGAGTCATAGTGTGCGTATCGTCGAAAATTCGAGTGAAATGCACGGCATTTTCAAGGGACTGTGGCTGATTGCGACGGACCTCCAACTGATATTCTTTGGGCAGGCCCAATATGAAATGCAGCTTCAGGAGCACTCTGTCAATACGGTTAACAAATTACGAAGCAACTTCTTGGAAGTCTTGCAGATAGACATCTAGGGGTTTCGTCCCCATTTGCAACATGTCAAATCGAAATAATATTCAAAATCATCGAGGACTGGCATAAAGGCGGCCTTAAAGGCTACTTGAAAGTCATCCCAAGTAGATGGGACTGTAGCACACTCCTTAAGATCCTTCCACCATGAGTACACTTTTCCACGTCAAAACATAATGGCAGTAGCAATCCTGGAGTTGTCTGGTAGATCACGCATGGAAAAATGAGATGTCCACCAATCCAACCAAGCCAAGACCACATCCTGGTGTCTGTCTTTTTTCTCCCCAGTGAAAAACTTTGGGGTAAACATCGAGTTGAGGAGTGCTTGCCGAGAATTGGGACATAGCTCACAACTCGGTCTTCGCCTGCTCATGCTTAGAGCTCAAGTCAACAATTTGTTGTTGCAACAGATTTGTTGTGTGCACCATTTTTTCCATATCAATCCTCGCGGTGTCCATGCCAAAAGCTGTAGTTAGCAAAAAACTAGAGGAAATCCAGAGAAGAACAATATCAAAACTGTTAAATACTGATAACTAGAGAAGAAGGGCTCAAGAAAACAAGTAAGCTTGAGCACAAAGGAACTCTACAAGCGACTTTGAAAATGGGTAGAGGAAAATGAACGTACTTCCTTTACCCCCTCCCCCAAAGCACTTTCCCTTTCCTCACGCAAAAATGATATGTGGGGCCCAAGTACCTCCTTTGCCTTACGTACCCACTCCTCTCCAAAGCCTTGGAGATTTGCAAGTATAGAGAAGGAGGAGGAAGAAGTACGAACTGTAAAGGACAGTTCACCAAGAAATGGATTTACTCAATCTTTTAAGTATACAATTTAAGCTTTTTCAAATTGGATTTTTAAGTTTTCAACTTAAATCTAATGTTTAAGTCTTAATACCATTATATTTTCATTCAAAGTATTACACTTGTCGCAGAAGCGAGACTATTTCATTTTCGTCTTCTTCTTTTTATTCGCGAACAATTTTGTGTCTTTAAATTTTTTTTTGTGCAAAAGCCTTTACAGAATTCCAGACACTCGACTACACATCATTGAACATATTTTATTCTAGCAATCAAGACACACATCACAAGACAAGGAGATACACGAAAATAGATCGATGGGCGGATACGGTGTGTCATCACTAGTATGGGGTGTGCGGAACCTTCAAGGCAATTGGAGATTCGTGGGAGTTGTAATATTTGGTATCAGAGCAGTCGATTATCTTTAAGGTGCACAAGTTTCCCTATTTGCTTTTGTAGTTTGGTATTCTCTTAAAGGGAATGTGGCGGTTGGTAATTTATAACCTTGATTCAAGCTATTCTTGAAAAGGTTGAGCTTGTTTGTTGAGAAAAGAACTAGTTGATTAGTTGCTAGTTATTTTCTTGACAAATGTTCTTTTTTCCTCCGTAACCATTAAAGCTTAAAGAATATTTTGAGTTCTGATTTTCAACAGAAATGCCATCATACCGAGCACGCTTGACTAGCTTTCTCTAGCTGATATCTCATTTTACATGTATCAGGCAACGATGGATTACCCTTCATGGCTCGATAGGGAGTAGCAACAAGATAGCCATACTGGATCAATCAGTGAGAAAAAGTGGTAGCTCTACATCTTTGATGGTGGAGCTGGTTCCATCTCCATTCAAACCTCAAGAGCTCTCAGTCTCACACTTTTTCACAAAGAACATAACATTAAATCTAAACCCTAAAATTTACAAAGGATATAATATTAAATCAAACTCTTCTATCTATATTTTCTTGCTCTCTCTCATGTCTCTCACACACATCCTTCTCTTCCTCTCTCATTCCCTCATGATCATAAATCACTAAGACACATATTTGTGTTTAACTACACAAAGTATACAATACAAGGAAGATAGTGTACAAGAAAAAGTTACAAAGAAAGAAATCTTAGTTGCACATAACAAAACAAAAGAATCGTACTTGGAATGAGACAAATGGAATTGATAGAGTTAGGAGCGGTATGAGGCCATGAAGATTGAATATGATGCCTTGATGACCAACCACACATGGGAGCTAGTGGATCCACCACCTAACATGCATATTATTGGATGCAAGTGGGTGTTCAAGATCAAGTGATGGCTCCATCAATAAGTACAAGGCAAGATTATGTGCTAAAGGCTTTGCACAAATATATGGCCTTGACTATGAAGAAACCTTTGCTCCTGTAGCAAAGATGGTGACAATAAGAATCATAATCTCTCTTGCCTTATTTTTTAAGTGGAAATTGTATCAACTTGATGTCTCCAACGCTTTTTTGAATGGCTATCTTGAGGAGGAGATATACATGGAACAACCTCAAGGATTCATCAAGGATAAATCTAAGGTGTGTTTGCTATTTAGAAGTCTTTATGGCTTGAAGCAAGCACCTAGATCATAGTATTCAAGACTCAACAACTTTCTACTTTCATTAGGATTTGTGCTTAGTGACTATGATCCTTCTATGTACTTAAAGTTTGATGGTAGTAATATTGTCATTCTTCTAATCTATGTAGATGACATTATTCTTAGTGGAAGTTGTTTGATGCTAGTTCAAGAAACTAAGGATGCATTAGGAGGAGAATTTAAAATGCAAGATCTAGGAGAGATCCATTACATTTTAGGCCTTGAGATTGATTTTCATGAAGAGTATGCTTTTATTTGTCAATCTAGATATGTCTTTTCTATGTTGAGAAAATTCAATATGCAAAATTGTAAAGGCATAGATACTCCCATGGAGCAACATGTAAAAGACCCTATTAAAGGTGATGAAAGATCCTTCGAGGACATCACACTTTATAGGAGTCTTATAGGCTCCTTAATTTGGCTTACTATCACTAGACCCGATTTGAGCTATTGTGTGCACAAATTGAGTCAATTTATGCAAGATCCTAAGATCCAACATTGGAAGATGGCCAAGAGAGTTCTAAGACATGTATCTTCTACTCAAGATTATGGTTTATCGTACAAGAATGATGATCTAACCATTGTTGGCTATTCGGATTCCGATTTTGCAAGTGATAAAATGGATCGAAAGTCCATTAATGCATATACTATCTTTCTTGGAGGCAATCTTGTGTCTTGGCTTTCAAAGAAGCAAGATACCATATCCCTATCTTCTTGTGAGGCCGAGTACAAAGCACTCACTACAACAACTAAAGAGGTGCTTTGGATCAAGAGGTTAATCATGGAGCTAAAGTGCATCAAAGAGGATGATCTTCCCTTGATCAAGTGTGACAACATATCGGCCCAAGCTCTTGCAAACAGTCCTATTTTTCATGCAAGAAGCAAGCATATAGAAGTGGCACACCATTTTGTAAGAGAAAAGCTCATTGGAGGTGAAATCAACTTGGAACATGTCAACACATCTTCATGTATTGCTGATCTTCTCACGAAGCCACTTTGCAAAAGTGCCTTCTCAAAGCATAGATCTAATCTTGGTCTTATCTCAAGATCGATGCTTGATCTACATTAGATACATTTTTAGGAGGAGTGTTGAAATATTGGAAAAATCTATCTAATGTTGTAAGTAGGGGTCCTAAAAATGCCAAAGATGAATTGAGCTCTTCTGGCTTAGTAAAGACCCATCTTAGAATAAAATATTCAAGGTAGGTAGAAGTAGAAACTCGAGCTACCATAGGAATTGCCATTTGTACTTTGCATGCCACATTTAATGCATGAAAATACTAGGTGGCACAATTAGACATATTGAGGTGGCTTGAATAAGTCTAGATAGCTTGAGAGGTGGATTCATAACTTCAATTCAACTCAAAGTAGGAGGAGAGTCCATGGATCTATATATATGTGATGTACTCTCATTGAGAAGATGATGAAATTTGTGTGTAATGCAAATTTGGAGACTAAGCTCTTTGTGCCCTTTCTCTCTACTCGAGTTTGTACTTTCATTTTCTCTCTCTAGTCAAGTTGAGGCATTTATTGTACTTGGTTTCATGTTTTGTTGACAGATCTTGCTTGTAACACAATAATATTTCGTGTATGATCAGCTTTCCTATTGTCAATCAATGCTAGTCTGATCTTTATGGTATTATTGGGCTTAGGAGATCAAAAGTACATGTGTAGGGAAGCCCATACGTGTGAATTCAACAATCTCAACCGACAACCTCAGTGAAATCTCAACCGACGACCATTCAAATAGATCTCAACCGACGGCCACTCAATCCAATCTCAACCGACGGCCTGTTACAACCGGCCCAGATCCACGCTAGACGACAGACCTTTCCAACGACGATCCGGACTGACGAGCACGATGTATCTCAAATACACAGCTGTTGACAGATCCTCTGATCCAGAGGATCTGTTGGTTTTTAAAAATTGATTCTTTCTTACTTCTGACTATCAGCAGAGATGGTGGGTTCTTCTTGAGATTGTCATTCTTGTTTTAAACCCAAGATCAGGCAGAAGGGAACAGATTCTCATTATAGTATATTTTTTTGTCCTGTTTGTCAGAGGACTACTCAGGGTCGAACTCTCTTGAATGCACTTACATTCATACATAGATGCAAGCCATGAACGCTCATTCACATATCAGAGTGCAGCCCCCAACAGATTCTACAACTATCTACTCCTAACAATGAACTAAATCAGAGCCTAAGCATTACTAAACTGAGCTACACTTGCATAAATTGACAAAACAAGAAACAAGAACTAATCTACAGCATGTTAGAAGTCCAAGAATCAAGAAACCAACCAGTCTATTGATTCTTGGACATCCCAAGAACATCAAGAACTGGACTGTAAAGATATATGCAAGAACTACACCACAGATCCAGCCTATTTAGTTTACCTGAATGTTGGTTCCTACATTAATCCACAAACAAGAAAAGAAACTAATCCACTCTACGAAAGCAGCAAATCTAATCCACTCTACAGTCCACAACCACACACAAAAGGAGGGAAGGGCAAGATCATAAATGCATCACTCAAGAAACAAGCATTATCAAGGAGCTCAATGGATGCACCAAACTCGTGAAGGCTCTTCTCATTTCAGCATGGAGTTGATACAATTCACAAAGAGCTCTTCTACTCAAAAAGGGAGTCTCCTAAATAAGCAAGAGAGCTCCTTAGGTGGCATCCTAGTGGAATTTCCACATTTCACAAATTACAAGTGGAATAATGCTCTCCACTAGAGGTCACCATCAAAAGGTGGCTCACTCTACTTTCTTTAAGACGGGTCTACTTGCATTTAATACATTTGCCTAGAAATACTAGTTCCTACATGGTCATTCCATCTTCTGCGATTCACCACGAGGCTTACACAATTCTTGCTTGCCATTCCTAACTAGCATTTCTCAGCTCTCATACTCGGCTCTCAGTATTCGTTCATCTTGTCGTCTCAGAGACCTCCTCGGTCTAAGGTGAATGGTGCTCTTGAGTTGCTCTGTCCGAGTATCTTTTAGATTCGTCAGAATCAGCCAACATCATCTCACCCCTAATGTTTTGCGGGACCCACTACAACTCATATTGGACGATGTCGTTCCGCTTTGCATTGGCATTTTTGACTGTCACTTGGAAAAGCGTAGATCCTCATTCGCTTACATAAAACCAAGTGCTCATTGTCGCCAGTCTTTATCACAAAAATTGTTTTTCACGAATTGCCGCGATTTAACCAGAATGTGTTATTGCTGCAATTGGTTGACATTTTCAAAATTGGAGAGCCCTCAGCAGCTTCACAATTTTCATGCTTGAGTGCTTTCCATGTGTCTCTTTGTTTTGTCACTTGTATCTGCCATTGACGGTTTCATCTTTGGTTTCTTGGCAGATTCTATCTTTTGGGAGGTCTGTCTGTATCCTCCATTCGCTTCTAGGTGTTTCCATGGTTCTTCTCTCAGTTGAAGTTCTAGTCTCAAGGAAAACCTTTGATCTACAGGTGCACAAACTTTGATTTTCAGTCTCAAGGGGATGGATTCATCAAAAATTGGTGGTAGGAACAGTTTTGGATGGACGACTTGGTAACGGTAAGGAAACATGATGAAGGCTTGGTGGTAGGGTGAAGGAACTGATAGTTCTACAGTTGCAGCCTTGGACCCTTGCAATGTCGAGCTTTGACCACCACTTGTTGGGTGAGGAGCTTGTTTTATTTGCAGGTTCACAGTTGTCTTCATCTTTCTTTTTCTGCAGCTCTTCCTTTTGATCCGTTACTTTTGGATCACTTTGGGCTTCATAAGAGGGGATTCAACTATCATTACTCCAGAGAGTTTCTTTTGATCAAGATTGATCTGACTCATCTGTTGCTTAAGTTTTATCCTTTCCTCATCAGCTTCTTGGATCTTTCTCTTTATTTCTTCTAGCTGCTTCGCCTGCTTTTGTAGGTCTTTTTCGGCTGAACAACCAATATAGGTGGTAGTTGGTCTCCGCAAGACACTTGCAATGATCTTTCAGTTGTTTCGGTAAGACTATCAAAAACTGGGAATTTCTCTAAAGAACAGTAAACTGATGATAAACAAATAGATGGAAGGAAGGTGGTGGTGACAACGGTAGATGGTATGGACGATAGACATGAGAATGGGCGCATAAGTATGGCAAGAGTTTGGTTGAAGAAGGAGACCGATTTTCCAATGCTTGTGTTTTTCTTTTCTGAAGGATCTTCGTCATGACTGGAATACTTCTTCTGATTGAGTCTCTTTGGATTACCCATTTGCCTTCTTTAGCCTTGTATTTTTCATATTTGACTTGTGAGCTTGGCTGTCGATCTTGTTGTTGTTGTTGGCAGCGTAACTGCTCCAGTGGATCCAAGCAGATCCACTCTCTCCCCCCTCCCAAAATCTGTTGGTGGGGATGTTGTTGCTGGTAACTATTCATGCTCAAGATTAGATCGACGTGTGGAACACGTAGTTGAAACTTGTTGAACATTCGAATGGACTAGAGATTGAACAAATTTTAACTAAATTTGTTTCGATCTTGCGAAAGTTGGGTTGAAGATTAATATGGTAATGAGACGCAGGAATCGACTCTGATTTGACATGGATTTCGCATAGGTCTCAAAAATCCTAAACTGCTGTACAAGGGAATCTGAAGATGGATAGATGAATGAAAATGTGTTCTGGAGATGCTCTACAGAAGACTCTTGTGTAGTCGCTATTTCTCATGCAAAAATCACTCACACACTAGGAATGAAGAAAAACAAGAAAATGTACAAACAGTACAGAGAGTGAGAATTGTAGTGTACTTGTCGAACAAAACTTAAATTTATCAACATTGATAATGTACCCTGACAGTTGTAATATTTCATTGTTTGTAGAGTAATGTGACTTACTTTGACATGCCCTTGTCAAAACAAGGCAGGGTGGATGACACTAAATCTACCATCATTGATAGCAGATATTGTAAGATATAGCTTGAAATGCAGGTATGGATGAGGTACTATGTCCTGAGGACCTCTGTGAATAAGAGATTCAGAACCGAATCTCTATCTATATTTCCGAATCCTAGATTTATTATGGATTGGGACATTGGAAATCGTATCAACATATGGAAAGAAAAAATAGATTTGAGGTTGTAGAAGGGGAGAAAAACTGTCAATTCCCTGTGGAGGTTGCTCTTGGGTGGACATTGTAGCAGATTACTGAATATCAGCTTCACTTTCTTTCGACAAAGACTCATTTCATATTGTCTTTTTGCATTATGGAGTTGGTGTATTGTGTGGTAATGTAGCAAGAAACTTCTCGATTGAGTAGCAGGTTTAACTGTTGGTTGCCATGGTGCTCATGTTGTTGTTGTGAGGATTCTATCGTGATTCATAACTGACGTGACGGGCAGGTAGGATCTTAGCTGGTTGCTTTGGACAGTCTTTGAATATGTGTTTTCTGATACAGTCGGACACTCAGCATGGTACTTGGTCTTGACTAGACAATCAACCATGAAGTGGCCAGTTTCACCACAGATGAAACATCTGGTGTGCAATGGCCCTTGTATAACGGCATAGCCATCTTGTATGGCTAATGGTTCTGGACTTCCTGGTGGATATTTGGGATAAGTCAAAGAATGTCGAGAATGTGATGGTTGTGCTTCATATTGTTGGACTGTATGTGCTTGGATAGGTGGATATGAAGGACAAGCATCAACAAGGTGCGTAGCCCGGCAGTGTGAACACCAGTTACTCAATTTGACAAAAGGGCTCTCGATCAAGAGAAAGGGCTTAAAACGCTTGATAAAGGATTCTTTCAAAATTGACCAGTCTATCTTTTCGTCATGATCAAGGTTGAAAAACCAATTACGTGCTTTAGCGATCATGGTCATCGAAAACAGTTGGACCATAGCATCAGGAGATGTTTCGCCACACACATCACATGCATTCTCAAATTTGCAAAAGTCTTTGAGGGTCCGAACTACCGTCAAACTTTGGTATATCTAATTTGGGTGTACGTCTTTCAAGATGAGCTCCATGGTTAGCAAGAACTCCATTAGGGCTGGTTCTGACCTGTGAGGGCTCAGCACCTGAAAAATGGAGTCATGCACGTGAAGACTCTGCTCTATCAGGTTCTTGTCTGTCGAACAGGTTTGTGGATGGCTCCTGGAGTTCGACCCGCATTCGGTAGAACCTATGGCGTCTGATTTGTTCAACTACAGGGTACTTGACCTCGTATGGATAATCGTCTAGAATCTCAGGGTATTTTTGTTGGTCCATTGAGTACTGGTATGAGTTTTTTATTGTTTTTGGATTTTTTGAGTTTTTTGGTGTTTTTGATTTTTTTTTTTTTGGCGGTCCTATGGCTTATAGTCTACGGTCTGGTGTGGTTTACGGTGACGGTGGGATGCGGGTGCTACGGATCACTGCGCGTGATTGCGATCTGATGCGGTTGATGGATGGTTACGATTAGTTGCGTTCGGTTATGTTCAGCTGCGGTTGATTGTGGTTGCGGTGGCTACGGTAGACTGCGGTCTAATGTGATTGAGGACGGAGGGATGCAGTCTGGTGCGGTCAGTGGCGGTGTCAGCGGTCGATTACGGTTGTAGCAGGCAAGTGCGGTGGCAGCGGACAATTGCGGCTGCAGCGTGTCTATTTGTCGGTGGGTGCGGGTGATTGCGATCTGAGTATAGTTCAGTGCGGGCGAGTGCGATTGAAATGCAGGCGCTATAGTGCACTGGTGGATGGAGGTGGAAAGTGGTTTGTTGCAGTTGAGGGAGAGTGAGGCTTTAGGGTGTGATGGGAGTGGTCTATCAGGGAGGAATACAGGGTTTCGGGTTTGTGGTGGGGATGTAGTTGTTGATGATTGCAAGCGGTGGGATACGATTGAAAGTTGTGTGTTGTGGTGGATGGCGGTTGCTACGATGGACGAGGGGAATGCGATGGGTGCAAAGTAATGCAGTTGTAGGGCAAGGTGATCATTCCAGGGCGGATACGGTTGAATGCGCTGTCCGTGTGTTGCGGTGAAGCTGGCCGATGGTAGTCGTAGTGCAGATGAATGCGGTCTGTATGCGGCTGCGATGGACTAATGCGGTTGGGTGGGGAGCTATTGTGATGATATGCGATGGACTACTATTTAATGCGGTTCAAAGGCTGATGGTTTAGTGCGGACTATTGCGATTAGTTGCGGTCTGTTGGGATTGGAATGGTTGATGGAGGTGGAAGGTGGTTGAGAAGGAGTGCGGGATGAATGTTCATGGGTGGATGTGGCTTGAGTAGGATATGGCTTGCGGTGGAAGGGTCTGAGTCTAGTCGTAAGGTGGTGAGGGGGTGGTCAATTGCGGTGGAATGCGAGGTGACCGTTCAATGGCGATTGCAAGTGGAAGGTGTTAGAATTTAGCAATTTTCACATGGTTTTTAATGAATATTAGACATCTATGTGGATCCACACATGTGAGGACCTGTCCACACGTGTGAAATGACACTTTTAATATTCAGATCTATTTTGATTAGCTTTCATTTGAGTTTAGTATGACATCTCCTAAATTATAGGAGTTAGGTCCTAGATTGTAGGAATCTAGAAGGTCAACACAAACCACCAATGGATGATGTGGAAAACTTGATAGATCTTATCCAAAGTGGATATGGATAAGTATAATGAGCTGTCCTACACGTGCTGGATGAAGCTTAGAGAGAGATTATGGTGAATTTGTACTTGATCATGATGGATCATTATTGAGCTAATGATGAGAAATCTTGGTTTGTGAAGCTATCATTGTGTTTTGACTCTCTTAAGCACTTTCTTTGTGGATGAATGCTTTGTAAATGATAAGTAAACTATTTCTCTATTATCAGGCCATACAGTAGCTGTACTTCACATGTGTGAAGCCGTGGATCATCTTTTTTTATTGTTCTTGCCTGGAAACACAAAGATTGTCAAGTAGAAGCTAGATTTGGAAGCTAGTCTTGATATAGATCAAGATCCCATGCTACCAATCACTCTTTGTGATCATTTGTAGATCAATTTCAGTCCATAAACTCTGAAATTTGACAGAAGGTGGGAGTTTGCGGTGGAGTGTGGCCTAAAACGGTATTCTGTAGTGAATGGATATGTGGCACAAGTCTGACTAATGGGCATCGGTTGAGATCTAACTGATGGCGCCGATTGAGATCTAAAGCATGGCCGTCGATCGAGATTGGAATGAGGCCATCGATTGAGATATGATTGATGGGCGACGGTTGAGATCGGACTGATGGCGTCGGTTGAGATCTAACGCATGGCCGTCGGTCGATATTGGAATGAGGCCGTCGGTTGAGATTTTACTGAGGGCCGTCGGTCGAGATTTCACAGGGCACCGTCGATTGAGATTTGATTGAGGGCCGTCGGTCGAGATTACAATAGATTACCATCGATTGAGATGTAACAGATGACCGTCGGTCGATATGTAACGAATGACCATCGGTTGAGATCCGAGAGAGTGTGTGTCATTTGAGATTCAATAGAATGCATCGGTTGAGATTGGACACGAGCTCTCCGGTTAAGATTTCAACACAGGGGGGGGCTCCAGTTGAGAGGTGATCATGAGGGGACGGGCGGAGCGTGGACAAGGTTGTGGATTTCTGATGTAGAAGGTGTTGGAGTTCAATGGGCAACGGTGCCAAATGTTGACAGATCCTCTGATCCAGAGGATATTACTTCAGCCTATCAGCAGAGACGGTGGATTCTTCTTGAGATTGTCATTCTTGTTTTAAATCCAAGATCAGGCAGAAGGGAACAGATTCTCATTGTAGTATATTTTTTTGTCTAGCCTAATAGAGGACTACTTAGGGTCAAACTATCTTGAACGCACTTGCATTTATACATAGATGCAAGCCATGAACGCTCATTCACAGATCAGAGTGCAGCCCAAATGAACATTCAGTAGATTCTATAGCTATCTACTCCTAAAAACGAACTGAATCAGAGCCTAATTATTACTAAACTAAGCTACACTTGCATAAATTGACAAAACAAGAAACAAGAACTAATCTACAGCATGTTAGAAGTCCAAGAATCAAGAAACCAACCAGTCTATTGATTCTTGGACATCCCAAGAACATCAAGAACTAGACGGTAAAGAGATATGCAAGAACTACACCACAGATCCAGCCTATTTAGTTTACTTGAATGCTGGTTCCTACATTAATCCACAAACAAGAAAAGAAACTAATCCACTCTACGAAAGCAGCAAATCTAATCCACTCTACAGTCCACAACCACACACAAAAGGAGGGAATGGCAAGATCATAAATGCATCACTCAAGAAACAAGCATGATCAAGGAGCTCAATGGATGCACCAAACTCGTGAAGGCTCTTCTCATTTCAGCATGGAGTTGATACAATTCACAAAGAGCTCCTCTACTCAAAGAGGGAGTCTCTTAAATAAGCAAGAGAGTTCCTTAGGTGGCATCCTAGTGGAATTTCCACATTTCACAAATTACAAGTGGAATATTGCTCTCCACTAGAGGTCACCATCAAAAGGTGGCTCACTCTACTTTCTTTAAGAGGGGTCTACTTGCATTTAATACATTTGCCTAGAAATACTAGTTCCTACATGGTCATTCCATCTTCCGAGATTCACCACGAGGCTTACAAAATTCTTGCTTGCCATTCCTAACTAGCATTTCTTAGCTCTCATACTCGGCTCTCAGTCTTTGTTCGTCTTGTCATCTCAAAGACCTCCTCGGTCTAAGGTGAGAGGTGCTCTTGACTTGCTCTGTCCGAGTATCTTGGAGATTCATCAGAATCAGCCAACAACAGATTGCATCGACGATTTCTCTGCCAATCTATCTGTCTATCTGAAACGCTATAATGAATACATGAGAACAACTACACGAGCCTGCATATGCATTGGGCCGTAATGACCGCATCCAGCTGAAACAACCGCCTTGAGCCGTAGCACCGCTCCCCGTCTATTGTCATCACCCTTCATCCCCATTCCATTCGCAATCAGCCTACCTCCGCATTGCCCCACAACATCTGCATTCAACCGTAACAATCCGCACTCTCCCCACCTTACGGACCACCTCCACCTCCATTCGCGATCACCCTACCTCCGCATTGCCCCTCAACATCCGCATTTAGTCGCAACAATCCACACTCTCCCCACCTTACGGACCACATCCACCTCCATCTGCATTCAGCCATCAGCATCGCCTTCTGCAGTCGCAAACATGTGCATTCCTCCGCACACAACCCACCTACTACCTGCCCACCTTCCATCGCCACAGCCGTAGACTGCAACCAATCACAACCACATACCATTGCGCCCGCCTTCCATTGCCACAGCCGCAGACCACAATCCAATAACATCATTTCTTCACCCGCATTTCAACACAATACATCGTTGCACTACAGTAAGCACCACTAACCACAAATTCCCGCAAACACCACCTTACGCCTGCACAAGGACAATTCACCCGCAAACATTCGCTGCAACCACATTCATCCGTTTCCACCGTAATCAACCGCATCCCTCCGTAATCAACCACAATCTACCGTAGCCACCACATTCTCCCGCAAACATCACCTTACGATTACACTAGCATCGCCTCATGCCAGCACCCCCACAACATCACACCCACAAACAAGCCACCCTCGAAGCCTCGGACCATCAAGAGTATCTGGAGGCTGTCGCGAATCTCGACAAGCTCGAGCAGGAGCTGTCGAATCTCAAGCAACAATTGGAAGATCAGAAGCTGGCTACTGAGTTGCAAACTCAAGACTTGGCAACTACATCCACACAGCCAAAGCAAACACGACACAATCGATCAAAGGTATGTGCTGATAGATTCCGTGCATTTGCTGAATGCTTCTGGAAATGGTGTCCACATGCATTTAATGTTGAATTGGAATGGCGTGTGGAATACATGATGCTACCAGGCACAGTAGGCATCACTTTCAACAATTGGAAGCGACCTTGGAAGAAGGACGACTTTCTCTGGCTATGGGCCCAGCTCTCTATCGAACAGAAAGGATGTCTCTGTTGGAGCATAATCCAGGGTAAGTCCCAGGTCGTGCCTTTTGGATCAGCAGAGTTGTATATAGGATCTTCGGCTACTATATGCTCTAGAATATATGTGAATTAAAGAGTTTCAATTTTTTGCACGAAGATAATAAGCGACATTTTTGGAAGCGAAAGTCATAGTTTCAATTGTACAAACCTCAAGCTATTGCAGATTTAGGCAAATTCGACGATGACGGGTTGCTGATCAATGTAAATATGGCTTATCCAGAGTAATTCAGTCTTTATGTGGATTGGGAGAAAAATCTTGCAGATTATTTTGTGAAAACTCGACACAAGCTGCAAGACATAAGGAAGTCATTTTGCTACAAGCAGTTCTGTACATATTCATTTTGGCAGTTTGGCACTTTCGTGGCAAAGACATTATTTTTCGTTCAAAATCTTTATGTTAAAAGCTCTTTTATTAGATTTTCAGATCGTTACTGTAAAGAAGTCAATCTTCGTAGTAATTCAGACGAAGATACCAAGTTAACCCAGGAGTTGTTCAATGGAACATTGCTCCCGGTTAAGTTAAAAGAATTCGGCAACTTACCAGTTGGCCGCTACACAAAATCAAAAGAAGACTTGCTGTTGATCGAAGCTCAGCAAAACTTGGAGTTTGCTCAAAAATTATATGAAGAATTGAATCGTTCATAAAACATTCATTCATGTCTTTGTTGTGCTGATGTTTTTATGGGATGCTGAATTTTTGAAGTTTAAAGATGTTTTGAAGGTTGATTCCGGTTTTCATCAACAATTCAAAGATCAACTCAAAACAACTATTCATTAAAGAAACAATAAGACACATATTCTTTAAGACGAAGAAATATCTAAAGGACGAAATACACAAAGAAATATCTTTTCGCCTTACCAAAAATTTGAAGAACAGAATGTTTCGTGAATAATCCTCAATAAGAAGATGTATGTTCACGAGGACGTTTCACATTTAAGGAAGGGGATATTTGATGCCACCTTATTGTTAAGAATTGAATATCAACATAAATATGGCATGATATACTCAAAAATGAAGATATGAGCTGGTTAAGTATAAATCATAAAGAGGCCTAAAGTCATTTGTCGGGAATCTATCTCCTAAGTACTTGCCTTGTAATTAAGGGCAAGATCTTTAATGAGAAAGACATTACTTTGGATAACCTTTACTAGGTCGTCCACACGAAATGACTAGATACGAAAAGACATGTTTAACTAGAGTAACTTTAACTCGTAGTTAAGTATACCTTTCATGGTATAGTTGAACGTATTTTCAGTCTAATTGTTAACTAGACCCTTTCGCGGGAGCGACGCACCTATTGTTTTAGAGGTGTGTTTGTTTGCCCCGTAGAACATATATAGATCTCACACTTCAGTCTCAAGCATCGAGAGAGAAGAGTTTATGCATATGTAAGAGATTGAAGAAGTGAATAGAGTTCTATGAGTTATTCTCTCTTATCTCTGTTCTCCGCACTGTTGAGTGTGAGTGATCTTGAGTCTACTAACAATCTCTAACACATTACATGAATTACTCTCTGATCATACAGATGCTCTAGTGCATTACAGTCATGTGCTTTGTATCCGTAAAGCATGCTCTAAAAGAACTGTCTTAAAACCAACTTATTCGCGACAAACGCGAATACTTTCTTTTCGGCACTCGAATAACGACTATCTTTGGTACAGTCTAGCACGATCATTGAATAAAGCTGTATGTATACATATGAGATGACAGTCCCTGTCTGAAGAATTGAGTCTCTGATCTGTTTTCCTGATTGGCATTGACATAAGTTTCTAACATGTTCTAAAACCATTCGTGTTCTTTAACCATGAATTTGGACTTTAGTTGTTAAAGACTTCTGTCTAGAAACGAACAGTTTGCGAACGGGATTAATTAATTGTCTGCACAGTTGCAAATACATCAAACAACTCTCGACTCTTGTTGACACCCTAATCAGCCAAAGTGTAGTACTATTGTACAACTCTAATAACATCTCATCTGTAGAACGCGTTTCATTTGATTTGATAGAGGCTAGATGTTCTGAAATTATTAACATTACATTTGCCAAACCATAAGTAATACTGGTTACTTTTTAATGTCTGTTGACAACCAGAATAACACTCAAAACCACTTGCCATAATTGTACCAAATACATAACTTTCTAACACTGTCCTCTGTGGGAACGACATTATTTACTATAGAATCTATATTAACCCTATTGGTATAGTACGACAATAATATTACATAGGATGCAAATATAAATTGAAATAATATTTTTGGTTCTTTTGAATACTCATTGGGGTATTGTTGTGATTGTAAATATTTAGAAAATATTAAAATTTCAGCATCAATCTACATCACTTGTTCATCTTATAATTCATTCACATTTGTTATTTTTTTCCTTGATAGATAGATTGCACTAGTGTGATGCTTTTCTTGTCATGTTTCTTTGTGGTAGGTAAACTTGTACATAAACAGCACTAATCTTACTATCTTTGCTAATAAATCCGGCTCACAATATGTCTTAGTGAGTAGTGATCGACATAAAAAATGAACGAATAATCCAAGAGATCATGTCTAAATTTCTTGATTGAGTAAAGTAATCGTAGTGTGTCCCTTGACGTCTACAACTTCTACTAAAGTTGTTCAAGGCCTCTTACTATTTCATTGTGGATATAGATGCTTTGCCCTTTCTTAATAATCAACTCAATGGGGATACAATAATTGACTAATCATTGATGAGCCATTAATAATATTCCACATGATCAAGACGTTGTTTAACTTTATTAATAACATAATAGAGCAAGGATTATTTTATCTTTGACATGATCAACTTCTATGTCTCTTTCCAAGATTTGGTGTCTTAGTAAGATATCTTCATTCATTCCAAAAAAACATGGATTTGGATGAAAACATGAAGATCTCTCTCTCTCTCTCTCTCTCTCTCTCTCTCTCTCTCTCTCTCTCTCTCTCTCTCTCTCTCTCTCTCTCTCTCTCTCTCTCTCTCTCTCTCTCTCTCTCTCTCTCTCTCTCTCTCTCTCTCTCTCTCTCTCTCTCTCTCTCTCTCTCTCTCTCTCTCTCTCTCTCTCTCTCTCTCTCTCTCTCTCTCTCTCTCTCTCTCTCTCTCTCTCTGTTTCTAATAAACATTAAGATATGGTTCCTTACAGTTTCTTAATGATAAAACTTCAATATGAAACATTTGCAAATTAAAAATAGTATTATGATTGTTGAAATGTGATAAAATTTCAGTTTTTAGGACAATAATGATTGTACTTAGCAATCGTAGAGAGTTATTGGTTGCTTAATCAATGGATCTATCAAGTTCTACACATTAGATCTTGATCTAGATTTACTACACTTAGATTTAAGCAAGAGCAATGGATCAAAACATCATAAATTAGTGAAGGCGGCCTCACACGTGTGGAGTATTGTCCACAGTACGGCAGCCTACACCTGAAACAACAAGTACTATAGTTCTTGATGGCAATCATTCATAGAAATCAGAATTCTAATGACTAGAAATCTCACAAAAGTGTGACTCATGGGGATATTTGGATAAAAATTCATTGATATTCTCCTCCACAGATTTCGGTCTTCGGAAGGCCCGGCTAACGGATATCGTTCGTGACCCTCTAGATGATGTTGCTTGGCCCTGGTTGGTGGTTGCACCTTGGCTCTGGTCTCGCGTCTCAGCGGCCGCATCTGTCTGCCCTTGGTCTTGGCCTTCGGACCCTTGATCTAGTTGAAATCCCCCTGATGTCTGCTGGCTCTGATCTTGGCTGGTACTAGCCTGTGTAGTGTCAAAATTAGGTGGCGGTGAAATTACCACAAGGGTGGGTTGGGCCTTCGTTTCCATGTATTTCTGGCATGCCTTGAGGGGTTTCTTGCCATGGACGAGCTCTTGTGTTGTGCTTGCCCGATACTTATTGAACTCCGCCTGGTAGATGTTGAGGGTTTGGCTATAAATCTGCATCTGATGCCATAGAAGATTCATCTCTGATTGGGAAAGTGGCCTTGTGTCCGATGCAGATTGAGCTAACAGACGAGCTTCTCATCTTGTAAGGCTTTAACCTCTGTCCCCAGGTGCGTGTTCTCTGCTTCCAAAAGTGTAAGTTGCACTTGGATTGGGGCAAACCGTTGGGATGCTTCAGCTTGAAGCTCCCGCACCTTTGTGGAGGCCTCAATCAGCGCTTTGGAGAGGCTTTGAATATATTTGTTTAGGCCCTCCTCCTTCTGCTGCAGCTTGGCAATCTCTTGGTGCTCTGCTTGTTTGTGTTGCTGAGCCAGAATCAGCTCTTGCTGCAGCTTGGTGAGGTCTGCTCGCAGCTGTGTATTACTCGTTGCCAACTGTAGTACCCTGCTTTCCAGAATAGCTTTGGCTGCTACCGCATCCAGGATGTATTTTTCTAGGGTTTGGTACGCCGTCGTTAGATCCGTGGGAGCAGCTGGTACACTGGCACTGGCAGGGGCTTGTGTTGTATCGGCCCCGACGACTTGTGGAATTCCGTCGTCATTGTCTTCAATCAGATTTTTATTTGTCCTAATGCCATCTGGGGCAGTAGGGTCACTCCAATCTGATGATGCTACAAAAACTATTTGTACAAATGCGTCATCAGGTAGCGGTTGGCTGTCCTTGACAACCTTTGGTGTAGCGGGTGGGGTGTGAGAAACAACTTTGGAAACAGGGGTGAGGCCGGTTTGTCCGAACGAGAGGATGGGAGGAACAGTGGAGAACTGAAGAGTGGTGTGGAGTATTGAAGAAGGTGAGGATGGAGCAGAAAGTGTCTGGCGTGGGGGTGAAAAATTGATAACTTGCATCCATGCCGGAGTTTCAGGGGACAGTTGCGAATCAAAAGGGTTGAATGTGAGAGGAGCAACCGTGGTGGCAGGAGTAATGGAGGATGCGATGGTGATGGATGGAGCAGCGGACACTGAAAGAGAAGTAGGAATGGTATCAACAAAAGAAACAAGGATGGAGACAGAAACAGATGTGGATGGAATAGGAAGAGAGGTAGCGACAACAAAAATTGGAGTGGGGGGTTTCACGAAAGAAGAAGTGGCAGTGGTTGATGGAGTAGTTAGTGCTGCAGTGAAGACACGCCTTCAGGTAACAGGTGGAGATGTGGATGTAGAGGCAGCACCACACATTCGTTTGCTGGCCATTGTATTAATGACTGCAGGTTGGGAGGAGGTAGATGCTTGAGATGGTGGGTAAAGGTTAGTATGTGGCACAAGGGTAGACAGGAGAGATGAGCGTTGAAAACCACGCACTTTCGTCTCGAGATGTGCACAGGCAAAGTTACACAACCCTTCTGCGATTCGCTCATGATTGTTGGGTTTGATGGAGTTGGTTAGTTCTCGAATAAGGAAGCTATGTCAGTTGTATGGCACAACGGAGGGGTTAGAGAATTTCAGAAATGATTCCACTATCTGACTTAACAGCGTCGAATGGATTCTGTCCTTGCGAAATGTTGAAATAACCAGAAACGTATTCAATAGATGCGCAGCTGTCTGAATGACGGGTTCCATGATAGCTTCTATCAGGTAACCATTGTTAGTCTGGATGGGAATTTCTGGTGTGGGTTGGGTGACGAATGGTTTGATCAGAGCTTTGGCGTGGCGATGGGAGATGGGTTGACGATCACCGGACATAATGCCAACGGTGATCATCGAGTCGGCATTAATCCTGACCTTGTACGTGGTACCTTGGTACAGGAAGTGAAAACGAGCCTTGTTCTCATCCCAGGTGGCATAAGCGTGAAGGGCGAGGCCCATGTTAATCTCAGAATGGAAGAGCGTTGAGTAAAAACCCATTGCTTCAAGGAGTGGGCCGGTTGTCTGCAGCCATGGTTAGATCAGAGTGTCAGAGGGTAGAGGCCAAATTTGCGTGGCCTTGAGGATGTCACACTAGATCACCTGTTTGGCACCAGAGTCTTCGGAAGATGAGGAGGCCATGTCAGCAATGATGATTAGTGGTCGAAAAAGTCGGAAAAGTAGAAAAAATGGTGAAAAATGGAAAAAGATGTGGAAACAGTAGAAAAGTGAGAATAATGAGTGCTGGATGACAATGACTGTAGTTCAAAACGCAGATCGGTGTTTAATATGAGCATATGACAGCTGGTAGGAAGTTTGGTTGAAAACAAAAAAATTGGTATTTTCAGTGGAAATTTCGACAGAGCTTCGCTAGCAAAGGTGACAAATGACTCGAATTCAGCCCTTATATAGTGGAATTTAGAGTGCGTATTAGGTGAAATTCACTTTCCCTTGTTCAGTTCCTCCCAAATTTTGACAGGCACCTTCTTCACAAAATTCTAAGACCTCAGGGAAGTCTGCAAGAGTTCAGAAGGTGATTTGACTGTCATGCGAAGGTTCTGCGAGGGTTCAGGCTCTCGCAACAAGTGATTTCTCGCACAACTTATTTCTGTGATTGGATTTTCAAGATCAGACCATGTAGGCAGGCTAATTTCACTGCTTTGATTCCATTTAGGCACCTTGCGAGAGTTGGTAAGTTGATCTTGATGCTCTGCGAGGGTTCTGAAAATTTTGCTTCTGAAAACTCTCGCATACACTACAAAATGATGATTCCTCCATCAGGAACTCTCGCAGAGATTTTTATGGATGCATCTAGGTCAAACCTGGTGACTGTCCAATTTTCAAGAGCTATCTCCCAGGGGATCTCAAAAAATCATGAAAAAGTGTTCCTTCAGAGTGTCTTTTGATGAGATCTCGAGATTTTTTGATTTTTAACTTTTGTAAACTGGTAATCAGCTTCATCCAATCTTGATCTGACTGCTGGTAGTGCTCTGGAAGTTCTGATGGATTTATGGTAGTAGATCCCTCGGTCAATCTAATGATCTGCTTCTTTTTCAACCCTATCAGGATCTTGATCCTCCTTGGATTCTGATGGATTTTTCCGATCTTGCCAGATCTGGCTGAATCTTGATGGATTTAGCTTGATTTGGCTGGATCTCCTTAGATCTAGCGGTGATGGATGAGAAAATTAGCTTTTTGTATCATGCCACCCCCAATCTGGATCTGTCTTACTGTGGTGGCTAGTACTTGTGCAACCGGCTACTATTGATGGGTTGTCGAATGGTATTCCATCAAGCTATTCTAAGTTCACGGCTCCATGATTAAGAAATTCCTTGATCCTATAAGGACCTTTGCTCGTGAATTTTAACTTCTCCTTAATCGCCTTGGTTTTATACATCAGGACCAGATCTCCTAAACGAAGATCCTTCTTTTGTAATCTATGATCATGCCAAGCTTTGCGTCTTTCTTTTTCAGCTGCCAGTACATGCACAGCCAGTAAGCGTGTTTCATAGAGTTTATGCAGAGCTTAGTGACGTAGCTGTAGAGATTTGGACTCATTAAGACGTTGCGCGGTGGAAATTCTTAATGAAGGAACTAAAAGCTCTACTGGCATCACAGAATCCTGACCATATACCAATTGGAAGGGCGTTTGATCAGTTCTCCCTTTTATATGCTGTCATGAATGCCCATAGTGCAGCATGCAACTTGTGTTCCCAATCTGATCTGCTAGCTTCAACTGTTTTTGTGAGCACGCTACATAGGATCTTATTGGATGATTCTGCTTGCCCATTACCACGAGGATAATAAGGCGTACTGGTTCTGTGGATCACGAAGAATTCCTCCAACAGGACCTTGATGGTCTCGTTGATGAAATGGCTTTCGCAATCACTGACTAGTTCCACCGGGCACCTGAAGCACACAATGATATTTTCATAAAGGAACTTGGCAGTGGTCCTAGCATCAGCTACTCTTACTGCCTTGGCTTCAACCCATTTGGTGAGGTAGTCTGTGGCTACAATTATGTATCGAGCCTGGGAACTCCTTGCTGTAGGGTGAATTGGACCAATATAATCCAATCCTCATTTTTCGAACGGTGCTTGGGCTAAGACTGGGTGCAGTAGATCATAGTTCAATCTCGTTGGTCTCCTTGCCCTTTGGCACACATCACACTTTTTCAAGTATTCCTCCGTGTCTTTATGAATCGTTGGCCACCAACATCCTGATTGCAGGATCTTGAGAACTGTAATGTCAGATGCAAAATGACCGCCACCCATGCCTTCATGTGAAAGCAAAATGATCTGGGTGGTCTCATGAGGAAGAGTACACCGCCAAAAAATTCTGTCTTTCGGTACAACTGGCCGGCAATCAGCTGATAAGGTCTAGCCTTCAAGATCAATTTTCACTGTTTAGCCTTTGGTAGTGATTTTTCTAGTTGGCCCCGCATTAGATATTCAACAAGGTCGGCAGCCCATTTTGGTATTGTGTCCACGTAAAATAAGGCAGCATCTGCCAGCTCATCGTCGGGTTGGGTTGCAATCTCCTTTCCCTTGATTCGTGACACATGATCTGCCATGTAATGTTGTTTTCTCTTGCGAACTACTATCTGAAAATCAAATTCCAACAACAAAAGGAGCCATCTGGTGATTCTCTCGGTGTTGCAAGTCTTATTAACGAGATATAGCAAGGGTTGATGGTCCGTATAAAAAACAAAATGTGTGGCCATCAAATAGTGTCGAAACTTCTTAACCACATAGATCATTGCCAATGCTTCTCGCTCTGTGGTTGAATAATTCATTTCGGTATCACTGAGCTGTCAGCTTGCAAATCGGATTGGAAAATCCTTTTTGTGCTCACCTGGCTGGGTTAAGACTGCTCCAACTGCATACTTCGATGCTTCTGTATGCACATGGAACTCAATGGACCAATTGGGTGGTCGTAATATTGGTGTTGAGACCAATGCATCCTTAATCTTCTGGAAAGCCTTTAGAGCTTCCTCATTCCAATGTGGGTCCATTGTGAGTTTGTAAATTGGTCTGGCTAACTGCGCAAAATCAAGAATGAAGATCCTATAATAGTAAGCATGACCCATGAAAATATAGACCTCACGGATCATCCCCAGTGGTGGTAGATCAACAATGATCCTAATCTTTGATAGATCTGTGGCGATCTCGTGTCTTGACACTATATGGCCGAGTATCAAGCCATGTGTCACCCAAAATTGACATTTTTTTGGATTCAGGGAAATCTGGTATTCGCGGCATTTTTGTAACACCTTCTCCAAATTGGATAAGTGTTCTGAATCTGGTCCATGCACGTACAGATTGTCCAAGAAAATTTCCAAAAATTTTTGCAAAGAATCTTTGAATGCCACCTGCATGACTCACTGGAAAGTGCTTGGGGCATTGCAAAGTCCGAATGGCATCACTTTATAGGCATAAGTTTCTCATTTCGTGGCAAATGCTGTCTTGTGCTGGTCCTGGGGGGCTATTTTCACCTGGTTGTAGCCACTGAAGCCGTCCAAAAAACTGTAGGCTTCATCGCCAGCTACTCTATCGAGGACACTTTTCGGAAATGGTAAAGAAAAATGGTCCTTTTTGGTGAGTGCATTAAGCACCTTCATATTCACACAGATACGGATTTTGCCATTCTTCTTGGGTACTATAACTATCAGCGATACCCATTCCGTGTGCTCGATTTCGTAAATGAAATCTGCATCCATAAGTTTCTGCAACTCTTACTTGATCAGTTTAGTATAATTCGGGTTGCAGCGGTAGTAACGGCTTACCTTGGGAACTGCTCCGTCCACCAAAGATATGGTGTGCTGGACTACTGTTGGCGGAATGCCCTTTAGATCACTATAGCTCCATGCAAAACAGTCTTTATATTCCACCAACAAGGATCGTAGTCTCTTGAATTGCGTGGGTGTTACCTGCTCTCCCACATGCACTATCCTTTCTTCTTCTCCTGGTTCCGCAAGATTCATCGATTGTGTTTGCGCAGGTCCCTCGAAGACTTGTTCGGCTGGTGCCTGACGTTGATCAAGTTTTCATTGGGCTTGCGGCATCATGATTACCACGTCGTCCAATGTATAATTCTTGAAAGTATCAGACATCTCATTAACTGGAGCTCGTCGAGATTCCTCTTTCAGCATATTGATCTTGGCCCGACTGGTCATTTTTTTATTTTCTGTCACCTGTGTAGAAGATGACGTTGTATCTGAGTCCAACTTGATTGACTTCAAGGAATCCAACACCTTTTTGCTCTTTTTTGTCATTTTGGTGGGTTCATCCTTGTTGTCTTTCTTCGGGACTGTTGTGACATTCGCCTCATGGTTGGGAATATCAATGTCTACTGTAGCTATTGCCTCTTCGGGTAGGTCACTCCATCGGATCACCTGGTTGTAGCGTTGCTTCAACTGATTCTTCTTATTCGCAGGCGCCTTGGGTGGATCGATCCTTGAGACTTTCGCCATAGCAGACCTTTGTGGTGGTTGAGTTGGTACCTTCTTGGTTCCGTAACGATCTGGGTTCATGTGGTGTAGGATTTGTTCATCAGTAAGCTCAATCTCCTTATTATAAGTTAGAGCATATTGCCAAGGGACTAGATCATTGTCCACTAGGTTCTCAATCGGCTCCGCTGACAGCCATGCTACGTTTATCATATTCACCCCAAATGTGATTGGTGTGTCCATAGTGTAACATTTGGGTGAAGATGTATTCGGTCCTAGATCTGATTCATATTGACATGCCTGGCAATCAATAGTTGCTAATGCATCCATCCATCTCATGACATCCGTCTCTGAATGATAGTGACCTCCCTTGGCTGGCCTTGGGCGGTCAATCGTATGATCTATTGTGGATGATCCGTCATCAGCTTTGGGTGCAATAGGTTTCACCGCCCATGTGGTTGGATCTACCTTTATAGCCTGTTCTCTGTTCTTGAAGGTGAGTTTCCCTGTACCCCAGTTGTGTACTACTTGCGCAGCTCTCACCCATGGTCTTCCCAGTAAAACACGGTATGCAGATGGAGATTGAGATATATCCATGACCACAAAAGTAATCACATACCGCATGCCTGCTATCTATACGAGAATATCAGCAACTACACCTTTTGGTTTCACACAGGATTGATCTGCTAGCTTGATGGCGAATTTGACTGGCTTCAATCCTTCGAGGCAAGTAATTAACACTACACATCCCAACCCAAGTAATATTGGTTACTTTCTAATGTCTGTTGACAACCAGATTAACGCACGAAGCCACTTCACTTGAAATAAATCATAAATTGTACCAAATACATAACTTTCTAATGCTGTCCTCTGTGAGTTCGACATTATTTACTACAAAATCTATATTAACCTTGTTGGTATAGCACGACAGGATTCGAGAAAGCTAAAAAAATGTTGAACTCTCTTTCAAACCACGATCCTAAACTCAAATTCTCGTAGTAATAGGATCCATCGGGTGATATGACCAGTTGTGCAAGTCTTGTTGATGAGATATAGGAGTGCTTGATGATCAATGAAGAAGGCAAAAACTTTTTCCAAAAGATAATGGCGAACCTTATGGACCACAGATACCATTGCCAAAGCTTCACACTTGGTAGTGGTATAATTGACTTCAGCAGGTATCAATTGTCTACTGAGAAATCGGATTGGATAATTCTTTTTGGATTCTCCCGGTTGGGTGAGCACTACTCCAATGGCATACTTGGATGCATCGGTATGCACATGGAATTCTTTGGAATAATCAGGAGCCCGGAGGATAGGTGTGTTTGCCAATTCTGCCATAGGACAAAATCAAAACCTTTTATCACAACCACTGTTTACTGGTTCAGGCTCACACCCACTGGCTCTCTCATTGTTGTAGTGTAGTGCTCAAGCCCAGCACACATATCAGAACCACAATCGAACCCAAAGAATCTTGCAAATAAAACCTCCTCAAAAAGAATCTTCAAGAGTCATCCAGAAACCAAACTATTGCAGACACAAGCATGCAACCCATCCCAAGATTCATCAAGAGACATATTCAAACCATGATTCCAGTAGAAGACAAGAAACAAAGAACACAAAGGACACATCCAATGCTTCAAGATCAAAAGAAAAAACTAAAGATGCTAAACATTCAATATTGTATCTATTGGTTTGAAATAGAACTATTTACATTATGCACATTGGATATACAAAATGAAAACTGAATTAATGGAGAGAACGAAATGAAAACAAGTGAAAGAATCTTAATCACTAACTCTTAAAACAGGAAAACATCATCCATCATCCATCTTAATCTCTAACCCTTAAAACAGCAAAACATCATCCATCATGCTAAATCAACTACCTACATTAAGCCCCGATGGAGAGAGAGAGAGAGAGAGAGAGAGAGAGAGAGAGAGAGAGAGAGAGAGAGAGAGAGAGAGAGAGAGAGAGAGAGAGAGAGAGAGAGAGAGAGAGAGAGAGAGCTTGAATCTTCTAAGAAGAGGAGGGAGAGAGAGATCAAGAACAAAGAAGTAGAGAGGGAAAGAGAGATGGAGAAGAGGGGAGGAGCCACGAGAGAGGAGAGGCACCATGAGTAGAGTTTTCTGTATTCAAAATAGTATTATAAAATGGTGTACAATAGGTGTCTTTTTGGGGTGGCCCTTGCCCCTTGCTTCCTATTGGCTACTTGCAAGGAGATGGGATTGAAATCCACACCCTTCACATAAAAAACAAACTAATCTATGGTGACAAAGAAGCACACTCCACCTAACTACCAAAACTTAGGAATTTACTGAACGCGAGATAAGAATTTACAGGGTTTTTTTTCTGAAAAAATATAAAAAAAAAAAAAAGAAAAAGAAATCTTGCTGGAATTGTAGTCCGCTTCTGATTGGAAGTATTGCAAGTCTACAAGAGGGTGTTTCATATGGATAGTCCTTGAGCATGGCAGTTCGGTTGAAGCCATGTTGTATACCACCAATCATAATTGTATGGCGTGTCTTGATTGTGTGTTGAGACAACCACTTGAAATATGTAGGTGACGCTTGACTCCTTGGTATGGTTCTCTTGACATATCCATCGTAAGAGTTGTATGAATAAATGTAGTCGGGATAGATTGGAGAGATTGATGAATCATTGTGATCTTGGTATTGATATTCATCATGAAGTGTCGAATGAGAGAAATATTCATTTGTTTCTGCAGGATGGATGCGATTTTTTGGTGAGCATTTCTCGGCGAGCATGTCAAGGCGACCAGAATTTGGCGAGCAGTATTATGATAGATTGTACGATGGCGAGCACTTCCTTAATATGAGAAATATTCTAATACTATTTTTTTTCTGGTTTTAGGAATGAAGGTGTGGCAACACATTGATGATTGAGTTTATAATCTCAAATACATGAGCAAAGTACAATTTGTTTTAGGTTGCTTCTTTTTAGTTCAAGTTTATGAGCCAAATTGAATGGAATCAATATTGTTTGATTCAAACAATTTTTTAGGGGCGAAGCTTGACTATTGAAGGCTTTTGAACCATAGTTGCCCATTCTGAAACAAGTTCCATTTCGGAATGGGACTCCAAAAAGAAATAAAACAAAAACATATATTTTTCACAAGAAAATAAAAAACAACTACTTTGTGGACCTTGGTGTGAAGTCCAAATGTCAGTTTTCTCTTGACATTGTACACATTTATAGCTTGAAAATTGTACAAATGTATGTATGAACATAAATCAAACTACAAATGTGGTTTTATTAGGCATCTACTTTCCAAATGCCACACTTGAAGACACTAGGCTTCGTAATTTTAGACAAACACATTTTTTTTTTCATTTTTTTCTCTAGCACCATTGCATTAGCGCCGGCACTAATGCCCGGGTGCCCGAGAAAAAAATGTCAAAAAAAAAAAATTTCGAATTTTTTGTGGGCAAATTTTTTTTTTTCGAAATTTTTTTATCTGGCACCCGGGCATTAGCACCGGCGCTAATGCTTGGGTGCCCAAGAAAAAATCGGATTTTTTTAATCCCAAAAAAAAAAATTCAAAATTTTTTTTTTCCCAAAAGTTTTTTTTTGAAATTTTTTTTCTCAGACACCTCGGCATTAGCGCCGGCGCTAATGCCCAGGTGCCTGAGAAAAAAATTTCAAATTTTTTTTTTTCCGAAATTCTTTTCTCGGGCACCCGAGCATTAGCGCCGGCGCTAATGCCCGAGTGTCTGAGAAAAAAATTTGATTTTTTTTTCTAGGTCAAATTTTTGACAAATTGACTCATAAGTGGGTTTTAATGAGTTTCATGACTCCTTGGCCGAAATACAAGAGGCTACCTCTCTTAGAAGCTCATTGCTTACATTCATATTAATGCAACGTAGAGTAAGATTTGTCTTCTTCTTGTAACTCTTGTCCACCTTGAGGCTCCTCCACCTCGAGGAAAAGGCAAACAGGTCTTGGAGTATTAGCAATGACTCCATTTGAAGCTATTAGAGTAAATGTTTAGATTAGTATCCCTAATGTTGTAATTTATGATTAATTATGATGATTGGGCCATGCTTGCATGCATTTTATAGGGGCCTAAAAAGCCTAAAAAGCTGTTTCCACATATGTGGAAGTTGTTTCCCCGTCGAAGAATAGGCCTAGGTAATGGTCTCAAGCAATGCGGTAATGGTGTCAAGCCCCTGAGCATACACAAAATCCTAGATTATGTGCTTGCCAACTTGTCAACATTCAAATGAAAATCTATAACATCCAAACATAGTAGAATTGCTACCTTTGTAGTCTTGATTATGTCATCAAAGCATAAAATGATACTTGAATAGATATAAAGTGAAAAGACTGGTATGAAGGGTGAGCAAATGATTGGGATGAAGGGCGACCGAGTGCTCAAGATGCTCGCCTTTGTCATGGAACTGCTCGCTGAGAAATGCTCGCCAAAAATCATCCCCCCTGCAGAATATATAAAGATTGATAAGCATCTCTGTTGGCTGATTCTAACGAATTCCCAAGATACTCGGACAGAGCAGCTCAAGAGCACCTCTCATCTTAGACCGAGGAGGTCTCTGAGAAGACGAGACTAATGAAGACTGAGAGCCGAGTATGAGAGTCGAGAAATACTAGCTAGGAAAGACATGCAAGAACTGTGTAAGCCTCATGGTGAATCTTGGAACATGGAATGACCATGTAGGAACTAGTATTTCTAAGCAAATGTAGTAAATGCAAGTAGACCCCTCTTAAAGAAAGTAGAGTGAGCCACCTTTTGATGGTGACCTCTAGTGGAGGGCATTATTCCACTTGTAATCTGTGAAATGTGAAAATTGCACTAGGATGCCACCTAAGGAGCTCTCTTGCTTATTTAAGAGACTCCCTCTTTGTGAAGAGGAGCTTTTTGTGAATTGTATCAACTCCATGCTGAAATGAGAAGAGCCTTCACG
Organism: Diphasiastrum complanatum; assembly: GCA_029204225.1. Classification (NCBI taxonomy): domain Eukaryota; kingdom Viridiplantae; phylum Streptophyta; class Lycopodiopsida; order Lycopodiales; family Lycopodiaceae; genus Diphasiastrum; species Diphasiastrum complanatum. The sequence continues at coordinate 27,345,866 of CM055099.1, forward strand.
ATTTTGGTGCATCCATTGAGCTCCTTGATCATGCTTGTTTCTTGAGTGATGCATTTATGATCTTGCTCTTCCCTCCTTTTGTGTGTGGTTGTGGACTGTAGAGTGGATTAGATTTGCTGCTTTCGTAGAGTGGATTAGTTTCTTTCCTTCTTTGTGGATTAATGTAGGAACCAACATTCAGGTAAACTACATAGGTTTGATCTGTGGTGTAGTTCTTGCATATCTCTTACAGTCCAGTTTTTTATGTTCTTGGGATGTCCAAGAATCAAAAGACTGGTTGCTTTCTTGATTCTTGGAATTCTAACATGTTGTAGATTAGTTTCTTGTTTCTTGGTTTGTCAATTCATGCAAGTGTAGCTCAGTTTAGTAAAGTTTAGGCTCTGATTCAGTTCATTTTTAGGACTAGATAGCTGTAGAATCTTCTGAATGTTCATTTGGGCTGCACTCCGATCTGTGAATGAGCGTTCATGGTTTGCATGTATGTATGAATGTAAGTGCGTTCAAGAGAGACGACCCTGAGTAGTCCTCTGACAGGCAGGACAAAAAAAAAAATACTACAATGACAACCTGTCCCTTTTGCCTGGTTTGGCATTGTAAGATCAAGAAGACTTCTAATGAATGCCATGAAGCCTGTTAACAGGCAGAATACCAAGCCGTAGAAGCTGTAAGCAAGGATCAAAAGAACCGTAGTAAACAGATCCTCTAGATCAGGGGATCTGTAAACATTTGGCATCGTTGCCCATTGAACTCCCACACCTTCTACATCAGAAACCCACAGCCTTGTCCACGCTCTGTCCGTCCCCTCACGATCACATCTCAACCGGAGCCCCCCCTGTATTGAAATCTCAACCGGAGCGCTTGTGTCCAATCTCAACCGACGCATTCTATTGAATCTCAACCGACACACACTCTCTCATATCTCAACCAACGGTCATCCGTTACATCTCGACCAACGGTAATCTATTGAAATCTCGACCGACGGTTTCCACTCAGATCTCAACCGACGGCCTCAATTCAATCTCGAACGACGGCCATGCGTTAGATCTCAACCGAAGTCTTTTTTTGGAACCTTGACCGATGTCCATCAGTCAGATTTGTACAGTACCAGGTCATACCCAATCAATGTCCTTTTGATCTCTTTTGATCCAAGACGGAAGACGCTCAGATCTCAACTGATGAGATTCTATCCATTCTAGAAAGAAGGAGTTCCTCACAACCGCACCTGAAAACACCCGCATTCCATCGTCTAGATCGCATTCATCCACACTACGACTACCCTCGCTCATCTTCACCGCACCACACGAACTCCACATTCCATCGCATTTGCCCTGAAATGCACCGCATTACCACTGCAGCTGACCTTATTATCACCACAACAGCCGCACCCCACTTGTTCACCGTAGAAACCACAATTCACCACAACTCGTCCTTGAACGATCACCCCATTTTCAACCGCAATTCACCTTGAACCATCGTGACCACTTTGGGCCGTTGCGACCACATTCCATTCCATCAAACCACATTTAGTTGTCCTTCCGTCTTCCTCCAAGATAGCCCTTCACAAACCTTCAGTCCTATCATGCTTCAAATCTCAACCGGAGCCCGAGCCAATCCTTCATTTTTCAACCGGAGCTAGAGCCCATCTCTCATATCTTGACCAACGTAGCTCTGTGACATCTCGACCGACGATCTTCAGTTAAATCTCGACCGACGGTGCCCTATGACATATCGACGATGGTCTTCAGTTAAATCTCGACCGACGGTGCCTTGTGACATATCGACCGACGGTCTTCAGTTAAATCTCGATCGACGATACCCTGTGACATCTTGACAGACGGTCTTCAGTTAAATCTTGACCGACAGTGCCCTGTGAGATCTCGACCGATGGCCACTGTCAAATTTCAACCAGCAGATAGCATCAGATCTCGACCGACGGCCACTATCAAATCTCAATTGACGGATAACATCAGATCTCGACTGACGGCCACTGTCAAATCTCAACCGATGGATAGTACCAAATCTCACTCGACGGATAGCATCAGATCTCGACCGACGGTCACTGTCAAATCTCAATTGACGACCACAGTCAGATCTCAACCGACGACCTGCTATCAAATCTCAATTGACAACCATTGGGTCAGATCTCAACCGATGGACTCAGTGAGATTTCAACCAATGGCCATTCTATCAGATCTCAACCGACGATCTCGTAGGGGTCCTAAAAATGCCAAAGATGAATTGAGCTCTTTTGGCTTAGTAAAGACCCATCTTAGAATAAAATATTCAAGGTAGGTAGAAGTAGAAACTCGAGCTACCATAGGAATTGCCATTTGTACTTTGCATGCCACATTTAATGCATGAAAATACTAGGTGGCACAATTAGACATATTGAGGTGGCTTGAATAAGTCTAGATAGCTTGAGAGGTGGATTCATAACTCCAATTCAACTCAAAGTAGGAGGAGAGTCCATGGATCTATATATATGTGATGTACTCTCAATGAGAAGATGATGAAATTTGTGTGTAATGCAAATTTGGAGACTAAGTTCTTTGTGCCCTCTCTCTCTACTCGAGTTTGTACTTTCATTTTCTCTCTCTAGCCGAGTTGAGGCATTTATTGTACTTAGTTTCATGTTTTGTTGACAGATCTTGCTTGTAACACAATTATATTTCTTGTATGATCAGCTTTCCTTTTGTCAATCAATGCTAGTCTGATCTTCATGGTATTATTGGGCTTAGGAGATCAAAAGTGCATGTGTAGGGCGTCCCACATGTGTGAATTCAACATGGTATCAGAGCCTACCTAAGATTTACAAGCAAATCTAATCAAAAAGTTTGCAAATTTGATCAGAATTCAAGCTAGGAATTGTCTAGATTCTACTTTCTAGCTAGTTTGCAGTTTTTTGGTGATATAGAGCTTCAAACCACCTTAAATGGTCCAGATCAGGTACTATACGGAATTTCAGGTGCAGGCACGTGTGAAATCCGCCCATTTTCAGTTTGGTGGTTCTCTCTCACCTTAGATCCAAATTTCATGCAATTTGGCCCACTAGAAAGCTAGAAATGTGTAGAATTTGATGCAATTTGAATCATGACAGTTGGATAAGCCAATCAAAAGTTATAAGCTTTTGAATAGTCGTAGGTAGGGTGCCTAGACCTATGGCAAATCATGAGTACATGTCATTTATTGCCTGAATGATCACAAAAATCATCCAGAAGTTGACCAATCTCATCTATATGTGATTTAGGCAAAATTTAGAGGATCTATGCAAATTGTTTCATACAAATATTTTGTATCTGAGTCAATTTGACATTTTTGGAGTATTTCACACATGTGAAATTCAGAGAACCATAACTTTTGCCATACTTCATCTTTTTTGATGATTCAAATCTTGTTTTAGAGAGATTGTCAAACTAGTGAGATCTATCTCATAGTTTTTTGCTTTGTCTTACATAGGATTTGGTTTTTTTGCCCTTGATTGGTTCTTATAGTGAGAAGATAAGCAATTTTTTCATCCATCTTTTTTTATTTCCATCATTCTTTATGACTTCAATGGGTGTCTTTCTATTAGAAGCAAGTGAAAGATTGTCAACCTCCAATTACTCAATTTGGAAGGTTAGGATGGAATCTGTCTTAATTTTACAAGATGTGATGGATATTGTACTTGATATTGAAGAAGAACCACAAAATCCTCAAGAAAATCCAAAGTACAAAAAGAGAGCTAGGATGGCTCTGCATTATATTAAAATGAATGTCTCAAATGACATCTTAAGAGAAACTGGTGCTTGTACTAATGTCAAAGATGCTTGGGATACTCTCAAGTCCATCTATGAGGAAAAGAATACTTCTAGACTTCTAACACTAAGAAACCAAATTTTTCAAAGTGTACAGAGAAGTGATGAATGTGCTTCAGCTTATGTAATGAGAGTTAAAGACCTCCATAGAGAATTGTCATGCATAGGAGACTCCATCAACCAAAATGAACTTGTTCAAGTCATACTTAATGGGTTAAAGGAGGAATATGACAACCTTGTTCAGAGTTATGCCATTAAGGAGGAGCTACCAAGTTTGGAAGCACTCCAAATTGTGCTCATTTATGAAGAATCAAGACAAGATTATAAACTCTTGAAAATGGAAAGATTGTCTCTCAACATTGATGGTAAAGCCCTCATTACCAAGACAAGCACAAGACAAGAAGTAAGAATCAACACCAACCCTCTTCAAGCAAGAACAGTCTTATTTCCAAGGAGAAAGGAGAAGAGGATGAGTCCTCTCAAGCTTTCACATCCAAGAAGAAGAAGAAAAACATCAAGTGTTTCTTTTGTGGCAAGAAGGGGCATTATGCCACCAATTGCTTCAAGAAGAAGAGTCAATTCAAGCAAGCAAACATTTCCAATGAAGAGAAGGAAGATGCTCATGAAACTGATGGAGAGGGATCTCTTATGGTCTCGATTTTTTCCTCATCACCTTTCAAGAAGGATGGTTCATGGTACATCGACAGTGGAGCTTCCTCACATATGTGTAGCTCCAAGCATTCTTTTTCATCCATGACACCTTATGAAGGAGCCAAGAAGTCCATCTACACAGCAAATGATCTGAGTGTGCTATTGAAGGCATAGGGACCATTCCCTTAAAGCTTTCATCAAAGTTCTTTCTCTGTCTAAAGTACTTTTTGTTCCTAAGTTAACAAAAAATCTTATTAGTGTTGGGCAATTGTTTGATAGTGGCCTAGATGTGAATTTCAATGTTGATAGCATGATGAGATCCTTGCATTTGGGTCTAGATATGGTGGAATCTACAAGCTTGATCCCCAAGAGTATGCTAACTCTTGTGATGGTGCTTTTGCTTCTCATACTTCTTTGGAGGAACTATGGCATAGAAGGTTGGGACATCCTAACTATAGTTCTATGGTGTCCATGGTCAAGAAAGCCAAAGCTATTGGCTTGCCTAATCTTATCTCCAAGAATTTCAAACCATGTGAGGCTTGTGCCATATCTAAGTCTCATATGAAGCCTTTTTCAAAGTCATCTATTAAGACTACACATCCATTGGAGCTCATTCACTCGGATGTGCACTTTTCATCTTCAAAGAGCAAGGGTGGTGCTACTTGCTTTGTAACTTTCATTGATGATTTCACAAGATTTACTTGGTTATATCTTCTAGCTTCAAAGTCTATGGTGTTTGACTATTTCCTAAAGTTCAAAGCTCTAGCTGAAAAGCAATTTTCATACAAAATCAAGATTCTTAGAAGTGATGGAGGTGATGAGTACACTTCCAATAAATCTCATGATTATTGTGAGCTTGAAGGCGTTAAAAGGGAGTTTTCTTGTGCATATACACCATCTCAAAATGGGGTGGTTGAAAGAAAGAATAGAACATTGTGTGAATGTGCCAAAACCATTAGAATTGAGGCATCCTTGTCAAAAGACTTTTGGGGTGAGGCCATCAATTGTTCAAACTATCTTTGCAATCGACTCCCTCATGTTGCACTTGGAGGAAAGTCACCATATGAAGCACTTTATTTGAAGAAACCTAAGGTTGATCACCTTAGAGTATTTGGATGCATATGCTTTGTCCATATTCCCTTGGAAACGAGAAAGAAGGATGATCCTTGTGCAAGCAAAGGAGTAATGGTTGGATATTCATCCAACAAGAAAGCCTATCGAATATACATGCTCTCTACTTCTAAAGTAATTGAAAGTAGAGATGTAGTTTTTCATGAAGAAGAAAAGTACAATCTTGGAGGGGCCGAGATCAAGCAACCTCAAAATCTATCACTTTTGTTACTGAAGACAATCAACATATGGAGGAGCTGAGATTTGAAGATGGAAGTCCTCGGATTTTCACTCCAAGAAGATCCATGAGGGAGAGATCCGAGCCTAAGAGGCTCACTTATGATGACAAAGCAAAACAAGTGGATCTTGATTCCACTTATGCGTATTTTGTTTCTCATGAGGAGCCCAAATATGTCCAAGAAGCCCACGTCCTTGTATCTCTTGTGTTTGATTGGCAAAGTGATGTTGTGTTCCTCACTTTCCCATGTTGCTCCGATGTGGAGGACGTTACTTGTTTCATCATAGTCCGCACAATAGATGGGCTCAGGCGCTACTGGCTCCTCATCCGCGTTGGCCCATTCCGCTAAAAGGCTTTTCGCTTGTGGTGCAATCCGCAATAGTTCTCCGAGTGGTAAACTAATGTGGCTTGATAGCAAGAGTGTGAGCCTTTCAGTGTGTGGTTCCTCAGGCTCCACCATGTGAAAAGGTGGTTCATGTTGGTGCAACTGATCATTCTAATCAGTGCGCAGTGGTGAGCCCGTTTGCGGTTCCCATTCGACGCCAACTGGAGGTTCTGTGAGATTGTTTCGTTCTTGCTCTTTTTCCTCCTCTTGTGTTTTTTGTACCCAGTGTCTTATTTTTAGGTACTGTCTTCTCTCTTCCCTCTCATTTGAATATGGCGCTGAAGTTGAGGGTTGGTCGTCAGTGACCGATGGTGGTGGTGAGGGAGCCACTTCCTTCCTCTTCTGTGCTCGCGTAACAGCTAACACAGGAGCATGGTCGTGTCGACCTTTCGATGGCATCCCCGCTAGAACTGCTGATTGTTGTATGGCAATGAGGTTAAGAGGTGCACTGGTTCCAGGTTTAAATGGACAATTCTTGAAACAGTGTCCATAACCACAATCCCGGCAGGAGGTTGTATATTGTCCCTTGTAGGGACATTCTGCAATTCTATGTCTCTCGCCGCATCCGTAACAACCGTAATTTCTTCCACCTTGGCGTTGAGTTTGAGCTACATAGGCTGAAATATATTCATTTATGGCGAGATCCATAAATGGTATATCTGGTCCGTACCACTGCTGCTGCTCAGGTTGAGGTGGCATTTGTATTTCTTGTTCCGTTGTTGTCAGATTTACATGGGCCACTTGTTGATTGGCTGGCCCTGGTTGAGCAGGTAAGGCCATGCGTTGTGGTTGATTGGGTGCGCCGTACCTTGGTGCCCCGTTAGGTGCCCCTTGATGATAAGGATAGGAAGTGTGATAAGGACTTCTCTTCTGTTGAACAACTCTGGGGTTAAACGGGCAAAATGTCGTATCGTGCGATGTTGCATTGCACAGATGGCAGAATCTATGTGTCAATCTCAGATTTTGCTTTAGGATTGTACACTCGTTCGCTGTATGGTTTTGCGTGCATACTGAACACCATACATTTTCTCGTCAAGGATACTGCATCTGGTTTGGTTCCTGTTGATGTGGAATTACTGCTATAGTTCCTTGTAAGGCCTTCAGTTTCTGGTCAAACTGCGCCGTAAGTTGCTCCATCTGCTATTTGTGTAATTTTGTCATTTGCTTCAACAGCAGTTATGTGGATAGAGTGGATGCGTTTGATAATGATGATGCGATCGAGGGAGTAGGAGTGTGGGTGGAAGGATATTCGTCGTTAGATCCCTCATCCTCTTCCCTGATGGCATCTTCCATAGCTTCTTGCAGAGTAGCGTACTGCTCCCGTCATTTTAGTTCTCTTCTGATGCTTCGTGGTAATCCGGCTAGGAACCACATGATCACCGCAGGATCGGGAGTCAGGACTGCACTGCACGCGGATCGTAGATGTTTGACCCGTTCAATATAGTCTCGGACTCTTTCTCGTCTTCCCATCTTGACTTTGCTTAACAGGAGAAATGGGTCTTCCAAGAACTTTCTTGGTCTAAAGCGCATAATAAGAGCCGCTTTAATCGCTTCCCAGGTGGATTTCTCTTCCTCTGACAGGTTGAAAACCAATCCTGAGCCACTGCAAACAAGGACATAGAAAATAGCATCAGCTTCTCTGCAGGTGTCCGTTCGCCGTAGATTTCACAAGCTTGCTCGTAGATCTGGAGGAATTGGATGGGATCTCATGATCCGTCGTATTTTGGTATCTCCATCCGTGGTGCTCTCCGAACTGCATGCAAGGGAGCGACAGGTATGGGTTGGCCCATTGGATCCATTGGTGCTGGTTTCGGTTCTGCCTCTTGTTGCACAACTGCTAATCTGGGAAGGTGTGGTGCCTGATTTGCTATCCTTCATGCTATTGATCATCCTGATCTCAGATTCATCCGATGGTGGGTTCCAAAGTGATTGGATCTTGCTTATACAGTAGGATGCAGTCTAGATCTTCAAGGATCTGATCGATCTGATAGGCCAGAATGAATTTTAGGCCTTTTACGGTGATTTTTCCTTGATAACTTTTTACTCCTTGCACTGATTGACCTGAGATTTTGATAGTAGCTAGATCTGATGCAGATCTTTCCACTGATCTGGTCTGTGAGAGTTATCTTATGCGAGGGTTGGCTGTGCGAGGGTTCTTTAGCTCTTTTTGTAGGTAAAAAACTTGATATCTTTCAGATCTCTGGGAAGTAACTCTCGCAAGCTTCACAGTAGCTGGATCGGGGTCACATCTCACTATAGAATTCTTTGCAAGAGTTAACTCTCGCAAGAAGTGAAAATTTCATTGTCTGCGAGGGTTCAAAATCACCTTTTGTGCTTGATCTTCACCAGATCTTCATACTAACTCTTGCAGGCTTCATGACTGATGTAATTTGACATTTTGAATCAATTGAGAGGGTCTGCGAGAGTTCTTAATGGAAGGATTTGTTGGATCTTCACTTTTTAGTGATTTTTTAACACTTAAATCCAATTTTCTGCTCACAGGAATCAAACTAACTCTCGCAAGCTCTTCTGTGTCCTAGTCTCGCCTAGATGGAACTTCAGGATCCTCTGCGAGAGTTCTTGACCACTGGAACTGAAAATTTCACTGTCTACGAGGTTCACTGGTACTTTTCCTGTTTTTTTTTTCACTAGGAACTCTCGCACAGGCACTTAATCATCAAACTAACTCTCGCAAGCTTCTCTGTGTCCTGGTCTCACTGAGATGGAGCTTCAGAGGGCTCTGCGAGAGTTCTAATGAATAGTTGAATTTTCTTGGATTTTTTCAAGGGTTTTTTGAATTTTTTATGATTTTTCTTAGATTTTTACAATCTGCTTGGAACTAACCCTCGCAGGCTTCTATGCAGGTCTGGGACAGTACCCTAGAGCTGCTGCTAGTCATGCAAGGGTTAATTCTCACTTATTCTGGAGATATAAAAGTCTGATGAGTTTTTTTGGCTCTTTTTCCCTCCAAAATACAGATTGGTGTGTTTTTTGAGTTTTTTGGATGATTGGTTTGGGTTTCAAGCCCTTAGAGGTTGTTCAGGGCCTCCTCTACCCTCTCACACCTCCTCCACTAGCTGTGAACAGTCCAAACACAAAAAAAAAAAAAAAAAAATACAGAAAACTAACTCTAAACTCCCAAAAATCTACCTAAACTACTCTAAAAAGCAAGAAAATAGCTAAAATGCAACTAAACTAGTTAGTGGAAACCTATCCCCGGCAGCGGCGCCACTGTGGGGTCGAAGATCTCTCGTAGTATAGCCCTTCCGCCTGTCAACAAAGGTTAGATCACTGAATAGGTGTCTAACTATGCATAGATGCTACTTTTAGTTAATTTCTTACTTTCTCTCTTAACTCTACTCACCACTATACTACTCCTCTTTAACTCTACTCCTCTACACTAACATTCATCATAGTTTGGTTGAAGGGAAGGAATGGAGAAGAAGAGATTGAGAAGAGAAGAGAAAGAGAGAGAAAGAGAGTGAGGGTGGAGGTTAGCTCAAATGCTCCTTATGCTTGCTAATGGAAAAACATTCACTATGGCAAACAATAAACATGGAAATAGAAAGCATTAGAAAACACAACCAAGAGCAATAGCAAGTAGTGAATAGCAAATGAGGATGCTTCTCTTCCAAAAATGGTAGAGTTTCCTCCTCATTAAGCATGGAAATAGTGTACAATTGGTGTCTTTTTATAAAATGGGGAAGGCCCTTGCCCCTCAATCTTATGGGCTAATATTCACAATGATCCTAACCATTCATCTTGGACCCAACTTGATCCAAGGGTCCACAAAAAGTACATTAGAAATCACAATATTCATGTGAGTCCCAATTCGGATCCAACTCTAAAAGGTGATCTCTAAGTTTAAAAATGACATTGGGCCTCTAGTTTTATTTTCATTAGAAGGCCCAAGTCAAGTTTATTTTATTTACAACTTCAATTGCATGCTCATTGGGCCATGGGCTTATACATGCAAGATGCCATGCCCTCGCAACACATTTTACTGGAGGATTTTATTTATTTACACTTTGTTGGGAATACCCCCAACAGTGACAGGAAACGGTTCTCACCTCGTTACCGAATAATAGTATGGATTGGTGCGCATGTAGGAGGGTACTTCAAGATACCGTGTCATGGAGTTCTTGCTCTGTAGGAAGAGTTGATGGCACCAGAGAAGTTGTGAATCTAGGAGCTTCACTGCTTCCTTATGGGTTTTGCATTGGTCCAGATCTGGCAGTATGTAGCCACCACGGTCCTTTGTTGGATATTTCTTGGCAAACTCTTGAGACATAAGGAACTCCTTGCTTGGTTCAGTGGGCGTGATTTTGTGCTGGTTGGTTGGTGCTTCAGCTGCAATGGCATGCTCAGTCAGGGGATAGAGGAGGTGAAGTCTTAGCTGCAACAATTCTTTGGGAGTCAGGAGAAAATTGGCATTGGATGAATGGAAGGTTAGTGGTGTCGATGGGGTTAGAAGCGGAGGAATGAAAAAGATGGTGTTGGGAGCCAGTATCACCAGATCCCTGTGGATTGGTTGGTAATTGTGTTCCTTGCCCTCGGGGTTGGCCTTCGAATGACGAGCCTTGATTAGCAGGTGGAGGTTGTTGGAATCCTGCTCCATCTCCACCATTTGATCCATCAAAGTGAGGCCCGCAGTCATGAAACTGGGCGTGCTCTGCATGGACAGAAGGCAACTACCTTTATTCTTTCCTCCAGGGTGACGATATGTTGGTTGAGAGCCTCGACGGAAGCAATATATGCTTGTTGCATTTTGGAGTGCTACTCTATCGTGGCTTTTAGCTTTTGTGCCAGCGCTTGATAGGCTCCCACTGGAATTGGAGTTCCCTCGGAAATAGCTCGTGGTGCAAAATCATTGAAATCCACCAGTTCCAACTGTTCCTTCATAGCAGAACGTGTTGCTTGTGCATCTGTTAAGGCCTCGTCCCACTCTGTTGTAAGGTTGTCGATGACAATCTGCATATTGGAGATCTTCGGTTGGAGTTGGTTCTGAAGGTGGTTGAGCATTTGCTGCTGTTGTTGATTATAAGTAGAGAGGTCTTGAATCTGCTGCTGTTGTTGCTTGCTTTCCGCCTCCAACCTTGTATTTTCCTTCTCAAGATCTGCCATAGCACCATCATCAAACTGCCTCATGGTATATTGTCCTCCTAAGATTCCGAATAAGTTGTATTGGAGCTCATTCACCAACCATACCGCTTTTTGGGCTACGAGAGGTAATTGCTCCCAAAAGCCAATGTCGGGAAGTGTGCGGGTATAGTTGGAATATGGCATGGGAATAAATGGGAGAAAATCTGGAATGGGGGGTTTGAAAAAAAACAGGAGGAGGTAATTGAGGGATGAGAGGTGGTGAATGTGGTGGGGAGAGACTTTGTGACGGAGACATATGGAGTGGGTTAGTTGTGATCGTGGTGGATGGAGTTTGTGTTAATAATTTCAAAGTAAAATCATCTACATTGACTGTAGAGTCAAGTAGGGTGGAAGATTGTATATGTGGGGGCTTTTGTGGAATTGTGGAATCAAAGCTCGTGTTGAGTATTGGATGTGGTGGTAAATAGTGGGGGTAGTGGTGGAAGAGAAGTTGTGGTAGAAGGTAAGGAAATTGGAACTGTGGAAGTTGGTTGAGTGGACAGAATCATGCTTACTGAACTAGAACCTAAGGTGCCTGCATCCAACAAGCTACCTGTCGCTGCTACGACTTGTCTGCGTTGTTGGGCATGTTGGATTAAGGCCTCCTGCTGCGTCTGGATCTCCTTTGGGACTTGAGAGGGTTTCAAGCTCCCGCCACATTCAACATACTTTGTCCCTATATCACTAGATAAGATATCATGGGAGATGGTGTTGTCCTGCTGATTGCCTTACCCTTCTGCTTCTTGGTTGATGGTGCAGGTGAAACAGGTTCAGCTGATAACTGTGGGGTGGGGCGCTTCCTGGTGCTAGGATAGATGTCTTCTAGCTCTTTGATAGCCACAGCCGTTCTATGTCCGAGTTGCTTGGTGACCAACATGTGGAGAAGATATCCACATTTGGTGGTGGGTTTTCTAGCATTTAGGGCCCCACACAATCTGTCTAACACTTTCTCAGTCCACTTGTAGTTATGAGTGGGCTCATCCATGGTGAGGGTTAGTGAAAATAGATCGCTAGGTGGAATGAGATCCATTTTCATGGTGTGGACCTCGATCATGGCCACCAAGATTTTTGAGGTTGTCCGAAGCTTAGGATCTGTGATGAGACGAATAGCGATCCCGTCGTTGGTTTGGACAATTGTTTTTCTGTCGTCCATCAGAAACTTGGTGAAATACTTGGCATTGTAACTGGTACCCTTGCCATGGATTGTCTCGCCCAGGTTAGGAAATCCAATTCTATGTAAATGCTCTGGGGAGATGTTGATGATGTAGAATTGAAGCCCTTAGATGTGATCCGAAAGGTTTGGAACTCGTCTAAATAAGTTGAGTAGGCAGCTCGGATCAAACTCTTGTTCTGTTGATCAGTGAAGTATGTCAGATCAAAGCCAATGTTGGTAAGAATATCCTTGGCTAGGATAAGTTGCTCAACATAATTCTTGATGGAAATCAAGAAGATATCGTTCGAATAAGGCCTAGGGGCCTTGCGACGATGAAGGGAGAGTGACGAGTCACGAGAAGCCATGGTAGTGGTGATTCTAGATTGTTCTAGAAGTTTTGAAAATTTTGAAAATTTTCAGCATGAACTTGAGAGCAGGAATCTAGAATGAACTCGTGGAGAGGATGGTGGAGGCCTATATATAGACTTTTTCTTTACAAGAATTCGCAATTTCCACCATAAATCGTCCTCAGTGTCCATGATTTCCTAATGAGATTTGCGAATTTTGAGACACGGTTCTATGGGTCGGCAAGTTCCTATAAGTGATTTATTGTACAAAATTGAATAAAATGGTTGTCGGTACAAAAAATGGTCTAATCAGAATTTGTAGAGCTGACAGAAAAATCGTGGAGATGATTTTGAGGCTCAACAAATTATCTATGAATTCTGTCAGTGAGGATCTGATGCAAAAACTAATTTTTCTTATTTTTGAAAAGTTTGTCTCTGAGACAGAATTCGTGGAGGTCAAAAATGAATCGTGCATAACTAAAAAAGGAGGTGAGAAAATTTTATCTGATGTGGTTGTGAGACAGATTTTCTAAAAAGAATGATTCTTGTGGCTTTGTCAGAAAAAAAAAAACTGATTGTATGTCTCATTTTATGATATCTTGATGTTCTAAAACAAGAAAACACAACAAAAAAATTGTTGAAATGGCAAGTAGGCAGTAAACAAAATTAAAGAAAAAAAATAGGAAATAAAGCAGCTAATACATATCAAGATAAAAACAAGACTCATTGTATTTTTCAGTCTGTTCCCATTGACAACAATGTCTAAAATATCGCCTTGTAAGGTTTGGAGTTGTACGTATCCAGAGGCAAATATCTTCCTAATGATATAAGGTCCTTGGCCAGAAAATTTGAGTTTTTCTTTAAATACTTTGGCCTGGTATAACAAGACCTTATCTCCGACCTAGAATTCTTTGAGTTTCAAGAATCGATCATGTCATGCCTTTTGTCGACGTTTGTAGACTTATTGAGCATGGATGCTGATCCAACGTGTTTCACACAATTGTTCCAGATGAAATAACTTGTTTGCTAGGATCTGTCGATTGTCTAGCTCAAGATTATAGGCTATTCGAAGGGATGGAATATGAAATTCTACAGGCATAATGGCTTCTTGGCCATATACTAACTGAAAAGGGGTTAAGCATGTGGCTCACTTCAGGGTAGTGCAATAGGCCCATAGAACAGCATGAAGTTTTAGTTCCCAATCAGATCGGCTAGACTCGATGGTTTTGGTGAGAACGCCACATAAGATTTTGTTTGTGGATTCCACCTAGCCAGTGCATCGTAGATAATACGGAGAATTTTTGCGATGTACCACAAAAAATTTGGAAAAAAGATCGGCTATGACAGAGTTAAAAAAATGCATACCCCTAATGCTGATAAGTTCTAGAGGACATCCGAAATGAACAATAACCTATTCATAGAGCAATTTTGTGGTAGAACGAACGTCAGCATTGTGGACAGTCTTGCTTCAGCCCATTTGGTACAATAGTCCGTAGCTACTACGATATATCGTGATGAGTGTGTCTGCCATGGGACTAATGGGTCAAACATAATCAATTTTCCATTTCTAGAAAGCTTGATCAGTTGTGACAAGGTGTAAAGGCATGTAGTCAGTCTTCTAAAATCGTTTTGTTCGTTGACAAACATCACAGGCCGTAGTGTAGGTATGCGTATCCTTAAAGAGAGTTGGCCACCAAAATCCGGCCAAGAGGATTTTTTAAGCAGTCATGTTGGAGGAGAAATGGCCTGCTCCAACACCTTCATGAGTGAGGGAGATGACAGAGGGTATTTCACCTTTAATAAGACAACGTCGGATAATTTCATCTAACCCTTGCTTGTAAAGTTGGCCTGCAATTAACGTATAAGGTTTGGTTTTGAGGACCAACGCACATTGTTCAGGTTTAGATAAGGAAGGGTCCATCTACCCTGAAGTTAGATATTCTGTGACTTCCTTGGCCCACAAGGGTGTAGGATCAACTTGAAATAAGATGGCATCGGGTAAATCATCATTGATGCCTTGATCTGGAGTGGGTAGGTTAGGGATTCGAGATAGATGATCTACTAAAAAAATTTGAACTCTTTTTTGAACCACGATCCTAAACTCAAATTCTCGCAGTAATAGGACCCATTGAGTGATATGACCAGTCGTGCAAGTCTTGTTGATGAGATATAGGAGTGCTTGATGATCAGTGAAGAAGGCAAAAACTTTTTCCAAAAGATAATGGCGAAACTTCTAAACCGCATATATCATTGCCAAAGCTTCACGCTCAATAGTGGTATAATTGACTTCAGTAGGTATCAATTGTCTACTGAGAAATCGGATTGGATAATCCTTTTTGAATTTTCTCGGTTGGGTGAGCACTGCTCCAATGGCATGCTTGGATGCATCAGTATGCACATGGAATTCTTTGGAATAATCAGGAGCTCGGAGGATAGGTGCATTGATAATGGGCTTCTTTTAGTTGATTGAATGCGGTGCGTTGTTCATCAGTCCATTTGGAGACAACACCTACTTTATAGATTAATCGTGCTTTATTAGCGAAGTCTAGAATAAAGCACCGATAGTAGTTGGCGTGGCCAAGGAAGGAATACACTTTGCGGATGATACGGGGTTTGGGTAGATTTTGAATTATCAGAATCTTGTCTGGGTTAGTTGCGATGTCATTTTTTGGAATAATATGTCCTAACACAATACCATGTGTTACCCAGGTTTGACATTTTTCAGGGTCCAAAGAGATGCCAAAGCATTGACATTGGATAAAAAATTTCTCAAGCATAGACAGATGATGTGTTTCTTCTTCATGTGCACCTAAATCATCCAAGTAAACTTCTAGGGTATCGCCCCCATCTGCTGAGAAAAGGTAGCTTGCATAACACGTTGGAAGGTGCTAGGGGCATTGCAGAGACCAAAAGGCACGACTTTCCAACAGAAGGTTTTCCATTATGTGACAAAAGTGGTTTTATGTTGATCTTCTTCAGCAATTTGGATTATATTGTATCCGCTAAAGCCATCTAAGAAGGAGTAAGCCTCATCTCCTGCTAGTTTTTCTAAAATGGATTCTCCGAAAGGTAATGGAAAATGATCACATTCTGTGACTGCATTAAGTTTCTTAAAATCAACATAGATTTGGAGTTTCTCATTTTTCTTAGGAACAATGACGATTGGAGAGACCCACTCAATATGTTCAATTTCATAGATGAATCCTCCATCTAGCAAGTGTTGGAGTTCTTCTTTGATTTTGGCCTTGTAGATTGGATTGCATCGGTAGGGAGGACTAGCAGTTGGCCTCACACCTGGTTTAAGGGAAATACGATCAGCTACCTAGGGTGAGATGCCTTTCATGTCTTTATAGGACCAAGCAAAGTCATGTTGATATTTGCGCAGAAGCTTTTCAAGTCTTTGACATTGTTCCCGATTGAGATGAGACCCAATTTGGACAATGTATTCATTACTTTCATTTGGCTCACTCAAGGAGAGAGTGATGGTTCGGGCAGGGCCTTCGTAGGGTGAATTACCGTTTGGCTCACGTTGAGTTTGGGGTAATTGGATGGTTGCATCATTGATCATATAGTCCTTAAAATATGCAGGCACATCATGGGCTGGTGATTCGAGGGGGGCCTTGCCTTTCAACTATCTGGATGGTGATTTGGGACGTTCGGGGTTTGGTGTATGAGCAGATGCAATCTCAGGAACTTCCCTAGCAGTGGTAAGGTCTCTAGGTGGCTGAATTTGAAAGGGTTTCTTCATCTTTTCTTTCATGGTATGGACATGAGGTTGTGGCTTCGGAGGACGTGAGGTGTGCGGATAAAGAAGTGGTGGCACATCATTGAAAAATTGTTTCCTCCTCACAGAGGTCCCATGGATAGTTTGATCGTTTGACATGGTAGAACTTGGTATCAGGTTTTTCAATCGTAACCTTTGCAACTGGTTCCACTTTGGATGCATGTTGCGGAAAGGCCTTGAGTGGAAGCGCTTCCATGTAGTTGAGGATTTGAATATCAAAAATGTCCAAATAGTCTAGGCAACTCTAAATTTGTAACACATTCTCGTCATCTACGAATAAATCTTCTGATTCATTAGTAGGTAGAAATGCAATATTTAGCAACTCATCATTGTATGGAAGAATATCAATAAAATTGATATTAATGATATGTGTATCTAGATCAGGTAATTGTTCATTATCGGTCAGGGGAGGATAGGTACAATCATCCTAACATTGAGCATAGTAATTGACATTCACACAATCAATGGTAGCTAAACTGTGACTCCAATTTATGATATCAGTAGATTTAACATAATGACTTTTTTTGTGGGTGGACTAGTATGGCTCAGACACTGAACTAGTGGTCGAGGATCTCTCGTCATGAATTCATGCAGATTTGAGTTTTCCAGATGAATCGATTGTGAAAGAGCTATCTCTATTTCCAAAGGTGACTTAGCCTTTGCTCCAGTCGTGAACGACTCTTGTATTGATGAGCCATGGGTGACCAAGTAGTAACTCATATTGCGATACATGGGTCTAGGCATTGCTGAAAAATGATTTCACAGTTGAGGCCATCCATTAGTAGTGTGATGCTATGAACAAATTTGGCACCATACATTTTTGTAGGAAAAATAGTAATTATTCTTCCACAGAGAACACGATGCAAGCTCAAATAAATCAAACTAATATTAGTGTCTTCAATCGCAAATTTATCAGATCTATGTACTAATAGAACAGTATTTCTTCTGATTGAATATGTGTGTGGAAATTATATGCGGAAGTATGAGTCAACTTAAGACAATTTAGACAAATAAGAAACTATTGATCAAAAACAAATTTTTATAACTCTGAATATGATTCATCAATATACATTTCTTGCAGTCTTATCTCATTGTTGTGTCTCTGATATTTATATTGCTACAGGATAGGCCTTGTGGCCTTTGATTTACTGTAACAGTAGAAATCTAACCATTTATGACGGTTGATATTCAAATAGACGCTTTGTTTCCAGGCTCGAATAAATATTGTTCACGAATATTTCGCGACAATCTGTCTTTTCGTCTCAACTTCGTGTTTTGTAAATTGTTTGAAACACTTGTCTCTTCATGACATTTTCGTCTTTCGCGAATTGTTTGTGACAGATGACAATTCTTGAGCTTGAAGAAGGAAGCTAGAATATTTCACGAACTGTTCGAGATAGTTTCGTGACTTCTGAGGCTTGAACAAGACACTGTTTCGCAAATCTTTCGTGAATCTTTTGAGTTGGTCACGAATAGAAAAGTTTTGAGTTTGCGTCTGTTTCTTTCTCATCCTTTGTCAAGTAAATTGCATGCTTTGTTGGTAGAATCAAGATCTGTCTGATCAATTGTTCTACAGCTCCCTCTCAGAGTGGTAGTTGGACTAACCCCAATCTTCTTTGTTGCTTCTCAAACAAGGCTTTACTTAGTGGCTTTGTAAAGATATCTGCTGTCATTTCCTCTATGGGTATGAAGACTGTCTTCAGTATCTTCTTCTCGACTAAGTCCCGAATCACATGATACTTGATAGCTATGTGCTTCATTTTCATGTGAAATACAGGATCTTTTATAAGATAGATTGCTGAAGTGTTATCCATCAACAAGACATAAGGTTCAGAACTAGATTCATCAAATCCTTCTAATATCTGTTTAATCCATATCAGCTCGTTTGCCATCTTGGCTGCTGCTACATATTTCGTTTCACAAGTTGATTGAGTATGGTTGTTTGCTTCTTGCTAATCCAGAGTATGCCTGTGCCAGATGCTAGAGTACAACCTCCTGAAATACTTTTGTTATCATCCTTCATGGATGCCTAGCTTGCGTCACTGTATGATTCAATGTGAAATCCAGCTTTCTTTGAATAACATAGTCCATAGTCTTTCATTTTCTGGAGCTATTGTAGTATTCTCTTTGCCAACTTCCAATGTAACGAGAGTGGATTTTGATTATATTGGATCAGTCTGTATACTGCAAACGCTATATTAGGTCTGGTGTTGTTTGTTAGATATAACAATGATCCAATCAGCCTATGATAGGGTGTTCTGGCCATTCATTCTTCTTCCTCGAGAGTCTACAGACAATTTGCCTTGCTTAGTATTGTTCCAGGTATCATGGGAGTATGCACACCTTTGCATTCAAGCATGTTGAAGTCTTCAATGATCTTTTGAGTGTACTATTGTTGGTGAAGATACAACTTACCACCTTCAAAGTCTCTCACGATCTGCAAGCCTGGATAGATTTTAGCTTCTCCTAGGTCAGCGATCTCAAATATTTTAGAAATGTCTCTTTTGACATCTGAAATTAACTTATTTCTTCTTGAGAAGATAAGTGTGCCATCAACATAAACAGCTAAAATGATTATTATTTTTTGGACATATTTGATATAGACGTTTGATTCAACAAATAGAGGTTTGAAGCCTATGGAACATAGTGCTTCGTCCTTCTTTCTATACCATTGTCTTGCTGCCTGTTTGAGACCATAAATGCTTTTATTCATGTGACATCCATATACTGGATATTCTTGGCTTACAAAACTAAGTGGTTGGTCCATGAATAAGTCTTTTCTAATTTTGCGTGCAGGAAAGCAGCTTTCTCATCCACAATATGGATTTTCAAATCATGAGCCACTGCATACGCGAATAACAAACGAATTGATGTATGTTTGACTACTGGTGAGAAAGTGTCAGTGTAGTCGATCCCATACTTCTGTGAAAATCCTTTAGCAACCAACCTTGCCTTGTATCTGATGTTTTCTCCATCAGGACCTGTTTTGATCTTGTAGATCCACTTGCACTTGACGGGTTTTCTGCCATCAGATATAGGTGCAAGTGTCCATATATTGTTCTTGTACATGGATGACATTTCATCCTCCATTGCCTGAATCCAGCGATCTTTATCTGGTCCATCTATAGCTTCCTTGAATGTTTGAGGTTCATCAAAAAATCCACAAAATTCGATGGTCGTATTAAAAACATTTTGAGTATACCTTTCTGGTGGTTTACGTTGTCTGTCTGATCTTCTCACAGGTGGTTTTGAGTTTGATTCGACAGGTTTCGAGTTCAATTCTGATTCGAGCTTTTTTGTTGGAATTCGAACTAGCAATTCGAGTATGTCAATCACTCGATCTTGACCTCCCTCTAAATTTGATAACTCTCTTTCATCTTTTGGTTGTTTTCCTTCTATTGTCGTTGGTAGCTCATGATAATTTGTGAGAATTTCATAGCCGACTACATCACTGTTTGCTATGTATTTCGTCTCATCAAATTTAATATCTCGAACAATTTTTATCTTGCCAGTTTCGGGTACGTAGACACGATAATATGATGAATGTAACTCGAATCCTACCAGAAAACCTTGTTCTATCTTTTCATCGAGTTTCTTTCTCAGCTTATCTGGTATGTGCATATCCACTGCGCATCCAAATGTTCAAACATGTGCAAGATTTGGCTTCGACTTTCACCATATCTCATGAGGAGTTTTATCCGGTATTCATATTTCAGAATACGATTCTGAAGATAATTTGATGTAGCCACTACTTCTGCCCACAACTATTTTGGTGCTTTCGCATGAGCCATCATACACCTTGCAGCTTCTATTAGTGTACGATTCCTTCGTTCAGCTATTCCATTGTGCTGAGGTGTGTAAGATGCAGTCTTTGTGTGCATAATACCTCGATCAGTATAATAAGCTTTGAATTTGTTGAAAATGTACTCACCTCTATGATCTGTGCGAATTTGATTCACTTTATTGCATGTCTACTTCTCAGCCCAACTCGTATACTCAACGAATTTCTTGAAAGCTTCAAATTTGGTACGAATCATAGTATACTACAACAAACTTGCTGAAGTCATCAATAAATGTAATGAAGTACTTTGCATCACCCAACGACAATACTCCGAATGGTCCACAAATATTTGAATGCACAATCTCAAGTACCTTAGTTGCTTTATAAACATCCTTACTGAAAGGTGTTCTAGTCATCTTGCCTTTAAGACAAGATTCGCAGGTAGTTCAAATATCTCTACTTTTGGTTTCGACTCCTTGAATTCTCTGATATTGGCTTGGTACAAGGCTTCCATGTTCATATGACATAGCCTTTTGTGCCACAGTACATCTGTTGATTCCTGAGTTTGATTGACTTGTTCGATTGTTGTTCGAATGTTCTGGTGATACAAATTTCCTTCCCTGCTGCCTTTAGCAATCAGGTTATCAGAATCTTCCTCGAACAATTTACAAGAGTTCTTTGTGAAGGTTATTGACATGCCTGTATCAACTATCTTAGCTAAAGATAGAAGATCTTTATCAAGAGTAGGGACATAGAGAACTTCCTCCAGTTTCTTGTCTCCTTGATTCGTGTCTAGCCATAATACACCAGTTCCATCCACCACATGTTTAGAACCGTCTCCAAGTATAATGAATCTTGAATCGTTTGTCTTCTTGTACTCAGAAAAAATTTGTTTGAGGAAACAAAATGTGAAGTGGCTCCCGAATCAAGTACTACTTCTCAAATTGAATTAGATGAACAGCATAGATCAGTACTAACATAAGTTGCTGAATTCTTTGTTGTCATGTCTTCTGCTGCTCTGGAGCATTCTGCTTTGTCTTCAACATAGTTTGAATCTGAAGGTTCACTTCGATTCTGCTCCTTTTTTGTTTCTAGGATTCTGATAACAGTCTATTGTTGCATGACCCCGTTTATGACAATGAATACATTCAATCTTTTGATTTAGCCAACACTTTTCTTCTGTGTGACCTAATCTTCTACATCTGTTGCAGATCTTCTTATCACCAAAATTCTTTTGTTGTTTTCTAGATTGTTGTTCATTACTCTTCGACTCATTCCTTTTAGACGACTCTCTCTTAAACTTAGACTTCCTAGACACTATGCTGAAAAAAATGAAGGGACCAACAAACATTTTGAAAAAGAATCTATACTCATTACAAAAAACCACACTTGAAGAGATTCTTAACCTGTGGACAATCCCTTGAAACTTAAATCAGGGCAAAAAAGACTGAGGTTATATTCATTGTTTATCCTCGGTTTTACTCATGTCTTAATTCACTTCATAATAGATATAGAAAATGAGTAAATGTTATTATGTGTATAGTTGAAATGGCTATGTTGAATAGAATAATTATATATAAATAACATTTATTTATCATGAATGTTTAACACACTAAAAATTTGACTATATGCATTGTGTTTTGCAATACATTTTTAAAATTTGTAATAACTTACAGATTTACAGTCTGCAATAAAATATAGTCAATAAATAAAAGACATTTTGAATTCTATTTTTTATAGCAAAATATTCTATATATATTATTTATATTCTATACTCTATATTCTATATATTCCAAGAACCACATATTATAGCATGACAAGACCATTGGAAAATATGGTCAAGATTTTATAGATAGATCAGTATAGATGATTGAATCACATTAAGTGTGAATGTTCATGATCTCTTGTGAAGGATGTAAGTCATGAAAAGAATTTATAGAATTATGAAATTTACTGATGTGTGACTGGAAATCATACTAAATATTTCAAATTGAAAGATAATGGGAATGATTTCATACAATTCACCAAACTGAAATCTAATTGTGATCTATCAACTTCTGAGGCAATCTAATAACATAAGTATCATAATTAGATCAGGACAAAATAGTTGTATACAAAGTTTTCTTGATTGGAGAGAATACGAGAATTAGTAAATGAAAAACATTTATATCATTGAAACGATTCTTTTGAGATGGATTACTTATGATGAGAATGGGCTCAAACTTACGTTACCTTCGAGTATAATCTATGGCAAGATCTTAACTAGAAACCCAATGGCTATCGTGAATGTGTCGCGAGCTGATTCTTTTTTAGTTCGTTTGGTTTTCTTTTGTGGAAGCTTTCAGGATCCTAAGAAAGCGACTACAGATCACTGAACATAAAAGATTCGAGCAATCAAAATGACGAGAATAAGGAGATGGAGAAGAGAGCAATTGTATTATCAGTTTTTGAGTTTTGAGTGAGATGGTCAGTGTCTCGCTCGTTGGCGGTCTGACGCTCAGTTCAATCGTTGTGTTCTACTCGTTGGCAGACTTTCATGCACAACTATTCTTTCTATTTTGTCTCTCTATTTTCTTTTTTGTTGTTGATCAAAATTGGGTATATACCTCCACTGTGTGGAGTTTACAAGACAGCTAAACAGAGAACTACAAGAGAAGTCAATGCTAATTAACTAGTTAGTTATTCTCTGTTATGGTTAACTCTTTCAGCTGAGCATAAAATACAATACACCACGCTCGTCGAGCTACCTATTGGTAGTGCAAATTGTTTTCCTTCATCTTCGTTTCGTTTCATTTTGTGTTCTCCGGTCTTCAAGATATGTTCGCCCTTCGACCTTCGCTTCGTCACCTTTGCGACAAAGTTGCAAGAGTTCACAATTTTTTGACATTCCCTCTTGAACCTTGCAACTTTGTATATTTAATCCAATTGTCTTTCTTTGCTTTGCAAAGAGTGGTTTGTCGAGCGACTTCGTGAACAGATCTACAATAATGTCTTCAGACTTTATGTACTGGACCTTGAGCTCTCCTTTCAAGATCAAGTCTCGAATGTGATGGTACTTTAGAGGTATATGTTTTGTCTTTGAATGGAAAACGGGATCTTGGGACAGATATATGGCACTTTGATAATCCATCATTAACGTGCATGGTTCTCCTTGTGGTATGCCAATTGCCTCCAACATCATCTACAACCATACTACCTCGTTCACCATCTTTGAAACTGCGACATATTCAGCTTCGCATGAGGATTGAGCCACCCAAGGTTTGCTTCTTACATATCCAGCTAATTGTTGCTCCACATGCTATTGAACATCCTCTTGTCACGGACTTGCTATCGTCTTTGCAGCTTGTCCAGCTTGCATCATTGTAGTGGTGCAGCTCGAATTCTTTTCCTTCGTTTTCTGCTTTGTAGGTTTATCCCATGTTTTGGGTACCCTTCAGATATTGCAAGATTCGTTTTGTCATTTGCCAATGCGCCATGCCAGGATTCAAGAAGAATCGGCTTAAAGCATAAACAAAGAAAGCCAAATTCGATCTGGTATAGATTGTGAGGTACATCAGACTACCGATCATATTTTTGTGGGGTATACCTTCCATTTTCTGCATCTCCTCATCTGTACTCGAGCAATCTTGCTTCGTTAGTCTGGCTCCAACTATCATTGGTGTGGCCTTTTCTTTGCAGTCCATCATTCAATACTGCTTTAGCAGGCATTGTGTTGCTTCTCCCAGATCTGTGATTTCATAACTTTTGGAAATCTGACTTTTTGTTAGCATCAAGGAGTTTCCTATCATAAAAGAGTCATCCACAAAATTAATCAGAATCACAAAATCTCTTCCTACTTTCTTTATATAGACATTGCAGTCTAGTTGTATAGGAGTGAAGTCTAGAGACTTCAGAAAACTGTCAAGCTTCTTGTACCAAGCTCGTGATGCCTGCTTCAAACCATAAATGCATCGCTGCAATCGACAAACATATTGTCGATTGTTGGGATCTTCAAATCCTTCAGACTGCTTCATGAAGATTTCTTCCTCTAAATCTCCGTGGAGAAAGGCTATCTTTACATCAATCTGGTGAATTTTTAGACTGTGTTGTGTAGCATATGCCATGTTGACCATTGGTGAATACGTGTCGAAATAATCGACTCCGTACCTTTGCGTATAGCCCTTTGCGAAAAGCCTTGCTTTCTAGCGTCCGATAGTGCCATCTGTTGATTTTCTTTTTGTATACCCACTTGCAGTCGACGATCTTTTTATTTTCGGGCAGTGGCTCTAGTGTCCATGCCTCATTTTGCCTCATTGATTCGATTTTCTCTGACATTATTTTCTTTCAGAATTCTCCCTCTACACTCTAGATAGCTTCTAGATATGTAGTTGGCTCTTCAATGAAGCTGCAGTACTCAAACTCTATGTCTTCACTCCATTGAAGATTGTCAATGTATTGATCCAAAGCTCTTTTTTGTCTTGTCAACCTTCTGGGTTCGATTCGTCGCTGTTCGAATGTTTCTTCTTCGTCGGGTTGATCTTCGGCTTCCTACTACTCTGGAGTCTAGGGCTCAACATTCTGATTTGATGTTTGTCCTCGATCTCCCTCTTGAATCGGCAGTAGTGTGAAGATCTCATGGCCTTTTTTGTCCTTCAATCCAGGGAATGTGGACTCGTCGAACTTCACATCTCTACTCGACATGACTTTCTTCATGGTTGGATTGTAGAGTCTGTACACTTGTGATCCGTTTGATTATCCGACCATGATTGTCTGCTCTGATTTTGCATCGAGCTTGCTTCTTTGTTCCTTTGGTATGTGCTTGTATGCTGCACATTTGAATACACGCACGTATGTCAGATCAGGCTTTTTACCTGTCCACATTTCGTACGGTGTCTTTTTTTCCAAGGATGTCATTGTTGATCTATTCTACAGGTGTATTGCTGCAGCTATTGTCTCAGCCCAAAATTGACTTGGCAATCGAGCTTGTGTCATCATGCATCTGGCTCCTTCGACTAGTGTCCTGCTGTTGTGGGTATTTCCTGCACAATAATGAACAAGTGGGTCCCACCAAATGAAATATTGTTGGCCAAGCCTTACCTAGTGGGCCCCACCACAGTACATTGTAAGTAGGGTAATAAGTGCGAGGGCACTGGTGTTCTGCGTGTGTAAGCCCAACCCAATGAACACACTAGTGACTTGGGCCCTAGTTGTAAATAAATAAGTTCGAGGCCCAAGTTCACAAAGTCAAGTTAAAAAATAAGGAATCTAAGTTGCACAAAGTAGAACTCACATGAATTCTCAAATAAGAGCCTTCTAGTGGGTAATTCCAAGATTAGCCATGTATTGGCTGAGTGAGCTTACAGCAAAAGAGATATCTGGTCTTGTACAGACCATTGCGTACATGAGAGATCCAAGTATCGATCGATATAGATAATCTCTCATCTGCTCCTCTTCCTGCCTGGTCTGGGGACATTGGTCCTTTGATAGATGCAGGCCTGGATCCATTGGTGAGTGAGCTGATTTACAGCTCATTAAATTGTATTTGTTAAGAACATTATGAAGATACCTTTGTTGAGTGATGTAAATCAGTCGATTTGCTCTATCTCTGTAGATTTGAATTCCAAGACAGAAGTGTGCTTTGCCCAGATCAGTCATGTCGAATTCTGAGAACATCATCTGTTTTGAATCCTTGACCATATTGGCATTGTTGCTGAAGAGCAACGTATCATCAACATACAAGATGATGATAGTGAAGGATTGCTACACTGACTTTGAATAAACGTTGCAATCAGCAGTGCTTGGTTTAAATCCTTGTTCAATGAGGAATGTGTTGATCCTCTGAAACCAAGCTTTGGCAGACTGTTTCAAGCCATACAATGCTTTGTAGAGTTTACAGACATGATTCTTCATGCCTTCTAGAACATATCCTTCGGGCTAGATCATGTAGATATCTTCTTGTATAACTCTATTCAGATAGGTTGTTTGTACATCAAGTTGATGTACTTCGAGGTCGGCAGCTACAACATAAGACAGGAGCATTCAGATCGACGAATGTTTGACGACTGGACTAAAAGTCTCACTTTAGTCGACATTCGAAATCTGGGTGAATCCTCGTGCCACCAGTCTAGCCTTCCTTCGATCAATCGCTCTGTTGGCATTATATTTGATCTTAAAGATCCATTTGCAATCAATAATATTGCAGCCAATAGGAGCTTCGACTAATGACCATGTCTGATTCTTGATCAGAGAGGAATACTCTCTGTCCATAGCTTTTCTCCAAAGATCAGAGTCTGGTTGGCTAAGTGCCTCTTCGACTGTCGTCTGTTCTTGCATTAAAAGACAGGCAGACTCAGGAGTATACCTTGTGGGCTGTGTGCGCACTTGGCTTAATCTTCTGGGAGGATTCAACTGATGAATCGCTCCTGGGATATGTTGCTGGGTCATAGCAACATCTTTGTCTGATTCGCTGTCTCAAAGTGGGTCGACAATAGACATGCCTGAGCCAGAAGCTTGGATTGTCGTGTCAATGGCAGGTGATGAAGGTTCTTCTTGAGCAATATCCTTGCCTTTGAGGTCGACGAACTGATCCTCGATAAAGACTTTATCCCGGCTATACAAGATTTGTTGGATATCATGATCGTATAGCTTGTAAGTGTTATCAAACGAAGTATATCCGATCAGGATGGTCTTTAGACCTTGGAAGTCCAATTTCTTCCTTGTGTCCTTTGGGATCTACGCGTAGGCAATGCACCCAAACACTCTTAGGTTCTTCAAAGAAGGCTTAGAGCTTGTCCACACCTCATGGGGTGTCTTGTCTGAGAGAGCCTTGGTCGAACATCTGTTCTGGATGTAAGCTGCAGTGGAGGTAGCTTCAGCCCAGAATCTCTTGGGCAATGATGCATGTACTAGTATACAGTTAGCAGATTCGATTAGAGTACGGTTCTTCCTCTCAACTAAGCCATTAGACTGAGGACTGTAAGGAGTGATGAATTGCTGCTCAATGCCTTGGCTTTGGCAGTACTCCTTGAACTCGACAGAGATATATTCTCCACCGTTATGTGACCTTAGGGCTTTGATTGTCCTTCCAGTCTCCTTTTCTGCATGCTCCTTGAAGATTCTGAAGCAGTTGAATGCCTCTGATTTTTTCTTTATGAAATACACCATAGTTCTTCTGGAGAATTCATCAAATAAGGTTATAGAATACTTGGCATCCTTCAGTGAAGGATATTTCATTGGGCCACAAATATCTGAATGTACAACATCTAGCAATTCTCTAGCAACATGCTGATGGCTTGACTTAGATGGCTTCCTAGTCTGTTTACCAACTAGACAGTCTTGACAGATAGGTAGCTCGACTTTTTCGCGAGGATAGTCGAGATCAAGAACAATAGATTGTCTAGACATTCGTTATACAGCAGCATAATTTAAATGACCAAGTCTATAATGCCAAAGTAAACCTTTATTTGAATGAATTAAAGTACTGAGAGCCTGACTAGAGGCAGAAAAGCAATGACTTAATTTATACAAGTATCCATGTCTCTTTTCGAGTGCTAGAATCTTGCCTGTCCTATCAACTACTTTACATTGATCACATTCAAATTCTACTCTGTGTCCTAGATCTGTGATTCTACTTACAAAGAGCAGATTTGTAGATAACTTAGGTACATACAGGACTTTAGAGAGTAGCTTAGACTGATCATTTTCAATGCATAATCTTACAGTGCCTTCACCTTTAATAGCTTGTGTGCTATTGTCGCCAAGGTGAATGAATTTCTGGGTACTGTAAGGTGTATAGGACTCAAAACAACCAGTCAGGCTAGTCATGTGCTGAGTGGCTCCAAAATCCAAGAACCAAAAACTGTCGCCAGATGCTCCTTGATGGTTGGTCATGAAGGCATCATGATCTACTTCTTGAATGGGATGTGAAGCTTCTGCGACTGTATTTGCCACTTGATTCGACTGCCCTTTGTTGTTGTTCTTCGCTTGAAGTATTCGGCAGTCTTGTATTTTGTGGTTGTTTCATTTGCAATATCTACAGAATAGCTTCTTCTTCATCTGCGGATTCGATTGTTCCTTGTGCTGAGCTAGTTTCTGGTCTGGCTTTGATTGCTTCGGGCCTTTCTTCTTCTTCTGCTTTGTCGTGCTCTTATTGGTGTACAAGGCGTGAGAATCAGCTGAGGAACTCGAGGCTTCGTTCCTTCGCATGTCTTCCTGCAACAACATAGTGATGACTCTCGAAAGAGTCAATTCTGGATGAGTCGTGATGATCATCACCCAGCTATCGTAAGAACTTGGCAAGCTTGCAAGCAGTTGCATTACTGCCTTGATCGTCTATGACAGATCCGATAACGGCCATTTGTCTTAGCAGGTTCTGGAATTGATTAATTTGATTCTGCAGAGAATCACCATTCGTCATCTTGAGGGAGTAGAATTTCTTCCTGAGATGTATCTTAGAAGCTATATCTCGCACTTCATATAGCGTGCTCAAGATGTCCATGACCTTTTTCGATGTCTGAGCCTCGGATACATGGCCGATCTGTGTATCCGTGATGTTGAGGATTTCATAATGATGCATAAAAAATAGGTCATAATCATCATTCACATAAGAAAGACAAATGAGAATCAGCGCGAAAGCTTTTCCATCCTTCAGCTTTCATCTGGCGATTGTCGCGTCGTCCGCTTCGGGTTTCCCTTCTGCACCTGTAACAACGTCGTACAATTCTTTTGTCATTAGTATAGTTTTCATCTTACGTTTAATGGATGAAGCGCTAGATGAATAATTTGTCGTGAATTGCAAGACAAATTATCTGCCGTGAATGATTCGTGAAGAGCTAGACTGTGCTCGACTAATAATTAGTCGTGAATGATTCACGAAAGACAAGACTAAAAGTTAATCGTCTATTACCATAAAGATCAACTAGAAATATCAGACAGAATGAAGAATAAGCATAGCAATATTAACATAGATCTGAATGTAGAACAAAGAGCTGTATCAGATTATGTATATCATGTATACATGTTAATAATGCGGTAGAACACAATACAATAGCGGACGAAACCGCACGCCCTACGAAGCTTATTATGTCTGTAATGAGGAATAAAAATAAACCTCTTCTCTTAGTCTCTTCTTATCTCTCCATTTTGATGCATTATAAATAATCATATGGTATCCAGTATATATACATAATATTACAGGTGTGCAGATGTGAAAGTATAGAGTGGATGTGTTGTCTGTAAGAGATCGTGGGTGGCTGCAATCGTTGTCCAATCTGTTAGCGCAACTGCATAGGGTGAGAGTAAAAAAGGGTGTGACATCAGTTAGTACTGAAGTGAACGTTGGTGATGATGCAAAAGTGCATCACTCTTACGAATGGCCTTAGGATAAGATTTACAGGGTGCCTTAGCTTTTAGGACACTTTTGACATTCAGTAAGGTAGTGTCCCCTTTTCGCCTGTCACCATAACCTGTGTAAGAGCACAGTGTCGCAATTCATTTGCCTTTTCTTTGTCTGTGCGAATTTGTGTGTAAAAATGCAGACTGTGTGACAACGTTAGTAAATATGCAGCATGAATGGAGGCAGATTAAAATTGGGATTCAGGAGAGTAGAAGGATTAAATCCAACAAGCCTTTCAAAGAAACACAACTTAAATCTAATGGTGCTAAGAAAGCACAAGGGCACTCACATGATTCATGTGAGTTCTACTTTGTGCAACTTAGATTCCTTATTTTTCAAGTTGACTTTGTAAACTTGGTCCTCAAACTTATTTATTTACAACTAGGGCCCAAGTTACTAGAACACAACTTAAACTATTTAACTAGTGTGCCCATTGGGTTGGCCTTACACACGCAGGACACCAGTGCCCTCGCACTTATTACCCTACTTATAATGTACTGTGGTGGGGCCCACTAGGTAAGGCTTGGTCAACAGTATCTCAAGTGGTGGGACCTACTTGTTCATTATTGTGTAGGAAATAACCACAACACATGTTTCTTCTTTCTACGACACCATTATATTCGAGTGTGTGCACAGGAGTGAATTGGTGCTCTATCCCTTGTTCTTGGTAGAATCTAGAAATTATGTGCTCTTTTATTCACTGAAGAAACAAAACATTTCTATTACCAAAGCTTTGCTAGCTTTCAGCTCTCAGTTTGACGAAAAGACATGAAACGAAAATGTTCGCGAACATCCTGATGAAAAGACACGAAGCGAAAATGTTCACGAACATCCTGATGAAAAGACACGAATGCTAAATGTTTGCGAAAGAAAAATGTTCATGATGCAACATGAGAAAGTCAGATAGTGCGAAAGTCAAACGACTTAAAGTGACACGAAAATCTTCTCGACACTTTTCGACCTTTATGCTCCAAAGGATCAAAAAAATCATGCAAGTACCATGAAGTACAAAAACCCTGATCTATATGATGACATCAGCGAAATAGCGTTAGGACGTGCCCAATCCACCACTCTTGTAATCCATGATTAGTATTCTATCTAATCAGATATGCTACTCTAAATGTATGCAATTTTTAGATGTATAAAATACATACAGTAGCAAATAGAAAACATACAGAATAGAAGTCCACCTATGAGCGAGACAATTTTGTAAGCAGGATCTATAGAGATCCAAGAAGTTCGCTAGTAAGCGAGACGCTAGAACGCTATTTTCTCTCATGCCAATGCGTTGTGTGGGTCTGTCATACAACGCTCAAAATCAAGAGAATCAATAGATGATACTGTAGCTATTACACACATATCACTCTCAATTTTGTCTAATCTTGAATGAATTACTGTCTGCTATCACTTGTGTATCTCATTCACTTGTTTTATCAATTCCGTACACTAGTTCAATTTTTGTTGAATGTTGTATTAATCTATAACATAGATCAACAGTGTCTGTCTACTTTCTGGAGGATTGTAGGAATGATATAGCAGGTAGTGACCAGCAATCATATCTGAAATTTATCTGAATTATGTTTGTTCGCGATTAATTTGATTTCGCTTTAGCAATGTCAATATCAGAGCTCGTTCAAGTTTCGCTTTGCTTCGTTTCGTTTCGTCTAGTTTTGTTTCGTTTCGTTATAGAGCCTGATTGATATTAGAAATTTGCGTTCCATTTTTCACATCAGTGGTATCAGAGCAGCTGTCATAGTCTGACATAGATGCAAAGCTATCAGATCCAAGAGGCTAAGCATTCAAACAAAGAACCATCAACAAGTGAGAAATTCACAGCAATGGCTTCAATAGGCAGTATACAATCAAAGATCTATACAATTCACGACTCATCAGGATCTAACTTCCTAGCATGGAAAGTTAAGACCTCGTTGATACTAAAGGGAGAAGGATTATTTCCCTGGATAGATAGCACCGAGGAGATGCCTACAACTACAGAAAAGGAGCTACATGAATGGAGGGAGAAGAATGACAAGGCAGTAGCCGTATTATCTTCATCCATCGAGGATAGCTTGATTCTTGACCTAGCTACAATCTCTAAAGCAAAAGAGATGTGGGAGATTTCAAACAAATCCCACAGTCAGATCATGCTGCTCGAAGATCAGCTGGCAAACCTGCAGTGGAATGGTAAAGACCTCACTTCCTTTATTAGGAAGATGAAGGATCTATTTCTTTCACTACACAATTTTGGAGCAAAAAATATAGTACCAGCAGAGAAGCAGCTTACCTATCTGTTGAGAGCCTTACTAAGATCCTTCCAGATAACTAGAACGCTGCTAGCAAAGGATCCACAATGACACTCGAAAAGGTAGTTGTCGAGATTCGAGAAGAAGTCGAAGCTCGAGAGCATCTTGATCATAAGGATGCTTCTGACCAAGCCCTCTACAACAACAAGGAGAAGACAACGAAACAATTCAAGCCTAAGAGGGAGTCAGATCGAAAGCAGGATCGAGATCAGCAAGCAGAAGGAGCCATCAAAGGCAAATGGAAGAACAAATAAAGGTCGAAACAACAGAGTGAAGACAAAGAGACACATTGCGTGAGATGCAAACAAGAAGGACATATTGTCGATTCGTGTTGGCTTAATCCAAAAATTGAGTGTATCCACTGTCATAAGAAGGTCGTGCAGCCATGGACTGCCGCCAAAATCCAAGAAACAAATCAACTCAAAGTAGACAGGAGAACAATAATAGTTCGTCCTATGTCAAGGAGCCAGAGAGATCGAATATGGAAATTTGATCGCCTACATTTGTGCAGTATCAACACTTGACACACAGGAGGTAATCCTTGATTCAGGAGCTACCTTGCACTTTGTCACATCCAGATGGATCATATTTGATTTCCTAAGTGCAGATCCATCAAGATTTATCATTTGTGGAGATGGATCAATGCATCAAGTGAATGGTATTGATTCACTATGGCTCAACACAAATGGCAGAGACAGATGACTCAAAGATGTTCTGTTTGTGCCTACACTGCAGCAGGACTTGCTATCATTGGTAAGAATAGCTGATGTAGAGATGCGTGTAACATTTTCAGATGAAGCATGCAACGTTGTTGATGCAAGTATCAGTGCACTTATCACTCAAGGTAGAAGAAAAGACAACCTGTATCACTTGAAGGTATGCCTACTTGCAAATCAAGTGCATCAGACTCATGATAATTTTCCAGATACTCTATGGCACAAGAGACTATGCCATATGAATTCAATGGCAGTATATCAAGCAACCCATCATGGAGCGACCTTACCAGAAGGATAGTCGAGATCAAGAACCATGGATTGTCTGGACATATTCAATATAGATGCATGATTCACGTGTCCTAAGCAATGATGCCATAGTAATGCTTTATTGACTAGAATAGAGGTCTTCAAGGCTTGGCTAGACTCAGAATAGCAATGTGCCAATCTATATAAGTAATCGTGCCTCTTGCCGAGTGCAAGGATCTTATTACTCCTATCAACATTGGATAGGAACTGACTTAGTGATCTGATCGAGTATGCAAGGTCGGGTCGAGTGCAAAGCATTGCATACATTAGTGAGCCGATGATGGAGTGAAATGGATACTGCTTCATCTCCTCTTTTTTTGCCTCGGTTTGAGGACATTGTTCCTTTGACAGTTTTAGACCAGGGTCAAGTGGAAAGAAGCTTGATTTGCAGTTGGTCATTCCATATTTTTCCAACACATTAGTGAGATATCCTTGTTGACTGATGTAGATCTGTCTGCTGGATCAATTTCGATGAATTTGGTTTCCGAGACAGTAATGGGCTGGACCCATATCAGTCATCTTATATTCCTGAGCTAGCATGCATTTTGTATCCTTCAAAAAATTCAAAATGTTATTAAACCATAACATATCATCTATATATATGAAGGAATTCAAAACTGACTTGAAGTAGACATTCGAGTCTCTCTCATTTGGAATAAAGCCATTCTCGATTAGAAATGCATTTATCTTCTGAAATCAAACTCTTGGTGACTGTTTCAGACCATACAAAGCCTTGTGGATTTTGCAAACAAGATGCTCCTTACCTTGAGCTCGTGTCCCTCTGGTTGTAACATGTAGATCTCCTCTTTGATATCATGTTCAGAAAAACTGTTTAAACATCTATTTGGTGGACTTCAAGATCAGATACAGCTGCATAGGAGAGTAATAGTCAAATCGAAGTATGTTTAACAATAGGGCTGAAAGTCTCTGAATAGTCTAGGTCTGAAATTTGTGAAAAATCTTTTGCGACCAGTCTAGCTTTGTATCGATTTAGTTTTCCTCAGCATCATACTATCCATTTACATGGAATCGGATTTCGATCCTTTGGCAACTTAGTTACAGTCCATGTCTGATCCTTAATTAGAGAATTGGATTCTATGTCCATCGCGGCTTTCCATTGATCAACATCTTGAGTTCACATTGCCTCTAATATAGTGCATGGTTTTTACACAAAATAACAAGTTGGATCATCCTTAAATTGAGATGGAGGCTATCTGGATCAATTCGATCTTCTGGATTGAGTTTTGATCCTCTGATGCAATTTGACTCGTTGAGGATCTAACTCATTGTCTGAGTCTATATCAATTTTCTGATCGATCATGAGTTCAAATAGTTTAGACTATGATATTAAAGTTTGATGGAGATTGTCAAAATATTGGAAAAATCTATCTAATGTTGTAAGTAGGGGTCCTAAAAAGGCCAAAGATGAATTGAGCTCTTTTGGCTTAGAAAAGACCCATCTTAGAATAAAATGTTCAAGGTAGGTAGAAGTAGAAACTCAAGCTACCATAGGAATTGTCATTTGTACTTTGCATGCCACATTTAATACATGAAAAGACTAGGTGGCACAATTAGACATATTGAGGTGGCTTGAATAAGTCTAGATAGCTTGAGAGGTGGATTCACAACTCCAATTCAACTCAAAGTAGGAGGAGAGTCCATGGATCTATATATATGTGATGTACTCTCATTGAAAAAATGATGAAATTTGTGTGTAATGCAAATTTGGAGACTAAGCTTTTTGTGCCCTCTCTCTCTACTCGAGTTTGTACTTTCATTTTCTCTCTCTAGCCGAGTTGAGACATTTATTGTGCTTAATTTCATGTTTTGTTGACAGATCTTGCTTGTAACACAATAAATTCTTGTATGATTAGCTTTCCTATTGTCAATCAATGCTAGTTTGATCTTTATGGTATTATTGGGCTTAGGAGATCAAAAGTACATGTGTAGGGCGTCACACGCATGTGAATTCAATAGAGATTTTTTCTTATGTTCGAAGAACTAATCTTCCACCAAAATGACGTCTCTACTTGTGAACGATTTCTGTGTGTTCGGATTGTAGAGCTTGTATGCCTTGTGGTCTGAAGAATAGCCAATGAAAATCGATTTTCTGCTAGTGTTGTCTAGTTTATTTCTTAAATCAACAGAGATCTGAGAGTAAGTAGTGAATCCAAAAACTCGAATGTGCTTGAGTGAGGGTTTCAATCGTGTCCATATCTCATAAGGTGTTTTGTCTTTTAGAGCTTTTGTAATGGATCAATTCTATAGATAGGTAGTAGTTGTAATAGCTTCTGTCCAGAATTTCTTTGGAAGAGAGGCATGGGCTAGCATGCCCTTCAGAGTTTTGATCACTGTCCGATTCTTTCTTTTAGTTATACCATTGGACTGAGGTGAATAACTAGTTGTAAATTGTTGGTGTATTCCATTTGCCTTGCATAAGTTCTTGAATTCAGTGGAGATAAATCCCCCCCCCCCTCCCATTAGTACGTAGAGCCTTGATTTTTCTCCGATTTTTAGTAGATGCCTTGAACTATTTGAAGAACTTGAATGCTTCTAATTTGTTCTTCATAAAATAGGTGACAGTTGTTCGAGAAAAATCATCAATAAAAGTTAGAAAGTAGATGGTTCCCCCTGTGGAAGCAATCTGCGTAGGGCCACAAATGTGACTAATGATTTGTCGATACTCTCCATTGTAGTGGTGGTTCGACTTCGCTGTCCGTAGATATCCGTTATGCGTTGGAATTGGTTAGAAGAACCTTCACTAGAATTTTCTAACAGAGCTATACAAGAATCATCTACCAATGATCATTGAATCGTCGTAGCCATTACAGAACCAAGTATTAGTTTTGAGCATGCAGTTACTACTGCAATTGTCTTGTGCTAGACACATCACCTGACTCGTAGTTATTTATTTTCTAAATTAATTAATTGTCTTATTGCGTTCAAAATAATGCCAGTGTGCATGCTATGCTTCTCTATAATTCTGTCTGATTGATTTTAATAAGTCTGTCTGAACTGTCTAACTCTATTTCTACAACGAAAGTTGGGCCACATATATCCGTATGTACTATGTCTAGCAAATCTCTAGATACATGTTCTTGATGTGACTTAAATGGCCTTCTTGCCTACTTTCCCATGATACAGCTTTGACAGACAGGAGGGTCAACAATTCGATAGTCTAAATCAAGAATTGAAGACCATTTAGACATGTTACCTATCAATATATGATTAAGGTGGCCAAGTCTATAATGCCAAATCGATTCTTTATTGATCGATGTCGAACTACTTAAAGCACGATCAGTCGTAGAGTTACAATGACTAAGGCTATAGAGATATCTTTGACTCTTTCCGAGTGCAATAACTCTCTTGTTTTTATCAAGAATTTGACAGAAATCTATCTGAAACTCTACCCTATGTCCTAAATCTATAATTTGACTGATCGACAATAGATTTGTCGTTAGGTTCGGGACATACAATACATTTGGTATGAGCTTCGACAGTCCATTCTGAAAATTCAATCTAACAGTACTTTCACCTTCGATTATGTGTGAGTTATTGTCTCCAAGGTGAACGAACTTCTTGGTGCTATAGTTTGAATAGTCTATAAACCATTCTTGATGGCTTGCCATGTGTTGTGTTGCTCCAAAATTGAGGAACCACTCCTCTGATTGTTCGACATGGTGATAATTCACCAAGAAGGCCTCCTTCTTGTCGTCGTCTTCTTGGAATTTCTGCTTGTTGGCTACATGGGCTTGTTGATCTAGCTATTTCTTCTTGTCATTATTAAACTTCAAGATCCGGCAATCTCAGATTTTGTGGTTCATCCTCTTGCAATACTTGCAGAAAAGTCTCTTCTTGTTCTGAGCAGGTTACAAATTTTGGATCTTCTGTGATTGTTTTTTATTGTCATCAACTTGTCTGACAGCTATCTTCTTCTATTGCTTTCTTGTGTTCTTCTTTGAGAATAATGTCTGCAAGTCATTGATGGAGGATGAGGATGCTCCATTCCTTCTTGTCTCCTCCTACAACAACATGATTATGATTCTAGACAATGTAATATATGAGTGTGTGAAAATCATCTGTTGGATTTCTATACTCTCCATCCCTATCTCTATCTCTACTAATCTAGATCCATTCACTATGTTGTTGTAAATATTCCTACAGTTGCAGAATATGTTTTAAGTCATGGCAAAATATGCAAAGGTGTTGCATTTTCCTGAGCCCAACTTCTCCTTGCCCAAAGTCTGAACGGAGCTCTTGTAAGAAGCAGGATCAACATCGAAGTGTTCGACTTCCTCGACATCGAAGTCTCCGACTTCGACATCTTCTCAAGGCAAGCTTCGAAGTCTTCGACTTCCACATCATCGACTTCCTCGACATTGAAACCTCTGACTTCAACATCTGATCAAGGCAAGCTACGAAGTCCTCGACTTCCACGTCATTGACTTCATCGACATCGAAGTTTTTTAAACGTCAGTATCATCAATTTGACAGCTCGCCAGTACTTTTGTCACAACCGGACAAATTCCCCAACTAAATCAGATATTGTCCGAGTGCGACCACCAACAGCATGTAGTGCCTTAATCATGTTTGTAAATTACTCAGTAATCATTCTTTTAATATGTTAGCCATGTGTACATATAGAGTGACTTATCAGTGGCCATGGTTAAGCTCCATGAACATTGAATCAGAGCACAATAGTTTTGATCTTCCTCTCTATTATTACAAAGTATTGTTTTAGGAAGATCGCGACGCTATTCAGCATTCAAACTACATTCTGAGTGAGAAGAACTTTCTCCTCAAATGCAGCTTTGAAGTGAGCTTTGAAGTGACATCTCTCACTTCGTATAATGTGCTCAATATGTCCCATACCACTTTCGAAGATTGGGCTTGTCTGATATGGCCGATCTACATGTCGGAGATGTTAAGGGTGATCAAGGCGAAAGCCTTGCCATCCCTGAGCTTCCACTTAGACATGGATTGCTCATCGACACTAGGAAATTGTTCGGTTCCAGTGACTATTTCCCAAAGTTCCTTGGCCATTAGTACTACCCTCATCTTGAATTTCCACAAGTGGTAGTTCGAACCATCGAGTTTGTCTACCATTAGAACAGATTGTGATTGCGAATCCATTTGGAAGTTCAAGATGAATGTATGCATATAGTAGATTATATGACTTGAAACAATTATATTAAGTGTCTACTCTTTATCAAGACAATCGTTCTGCTATATCTACTCTAAATAAATCAGAGAGTAGAAATTATCGCTTTGATACCATGTCGGGAGTGATGCGTCGCGATAGTGGCGAGTACTCAACACAGCCGACCTGAACTTCAGATTGTGATCACTCACAATGTCACTTGGTAATCCGTAAAGCCTAAACAAACGCTCAACAAATACCTGAGCTAAATCAAATGCTTTCTTGGCAGTCTTTTACTTAAATAAACGTAGCCAATTTGGTAAGATGGCCAGTCACTACCCAAATTGCGTCATTCTGTTTATTCATATGGGGTTACCTCACCACAAATGCTGCCCTCTCCTATTGATCAAGTATATACTAGAATCTGAATTATGATTTTTCAATTACAACTCATCAGATTATTAAACCATACCTAACCATAAGAGAATGTTACTATTCTTAGAAGACATACGAGTTGTTTTAAAAAGTCCTTTCCACAATTCCAGACTTATCCAACTCACTTACAATGCCTATATAAGAATTGTAATCCTCAAAAATTCCTTACCCTAGACATGACACCAAGTGTCATTCCAAAGTTACGATTCAATCTAGAGTGCTTCTAGATTCTAATACTCTGAAGTTCTTATCTAGAATAACTTAAGCTTCATCGTAACAAACTTCATTATGCGAAGCTCTAACTTTTGGTTACCCTCAACTATTCAACTCCATCTAAGTTTCCGAGATAACATGCAATCCTTTTCCAATTGGGAAAAGATTGAAACCAAAAGTTTCCATGTATCCTATGCACAAAAGCCCTCTAGATGAATCCAAAAATGACTCATAAAGGTTGTGGCTTATAAGCAATCATATCATCAACAATATCCATAAGGTTCTATTGTTGATTCAAACAACTAACTCAGAAGTAGCACTCCTAACTCGGTTAGCTGTATCGGATTTAGAAAAATATTTGAATGTGTAGTGGGTTTCTTTCCTATCCTAACCCCAACCCAGGATCTAGCATCAAAGAGTAGAAGTAAGTCATCATGCAGAGGTTCGTTCCCATGAGAGCGATAACATATCTTAGATTTCATCATGAATGGAAGATCCAGATTTAACTCTAACATCCATTAACCCTAAGCATTAACACTACATCCATAATGAAGCAAGCTTACTCTTTCTCTCTCTCTCTTTCTCTTTCACAAAAAGTATAAAAACATGCAATCTCAATAACAATCAGATCCAACAATTAGCAAATACAATGAAAAGCATGAGAGATGGAGGAAAAGTGATAGAGAGTAAGGACATTCATAAATCCATTTCACAAGAGAACCAATCTGCTTTATTGACATGAAGATATGTGCATGTGTAGGAAACTCGAGTTGGTCTCTTTTTATAATGGAGAGGAGGACCCTGGCCTCAGAATCCTATTGGTCCATTTCTACCTCCCCAATTATTCAAACTTATAAAAGAGTGGTAGGCATGTGACATTAAAAGTCCCGCAAAACGGCCTAAAGTCCTTTTATTGACTTTCTAATTATCAAATAACTATGTGATCATCAGGTTGGACTTACACACGTAGGGTGACAAATCCCTCTCACATATTAACTAGGGTTAGGGTTGTCTTGGGATCCGCAAACCCTCCAACAGACACCTCGCGGTTTTATTCAATTCAGGCTCTGGTTAGCCTCGCATCGTACCTACCTTGATGATATGGTACTGCACCTTCTCTGATTTCTCTTTATCAAAAAGATTAGACTTGGATCTTCGCTTAGCCTTCTTAGCAGGAATTGATCATGGAGGTGATGACTTCCGAGAAGATAGACTCTTCTTTGTAGGTGAAGACTTCCTGGATGGTGATGTCTTGCTAGAACTCTGACTTGAAGATTCATCCTTGACTTTCTCTTTTTCTTTATCCAACAAGGGTGGCACGTTTTTCAACTCAACCCTTTGAGGTGGACTTTATCATTTCAAGACCGTATTATAATGTTGTTTAGCTTGTTTCTTTGTCGTTGATCCTGTGATCTTGTCTTCCTTCAATATAACTGCTTTTGGTGATTTTATTGTTGGTTCATCAGGAATATTACGTACTCCAAATTTGGTCGGATCCATATGATTTAGAATTTGCTCATCAGTAAGTTCTGCATTGTCATCATAAGTCAAGGCATGACTCACATGAATGAGTTCATCTTCAATCGGGTCTGGTATGGGCTCCGTTGATATCCAAGCCACATTCAAAGACATTTAGTGGAAAAGTGATCGGTGTATCCAAAGTTCGATCCAATAATGAAATCTCGTTCATATCGAATTGATTATCTTGTTGACACATATAGCCTGTCGTACAATCAATCATTGCAAGAGCTTGATTCCAGTTGGCAGTATCAGTTTGAGAGTTGTAATGAACTCCCCAATTTTTTACTGGTCGATCACAAGTATGATCCGTTGTTGACAAATTACCATCCTCTTTTTGAGCCACTGGTTTGATAGTCCAAGTTACAGGATCAACTTTGACTGCTCGTTCACGATTTTCAAAAGTGATTTTTCCAGTACCCCAGTTATGAATTACTTGCGCAACTCGTAACCATGGGCATCCCAATAGAATTTGGTAGACATTTGGTGCTTTCGGTAAGTCCATCACTACAAAAGTAATGACGAACTGTACTTCGGCAATTCTGACAGGTATATCTTCAACCATTCCCCGCGGACAAACTGTCATTTGATCAGCCAGCTTAATAGCAAAAGCCACATGCTTTATCTTTGTAAGGCCCCGCTTTGCACATAGCTTTGTAGAAATCAAGTTAACTCTCGAACCGCCATCTATCATGGCTACCTCTTTTTAAATTGCTTATGTTGTATCGGCAGGGTGATTTTTTTTGCTCATTTTTCCAGGCTACTCCAACATGGAGTACTTCATTAGATTCTTCAAATTCGGCACAAAAGTGGTCCTTGATGGACTACTAGTTCAGTTTGAGTTAACTTCTACGCTAATACTTCCTTTGTGTTTGGCACCAACTTCAGGAACTCTCCAAACATAATATTGATCTTACTAGACAAAATACTCATGATGAGTTATGTTTGCGACGCTTCTGGTTTAGTCATCTTTAAGGGTTTTTCATGACGATGCAATTGAGCATTCATATCTATATGTGGATTTTTTGGTGATTGCGCTGGTGAAGAACGAACTTCAGTTGCTGCTTTAGCGACTTCAAGTTCCTCTTCTTTCTACAAATGTTTAATCCATTGTCTCATATCCTGGTACCTTCTTTTTTCTGCATGGAGATTTGGATAGACTCCAGATATTGTTGGTATATCAGTCAATGGTATAGAATCAACAGGTATTGGATCTACTACAGGTTCTTTCTGCTTCTGTGCTCTGGTAACCACCATTAACTATACACTTGGTTCAGTCTGAGCTGTTGGTCTTTGCTTAATTGTTATCAAATTCATAAGAGTTGTGACCGGTGGCGGCTTTGCTCTTGTTGGACACTCCTTGTAGCAATGCCCATAATCACAGTCACGACAAAATGGTACAAGCTTGCCTTTGTTTGGACATTCTGCAACTCTGTGATTTTCTCCACATGCAAAGCATCCAAGTGGCACTCTAGTCCAATTTCTAGATGCTTGTTGTTGCGTGGCAGCATAAATAGCATATTGTTCTAAAGGTCCACTTTCATTACCATAACTCCATTTCTCGGCACCTCTGTAAGATTCTGGTTCCATAAAATTAGTCGGAGGAGCCAGTTGTGTCGGTGGGGCTGGCAAAGCTAATCTCTCCGGATATCCAAGACGATGTTTGACTGTAGGATCCTTTCTGTAAAGGGGTTTCCGATATTCCATTTGGGCACTGGATAATCCGAGGATTAAAATGGCAATAAGCAGTCTCATGATCAGGTGAATTGCACAGATGGCACATACTGGTTTCTATTCGTTTTTTCAATTGAGAACATTCATTTGCTGTGTGATTGTCCATACAAATGGAACACCAGACATTTTCCCTGGTAGAAAAAGTCTTATCAAACTTTCAGGTCCCTTGATCGCTTTCCGGTGGAAATCTTCCAATACTTTGATCTTTTCATCAAGTTGCGACTACAACGTTTCCATCTGCTTCGGCTGGTTTTTCTTGAACTCATTAAGCATCATCTCTACAGTACGTTGATATTCGTTGATACGATAGTGGTGGATGTCGTAGTGGCCTGCCCTGCAGTATAAGGCAACATACCAGTATTCGGCTCGTCATCTGAATCTTCATCCTCCTCCCGTATTGCATCGTCCATAGCGTTTTGCAAAATTGCGTAATCATTATGGCGTTTCAACTCACGTCTGATCCTTTTAGGTAGACCTGACAAAAAACACATAACATGGCATTTTCTTGAATAAACTCAGGTTTGCACTCAGATCTGAGGCATTTTACCCATTCAATGTAATCTCAAGCCACTCCGCTTTCCCATTTTAGTCTTACTTAAA
This sequence comes from Diphasiastrum complanatum, assembly GCA_029204225.1. Lineage (NCBI taxonomy): Eukaryota > Viridiplantae > Streptophyta > Lycopodiopsida > Lycopodiales > Lycopodiaceae > Diphasiastrum > Diphasiastrum complanatum. Next base: position 27,388,589 of record CM055099.1, read on the forward strand.
AGTAGGAAAGGGTCTTCCATAAACTTCTGAGGTTTGAACCATGTGATAAGTGCTCGTTTAACAGTTTTCCAATTCGTACGCTCAGTTTCATTTTGATTATAATACCAATCTTGTGCTGCATCCGTTAAGGCCATTGGAAATAGCTTACGTTTATCTTGAGGAAAAACTTCGCCATAGACTTCACATGATTCCACATAGGTATGGAGAAATCTAACTGGATCCGTAATCCATTGTATTTGGGTAGATCCAACCAAGGTGATCTCCTAACAATGATTGGATTGACTTCCTGAGGAGCACCTCTTGGGGCAGCCATTTTTTCAAATCAAATCAGTCAGTCAATGAGATTAGATCTAGATTTTCAATCAAGAACTATCTCAGTTCAAATTTGCAAAATTTCTTTCACTTGACAATAATCAGACTACTGATTTTTGGAAAAAGATCTATGTTCAAGCGATCGACATTTTTAAGAATGATGAATTCTCGGAATCGGAATCAAATTGAACCAGATTTGACCAAAAATTTGACAGAGACTTGATCTGGATAATCGAAACCTAAAAATAGTATAGGCAAAGGTTTTCTAGGCAAAGATTGACTCGGCGAAGATTCATCAGTGTTATTTTTGGTAAAAACTCTCTCATCGGAAATTTTTTGACATATTGTATGGAAATAACCTTTGCCGAACTCTCAGACTGAGGGACTCGGATAAAGCGAGGGTAGAACTGGTGAAGGTTCCTGACACATAAAAATACAATTTCTGTAGTTTGGCGAGGAAAAAAAATAGAGATTTTCTCTGATTCTAATAGAATTAATGTTCGTCGAACTCAAAAATAATAAATTACTATAAATAGAATAATCTGAAAACTCGACGAAGATTAAGAGGTTGCAAAACGCTCCAGAGTAAAATGTATACATCCTGTATATATATATATTGAAAAAAATACTTTTTATCTTTGTTGATTGTTCAAGATCCATTATGGAATATATTGAAGAAATATCTTTTCTTTGATGTATTGCTGATTTCAATTGTTCACGAGGATGCTTCACATTTGAGGGGAGGGATATGTAATACTATATTACATATCTATTTTTCTTGAAGTACTTATTGCAAATTCCCAATTAACCTACTCAAGTGATAAAGATAACCACCGAATATGAAGAAATATCTAATGGACGACAATGACAACTTATACAAAGATATATTGAAGACAAAGAGGCCTAAATAAATATGACTAAAAGAAGGACTGTATTCCGAAGGGTAAATATGAAACGACACAAACCTTAATAAAAAGGCTAGCCCTAAGGAAGGAACATTCTAGAAGCCCTATCTATCGCGCCTCAAATTAACCGTTGTAACCTTCCACGTGCTTGCTTTTAGGAAATGTACACATGTAATTTTTCCATTGAATGGAATTAGTTAATTAAATTAAATGAGACTAGAGAGTTGCGTTGTCTATATGTACTCTATTTACGCTTCAATACAAATACCGAGTTTATCAGGAGATCACAAAGAGTGTTTGAGTTTTCGAGTTCTCTCTTCTCTCTGCTTTCATAAGTCTCTGTTTGCTGAGTATTTCTGTTTCTGACAGTTGGTAAGCCTCACTTTGTCGAATGCGCTTGTGATTGAAACCATGGTCAGACACTAATTTAGCCTTGATATTGTCGTATGAGAACTACCGTAAATTCACCGCTAAGATTGTCTTAAAACTCATTGGTTATTTGATTGCCTGTGTGATTGAATAATCAATTGCTTGAAACTTAATTGTGATGTTAACCTTCGGAATCACTATCACATTTCTCTGACGTATATTCAGACTTACACATCCTAAAGCTTGCTCTGTGTTGTTGTAAATCAATGCTTTGAACTTTTCATATGGATACTCGTGTAGTTCAACATAGAAGTCAATCGTTCTTATGAATGAGCGCTCTCTGTTGTTGAGGACAGATTGTCGCACTTCATTTGAAATGCATTGAGACATTTGCATCTTTCTCTGCCTTGGTTTATCTGATGCAACAGACCTCACTTGTCTGACAAACTTTATTAGGAGCACAGACCGATATATCGGGCTAGCCGATAAGTCGAATACACTAATAAGAAATGCATCACGTTCGATATGAGATTGTTGGCATCAATATCTTTTACTTTTGATCGTTTGGAACCACAACTAACTGGTGATACTGGTTGCCGTTACTCTTGAATGTCTATTGACAACCAGCTCTTAATCCAAGAACAATAAAATGAGGTAAAAACATCTAAAATCACAACATAAAGCAGTCTCTTTGGGGAACGACAATCTTTTATGCTACATATCCTTACATTTAAGACAAGTATAACACGACAAAATTTTATTGTGATTTTCAAGAATTTCTTGTGAAAAAACATGTTTTTGGTTTCAAAAACTACAAAAATTGTTACTCTTTTTTAGGATTTTGACCCATTTCAAAAAAATTCGCATTCAAGGCCTTAAAACGTATATTCTAGGTGTGGGATCAACACACATCATTGTGTGATGCTAACCACTTCGGCCTGTAATACTTGGTATCAACGTGTAGTACTAACTGCTTGTATGGTCATGCTAGCTTGCGGTTGACAGTTTAAATAGTGGAATTGTTTTCAACACACGCAATCTAGGACCTACGAAACTTGTAGACTTTTGGTAGACCAGAGGATGCCCTAAATAACATCTTCCAAAGGCCATTTGAAAGTCGAACATACTGTTAGCGAGATCCTAGCGCGAATTAGCCATCGGAAGGTTGTGCAAAAAGTACAAAAAGGACCAAGAGTGGATCCTAATCTGATCCTCAAGAGAGATTGGTTGTCAGATTACTTGATCTATCAAACTACTTGAGATTAAGATCAATTGCTTCCAAAACCAAGATTGGTGTCTCACAATGATTATGGCCAAATGTGGCTCTATATATACAATAAGTGGGAGCTCGTGGTACTGATCATCCCTTTGATCCCACATGTGTGAAGGTGCTTTGTCATATGATGATTCATCATGCAAAATTGACACTTGGACAAAACCTTCTATTTTGAGCATTTTTGGTCCATTTTCCTTCTATATGGAGATCTACTTGAAAATCTTCTAGAAGTCAAAATTCGTCTACTTCAGCTTATTCCACACATGTGAGCTGTCCTCTACACATGGGATGTGACACCTAACCAAAGGATGTGGCTCATGCAATCAATAGATTGATGCCATGCGTCATATGTCTAGAAAACTAGCTTTTGGCCTTTTTAGCCACTAGAACTTGAATTAAATCATATGTACAATCTATATGATTATAGTACATGACAAGTACACTTGAAGGAAAAATTTTATTCTTTTTATGCTGTAGTTTCTATTCAAGTACTTCGAATTTTCACACGTGGGAACAGGCTCCACACATGTGTAATCATCCTATATACAAGATTTTTGGCCTCTACCAAGCTTATTTTTGCATTTTTCACACTCCTCAAAAATCTAGCTTGGTAAATCTAGCATAGATCTATCTATAACTCCAAGAGCCAATCTTAATTTTATAAATAAATCTTTAGGCAATGCCTTGGTGAGTATATCAGCAATGCAATCTGATGATGAAACATGAATAAGCTTGATCTCCTTTGCTTGCACTTTCTCCCTCACGAAATGATGTGTAATCTCGATGTGCTTTGTTCGAGCATGGAAGACTGGATTGTTTGCAAGTTGTTGAGCTGCTTGATTATCACAATATATGCATGGAATGTCTTCATCCTTGATCACATGTAGCTCCACCAAAAGCCTTTTAAGCCAAAGAACCTCCTTTGTTGTTGTTGTCATAGCTTTATATTCGGATTATGTTGATGAAAGAGAGATGGTATCTTGCTTTTTGAAAAGCCAAGATATAACTCCTCCACATAAGAATGTAGCAAATGCACTTATGGATCTTCTATCCATCTTGTCACCTGCAAAACTTGAGTCCAAATATGCTCTCAAACAAATATTAGTCCTTTCATAAACTATGCCAAAGTCTTTTGTAGCCGAGATGTACCTTAACACCCTTTTTGCTCCTTTCCAATGACATATTAATGGACTTTGCATGTATTGACTCAACTTGCCAACACAAAAACTAAGATTCGGTCTAGTGATAGTTAAGTATATCAAGGAACCAATAAGCATTCTATACGTAGTGATGTCCTCAAAGGATGTTTCATCACTTTCCTTAGAAACTTTTACACTTAGTTCCATAGGAGTTTCAACTCCTTTACAATCAATCATGCCAAATCTTGCTAAGATTGGTCTAGCATACTTAGATTGACATATGAAGGTAAAATCATTACTTCTAGTGACTTCTATTCCAGGTATAACTTTAAGAAGTCCTAGATCTACCATCTTAAATTCACTAGACAAGGAAAGTTTTACATTCTTAATGCCATCTAGATCATTTCCTGTGAGTATAATGTCATCAACATATAAAACTAAGATAATGATCTTTCCATCATTACATTTGTAGTACAATGATGGTTCATAAGAACTTACAACAAATCCAATGGAAATAAGATAGGAATTCAACCTAGAGTATCATGCTCTTGGTGCTTGCTTGAGTCCATAAAGACTCTTCTTCAAGAGACACACCTTGTCTTCTTCTCCATCTTTGATGAAGCCCTCGGGTTGGCACATGTAGATTTCCTCTTCCAAGAATCCATTCAAAAAAGCATTTGTCACATCAAGTTGGAAGATCTCCCATTTGAAAGAAGTTGCAAGACATATGATTAATCTAATGGTCACAAGCTTTGCAACAGGTGCAAAGGTTTCATCATAATCTATGCCTTTGACTTGCAAAAGACCTTTTGCTACAAGTCTAGCTTTGTACTTATGAATGGAACCATCTTGATTATATTTCAATCTATATATATCCATTTACAAATAAGAGGCTTCTTTCCATAAGGTAAATCAAAAAGTTTTCAAGTTTGATTTTCCATTAATGCATCAAACTCTACTTGCATAGCTTTCCTCCAATATTGAGACTTATTTGCTTCCTCAAAACTAGTTGGTCCTTCAAGCATAGTAGTCAAGAAAGTGTAAGAGTTGAGTAGTTGAGAATCTTCCCTTTGCTCTCCTTTGTCACTATAAGTGAGCCTTGATGGCTCAATCCTTGTCCTTGTTGATCTTCTTGGCACCCTTGGACTTGGAGTAGGTTCCACTTGGTCTTCATCTTCATGAAGCTCCTCCTCGGCCATAGCATGATCTTTGACAAGTTGAGTGTTGCTGGAAGTCACCTTTCCTTTGGCTTGGAGAGATTCATCAAAAAGTACATCTCTATTAGCAACAACTTTTTTTGTAATAGGATCGTATATCCTATAGGCTTTCTTACTTTCACTATAACCAACAAAGATGCCTTTGAAAGAAGTGGCATCTTCCTTTTTCCTTGTTTCTAAAGGAATATGTACATAACAAGTACATCAAAAACTTTCAAATCACTAAGATTTGGCTTTTTGCCAAACAATACTTCATAAGGTGTAAGTCCTTTAATGGCACTATTAGTCATTCTATTACAAAGAAAGTTTGCACATAAAATAGCTTCTCCCCAAAATGAAATAGAAAGAGATGCATCTAATCTCATAGCTTTAGCACACTCACATGGTGTCCTATTCTTTCTCTCAGCTACTCCATTTTGTTGTGGAGTATATGTACAAGTAAACTCTCTCTTTATGCCATTAGTTTCACAAAACTCTTTCATCCTATTGGAGATGTACTCCCCTCCATTATCACTTCTTAATACTTTCAAACTAGTATTAAGTTGCTTTTCCACAAGAGTTTTGAACTTTAAAAAGGACTCAAAAACTTCACTTTTCTTAGACAAGAGATAAACCCAAGAGTATCTTGATTTATCATCAATAAAAGTGACATACATTAGAGCTCCACCATTTGATTCATGTGAAAATAAATGAACATTCGAGTGTATAAGGTTAAGAGGAGAGTTAGATCTTATCAAAGATCTCTTGAAAGGAAGCTTATGAGATTTGGAGAGTCCACAAGCTTCACAAAGCTTGCCACACTTGGATATGGTTTTGGGAAGTCCTCTTGCAGCTCCTTTGTCACCATGGTCTCCATAGCTTTTTAGTTAGGATGGCCTAACCTTTTGTGCCATAATTCTACTTGAGTGACTCCTCCCTTGCCATGTTCACACTTTCAACCATCACATTAGCATCCAATTTGAATAACCTCCCTTGCTTGAAACCACTAGCAATACATTTTTCATCTTTCAAGATAGAACATGTTCCATGCTTGAAATGTACATCTAATCCACAATCCATAAGTTGTCCTACACTCAACAAGTTCTTTGTAATTGAAGGTACATAAAGAGCATTGTCTAGATCTACTTTTTTAGATGATCCTAGACATAAAGGAATGGATCCAACACCTACAATCTCACATTCTTGATCACTTGCAGTGAAGATAAATCTCTTAGAACTATTGTAAGAAAGTAGATTAGAAAAGTAGTCTTTTTGGTGAGTCATGTGAGAGCTTGCCCCACTATCAATCCACCAAGTGTCTTGATTAGATGTTTGTGGTGAGGATACCATCAAAGATAGATTGCCTTCTTCCTCCTCCTCAAGCACAAGATTGCCTTGATTGTCCTTCTCTTGGGCATTCTTCTTCTTGTAGCACTCGGATGCAAAATGTCCCTTTTTTTCATAAAAGAAACACTTTAGCTTCTTCTTGTCCTTCTTGCTCTTGCCTTTGGAACTTGATGCTCCATCTTTGTTCTCCATCTCCATGTCTTGAGTATTCTTGGATGGAAACTTCTTCTTATTGCCTTTCAAAGAAAAGTTAGCTTTTTCATCACCATCATTCAAAGATAAGGAACTCATCCTACTTTTGATATGAAGCATTCTACTCTCCTCACTAACAAGCACACTTTGAAGTTTTTCAATACTAGGAAGTGAATCTTGAATAGCAAAGATTTGAACAAGATTGGAATAATCATCTCCTAATCCATTCAAAATGATTTGAACTAATTCATCATCTTTGATTTTATCATCTATAGAAGACAACTCTTTATTCAAAATTTGATCCTAAAGACATAATTTTGGGCACTTGGGATTTGATTCCTAAGCATGAGTATCCTTGAAGCGTTCTTGGATCCATAAATGGTTTTTAATGAATCCCATGCCTCTTTGGATGTGGTACAAGATGAGATTTCTTTCAAAAGTTCATTACTTACATTCATTTTTATGCAGTGTAATGCAACTCTACATCTCTTTTTGTACTTAGCCAATTCAACTCCTCCTTTAGGTTCTACTTCCACCTCAAGTACTATGTCATAAAGATCATGAAGTACAAGCAAAGACTCCATTCGAACTATCCAAGTAGCATAATTAGTGGATGTAAGTCTTTCACTAGCTTCAAGCAAAAAACCACCCATTGATGCCATTTTTTAATGTGAAAAAGCACTAAAAACTCTTATGGTTTCTCTAAGAGATTTGAACCTAAAGTCTTCTAGCAATTTAGAAAGCTTATAGACTCAATCCTATCACTCATGAACCAATCTAGAATGATGGAAATTTAAATTCTAGTCTCAACCTTGCAAAATCACTCCTTAATCTATGATTTTTAGCAATTTCTCTCTTCAACCTCAACATACACTCAAAAAATCAGAGAAGATCAATTAGTGGACCTAATTCAAGCTTCAATTTTAATTTTTTGGCTGATCTAATCCAAGAACTAATCAAGAGATTAGATTTACTATAGAAAATGCTTGATTTTGCACCAAAAATCACTCAAATTGGGTATGTGAGTCAAATTCTACAAATTTTTAAAATTTCTCAGTCAAAACCGGAGCTATACGGCCTCACATGTGTGAAAAAGGTTCCTACAGCCCACAACAAGATCTGGACCAAAAATTTTGAGGATAGCTATCAAATCCAACTCGCTACACAAAATTTGACTAGTTTCCAAAAAACTGCTAATTTTGGCTTTGATTTGGATTAACCCTATCAATTTCAACAAAACCTCTTGTACTTGGCTCTGATACCACGTGGAAAAAGTACAAAAAGGACCAAGAGTGGATCCTAATCTGATCCTCAAGAGGGATTGGTTGTCAAATTACTTGATCTATGAGATTAAGATCAATCTAGTTCAATTCTAGACACAAAACCCTAACAAGAACAATCATTAATTGAAGGTAGGTGTACTTTTTGGTTTCCCACGTGTGAAACCATGTCTGAGTACGGACTCCAACCTGAAAATCAAGTACACATTGATAGAACCTCAAAACAATCAAAACAAATGTAGACAAATGGACAGAATCACTTAAAATTGCTTCCAAAACCAAGATTGGTGTCTCACAATGATTATGGCCAAATGTGGCTCTATATATACAATAAGTGGGAGCTGGTGGTACTGATCGTCCCTTTGATCCCACATGTGTGAAGGTGCTTTGTCATATGATGATTCATCATGCAAAATTGACACTTGGACAAAACCTTCTATTTTGAGCACTTTTGGTCCATTTTCCTTCTATATGGAGATCTACTTGAAAATCTTCTAGAAGTCAAAATTCGTCTACTTCAGCTTATTCCACACATGTGAGCTGTCCTCTACACATGGGATGTGACACCTAACCAAAGGATGTGGCTCATGCAATCAATAGATTGATGCCATGTGTCATATGTCTAGAAAACTAGTTTTTGGCCTTTTTAGCCACTAGAACTTGAATTAAATCATATGTACAACCTATATGATTATGGTACATGACAAGTACACTATTTTCACACGTGGGAACAGGCTCCACACATGTGTAATCATCCTATATACAAGATTTTTGGCCTCTACCAAGCTTATTTTTGCATTTTTCACGTGACCCTAGAAAACTAGTGAATCATTGCACTGAAAGTACTAGTACCCCCTCTTTATAGTCATACTTCTGCGAGCCTGGAAAACTCTCATTGGCTCGGGAGCACGGGGTAACCGAGGAAACCCCCAGGATTGGATGTGGTAGGTCCTCCGTTACTCACGTAAGGCATAACCACCATCAGTAGTGGTGCCCCTTGAGTATTTTTAGGACTTTTTGGTTGGACCAATCCCCTACCGAAAATTGCCTTGACATTGGTGCGTCTGCCGGGAGTCGAAATATTTTCAAGAATTGTTGTTTGAAAGAGTAGTTATTTGTACCACTGGTCCACAAATAACTAGTTGTCAGAGATTGCCTTCAGTTCCAAGGCACTGTCCTTATAATGAGGGTGCTAACCGATCGTGGCCATAGTGATCGCGGACATCCTTAGTCCACTAAAATCCCATACCCTACATGTTTTAGGAGCTACCCTGATATCTTAAGGTACTATCCTTATGTCTTTAGATACTATATGTTGAGTCTTAAGAACTTGTTCCTATCCCCTTAGGGATTGGTCTCTCAAGATTATGACACTACCTTTAGGTTTTAGGATTGTGCCTTTAGCTTTTGGATTATGAATGTAGGCCACAATGTGTAAGTAGGTGCCTTTAAAATCACGTGGTTCTCATTAGGTAAGACTATGCCCTTAGAAGATCGTACATGAAACGTTCTAAAAAAACTAGTTCTCGTGAAACTGATATGAGTGGGTCTTAGTCTTTTTTGTCATTTTTTCCTTGTTGTATAGAGTTCTCATGGGGTGCAAGTTATACAAGTCGCTTTGTTTAATAAGCGGTGGTATTTTCGCCGATGGTCGGCTCTAGATACTTCGCTAGACAGGACCGATGACAGATGTGACAAATGTGAAACTTCAACCAAGGTGGCATTTTTCAGCCAGGAATGGTGGACTGCCCGCTCTAATGTTTCACAGAGGTCAGGTCCAGTTAATATGCTTCATAATTGACAAGTATTCTATTGCAAATATTGCTTACAAGTCCCTTCACTATGCATAACATGATTTTGGATCCCATTTTGATTTAACTTAAAAAACTTACAACTAAAGGTTCAGTGAAAAGAAGTTCAAGTCAAAAAACTCAACTCCATGTGCAATTAGGTATCCGATGCGTGTCGGTATCCGATGCGTGTCATTAATGCCGCTTCAGTATTTTGCATTCCGTTTCGTTTGCCGCTTTCTTGTCGCATTCACAGGTGGCTTGATAGGCAACCAGATCAGAGCAATAATCGTTGGAAGAAACCGTGACACATGTACTATGTTAAATTCAGAGTGCAGACAGATTGTAATGGTTTGATTCTTCATAGGTAGACAGGTCACAGATCAGACAGAACGCAGGGCAGTGAGCAGGTAACCGTAGGCCTATAGCCACATGGCAGGCTGTCACACGTCCGAATCCATGGGTACATGGCCGGAGCACCTGGCCAATCTGATTTCGCAGTAGGAGGCCGCAGGCAAGTCTGCTGCAGAAAAATAGCAGGTCCGCAGGCTTCACAGAGGGCCGTAGGCCACACAAAACAGTCGACAGACATCGTAGATAGGTAGGTTGCTGCAGGTGCAGACTACGCACACACATGCCACAGGCAGATCACAGGTACAGATTTGCCGCAGGTACCGCAGGTCAACGAGGGCATCGAAACGGTACGCAGGCAGACAACATGTCTAATTTTTTATTACACTATCCACAGAAGGCCGATGGCTCCCGATTTGGTCATTGATTGATTCGATAATGCCCACAACAATTGTGTACATAGGTAACTGGCAGCAGTTTTCAGCCACCAACAAGTGTGCAGTTGGAACAGGTCTACACAGGTCTACAGAGGGGCCGCAGATACACAGTAAGGCGTAGCTCAAACATACACATTGCTTTTTACGCATCCAGATTCTCTTCCCATCAACCGTTGAACTGGAACCACTTTGATTGAAAGCGCAATCGTCACTCAAACGTTAATATTACTTACACGACAATTATGACCTTACTCTTTAGAATCCACAACCACAGTCACGACGTAATCATACAAATTTGTTTTTGTTTGGACATTCTGCAACTCTATGATTTTTTTCACATGCAAAGCATCCAAGTGGTGCTCTGGTCCAGTTTCTAGATGCTTGTTGTTGTGCGGCAGCATAAATAACATATTGTTCTGAAGATCCACCTTCATGATTATTACTGTAGTTCCATTGTTCGGTACCTCTGTAAGGTTCTGGTTCCATCAGATTAGCAGGAGGAGCAGTTTTCTTTGGTGGGGTTGGTAAGGCTAATCATTCCGGGTTGCTGAATAACCGAGGATTGAAGCTGCAAAAAGCAGTCTCATGGTCAGACGAATTGCACAAATGGCATATACTGATTTCCATTCGTTTTTTTAATTGAGGACACTCATGCACTATGTAATTTCCCATACAGATGGAACACCAGACATTTTCCCTGGTAAGAAAAGTCTTGGCAAACCTCTCAGGTTCCTTGTTCGCTTTTTTATGAAACTCTTCCAATGCTTTGATCTTCTCATCAAATTGCGACTACAACTTTTCCATCTATTTCTGTTGGTTCTTCTCGAGTTTCTCGAACATCATTGAGCATCATTTCTGCAGTAGCGTTGACATTCGTTGATGCAATAGTGGTGGATGTCGTAGTGGTCTGCCCTGCTATATAAGGCAACATACTGATATTCGGCTCATCACCTGAATCTTCATCCTCCTCTCGTACGACATCATCCATAGCATTTTGTAAAGTTGCATACTCATTGTGGCGTTTCAGCTCACGTCTGATCTTTTTAGGAAGGCCTGCAAAGGACCACATAAGCATCTTCATTAATCAGCTCAGGTTCGCACTCAGATCTGAAGCGTTTTACTCGTTCTATGTAATCTCGAACCATTTCTTGCTTTCCCATTTTAATTTTACTTAAAAGTAGAAAAGGGTCTTCCATAAACTTTCGAGGTTTGAATCATGTGATAAGGGCTCGTTTGATAGTCTCCCAATCTGTACGTTCAGTTTCATCTTTATTATAGTACCAATCTTGTGTTGCACCTAGAAATAGTTTAAGTTTATCTCGGGAAAAAAATTCACCATAGACTTCACAAGATTCAGAATAAATCTGAAAAAATCTAACTGGATCCGTTAATCCATTGTATTTTGGTAGATCCAAACGGGGTGCTCTCCTAACAATGATTGGTATTGACTTCTTGAGGAGCACCTCCAGGGGCTGCCATCTTTACAGATTAGATCAAGCAGACAATGAGATTGGATCTAGATTTTCAATCAAAAACTATCTCAGATCAGATCTACTAGATTTCTTCCACTTTGACGATAATCAGATTCCTATACCGTGAAAAAAGATTCCTAAGATCAACCGATCGACACTTCTCTAAAATAAAAAATTCTCGGAATCAGACTGTATCAGATTTGACGCAATCTTGTTCCAACCGGATTGATTACAAAGAGTCTAGAATTTTCTTTTTGCTCTTTCTATCTTCAAGATAGGCTGCATCCTTGTCATTGTTATTGAGAAACTTGCTTGATATTCGTCTCGTGATTGTGAATGTCTTTATCCACTGTAGCTATTACCTCTTCTGGCAAATCACTCCAACAAATCACTTGATTGTAGCGTTGTTTCAGCTGATTTTTCCTTGAGGCAGATGCCTTGGGTGGTTCAACCTTAGAAACTTTAGCTAGCAGGAATTTATGAGGGGGTTGAGCTGGTACTTTTTGCCTACCATATCGATCGAGATTCATGTGTTGTAGGGTCTACTTGTCAATCAGCTCGGCTTCTTCATTGTATGAAAATGCATGTTGCTAGGGTACCAAATCGTCTTCAACTACCTCGGGGATGAGTTTTGCTGTCATCCATGCCACGTTGATCATATTCGTCCCGTAAGTAATGTAGGAAATCAAAGTGCCAAGATCCTTCTAACATTCAATCTCCATATACAGGAAGAAGAAGAAGAGGGAGAGGGTTAGGCGCCCTCAAGGAGAGAGAAAGTAGTAGCAATGCTTGAAAGGGAATGAATTACAAATGAACAAAGAGTACATATAAATAGGCCTTCCAACAGCCTAGACTCTTCCAAACTCTAAGTTCTAGAACCTTCCAAGACCCACTACTAATTATAGGGCACCCCCAAAAGTCACGATAGGGTCCCTTAACATAATTAGACTTTACTTGGACCCACGAATTACTACTAGACCAAAATTGGGTTCAACTCAACTAAAACTGACTTAACATGGTCTAAATAATAAACCTAACCCATGGTTACACAAGTCTCGACCTTTTGGGTCAAAGTAACCTATGGGAAACTAGCATTATCATTTATTACTTCTAACAAGTAATTGGCGTGTTCAGGGTGTATCCTTTTGGTGAGAAAGTGTTGGGTTTTGGATCTGAATCTAGTTGATGACACATATGCCCAGCCATGCAGTCAACCATTGCTAATGCTTTCGTCCATCGCACTAAATCCTTGTGAGATTTCTTATATAGAATAGTGGAGATTAAATTGAACCTTTGTAGGGTCGAAGATCTTGCGTAGTATAGCCCTCCCGCCTGTCAACAAGGGTTAGATCACTGGATAGGTACCTAACTATGCATAGATGCTATTTTTAGTTAGTTTCCTACCTTCTCCCTTAACGAGATTTTCCACTAACACTACTCTCTCTTAACTCTACTCCTCTACACTAACATTCATCATGATTTTGGGTGAAGGGAAAGGATAGAAAAGAAGAGGAAGAGAGAAGAGAAGAGAGAAAGAGATAAAGATGAGATGGAGGTTAGCTCAAATGCTCAATGTCATTGCTTATGGAGAAACCTTAACTACCCACAAATAAAAAGCATGGAAGAAATGGAAATAACTAGCAATCACAACAATAGCATAAGCAAGAGTGATTAGCAAATGAGGATGCTTGAGCTCTCAAAATGATAGAGTCTCATCCTCTCTATTAAGCATCCAAATAGTGTACAAATGGTGCCTTTTTATAAAATGGGGAAGCCCTTGCCCCTCAATTCTATTGGCTAATATTCACATTGATCCTATCCATTCATCTTGGACCCAACTTGATCCAAGGGTCCAAAAAAAGTACATTGAAAATCACAAGATTCATGTGAGTCCAAAATTGGACCCAACTCTAAAAAGTAAACTCTAAGTTTCAAATTGACTTTAGGCCTCAAGTTTTATTTTAATTACAAAGGGCCCAAATCTATTTACAACTTAACTTGCGTGCTCTTGGGCCATGGGCTTATACACGCAGGATGCCATGCCCTCGCAACACATTTTATTAGTCAAATTTATTTATTTACACTTTGTTGGGAATACCCCCAATAGGACCCACGGCCTGAAGTAGTGTCGGTCCCTCGGCACTCTGTCGGTTTAGTATAGCGTCCTCTTTGCCTGCCTCTGGTGGATCAGGTAGCCCGTAACGTCTTCCATGAAGTTGAGACGGTCCAGTTTCTTCGAATCCTTGGGTGTGTGGAAGGACTTGTGGACTCCTATCAGCCATTCTTGATCAACCCATGCTTGGAATCGGCGCGTCCAGGAATCTCCAAGGAATGCAGCTCGGTAATATACACGAGCGACTGGCAGCTGATCTTCGACTTTGTCAAAAGCTAGCGCCTTATTAGGATCAAGGAATATTGAGAGAAGAAAATCATCCCATTTGGTTTCAATGCCCATTAAATGTTCTAAGTCCCGGGCGTAAGTGGCTGTCGCGCGGACTGTTGGATCAGGGCAGTTGATATATTGATTTGCGAACGTGGTGAGAGCCCTTCTGGCATCTACATCCGTAGTCCACCCATATTCTAATGGTATGATTGGCCAATTAAAATTTTGTAGTGTGATCTTGTCTAGAGGGGTGCCGCATTCCGCCCATTTGGATCGTCGTGGACATGACAAGAAGTGCGCGTTCACCCGTAATTGTTGCGGACTTGTCACGTAGGCCCTGGTGGCCGCAGGGTCTCTTTCGAACAACTGCTGACGCCACTCTGGTTGTGGTTGGAGGGCGGGTAATGCTTGCAGTTCTTGGCCCTTTATTGTCTGAGCTGAAAACGATATCTGTCAGCCGTCTCTTGATGACTCGTGAGGATACTTTGATAGGAATTCGTTTATTTTCTCCTTCACAGACTTTGGTCTTCGGAAGGCCTGACTGGCAGATATCGTGCGCGAACCTCTGGATGATGTGGCTTGGCTTTGGCTGGTATCTGCGCCTTGGCCCTGGTCTCGCGTCTCAACAGCTGTATCTGTTGGTCCTAGGCCTTCGGACCCTTGATCTTGGCTAAATCCCCCTGCTGCCTGCTAGCTTTGGTCTTGGCTAGTACTGGCCTGTGCAGCAGCAAAAATAAGTGGTGGTGGAATTACCACGGGGGTGGGCTGGGCCTTCGTTTCCATGAATTTTTGGCAAGCCTTGAGGGCTTGCTTGGCCTGGGCGAGCTCGTGAGTTGCGCTTGCCTGATATTTATTGAACTCGGCCTGGTAGTTATTTAGAGTTTGGCTATAAACTTGCACCTGACACCGAAGAAGATTCATTTTTGATTGAAAGAGCGGCCTTGAGTCTGGTGCAAGTTGGGCTAACCAGCCAAGCTTTTCATCTTGTAGGGCTTTGACCTCCATCCCCAGGCGTGTATTCTCTGCTTCCAAAAGGTTTAGTTGCGTCTGGATGGGAGCAAGCCGTTGGGACACTTCAAATTGAAGCTCTCGCACCTTCGTGGAGGCCTTTGTAAGCACTTTAAAGAGGCTTTGGATATAATTATTGAGGCCCTCCTCCTTCTTCTGCAGCTTGGCGATCTCCTGGTGTCTTGCTTGTTCATGTTGCTGAGCCAAAATCAGCTCGTTCTAAAGCTTGGTGAGTTCTGCTCGCAGCTGTGTGTTGCTTGTTGCCAGGTGTAGTACCCCTGCCTTCCAAGATAGCTTTGGTTGCTACCGCATCCAGGATGTATCTCCCCAGAGTCTGGTACGCCGTCGTTGGGTTTGTGGGAGTAGCCGGTACACTGGCGCTGGTAGGGGCTTGTGTTGTATCAGCCCCGACGACTTGTGGAGTACCGTCGTCATCATCTTCTATCAGGTTCTCATTGGACCTGATGCCATCTGGGGTGGTAGGATCAGCCCGATCTGGAGATGGTACGAAAACTATTTGGACAAATGCGTCATCAGGCAACAGTTGGTTGCCCTCGGCAACCTTTGTTGGCGAAGCAGATGGGGTTTGAGAAGCAACTGTGGAAACAGGGGTGAGGATGGTTTGTCCGAACGAGAGGATGGGAGGAACAGAGGGGGACTGAAGGGTGGTGTAGAGTATGGAAGAAGGTGAGGATGGAGCAGAAAGTGTCTGGTGTGGGGGTGAAAAATTGATGACTTGCATCCACGCCAGAGTGTCGGGAGACAATTGAGAATCAGACGGATTAAATGGTATGGAAGCAATGGTGGCATCAGGAGTGATGGAGGATGTGATGGTAATGGATGGAGTAGTGGATAATGGAACAGAGATGGAAGTGGTATCAACAGATGAAACGGGGATGGACACGAAAACAGTTGTGGATGGAACAGAAAGAGAGGTAGCGACAACAGAGATCGGAGTGGGGGGTTGCACGGAAGAAGAAGCGGTGGTGGTTGATGGAGTGGTTAGTGCGGTAGTGGAGGCGCGTCTTCGAGTAGCAGGTAGAGATGAAGATGTAGAGGCAGCGCCACACATTTGTTTGCTAGCCATTGTATTAGTAACTGCAGGTTGGGAGGAGGTGGATGCTTGAGATAGCGGATAAAGGTTAGTGTGTGGCACGAGGGTAGACAAAAGAGATGAGCGTTGGAAATCGCGCACTTTTGCCTTGAGAAGTGCACAGGCCAAATTACACAACAGGGGGCCTGCTACGATACGCTCACGGTTGTTGGGTTTGATGGAGTTGGTTAGTTGCTAGTAAGCGTGTTTCACAGAGT
The DNA here is from genome assembly GCA_029204225.1 of Diphasiastrum complanatum. NCBI lineage: Eukaryota > Viridiplantae > Streptophyta > Lycopodiopsida > Lycopodiales > Lycopodiaceae > Diphasiastrum > Diphasiastrum complanatum. The sequence goes on from CM055099.1 coordinate 27,405,357, forward strand.
TTATGCAGAGCTTCATGGTGTGGTTGTAGAGATTTGGACTCATTAAGACGTTGCGTGGTGGCAATCCTTAATGAAAGAACTAAAAACTCTACTGGCATCACAACATCCTGACCATATGCCAATTGGAAGGGTGTTTGATCAGTGCTTCTTTTATATGTTGTCCTGAATGCCCACAGAGCAGCATGCAACTTATGTTCCCAATCTGATCTGCTAGCTTCAACTGTTTTCGTGAGCACGCTACACAAAATCTTATTGGATGATTCTGCTTGCCCATTACCACAAGGATAATAAGGAGTACTGGTTATGTGGATCACGAAGAATTCCTCCAACAGGATCTTGATGGTCTCATTGATGAAATGGCTTCCGCGATCGTTGACTAGTTCCACCGGGCATCCAAAGCGCACAATGATATTTTCATAAAGGAACTTGGTAGTGGTCCTAGCATCAGCTACTCTTACTGCCTTGGCTTTGACCCACTTGGTGAGGTAGTCTGTGGCTACGATTATGTATTGAGCCTGGGAACTCTTTGTCGCAGGGTGAATTGGACTGATGTAATCCAATCCCCACTTTCCAAATGGTGCTTGGGCTAAGACCGGGTGTAGTAGGTCATAATTCAATCTCGTTGGTCTCCTTGCCCTTTGGCACACATCGCACTTTTTCAAGTACTTCTCTGTATCCTTATGAATCGTTGGCCACCAACATCCTGATTGCAGGATCTTGCGAACTGTAATGTCCGAAGCAAAATGGCCTCCACCCATGCCTTCATGTGAAAGCGAAATGATCTGGGTGGCCTCATGAGAAAGAATACACCATCGAATAATTCCGTCTGGTCCTCTTCGATACAATTGGCTGGCAATCAGCTGATAAGGTCTAGCCTTCAAGATCAATTTCCGTTGTTCCGCCTTTGGTAGTGATTTGTCTGGTTGGCCCCGCATTAGATATTCAACAATGTCGGCAGCCCATTCGGGTACTGTGTCCACGTAAAATAAGGCAGCATCTGCCAGCTCATCGTCGGGTTGGGTTGCAATCTCCTTCCCCTTGATTCACGACACATGATTTGCCATTTAGTGTTGTTTTCCCTTGCGAACTACTATCCGAAAATTAAATTCCAATAACTAAAGTAGCCATCTTGTGATTCTTCCGGTGTTGCAAGTTTTATTGACGAGATAGAGCAAGGGTTGATGGTCCGTATAAAAATAAAATGTGTGGCCATCAGGTAGTGACGAAATCTCTTAACCTCGTAGATCATTGCCAGTGCTTTCCGCTCTATGGTTGAATAATTCATTTCGGTATCACTGAGCTGTCGACTTGCAAATCGGATTGGAAAATATTTTTTGTGTTCACCTGGTTGGGTTAAGACTGCTCCAACTACGTACTTCGATGCGTCCGTATGCACGTGGGGTGGGCATAAAATTGGTGCTGAAACCAATGCATCCTTAAGCTTTTGGAAGGCCTTTGGGGCTTTCTCGTTACAATGTGGGTCTGTTGTGAGTCTGTAAATTGGTCGGGCTAACTCCGCAAAATCAAGAATGAAGATCCTATAATAGTTAGCATGACCCATGAAGATGTAGACTTCGCAGATCATTCCCGGTGGTGGTAGATCAACAATGATCTTGATCTTTAATAGATCTGTGGCGATCCTGTGTCTTGACACTATATGGCCGAGAATCAAGCCATGTGTCACTCAGAATTGACATTTTTCTGGATTCAGGGAGATCTGGTAGTCGCGGCGTTTTTGTAACACCTTCTCCAAGTTGGATAAGTGTTCTGAGTCTGGTCCATGCACGCACAGATCATCCAAGAAAATTTCCAGAAATTTTTTGCAGATAATCTTTGAATGCTGTCTGCATGACTTGTTGGAAGGTGTTTAGGGCATTGCAAAGTCCGAATGGCATCACTTTATAGGCATAGGTTCTCCATTTCGTGGCAAATGTTGTCTTGTGCTGGTCCTGGGAGGCTATCTTCACCTGGTTGTAGCCGTTGAAGCCATCTAGAAAACTGTAGGCTTCGACGCCAGCTACTCTGTCGAGGACACTTTTTCGTAAATGGTAAAGGAAAATGATCTTTTTTTGTGACTACATTTAGCGCCTTCATATTCACACAAATCCGCATTTTGTCGTTCTTCTTGGGTACTATAACTATCGGTGATACCCATTCTGTGTGTTCGATTTCATAGATGAAATCTGCATCCATCAACTTCTGCAACTCCTACTTGATCAGCCTAGTATAATTCGGGTTGCAGCGGTAATAACGGCTTACCTTGGGGACTGCTCCGTCCACCAAGGGTATGGTGTGTTGGACTACTATTGGTGGAATGCCCTTCAGGTCACTATAACTCCAAGCAAAACAGTCTTTATACTCCACCAACAATGATCGTAGTCTCTTGAACTGTGTGGGTGTCAATTGCTCTCCCACATGCACTATATTTTCTTCTTCTCCTGGCTCCGCAAGATTCATTGACTGTGTTCGCACAGGTCCCTCGAAGACTTGTTCCACTGGTGCTTGACTTTGATCAGGTTCTCTCTGGGCTTGTGGCATCATGATTACCAGATCTTAACCCGACTGGTCATTTTTTTTTTCTGTCACCTGTGTAGAAGATGACGTTATATCTGAGTCTATCTTGATTTACTTCAAGGAGTCCAACACCTTCTTTTTGCTCTTTTTTGTCATTTTGGTAGGTTCATCCTTGTTGTCTTTCATCGGGATTGTTGTGACATTCGCCTCGTGGTTGCGAATATCAACATCCACTGTAGCTATTAACTCTTCGGGTAGATCACTCCATCGGATCACCTGGTTGTAGCGTTGCTTCAATTTATTCTTCTTATTCGCGGCTGCCTTGGGTGGATCGACCCTTGAGACTTTCGCCATAGCAGACTTTTGCGGTGGTTGAGCTGGTACTTTCTTGGTTCCGTATCGATCTGGGTCCATGTGGTGTAGGACCTGCTCATCAGTCCGCTCAATTTCCTTATTATAAGTTAGAGCATGTTGCCAAGGGACTAAATCATCGTCCACTGGGTTCTCAATAGGTTCCGCTGACAGCCATGCTACGTTTATCATATTCACCCCTAATGTGATTGGTGTGTCCATAGTGTAACACTTGGGTGAAGATGTACTGGGTTCAGGATCTGATTCATATTGACATGCCCGGTAGTCAATAGTTGCTAACGCATACGTCCATCTTACGACATCCGTCTCTGAATCATAGTGACCTCCCTTGGTTGGCCTTGGGCGATCAATCGTGTGATCTGTCGTAGATGACCCGTCATCAGCCTTGGGTGCAATAGGTTTCACCGCCCATGTGGTTGGATCAACCTTTACAACCTGTTCTCTGTTCTCAAAGGTGAGTTTTCCTGTACCCCAGTTGTGTACTACTTGCGCAGTCCTCAACCATGGTCTTCCCTGTAAAACACGGTATGCAGATGGAGATTCATGTATATCCATAACTACAAAAGTACTCACAAACTGCATGCCTGCTATATTTACAAGGATATCGGCAACTACACCTTTTGGTTTCACACAAGATTGATCTGCTGGCTTGATGGCGAATCTTGATGGCTTCAACCCTTGCAAACCCCATTTTTTATACAAACTGGTGGAGATTAAATTGACACCCGATCCTCTATCTACCACTGCTGCCCCATCCTCGTACCTCTTGTGTTTGATTGACAAAGTGATGTTGTGTTCCTCACTCTCCCATGCTGCTCCAATGTGGAGGACGTTACTTGTTTCTTCATAGCCCGTACAATATATGGGCTCAGGCGCTACTGGCTCCTCAACCGCTTTGGCCCATTCAGCTAGAAGGCTTTTCGCTTGTGGTGCAATCCGCAATAGTTCTCCGAGTGGTAAACTAACACGACTTGATAGTAAAAGTGTGAGCCTTTCAGTGCGTGGTTCCTCAGGCTCCACCATGTGAAAAGGTGGTTCATGTTGATGCAACCAATCATTCTGATCAGTGTGCAGTGGTGAGCCCGCTTGCGGTTCCCGTTCGACGCCAATTGGAGATTCCGTGAGATTATCTCTTTCTTGTTGTTTTTCCTCCGCTTGTGCTTGCTGTACCCAGTGTCCTATTTTCTGGTACTGCCTTCTTTCTTCCCTCACATTCGGATATGGCACTGAAGTTCAGGGTTGGTCGTTAGTGACCAATGGTGGTGGTGAGGGAGCCACTTCTTTTCTCTTATGTGCTCGCGTAACAGCTACCACAGGCGCATGGAATTGTCGTCCTTCCGATGGCATCCCTGCTAGAACTGCTGGTTGTTGTATTGCAATGAAGTTAAGAGGTACACTGATTCCAAGTTTAAATGGACAATTCTTGTAACAGTTTCCATAACCGCATTCTCGACAGAAGGATGTATATTGTGCCTTGTAGGGACATTCCGCAATTCTGTGTCCTTCGTCGCATCCGTAGCAACCGTAATTGCTCCCGTCTTGACGCTGAGTTTGAGCTGCATAGGCCGCAACATATTCATTTATGGCAGGATCCATAAATGGTTCATCTGGTCCGTACCATTGCGGTTGCTCAGGTTGAGGTGGCATTTGCATCTCTGGTTCTACTTCTGTCAAGTTTACATGGGCCACTTGTTGATTGGCTGGCCCTGGTTGTAATAAATCCTAACACCACAGTAGGGCAAACACTAACTGATCCACCCAACCTTGCCTACTCCCTGATATAGAGTAAGCCCCTCCTAGCCCAGTGTGAGGACTGGTAGCATGCTACTGCCAAGTGTCGGCCACGTGGCACTGACGTGGCCGACTGCACGTCGGGACCCAACTGGGGGCCCTATCCTGCTGACAGGGTCCCTAGGCTGTGTTAGGCCCGCCATGGCTATGGACCATGCTAGGGCACACTACTCACACTGTCTTGCCCTGTTGGTCATGTACGCTGGACACGACCCTGACTGTGGTATCTGACCTATCTGTGTTCTCTAGGGTTCGGCACTGGTTACGAGCTCGTAACACTCCCTCCCCCTTAAGAACCGTCTTGGTCCTCTAAGACAAAGTCTGGAAAAATCTTGCGAAGGACGCTGCCTCTTTCCCAAGTGGCATTCTCAACAGGCTGATCATTCCACTTAACCAGATATTCTCGGTATAGAGTATGACGAGTCTGCGTCTCTCTACTATCAAGAATCTCCTCTGGTTCATGTGGAGGTTGTTGAGGATCCAATGGGAGAACTAGAACACTGTCCCCTACCAGATTATCTGATCTGGTTAAGGCTTTTCGTAACTGACTTACATGAAAAACTGGAAAAACCTTACTGCTGTGTGGGAGTTCTAGTTCATAGGTGACCTCGCCTAGTCTCCTACTGATGGTAAAGGGACCACAATACCTTGGAGACAACTTAGCACACACTCATGATTTGAGGGTTTTAGAGTCAACTGGGACTCTCAAGTAGACTCTCTCACCAGTGGAGAACTGCACATCCCGTCTGTGTGGATCTGCATAATGCCTGGCTCGATCCTGGGATTGTCTAATGTTACGCTTAGCATGTTCTATCATCTGGTTTAGGTCTTCTAAAAAGTTTCTGGCTGCTTCAACTTTTTCTTGTTTAAACCCTACAGCTGTGGGTGAGCGTGGCTGAAAATTGTACATCAGCATAAATGGGCTGTATCCCGTAGCTGAATATTTGGTACTATTGTAAGCAAACTCTAATATCGAGAGATACTCCTCCCAATTAGTCTGCCTCTTGCTGACGTATGCACGAAGCATATCCTCTAGCACTTGATTTACCCTTTCTGTTTGGCCGTCCGTCTGTGGATGGTCGGTGGTACTCATATTAAGTTTAGTATGGAGATGATGGAATACTGCCTTCCAAAAATTTCCTGGAAACTTACTGTCCCGGTCGCTGACTATGCCGGAAGGTAGACCGTACAATTTAAATAGCTCGTCTACAAACAACCTCGCTAACTCTGGAGCTCTAACGGTTGTTTTGGTCGGAATAAAATGAGCCATTTTGGTCAGACGGTCAACTGTGACCCATATAGCGTCATTACCCTTTTGGGTTTTAGACAGGCCTACTATAAAATCCATGGAGATACTCTCCCATTTACCAGCTGGTATTTCTAAGGGATGCAACAACCCTCCTGCCTTTAAACGCTCTGCTTTATTTACTTGACATTTTTGGCAACTGGTTACATACTGGTGGACGTCCTTTTTCATACTGGGCCAGAAAAATTGCCTACGAAGAAGTTCATAGGTCTTCTGTATGCCTGGGTGTCCCGCGCTAGGATTGTCATGACATTCATATAGGACCTGCTGCCTATAATCCTCTGAATTGGGGACACATACTCTATCTCTATAGAGCAAGTACTCATCCTGAATGGAATAATGTTTCCATTTGAATCCTTGAGTCAACTGACCCTCAACCACTGGGGTTTGCTTGGGTAATACAGGCTCAGAATTCTCAACGTCATCTGATGACGTATACTCGGACTCATCATCATCCTCAACGGAAGCTGCCGTATTCTTGGATGAACTGGCACCAGCCCCGGGAACTGGTTCTGGAGTCTGTAACTGTCTGTTCTGGACTGAGTTCCAGATAATAGAGAAGAATGCATCATGCTGGCATTTCCCTCTCAAGGACTCGAGTAACTCATTACGAGTCTGAGTAAAACTCAGCTCGTTTATCATAGGCATTCTGCTAAGGGCATCTGCTACTGTATTGAATTTTCCACGCCTATATCTGATAGACATGTCAAACTCTTGCATCAACTCTGCCCAACGAGCTTTCCGACCTCTAAGCTCAAGTTGATTGCAAAGGTATCTGAGACTCTCATGGTCTGTCAGGACCTCAAAGTCGGCACCATACAAATAATGCCTCCAAGTCTTAAGGGCATGGACTATAGAAAAGAGTTCCTTTTCATAGGCACTATACCTAGTCTGTGCTGGCTCGAGTTTTTTACTTTCGAACGCAACTGGTCGTCCACCCTGAGTTAGCACAGCACCTACTGCAAAGTCGCTAGCATCTGTTTCGACCACAAATGGCTGATTGGGGTCGACGACCTTTAAAACTGGTGCTGTAGCTAAGGCTGTTTTGAGAGCATCAAAGCTCTCCTGTTGTGCGGACTCCCAAATGAACTCCTTTCCCTTCCCTTTAAGGAGATTTGTCATAGGGACTGCTATCTGAGCATATTCCTTGACAAATCGTCTGTAATATCCCGCCAGACCAAGAAAGATTTGAAGTTCCAAAATATTTTGAGGTCTCAGCCAACTGAGTATGGCTTTAACCTTATTTGGGTCCATCTTAATCCCATCTGAAGAGATAATGTGACCCAAATATGCTACTTCTTCAACGAAGAATTCACACTTGGATTGTTTAGCATAAAGCTTATGCTTTCTGAGCAGTCGAAACACCTTTCTGAGGTGTTTTAGATGCTCCTTCCTGGTTTTGCTGTAAACGAGGATGTCATCTAAAAATACGACTACAAATTTACCCAAGTATGGTCTGAGGACACTGTTCATCAAGGTCATAAAGGTAGCTGGAGCATTTGTGAGCCCAAATGGCATCACCTTAAACTCATAATGACCGTGACGAGTCCTAAAAGCTGTTTTCGAGACATCTTCCGATTTTATACGGACTTGATGATATCCCGATCTGAGGTCTATTTTTCTGAAAAACTTAGTCCCGTCGAGTTGATCAAACAACTCGTCTGCCCGAGGCATAGGGTATTTATTCTTAATTGTGACTTTATTGAGGGCTCTGTAATCTACGCAAAGACGCATAGACCCCTCCTTCTTTTTCACCAATAGGACTGGTGAGGCCCATGGTGAACTACTGGTCTGAATTTGGCCTTTCCCAAGATAGTCTGTTAACTGCCTAGTTATTTCTTCATCCTCTGTTCGGCTGACCCGATACGGAGGTTTAGAAACAGGTGCTGTACCTGGTACTAGGTTTATTACATGATCTACCTCTCTGCTAGGTGGTAAACCATGTGGCAAATCTTCAGGAAAAACATCTTTAAATTTAGACAATAAAGTTTCTAATTTACTAATTTTCTGCTGAATAGAACTGGAAATAGAAACTTCAGGAATAAACTGAAAGTCACATAAGAATACCTGATGGTCTTCGTCTCCGATTAGCTGACAGAGCTCTGAACTGCAGACCATAGGGCTGTTGGGAACATCATGCTCCCCATGCAACTGGATCTCTCGGCCTTTATACTGAAAGCTGAGGGTGTTCTCCTGATAGTTTCTGTGGAGGGAAGGTCCTAAACTGTAGAGCCAATCTCTCCCGAGAACAATGTCTGTTCGATCCAGGTGCATTATCTGAAAGTTTATTTGATCTTGGTACCCCTGAATACCAAGATTTAACTTACTTACCATAGTTTCTCATATTTTTTTATCTTCACCCTTAGCTAATGAAACTATGTACCTATGCTGACTAGGTACTTCTGGTAGTTTAAGCTTTTTAACCAGGGTGTGGTTGATGAAATTATGGGTTGCCCCATCATCAACCATGACTCTTACTGACTGGTTACCAACTTTCCCATGCATACGTACTAGGTCATGCGGCCCAAAGCTGAAGGGTCTCGCTAGCATTGCAGAGGTCAGCTGGCAACAGTGTTCATGATCTTCATGATACACTTTGATCTCGGAAGCTGCCGAGTCACTGGGGAAACATACAGTCTGAACAAGATGAACTTGTTTTTTATCTTTTTTAGTGAAAGGCCCCTTGGGACACTGTCTGACTGTGTGTCCCTTGCCCATACACACAAAGCACAAACGTTCTTGTTTGGCTTTCTCAAAATCATCTGGTTTTAAGGGCTGTATGAGTGAAGGGCGTTTCTGAGGAGCTTCACCTTTAAATTTATCTTCTTTCTTTCTTTTTAAATTTTTTTTTTAAATTGAAAGTCTTTCTGAGGAAGCTGCTCAGAAAGTGGTTGCTGTCTCGCTCTCTTCCTACCCACTGAATCATCATAGATTTGAGCATATCTGAGAGCTTGCTCAAGGGTAGTAGGCGAGTTTCTCTGAACCTCTACTTTATATTCATCTTTGAGGCCACGGACAAATCCCCTGATTTTTTGATAGTCATCCATATTTTTAATCTTTAAAATTGCTTCTCGATACTGCGAGATATATGGGATGAGGGACTTGTCCATTACTGTTCTTTCCCAGGCTTCCCAGGCTCTATCAAGTTCATTCTCTGGTAGAAATTCTCTTAGGAAAGCTTCTTCAAAAGCTTTCCATGACCGGGGAGTCTGCCCAGTCTCCTGGAGATTTAACCACCACTTATAGGCCATAGGCCCTAAAGAAAGACTGGCCTCAATTGCTTGCAAATGGTCAGGGGTCTGTTTAAGAGCATGAATGTTCTTCCATTTGCTGAGGAAGGTTTGTAGAATATCTGCATTTCTATCCTTCTCTTCCCCATTAAAAGTAGGAGGCTTTAAATCTTTAAAAACACTGGGGTGAGACCGTAAAGTCTCACCCGAAACTGATGGAAGTGGAGAAGGGGATAACTGAGAAGTGGAGGGAAGGCTTCCTTTCGCGGAACTCAAAAACAAGTTTTTGAGTTCAGCGAACGAGTCGTCCACACTGGACTTGAAATTGGCTAATGCCAACTTCAGTTCATCCACTTCTGTTACCAATTGGAGGAACTGCTCCTTGGTAACCAGTTCGTCGAGTTCTTCGGCGAACTGTTCCTGTTCTTCCACTTCCATGGGTTCCTTCCCTTTTTTGTAAGCCAAGGCTTCTGTTTCAAGTTCGTCGAAGCCTCTCTCCGGGGGTTGATCAGGTCCCTGAGGAGTGGTCATCTTCGGAACTGAAAGAGAGCTACCTTAACTTCTGAAGGAAAAAAAGTCTAAAAGACTAATTTACAACTGTACAAGGAGGGAAAGAAAACTTAGCTCTTTCTGAGAACTGTACTTCCACAGAGAGAATCAAGAAAAGCCCTTTCAGCTCTTCCTCCACTGCTTTCAGATCTGCTGTCCGGAAAAATCAAAGATCAAGGTACCAAGAAAAAGAAACAAACTTCTGATCGTCTTGGCCCCTTCCCTCGCTGTCTGAGGTATATACTTTTTGCTCCAAAATTCCCGTTTTAGGACCCAAAACAGTTGCAAACTTGTGGTTCCTGCCAAAGACCTTCAGCGCTGGACCTGCACCCACGATTCTGTCTCAGATCCGCTCCAAATTCCAGAAAATTTCACTCCAAATTCGAAGTTTCCACCCAATTTGGCAGCGCTGGACCTGCTCCACATTTTCTATTTAAAATGTGCTCAAAAATCCACAACTGATACATAAAAATCAAGGGTAAATCCCTGATTTTTCAGCGCTGAGCTTCTACAAGGGATTGTGCCTCAAACAACTGTAAATTCCCAGCAAATTTCAAGGATTTGAAAGCTGTTCCTACAGCGATTTTCCTCCTCAATTCTTTCCTGAGAATCTGAGAAATCTTTCCTATCTTCTGATAGCTTTCTCTACTGCTGTCCTGAACTCCCTAGGATGGAGATGGTTCTGATACCAGTGTAATAGATCCTAACACCACAGTAGGGCAAACACTAACTGATCCACCCAACCTTGCCTACTCCCTGATATAGAGTAAGCCCCTCCTAGCCCAGTGTGAGGACTGGTAGCATGCTACTGCCAAGTGTCGGCCACGTGGCACTGACGTGGCCGACTGCACGTCGGGACCCAACTGGGGGCCCTATCCTGCTGACAGGGTCCCTAGGCTGTGTTAGGCCCGCCATGGCTATGGACCGTGCTGGGGCACACTACTCACACTGTCTTGCCCTGTTGGTCACGTACACTGGACACGACCCTGACTATGGTATCTGACCTATCTGTGTTCCGTAGGGTTCGGCACTGGTTACGAGCTCGTAACACTCCACCACCTCGAGTGGCATCCACGCCATGCAGGAAGACTATGCCAAGCGGGCAAGAAACCAAGATATTGATGACGGATCGCCGACGAATGTCTGTCCATCCATCACTTAATATCGTACATACATATCTGCCACAAAACACCCATTAGCCACATGCAAAAATTGCGCTACTAGCAAATGAAACACATGCAAAGAGTTTATGAAGCTCGTAACACTGGTGGTGCAGGTAAGGCCATACGCTGTTGTTGATTCGGTGCGCCGTACCTTGGTGCCGCATTGGGTGCCCCTTGATGGTAAGGATAAGAAGTCTGATAAGGACTTCTCTTCTATTGAACAATCCGAGGGTTAAACGGGCAAAATGCTGTATCGTGCGATGTTGCATTGCACATATGGCAGAATCTGTGTGTCAGTCTCAGATTTTGCTTTAGGATTGGACACTCATTTGCTGTATGATTTTGCGTGCACACTGAACACCATACATTCTCCCGTCGAGGATACTGTAGTTGGTTTGGTTCCGGTTGATGTGGCGTTACTGCTACAGCTCCTTGTAAGGCCTTCAGTTTCTGGTCAAACTGCGTCGTAAGTTGCTCCATCTGTTGTTTGTGTAATTTTGTCATTCTCTCCAACAATAGTTTTGTGGACAGAGCGGATGCGTTTGATGATGATGATGCGATCAAGGGAGTAGGAGTGTGGGTGGATGGATATTCGTCGTCAAATCCCTCATCCTCTTCCTTGATGGCATCTTCCATAGCTTCTTGCAGAGTAGCATACTGCTCCCGTCGTTTCAGTTCTCTTCTGATGCTTCGTGGTAGTTTGGCTAGGAACCACATGATCACCGCATGATCGAGAGTTAGGGCGTAAGTGTTTGACCCGTTCAATATAGTCCTTGACCCTTTCTCGTTTTCCCACCTTGACTTTGCTAAGCAAGAGAAATGGGTCTTCCAGGAACTTTTTTGGCTTAAAGCGCGTAATGAGAGCTGCTTTAACCACTTCCCAGGTAGATTTTTCTTCCTCTGATAGGTTGAAAAACCAATCCTGAGCCACTGTCAATAGGGACATGGGAAACAACATCAGCTTCTCCGCAGGTGTCCGTTCGCCGTAGATTTCGCAAGCTTGCTCGTAGATCTCAGGAATCGGATGGGATTTGATGATCCATCGTATTTTGGTATTTCCATCCATGGTGCTCTCTGGACTGCTTGCAAGGGAGCGACAGGTATGGGTTGGCCCATTGGATCCATTGGTGTTGGTTCCGGTTCTGCCTCTTGTTGCACAATTGCTAATCTGGGAAGGTCTGGTGCCTGATTTGCTATCCTTCATGCTATTGATCGTCCCGATTTCAGATTCATCCGATGGTGGGTTCCAAAGTGATTCGATCTTGCTTATATAGTAGGATGCAGTTTGGATCTCAAGGATCTATCGATCTGATCGGCCAGAAGTGAATTTTAGGCCTTTTGCGGTGGTTTTTCCTTGATAACTTTTTACTCCTTGCACTGATTGACCTGAGATTTTGACAGTAGCTAGATCTGATGCAGATCTTTCCAGTGATCTGGTCTGCGAGGGTTCTCTTGTGCGAGAGTTGGCTGTGCGAGGGTTCTTTAGCTATTTTTACAGATAAAAAACATGATATCTCTCAGATATTTGGGAAGTAACTCTCGCAAAGCTCACAGTAGCTGGATCTGGGTCATATCTGACTACAGAATTTCTCTGCGAGAGTTAACTCTCACAAGAAGTGATAATTTCACTGTTTGCGAGGGTTCAAAACCACTTTTTTGGCTTGATTTTCACCAAATCTCAAAACTAACTCTCACAAGCTTCATCACTGATTGAAATTATCATTTTGAATCGATTGAGAGGGTCTACGAGAGTTCTTAATGGAAGGATTGAGAGCATAAGCAAGAGTGATTAGCAAATGAGGATGCTTGAGCTCTCAAAATGATAGAGTCTCCTCCTCTCTATTAAGCATCCAAATAGTGTACAAATGATGCCTTTTTATAAAATGGGGAAGGCCCTTGCCCCTCAATCCTATTGGCTAATATTCACATTGATCTTATCCATTCATCTTGGACCCAACTTGATCCAAGGGTCCACAAAAAGTACATTGAAAATCACAAGGTTCATTTGAGTCCAAAATTGGACCCAACTCTAAAAAGTAAACTCTAAGTTTAAAATTGACTTTGGGCCTCAAGTTTTATTTTAATTACAAAGGGCCCAAGTCTATTATTTTATTTACAACTTAACTTGCGTGCTCATTGGGCCATGGGCTTATACATGGAGGATGCCATGCCCTTGCAACACATTTTATTAGTCGAATTTATTTATTTACACTTTGTTGGGAATACCCCCAACAGCCTTGATCCTCCGGCTACCACTGCCACTTCGTCCTTGTATCGCTTATGCTTAATTGGCAGGGTGATGTTGTGTTGTTCACTCTCCCACGTTGTTCCAATGTTGATGACGTTATTGGTTTCCTTGTACCCGGCGCAATACAAGGGTTCTCTTGCTACTGTTTCTGGTTCCAAATTTATCCTTCTGCCATAATGCTCTTTGCTTGTGGTGCGAACCGCATGAATTCTTCCATGGATATGTTCATTCTGTTGGAAAGAGGGAGGTAAAATGAGTCGGTTCAACAGGTCGAAGACTTTGAGCGACTATTGAGTGCAGCATAAATTAGACTTCTTTTCTAATGCATGACTACGCCTATCAATATTGAACAAAGCATAATGACAGAAGTCATGTTCAATCTTTTAGCAACCAACTTTGAAATCTTCAATGCTAAAGTGATTTCGTAGCCAAATGTTAGCTGATATTTCCGCACAAAAAATCGGACTAATATTGAAGTTTAAATTCACAAAACTGGAAAAAATCGGCATGTCACTGTAAAGAATAGACTTTCGTAACGGTTTTAAGAACCGTCAGAAAAATATTTTGTATGGTCAAATTTTGTAAGACCGAGCCAAAAGTGTCGGTTCACCTAGAACTGGGTCCTAGCCTACCCTAAATGAGGTTAGAGCAAATTTTGCGGCCTTAGAAATGGCCAATAAATATTTTACAGCTTTGCGAAAAAAAATGGCTAGTTGTAAAAAATAGCCGGTATGATCGTGCTAAAATCTTGCCATGTACTAAGTCCATTTTTTACTAATAAATGATAATTCAGTGTATTTTTTCAGGGAAACCGTTTTGTCGTGGGAGCCCTAGTCATAAAATGCCGAAAAAGTCAACCACAAAAGAAAAAACTGAGAAAGAAAATTTCGGGTAAAAACGGGACCAAAAAATATGGATTCAGTGTCAAGGAATCACATTAACCCTAACGGCAAAGTTTGGGCAATTTACAGGCAGTTAAGGAAATGTGCGGGCTAAGTAGCTACCCAACAGATGAAAAACCCAAAAAAATGAGCCGTAGGCGTGCGCCCTTTGAAAAATCGAAAAAACGCCAAGAACAAATGCGCCCCCAAAGAAAAATGAAGGCCGCCTACTTCTACTTTATGTTCTGGTTATGAGATGCTACATTTGCACAAGACTATTTGAGGTGCACCATCGCTGCTTTTCCAGCGATGGAATGCCAATAGTCTGATAATAGATAATGTCAAGCAAAGCAACTTAGAATGAACCAAGTGTACTCTTGATGGTGGTTACCAGAGCACAGAAGCAGAAAGAACCTGTAGCAGTACTAGTACGTGCTGATTCTATACCATTAAATGATATAATAACAACATCTAGAGTATATCCAAATCTTCATGCATAAAAAAGAAGATATTAGGATATGAGGTAGTGGATTAAACATTTGCAAGAAGAAGAGAAGCTTGAAGCTGCTAGAGCAACAACCGAAGTTCATTCTTCACCAATGCAACCAACGAATAATCCACATATAAATATGAATGCTCAGTTGCATCATCATGAAGAACCCTTCAAGATGACTGAACCGGAAGCACCGCAAACATAACTGTTCATGAGTATTTTGTCTAGTAAGATCAATATTTCGTTGGGAAAAGTTCTGAAGTTGGTGCCAAAAGCAAAAGAAGTGTTAGCGCAAAAGTTAACTCAAGCTGAACCAGAAGTCCATCAAGGGCCACTTTTTTGTGCTAGATTTGAAAAATCTAATGAAGTACTCCATGTCGGAGCAGCTTGGGAAAGTGAGCAAAAAAGTATCACCATGTCGATACAACACAAACAATTTTCTAACGAAGCAGCTGTGATAAATGGCGGTTCGGGAGTTAACCTGATTTCTACAAAGCTATGTGCAAAATGGGGCCTTACAAAGATAAAGCTTGCGACCTTTGCCATTAAGCTGGCTGATCGCCCGCGAGGAATGGTTGAAGATATACCTGTCAGAATTGTCGGAGTACAGTTCGTCATTACGTTCGTAGTAATGGACTTACCTGAAGCACCAAATGTCTGTCGAGTCCTATTAGGACGCCCATGGTTACGAGTTGCACAAGTAATTCATAGCTGGGGTATCGAAAAAATCATTTTTGAAAATCGTAAACTAGAAAATAGTATTTTGATTTGCCAAAAGATGGAACTTGTGCTTCTAAAGCTGCATTTTATTTTGGGCTTGCCCAAAGACTGCTAGTTGGAGATTTGTCACAATAACTTTAGAGGATGTGGTGCAAGATGTTTGATGACATACATGTTGTAGCTCGCAAAGAGTACGAGGCCCAAAAATTTGAATCCAAGGAAAAGCCCTATTCGGAGACCTTTTTGAAGATGACAAAGCCAAAAGCGACGGATTATGTTTCTCTTATATGAAAAAAGGATAAATTATCCAAAGATTTCCCAAAGAAATGCAAGAAGGGTGGCTGTTCCTTTAAAGCACCAAATAATTCTACCATTTCTTGTGTTGATGTATCAATTTGAATGACGAGATTTGTAGTGATTGTTGTTTCAATACAGTTGTTTTTGGACCTCATGGTCCCATTTGCATAAATGGTTTCATAGGCAACCAAGTTGTGAACATCCTCTTTGATGATGGTTCAAGTCACAATTTTATTAATGCTAAATTGGTCTAGAAGCTGAAGGTGGCAACCGCACCAAGTGCCAAAATCTTACCAACCTCAATTACGATGATTGGAGTATTAAAAACTGGCAAGGTTTTATCATCCGTAGTTGCCCTATTTTTGCTCTCATGCGTTAAATTCAAGGTGTAAGGCTCTTGTATGGGAAAAAAGGCGGCCACAATATTCTAGCAAAGCTAAAAAGTGAGCCATGAAGTGGGCTTTATGTCCGTTTGGGCCATCCCCTCATGTAGGCCCTAAAAAGACACAAGTCCAATTGAATAAAGTACCTTAACCCACACCCACAATAAAATTCATTGAAATATTTTTTGCTATTGTAATATTAAGGGCTTGACAATTGTCCATGAGCTTTTGTTGTGAACCTTAAACCCTAAACCCATAAAAGTATATGTAAAATAAGATGATTTGAAAAATCATGAGTAACTTTTTTTTGTGTATGGTCAAAAATGAAATTGAAATAAAATCATCACAATAGCTCAAGGCTATTGCGGCAAAAGTAAAACACGGACCATGAAGTGAATGATGTACGCCCTCTTGGGCCCTACTGTCATGTAGGGCCCAGAAAGTCACGAAGCCCAATGGATTCCTTTATGAAATTATCAACTCATTGGGATCTCTAAACCTGGGTGGGTGTGTCCACAACTCAAGCACGATACCATGTGTGGGAAGATAGCCCAATTGCGTGCCTTTACTTGGAATGAAAGTCATTGAAATATTTTGTTCATTTTGCCATGAAGAAGGCCTTTATGCCAAAAAGCTCATTTTGCCATGGAGGGGTTTATGCCACAAAGCGCATGGGTCTTCATGTGAAAATTTGTCATAAGGTTTTGCCATGAAGGCCTTTGTCACGATATGATTTAAGTCCCTCTGTCATTCGATTTTGTATAAACCATTCGGATTTTGCCACATTCCCGAAATCAACCTTCAAAGATAATTGAATGACACTTGTGCCAAGTGTCACAAATCCAAGTGAACGAGCGTAAAATTTGTCATGCCATTAATCCCCATTGCCCAAGTTGTAAACATACTACGAATTCGTTGGGCGGAGGGCTCCTACCTATAGCAGGCAAGAGTCATGAGAGTAGTGAGAGCAAGACAACTCCCACAGCCCTGCTCTCAACGAATGAAAGTGTGCACATTAGCTATTCAATGTCAATTACGAGAGAGAATAAACTATGTTTGTATGTTAATGTCACGTGATGATGTAAAAACTCAATACCAACGGATATGGTCATGAACGTGCAGCTTTTGCCATGTGTTTCGAGATCAACCATTGGAAAGAGTACAATCCTCAAATATGCCACACAAGCATATAGTGCCACTTCGCTTAGGCTCATTGGAACTCAAGAGATCAAGAAAAGAGAGAGGGACAATTTAGGTAGTGATGGAGACCCAAAAGTTTGGTGAGTTTTGATTGGTCCACGTGGACAAAGGGCATCTAAGTGGCTGTGACACAAAAAGCCACATAACATTTAAAATTCTTACCACCCACCTTGAGCATTAATCAAAGGTACCATTATGTGAGTACATGGAGGCTTTTCTAGGGTTAGGGTAACAAACCTAGGGCTTTGCTAGGGTTAGGGTCTAAGCTAGGGTTTCGGGGTTGGGAGGGAAAACTATCGAAATGGTGACGAGAGAGAGAGAGAGAGAGAGAGAGAGAGAGAAAAGTTTGAACGATAGTGTGTGCGGTGGTAGCATTTGACGAGCATATAGTGGAAATAATGCAGGAGGAAGGAAGGAATGAAGGATCGTGAGTGCGTGATTCTATGATATACTGATACCATAGCCAGGTGGTATGAGGAGCAGCATCATTTCTCTCAAATTCGGCAGCTGCAGCATCAGAATAAGGCATATGCGAAGCATCATTAGATCTATCCATCTCCTTAGCACCAGCTTTTCGATTTGACGTCTTTCAACGAGATCCTGTGCATATCTGGGCCCACGTCAGTGCGAAACTTGCTATTTTCCTATTTGTGCCGTGTTCTGGTATTACATATAGTCTGTTATTTTTTATCCTCTATATATATCCTGTTTCGTAAAGTGAGAATGTACATTTTGATGTCGAACTTGCACGAAACTGCCACCTATGTATTTTGAGCATTTGCGCATAATGCAGCAGCATCATTCTTAGCTCGTGCAACTTTTCGTCCCCCGCTGTTCAAAATCTTTTGCTCGTACTGATCGTAAGATATTTTTGTCCTCGATTGCAGTCTTAATGCCTTGAATGTAAGTAAACAAGCCATTCATTTATTTGTCTTTCAGTTTCAGTCTTCATGTCTTGAATGTAAGCAAATGAGCCATCCGTTTATTCGTTTTTCAATTCAGGAGAAGCCATTTATTTATTTGCCTTTCAATTCAGCTTTCATTTCTTGACTGTAACCGAGCAAGCCATCCTTTGATTTGCCTTTCGGTTTCAGGCTTCATTTCTTGACTGTAAGCGAACAAAGCAAACCATTTATTTGCTTTCCAGTTTCGGTCTTCTTGTGTTGAATGTAAGCAAACAAGCCATGCATTTATATGTCTTTCAGTTGAGGCTTCATGTCTTGACTGCAAGCAAACAAGCCATTCATTGATTTTCCCTGAAGTTTCAGTCTTCTTGTATTGAGTGTAAGCAAAGAAACCATCCATTCATTTGCCTTTCAGTTCCAGTCTTCTGGTTTTCAATGTAAGCAAACAAGGTATTCTTCTTTCAGTTTCAGTTTTCATTTCTCGAATGTAAGCAAACAAGTCATCCATTCATTTGTCTTTCAATTCAGGCTTCATGTCTTGACCGTAAGAGAACACGCCATCAATATATTCGTCTTTCAGTTTCAGTCTTCATGTCTTGAATTTAAGCAAACAAGCCATCCATTATCTGACTTTCAATACAGGCTTTATGTCTTGAATGTGAACAAACAAGTCATTTATTTAGCTCTCTTTCAATTCAGACTTTGTGTCTTGAAAGTATGCAAATAAGCCATCCGCTTATCTGTCTTTCCGTTTCAGTCTTACTTCTTGAATGTACGCAAACAAGTCGTCTACGTATATGTCTTTCAATTTCAGTCTTCATGCTTTGAATGCAGTCTTGAACAAGCAACAAGCCATCCATTTATCTCCCCCGTTCTATATCTGTAACCCTCTCATACTCACGGCAGAACGCTTTCAGTTACTAACTTTAGAATTCTTAAGCTTGTCCTTTATTGAAATTTGGCTAGAAGCTAATTGTGTTTGTGCAACTCTTGGCATGTTAGAAGACAAAGAGTGTGAGCAGAGCAGTGAAATGGCTGGGGAATCAGAAGAGTCACGGTCAAATGGTGAAGAGCTGGTGTTGGAATTGGACACAAGTGAGCAGGAGTATGCAGAACAGTGGGGTCACAAGCCTCGCCACATTGCTCTGTTTGTTGAGCCCTCTCCATTTGCGTAAGTCTCCGAACAGTGCTCTCTAAGCAGTTTGCTAGTTCTTCGTTAACTGTATTTGCAACAAAGTTCCTGTAAATTGTTTTGGTTCTTTTCTTGCAGGTTTAGGAGGGTTTTCACTGCGTGTATATATTCCTAAGCATGTCTGAAATTTTAAATTCCTCACATGCTTCACTGTGTGAGAGGCATTTTAATTCTTAAATATTGAGATGTCTTTCATTATCAGTATGCATGAAAGATTCACACATCAATTTCCCAGCTATGCTAAATATTTTAAGTTCTATTTTCAAACAACAGCCATAAGCTAAAGCCCTGGGGTAAAAAGCATTTTTATAGCAAATGGATTTTCCATCCGTCATGTGTAGCTGCGGTGTGATACTGAATACCTTTAGTTTTAGCTTTCTGTTGTTAAGCTTGATAAATTGATTGTGACTTTGATTTTTTGGAAACTGATTCCACAACCAACCCCTATACATTACTCAACTTGATTTCCAAGGACTTGAATGGAAAATCTCAAAATTCTATCAACTGTGCTTGGTTGCTTGCCTCACTTTGGAGCATTGGTATCAGCTCAATAACTTAAATGAAAGGCTGATATATTGTGAACTCGTCTTCTTGGTCATGATATCTTACCCGAAAAGGTTGAAGGCTGAATCTTGTCTAAAAGTTTTGCAGCTTAACACCTTTATGTCACTATCACTTGATGCTGATTTTTATTTCAGAATGGAGATAGTTTTAACCATAATGGTTACAATTCAGAATTAAGTATCCCACTGAGTTGGCACATGGTGGACGTGGAACAGATATGTTTCTGGATACAAGAATCGTTTTCAGAATTTCATTCGATACTTGCGAGAGATGGGAGATGAGGTTTGTATGAAGTGTTTCCTTTAACGCTTTCCAGTTTCAGGAGTCGGAACCAAATATTTCAGGTGCTGCATGTTGCTAGATATAATCTGGTCATTATAAGTCGTTGAGTTGGACTGAGAGGAGGCATGCAATTGGCATTCTTTTCTTGGCCTTTTTTTTAGCAAAAAACATTCTTTTTCTTAGCCTTTCTTTAATCTAAAAAATAAGTTCCTACATGTGAGTTATCTAGTTTTGATACATGATTAGTTTCTAAGCTATTTGAATGAGGTCTCATACATGAATCTCAGATTGAATGGTCATTCGATAATTTTGCCTCCTATAAGTGAACCCTACAGCTAGTGGTTGGAAATTCTTGTTTTGCTTATGCAAATAATAATATACAACTATTCTATCACTGTATACCTCTTATTAGAATGCATAGAATGAAGTTTTGTTTTGTTTTTCAGGTGCTAATTGTAACTACCGATAAGGGTTTACCTCAAGAATTTTATGGTGCCAGAATTGTTGGTTCAAGAAGGTGAGAAAAAATTTCAAGTTTGTTCTCATATTTTATGTTCATACTTACTTCATAGCTCAAATTTAGTATATCTTCCAAATGGGAAGTTCGGCGCATATTTCCTACTTCCTGCTTAATTTTGCAAATTTGTGATCTTTGCAGTTTTCCTTGTCCATGGTACACAGCAGTTCCTTTATCACTTGCTCTGAGCCCTCGTATTTTCCGGGAGATCTCAGAATTTAAGCCTGACATAATCCATGCTTCCTCTCCTGGAATTATGGTAATGCCTGGAATCATGTAGATGTAATTGTTATGCTGCTTGTTCACATGTAATTTATTCAAATCATTTCTCCATTTCTGTATGCTGCAAATCTTACACTTATCCAACACTGAGCCTCAGTTTCGTCAATTTTGTGTAAAAAACTGCACAGGTTTTTGGAGCTCTTGCTATATCTAAAATGTTGAACACACCGCTAGTGATGTCTTATCATACACATGTACCACTGTAAGCACTGCTTTTTTTTCAGATGCTGAAGAGTGTCTGTTCCTCAATAGAAGAAATTTCTGATTCATTTGCCTTTGGAGCATGCAAACATTTCTGTTTTGTACACCTCATTCTTCAAAATAAAAGAGAGTAGTTTTTGATCTTTTTCCTTGTCAGTTTTTTTTCTTGTATGGAGGTGTTGTCACCATGCTTACACAGATCATGCATGTTGTTTCACAATTATCCTTGTATACTGTGTTTTGGGATAAGATAAACTTTGACGTTGCTTGCTAAATACAATCCAATCCTGCCATGTAGCTACATCCCAAAGTATACGTTCAGTTGGCTGGTGAAGCCCATGTGGCTAATAATCAGTAAGTACAAAATGATAGCTTTCTGCAGACGTTGAGTTTTGCTTGAATATTGATGCTTTCAATTTAGCATCCTTTTTACATTGGACCAAGTTTAAAAATAATAGGTAACATTTCTGCTTAATCTGAATTTTAAGGAAGATACCGATTTTCTTAATTCTGACTTTTATTGTTTTTTCCCTTTTCTGGTGGAAGAGCTTTTGCATGGGACGGCAGATCTTACCCTCGTGACTTCTCATGCACTTGGGAAGGAGTTGAAAGCTGCTGGTGTGGCTGCATGTGAGACACTATTGAGCTATTGACTTGTTTGGTCCTCATTAGTCTCAAATGTTACGCAGTAAGCTCACGAGTCTATTGATCAAAATATACAGGCTTCTTGAAAGGTTGATTTTGTGCTTTTTTCAACAATTTCAGCTGATAGAATTCGTGTGTGGCGTAAGGGAGTTGATGCTGAAAGCTTCCATCCACGCTTCAAGAATCTGGACACGAGAATACAGCTTACGTAAGTCTGATAGTTTGTCTGTCATTTGTTTCTCTTTATGAAGTGCTCATTCTTTGCTTGCCAAATATAGCATCTTGTCTGAAGCTGTTTGCATTAAAGAGCATAGCAGCCACTTAGAGGCTAAATACAGTCTACATGGAGTATGTGCCTGCACTTGTTTTTTATAAGGCCATGTACTTTGAGGCCTTGGGTCCATCTCTTATTGTTTGGCATTTGTTAGGAGTTGTTCATATAGTCATTATTCGGCCATAACGTTAACTCACAGGTTCTAGCCCCAACTCTTTAGAAAGTATAAATAGGCCTTGGGGTTAGATCATCAGTTGGTTAACTGTTCAGAGACTTGGGCTGTTTAGCATATCAATGTAGATCAGGATCTTAACTAGCATGCATAAGATTTCTGCTAGTATTAGCTTGATTCAGCGATGTTCTTGATCACTTTTCTTTCAGTTTTTATAAAAGTTGGTTAGAGTTACAATTTTTGGCTTTCTCTCATCGACTAGTCAAAGATCATGCCAAGATTTGTTCAAATTAGGTGCTAGAAACTAGATTGCTAGAAATTTCAGATTTACGGTTTTGAATGCTTTTCAGTTTCTTTCAGACACGAGGGTCCGGGCCGTAATGCCCGCGTCCAGCGTCCGGACCCGGACGCGTCCGACCCCCGGACGCAGGGTCGGACGCGTCCAATTTTTTTTTTTTCTAATTTTAAAAAAAGAAAAAAAAAAAACAGATGTGTCCGGGGTCCCTAAACCCTAAACCCTAGAATCGTCACTTTTTTTTTTCTTACAGTAGGAAACTGCTTAATATCTTTGCTTATGCATATAAATCTAGAAGCTGAAGTTTTTTAAATCCACTTTTGAGGACACTTCCGGCACTCGTCTCACCAGATTTTGAATCTTTCGTGCTGTCCTTCGACGTCTTTGGTGTTCCTACAATAGCTCGTTATAGTTCCTTTTCACATATTGCATATTAGATAGCTACAAGTTAGGAATCAGCATATTAAAATTTGGTTTTACAAGTGCTAGCCTTACATTGTTGAGTCTGCCCTTCTCCTCCAAAGAAATGATGAAACTTAGTGCATTGGCCTCGGTGCAAACGTGTGAAAGCTTATGTGGAATTATGCTTGTGCATCTAACCTGCACCTGCTCTTGGGCTCTAATGGAGCAAGAAGAGTATGTGCTAGGCATGATGGAGTTGATGCTCGTAAGACTTTTTGGATGGACTCCATAAATGTTTGTGGGTTGATTCCATAAAGTTGAAAATTACTCCTTTGTTAAGTGAGGTACGTATTGCATTTGCTTCAACATCAAGCAAAAGCTTCATAGGATGTATAGACCATCAAGTTGGTTAGAGGCTAAAAGATGCTGTTCTTTTGAGGTTTCATATTAATTTGCTTGTCGAAGTTTTTAAGCCATGGTGTGCTAGCGTTTGGGGTCAAAGACCCTAAAATTTGTATTTGCTTCATCAAAAGGCAGTGAATTGCCGCTGAAATTCTCAAATTAGGTGGACAGGTTGTTTAGATATAGGTGAGCTTCATTTCCCTCATTTTCATTTCATTGTTTTCTAATTTTTCTTAAGAAATATGAGCAGAACTTACCACATTTGAAATCCGTGTTAGAGTTTTGCTGGTTTTAAATGACTTTATGTCACATCTGTTTCATTGCAATAGGGGTCCATCTCAGACACCTTATGCCTGAGTGGTTCGTTAGAATCGATACAATGATGTTTGAGTCAAGGCACAACATCATCATCTAGCTGAGATGCAGGTATGCACACGTGCAAGCTTGTGTAAGGTTTTATTTATGTTATAGTCATGACTTTACCCCGAGGGACATGCATGGTTCAAAAAGATGATATTTTTGTTCCTATAGCTCACTTAGAGGCACATATTCCTTTTACAGTCCTATTGAGGGGTCCACCAATATAGTTAGGAGGGCAGTCAAGTTCTACACAGTTACATCTGGCTCTGTTCTTATATATGGAGCCGTTTATAGATCAGAACTGGTAGTGTATGCTATGCATGGGCCATAGGGTTAGCTTAGGCCAATTTTATTAGGAACTGTTTGAAACTCAAAAATGTTCTTAAACTTTTCATTGAAAGTTTCAAACATTTTTTGATTTTCTTAAAAGATTTTTTCAAGTTTTGAGCCATAAGAGGTTTTAGTCTACGAGGTAGCGATCCTAAATATATCAAAAAACTTGACAAATGAGCAGTTGAAAGTGAAAATATCAATCAATTCAATGTGAATAACAAAAGCCACCATCAGTAGGAGAGACGGTTGTCTAAAAGTTGCCAAGAAACCAGATCTTCACAGCTCCTCAATACATGCAATGCAGGCAACGGATTGCTGATGTAAATAGCTAAAACTGAGCTAGGGATAGGAAGACTGCCTTAAAGTCTCATCGAAATCCAATCAATGACAAGAGTACGAACAGATTGTTCAAATAGGCCTCAAGAATCCACATTTTTCAGTACCTTGCTTGTAGCAACAAATGGTAGGTTTGATTCTTCCAATGCCTCCAGCACACTTGAACTGCTCTATTGCAATAGTAGATAGGGTGAAGGAATCACTCAAGCATTAATTTTAGGGCATTTTTCGAAAGTTTGGTCTGTTGGCCTGTTTTGGGCCGTCTTACTTAGTTTTGGGCCCCTTTGGCCACTTGTTAGCTAGGCTCCAGGGACCCCAAAAAAAACGATTATGAAAACGATTTCACTATGTCGTCAATATACTTAAGAAATAAATATGCTTTTAATGCAGGGATGGCGAACCAGAAAGGCCTCTGATTGTACATGTTGGAAGACTGGGTGCTGAGAAGAATTTGGAATTCTTAAAAAGGTGAACTCCACTTCTATTTTGTTGCCAGCTTTGAAGGAATTTTTTGAATGTTGGAGCACAAATATTGTTCATGAGTTTTTTGCACAAGCAAAATGCTTTTTGTATCTGCTGATAATTTTCACTAGAATCGAACAATGCTAGCAGACAGTACTTACTACATACTTGTGATTTGGAGGCAGTGTACTGGACAGACTACCAGATGCACGTCTTGCATTTATTGGAGATGGACCATACAGGTGAGAATTTCTCACATGGCCAGATAAGTTTAGTAAGACTATATTATGATGATTGCTTTTCTACTTGCAACAATTTTCTCATGTCTTTAAGTAAAGGGTGTGATTGAAATATGAGTCAGTCCTAAACTTTTGTATCCAAAAATATTTGCAATCTAGGCCAGAGCTGGAGCGTATTTTTGCAGACAAGCCTGTAGTTTTCACTGGTATGCTCCAAGGGGAGGAACTTTCCAAATCATATGCAAGTGGCGATATATTTATCACCCCATCAGAGAGTGAGACGCTTGGACTTGTTGTCTTGGAAGCAATGGCTTCAGGAGTTCCAGTGGTTGCAGCCCGTGCTGGGGGAATACCTGATATTGTCAACCAGGATGGAGAAACTGGATTCCTGTTTATTCCTGGTGATGTTGATGACTGCGTGAATAAACTGAAGGCTTTGATAGATTGTCCAGAACTTCGGCGTAGAATAGGCGCCGCAGCACGAGCAGATGTGGAGAAATTTGATTGGAGGGCGAGCACAAAGCAAGTGCGAAATGATTATAGTACGGCTGTTTGGTTCTGGCAGCAGAAAAAACAACAGGTTGTCAAGCGCTTCTCATGGCTTTTTAGTCGCTTCCAGTTTAGAAGTTCCAGGTTGAAGCTCGAAGCACCTCCATAAAAAATCAAGATACTGGCTTTGATTACTGAATTATTTACCCTTAACTGTTGTTGATTATAGTTTTTGGGTGTCATGTGATTAGAGGATTCTCAAGATACATGTATGATACGTGTGGCAAATGCATTGTACATTTCTAAAGTTAGATGTGCACATCACAGAAAAACATTTTACTGGGGTGGATATCTTATCCACCTTTCACTTCAAAACTTCTCACATTTGTACCATAATCTTACCATTGAAGTTAATGCATTGATTATGTTCAGTTCTCAACCTCAGCACTTGGCATTGCTATATTTATTCTTCTGTCTGGCTAATGTTATAAGGTACTAGTTGAACGACCTTGGGAGGTCTCCATAAATTCCTACATTTAATACTCTACACCTACTAGCAAATTCACGACGAGAGTAGTTAGCTAAAATTTTGGGTGGGTACACCATTTGCCTTAGTGAGGTTGATGACTACATTTCTAACAAGGTCCCAGCTGAAGGCTCCACCCCTGAAAGGAAAAAGAGACTTGAATGGATTGCAACCCCATAAGCCTTGATGAATGGTTATTATTCGTATATAAACTCCTTTATGATTAAAATTGAACATTCACCACAACATGCAACATAGAAGGTAGAAAAGCCTTTGGAAAAACTCAATCCTAGTTCACTTAGCAACTTCCATTGCCAACTCACTTTTCTCCTATTGGTTGGGTGTTTACACGTTTTACATTTTTTGTCACTTCGATATTTGTCCAACTCTTTATTATCGTAATTTATCGAGGCGCTAACGTGGTGCCTAGTGAACACCAATATAACTTGATAAACAACTCTCTACCTAGGGCATCCTATGTGATCCATTGCCAAGGGATCTACTAGATAACCAAGCCGAACTCGACAAGAAGGGCCTTGAGTGAGCTTGGCTAAGCGAACTTTTCAGCACTGCATTTACATTTCTCTCTATCGCCACTCTCTCCATCTCTATCCATGTGCTCTTTTCTTATGTTCTTAATAAACGACAAGATATTGTTCCTGTATATTCTAATCACAAATCTCACACAAAATTATTAATTTCTAACGTCACAAAAAAAAATTTCTCTTTCTCATTTCACACACCTCCCGAATAATATTACATAGGATGCAAATATTAATTGAAATAATATTTTTTGTTCTTTTGAATACTGATTGTAAATATTTAAGAAATATTGATAAATATTGAAATTTCAGCATCAATCTACATCACTTGTTCATCTTATAATTCATTCACATTTGTTATTTTTTTCCTTGATAGATAGATTGCACTAGTGTGATGCTTTTCTTGTCGAGTTTCTACGTGGTAAGCATACTCATACATAAACAACACCAATCCTACTATCTTTGCTAATAAATCTGGCTCACAAGATTTCTTAGTGAGTAGTGATCAATATAAAAAATGAACAAATAATCCAAGAGATCATGTCTAAATTTCTTGACTGAATAAATTATTCGTAGTGTGTCCCTTGACGTCTACAACTTCTACTAAAGTTGTTCAGAGGCCTCTTAGTGTTTCATTGTCGATATAGATGTTTTGCCCTTTCTTAACAATCAAGTCAACAGGGATATAATAATTGAATAATTATTGATGAGTTATTAATAATATTCCACATGACCAAGATGTTGTTTAACTTTATTAATGACATAATAGAGCAAGGATTACTTTATCTTTGACATGATCAACTTCTATGTCTCTTTCCAAGATTTGGTATCTTAGTAAGATATTTTCATTCATTCCAAAAAAAACATGAAGATCTCTCTCTCTCTCTCTCTCTCTCTCTCTCTCTCTCTCTCTCTCTCTCTCTCTCTCTCTCTCAATGTTTCTAATAAACAATAAGATATGGTTCCTTACAATTTCTTAATAATAAGACTTCAGTATGACACATTTGCAAATCAAGAATAGTATTATAATTGTCGAAATGATGACAAAAATGATGGGAGATAGGCAAATGAAACAAAATCTCATCGAGTTTGAAATTGGAATATTAGGGCTAGTTAGAGCAATCTCATAAATCTTACAACATAGTTTGTTCTCACCTCACTCACATCAATATGTATGTGTACTAGACAATATATGAAGTAGTTCACTCTTTTTAGACTGAGATTGGTGCATACACATATTGTGGTTAATGTCTAGTCTTAGCACATGTATTAAGATGTAGTATATATGTTTGTATGCAAGGTAAGATTTTCCAGTTCTTTCACGCCATTGAAAATTTTGACATAAACAAGAAGGATTCTCAAAGATTTGTATATCGTAAGCTCCAGCCCACTTAGTTGATTTTTCTATTAATTATAGTGAGAATACCTCATGCTCCAAACGTTTCAGCACCATCATTGATAAACTTTAGCTTCTAGTTTCAAGGCCAAATCTATTTTCTTTGAAGCCTCATTGGATTTCCATGTTTGCATGTTTGTCCTTCTTTGACTACTTTATGAAAGATGGACATGTTTTTAACAGTAGCTAAACCAAATCCAGCTCTTTCTAACATCTCCTAATACATGAAGTTTACAACAATGTCTCCTTTTTCGCCTGTCAAGAATTCCGTTGAAAAATGCAGTGTCTCATTTTTCGCATTTTTTGCCTGACAGAAATCTCGTGTAAAATCGTAGTGTCACATTTTTGCTTTTCCCAAAGAGCCTCAAATGCCAAGGAAATGACTCTGGCAAAGTGTAGGGCAACCCTAAATGAGATTTAAGGGCACTGTCTCATTTTCCGCATTTTCCATGAAAAAATGGACATTGTCGTTTTTGCGACAGCGTTTTTTGCTTGTATCAATTGAAGGACCTGTGGTTGTTTTAGTTCATTTCTGCAAAACTACAGTTTTGGTTCATTTATGCAGACAAAATGTTTACGGCCAATTTCACCGCTTATCACCAATCAATGACAAAGAACCAGATGGATGCCAACGGATACCAGCCAACTGGCAATCGCAATTGACGACCTAATTACTTAGTATAAATAGCTGTTCATATTCATACAGTTTTAAGTAAGAAAACAATTGAAGAGATCAATCAGCAAGTACTGTAGTTAGCTCTCTATCAAGCTTTCTAGCTTGAACTCTCTTGAGCATTCTAGCTCACTTCTTAGAGTTGTCTTAGAGTTGCTATTGCGCTATTGCTTATTCAGCATAAGCTGCTTATTATCAGACTTATCCTTAGTTACTTAGAGACAACTTAGAGTGCGCGATTTCTATTCGCTATTGTTTTGCGCTCATTAGCATCTGATTTTGTCTTTTAATATCAATTCTATCCTTTGTTGCGTTTAGTATATGTCAGAATGCATGCATTTCTGTATTTCCTTTGTAACTGATAGAAAGTGTCCAAGAATTCAATACTTCATGTTTAGCTACCTAATCACTTAGTATCTAGTGATTTTAAAGTTAGTTGCTAAAGATTGAACGTGATTCCCATCACTACTGCTTTGTTCAATTTTGATAGGCGTAGTCACGCATTGGAAGTAGGAAGCTTTTGTTACGATTATCTAACCTATTTTTGACATGGTATCAGAGCAATTTTCACTACTTCTTTATCTGATTTCTACATGATATCAGAGCGAAAGCTCTAATACTTGATATCTTTCGTGATATCAAATTGATATCAAACTCTTTAGTTCTTTCCAACCTTTCAGTATCAGAGAATTGGTTTCCTATTGTTGGAATTACTACATCTTAGCGTCATCGATACAATCGATAGACTTAGTTCCAGATGGATTCTCAAAGTAAAGCCGGTCTTATCGTAGACAAGCTGAATGGATCCAATTATTATTTGTGGAAATTTAAGATGAAGACCTTGTTAATCGCCAGTGAATTATGAGATGTTGTCACAGGTATAGAAGTAAAACCTGAAGACGACGACTCGGAAATCGAAGGATGATAAGGCTTTCGCGCTTATTATCTTCAATATATCAGATTCACAGATTGGACACATAGCTGAAGCTAAAACGTCAAGAGATGTTTGGGACATCTTGAACTCACTATATGACGTGAGGGACGTAACTACTAAGTTACATCTACGAAGATATTTCTTCACATTCAAGATGTCTGTTGGTGATTCACTTCAGAGTCACAATAACCAGTTTAAGAATCTCTTGCAACAGATGGCCGTTGTCGGATCAGTCATAGACGATCGGGATGCGATCACGACATTGCTTTCAAGCTTGCCCTCTACATATGAGAACTGGGTGATGATCATATCGACACACTCAGACTTAACTCTTACTAGAGTTATCACTATGTCGTTGCAAGAAGACAATAGAAAAAGTCAAGACACATCGTCTGCTTGCTCCTCTCAGGCTCTATATGTCAACAAAGGTTCTAAGCGACAGAAGTAGAAAGGCTCCAAGAAGGCTGCAACGAATCAGAAGCCGACTCAAGGTCAAGAACAATCATCAAATCCACAGTCGAAGAAGAAGACGTTTTGCAAGTATTGCAAGCGCAATAACCATGAGATCAAGGATTGTCGAATTCTCCAAGCGAAGAACACAGCCAAGCAACCTGATTAACAAGCAAACACAATCTCATCATCTCCCCAGGTCGAAGTGGATGAAGGCGCATTTATGGTAAAAAATCAAAGCGCATTTTTTGATGATTCATGGTTTCTGGATTCTGGAGCAACTCAACGTATGACCAATCAACGTGAGATCTTCAACTCCTACACTCCTTACAACACGAAGAAATTTGTTCATCTTGGTGACAATAGTACTCACACTATTGAAGGTGAAGGTACTGTAAGATTGTGATTCCAGCATGATCAATTCAAATTACTATCAAAGGTCTTATATGTTCCTAAACTTTGTACAAATCTGTTATCAATGAGTAGAATTACATATTTATGTCATAAGGTAGAGTTTGAATCTGATCAATGCAAAAGTATGATAGAGTAATAAGATTCTTGCACTCGACAAAAGGCATGGTTACCTATATAGATTGGCACACTATTATTCTGAGTCTAGTCAGGCCTTGAAAACCTCTGTTCTAGTCAATAAAGCATTATTTTGGCATCATCACTTAGGACACGTGAATCATGCATCTATTTTGAACATGTCCAGACAATCAGTGGTTTTTGATCTCGACTATCCTTCTGGTAAGGTCGATCTCCCTGTTGGTCATAGCTGCATTATTGGAAAGCAAGCTAGGATTCCTTTTAGATCAGACCATATACATGCGGCAAAAGGTCTGCTAGATGTTGTTCACGCAGATATATGTGGACCTATGCAAACTCCTTCTTTGCTAGGTGCAAAGTATTTCATTACCTTATTGACAAATTTTTCAGAAGAACAGCTGTTTATTTTATTAAACAGAAATTAGAGGCTTTCATCAAATTCATACAATTCAAAGAGCATGCTAAGAATCAAACTAGCAAACGAATCAAAGCGTTGAGGTCAGATAATGGGAGAGAATACATCTCCAACAAATTCAAGGAGTACTGCCTCAACAACGACATTGAGCAACAATATATCACCTCCTATTCACCTCAGTCAAATGGTCTTGTTGAGAGAAAGAACAGAACCTTAGTCGAATTGGCAAAGTGCATATTATCACATGCGCCACTTCCGAAGTCCTTCTGGGCTGAAGCTATTTCAACAACAACCTATATTCATAACAGATATCCTACTAAAGGCCTCCATTTGAAGTTTGGACAGGTACCAAACCTTCTTTATCAAACTTATGACTTTTTGGATGTACTGCTTTTGCGCAGATACCTCGTGATTTCAGGAAGAAGCTCGACTTCCAGAGTATCAAATGTGTTTTCATCAGCTACACTGCTTCAGATCAAGCCTACAAGTTGTTCGATCCCATCGAGTCGAAGATATTCACTAGCCAGAATGTCATCTTCATCAAAGATCAATTTCCAGACCTCAAAGAAAAGGGCAGTCCCCATGTAGCCGACCTGTCAGATTCTCCTGACGCTTTGAACTTTCCAGTTCTGCAGGCGACTATTCCCATTGAAGGTCCAAGATCTTCTGCTTCCGACGAACAATGAATCAACGGTGAATCAGAAGATGATGATGTTGCAATTCAGCAACTATAGTATGATAGAAACGATCAACTTTCTCTATTACCCAGAAGATCTTCAAGAACCAACAGACCACCCAACTGGTATATCAACGAGTCTCTAGCGTATCTCGATCAGGCATCGACGTTTGTCGAAGAGGCACTCAATCAGCCTGATTCCAATCTCTGAAAAGAAGCTATGGATAAAGAGTATTCATCTCTTATCAAGAACCAAACATGGACGATTGTCGAATTACCTGCTAGCAGAAATGTAGTTAATTGCAAATGGATTTTCAAAGTCAAGTACAACGTAGATGTGAGCATCAACAAAGGAAAAGCACGACTTGTTGCCAGAGGATTTTCTCAGGTATACAATGTCGATTATACTGAAACTTTCAGTCTAGTAGTCAAGCATTCTTCTATTCGACTTTTGCTATCATTTGCCGCTGCAGTAGATTTGGAAATACATCAAATGGATGTACAGACCACATATCTCAATGGAGTTATCGAAGAAGACATTTACATGGTGCAACCCGAAGGTTATATTATCGAGGGTAAACGCAATCATGTGTGCAAACTCCATAAGGCACTTTATGGCTTGAAGCAATCTGCCCGAGCATGGTTTCAAAGGATCAATACTTTTCTTATTGATCATGGCTACACACCTAGCTCTTCAGATTCAAATGTTTACTTCAAAGCAGTGCATCAGTCTTTTATCATTATCACTTTATATGTGGATGATATATTGCTTTTTAGCAACAGTACCAATATGATAAAAGAATCTAAGACAATGCTATCTTTCGAATTCGACATGACGATCTGGGCGAAGCTCATTTATGCCTTGGTATACAAATCCAGAGAGACAGAAAATAGAAGTTGGTCTACATTACACAACAAAGATACATCTACAACATTTTAGTCAGATATAATCTAATCAATTGCAAGTTAGCTCTCTCGCCAATGGAACCAAGACTCACATTGTCAAAGGACCAGTGTCCCCAAACAATTCACGAGAAGCAACAAATGTGTGAGTATCCTTCTATTATAGAATCTCTCATGTACGCCATGATCTGTACCAGGCCAGACATAGCTTTTGTAGTCATCTCTCTCAGTCAGTTTATGGCTAATCTTGGTATAACACATTGGAAGGCTCTTATCAGAGTCATGAGATATCTTCGAGCTACTATGGACTTTTGCATTTGTTACGGAGCAGTCGGCAATGACAAACTCAATTTCCTCAGTGGTTACACAGTTGCAAGTTGGGCAGGAGATGTACACTCATAAATCTACTTCCGAATTTACATTCTTCCTCAACAATGGTCCAATTTCCTGGAATAGTCGGAAGCGATCTTCGATAGCTCTATCTTCCACATAATCAGAGTATATCGCAACCTCTCAAGCTACAAAGGAAGCAATTTGGTTGAGGAATTTACTCTCAGACTTCGGTCTGAATCAATATGCACCGATGACATTATTTTGTGATAATGAAAGTGCCATCGCTTTATCAGCCAACCCTAGATTTCATTCCAGGAGTAAGCACATTGAACTGAAGTATCATTTCGTCATAAACAAAGTTCTCAACAAAGAGATCAGATTGCAGTACTATAGAATGCAATATATGACAACTGATATTTTTACCAAAGCATTAAGTTTGGATACACACAGAAGATTCTGTGTGTAACTAAGTTTGAAGGTCAAGGCATTCAAGGATTTAAGGGGGGGTGTTGGATTATTCTCCTTCTTACCAATCGACTAATCGGTTTTAATCTTCATCCATTGTTTGTCCAGTTCTGTGGAATTTTCCATGTTTTTCCACAAGTCTCTACCATAAAATCTACCTCCGAGTTCTGTTTCTATCTGGCATGGGGACCAATTTTGTGGAACTCAAGGAAGCAGAAATCAATTGCACTTTCTTTGATAGAGACAGAGTACATCGCAACATGTCAAGCTTCAAAAGAAGCTGTTGGATCAGGTTATTACTTCACGACCTACATCACACTCAGTTTAATGCTACCACCATTTTGTGTGACAACTTGAGCTGTGTCAAATTCATGACTTATCACTAGACGTAAAATGTCTCAGCCTCCTAATAGGCTAGGGATTGGTGAGTGCGCGCTTGATCCATTGATGATAGGTTCATCGACAACACTCGTCAATGCAAACCATTTCAATGTCTACTTCAAAAACATGCCTCGATACCTTGGAAAAGTTGACCTTATTTTGTAATTTTACAAACTGCTCCAAAGTTTGGAACACATTTTCATATAAATAATGCAAAGAGGTTTGATATTTTTTAAGTCTAAAGTCAGTGATGATTGGATATGATCACATCATCTAGGCAAAGGGTGCAATAGACGCTACAGTTTAGGACAACAAGAAAAAGATCCTATGTGATTGAGCCAAACCAGGTTGTGCTTGCATCTTAAAGCTCAAAAAAAATATAGGTGCACAGAGTTCAGCTGCAGAATCTGTTAACTTTTTAATTCCTCAACTGGCTGCAGATTTTGAGACGACATGGAGATGAGTTTGAACAAACACAGGTGGATATTACCTTTTAAGCAGAAAGAAATATTAAAAAATGTCTTTTCATTGACAAATTGATTAATTTTTGGCCTTTTATTTGAAATCTAAGTTAATATAAAGTAATGTTTAAAATGCTTACAATTCACATGTGTTGACATTTCTGATAAACTCACAGTACACAAAGAGCAAATTTTCTTGTTAAGCAGAAAAGTTATCTCTTAAATCACCTTTCCATTGACAATTTTTGTTTATAAACAATTCAAAGAGGCTTGATATTTTTTAAGTCTAAAGTCAGTGATGATTGAATATGATCACATCATCTAGGCAAAGGGTGCGATAGACACTACAGTTTAGGACAACAATTTTCAGAAAAAGATCCTATGTGATTGAGCCAAACTAGGTTGTGCTTGCATCTTAAGGCTTAAGGATAATATACTAGTGCACATAGCTCAGCTGTAGAATATGTTAATTATTTAATTTCTCGACTGGCTGCAGATTTTGAGATGACATGGGGATGAGTTTGAACGAACAGCAGTTAGATATTACCTTCCTGTAGCCGCAGTAGCTAGTAAAATGTAAAAAACTCCAGACAATACTCTGAAACCAACTAGCTTTTTGTCCCATAACTCTGCTTTGCATTAGAGCTGAGTGAGGTAGAGAATAATGTGAGGTAGAGAATGCTGGATTTGATGGCAGGAACAACAATATGATAGTATCACACTTTTTTCCTTTGTAAAAGAATACGTTTTTTTTTTTTAAATTGTTTTTTTGTCAAGTTCCAGAACAGAACGCGAGCAACTATGGTTATATAGGTTGAATATGAGGCCTAGCAATCAACCATAAAAGAACACAACACCTTTGATTGTTGGCCATTTCTGGAATAAGGCCAGTAATTTATGTCGACCAACATATCAAAATTTGGTTGCACATGAGGAATAACTTACATTGTGAATGACCACTGACCTCTTCGTGGTGGAATCCAGGTTAGAAGTTCGAACGTATAGATAATCTCTGCTACTCTGAATACGCTGCATGAGAAAATTTGCGATCCACCTTCAAATCAAGATACATGAGGAGTGCCAGCAGAAACAATTTTCCTATTAAGCAGAAAAGTTATCTCTTAAATCGCCTTTTGATTGACAATAAAGAGTAATGTCTGAACTCCGAACTGTTTACGATCAACTTTGAGACGTCATCAACATTGCCTATCAACTCACAGTACTACAGGATGTGTGAATGACCACTGACCTCTTCATGGTGGAATTTAGGTTAGAAGTTCAAATGATTAGATGACCTCTTGATCTCTGTTAGTCCTTGAATATGATGCATGGGAAATTTTTTGATACACCTTCAAATCAAGAAACATGAGTAGCGCCAGAAGAAACAGTAGCCAAGACGACGAGGCGAAAGAGGAGTGTGAAAGAGGATCTCAAAAGAAGAGCTGCATCTATGCATGTAGTAAATGGATGACATGACATGCAGTAAATGTAGTAAATGAACGTGTTACGTGGGCGGCGTGAGCTGCCCGTGAAACGCTACTCTTTTAATTAATATAGATTACAAGAATGGGGTGTATAAATACATCTTCATCACACATTCTCCGCGATGCTCCGCCAATAGAGCGATAGATATCTAGCATCCAAGTTACGCCTCCATTCTGGTTGTAACATTTCAGTGTTGTTCAAGATTTAAGTGTAATATAGAAGCAACACATTCTTTCATCTGTGTCTAGCGTAAATATATGCATGTTGTGATTTGATTACACTTTCCTACTGTTTATTCACACTGGTTGACTCACTCTGATCAAAAGACGACTGTCTTTGATGCCTGAGGAACAACATATCATACTGCACTATCACTCTAAAAATTCTAAACTGAACTTATTAGTGAAACTAATCAGCAGTAATACCACACTTTATCTAATCTCTTTGGCAGACTGTTGTAAAGACCAGTAGGGAATACCCCTAAGATGAGGATAGGAGAACACAACAGGAGACACTATGGAGCCAAACCACCCAATCAAACCTAGATCAAAACTGGATCTAGCCCCCAAGCCATGTCATGTGAAAGCTAGATTAAATTAAGGTTCCGCTGATCGGATTTGCCAAGTACCACTTTGTTATGGGTTGGATCAGTTGGGAATAATGTTTTAATCTTAACCTTATGTCCAAAGATGTCTCTATAAGTCAGCCTAATCTTGGTTTGAATACTAAGATCTGATGTTGGTTGATTGGTTACAGGAATTTTTTTAGTAAAAGTATGATGGTTGGAAAACTTGTGATGTGGAATTATTCACTTCAAAGATTTTTTAGATATGTTATTTATCATGAGAAATAGAGTTCTTTTGTAGCTGAGTTGCAAGATCCTCAGTGAGTTATGTAACATATGTAGATTATGGATGAATCTACTAGAGTATAGCCTACGTTTATGTATAGGAACATAGTAGGATATGTTGGTTAAGTACGTACTAATCTTGTGGATCTACTATGTGTTTCCTATGTACTGAGTTTATATCGTATACTTAAACTAGTCAATGTGTATAGACATATGAACAAGTAATGTTCAGAACAATTACTTGCAGGTTAATGACTCTTTCTGTGGAAAGGGTGATTCATTAACTTAGTGATGGTTTAGAAGAGGATCTAAATGTGGTGTTATTCTGGAATAAGTTTCAGAATATATGAATTTGTCACCTAGACATTTGAGATTTCTGAATCATTTGCAATTGACTTGAGTACTCCTGGTTAAAAGTTAATTGGTTGAATAAGCAGTGTGAAGAAAATTCACCAGGAACTGTTTATTTTGATCTATATTGCTTATAAGACACATGATTTGTGAATCATCGAGATTCATGAGTGGAATCTTAAGATGATGAGTAATTTTTGATCAATTGAATGAGCCAAGAATCTAGGTCAGCCAACTGAGAATATAAATTTCTTTACTCAAGTGCATACTTGAGATTGTGTGGATCTCACAAGCATTCTCATAACAAATTATTTGTTCACTTATGGGGAATTTGCTTACCTTAGTACATGAAATTCTACTACAAATTGTAGTCAATGAATAAGTTTATTTGTACCAAGAAGCATTTATGACAGGTCTATAATAAATTGTGGAGAGAATCAGACCCAATAGAAAAATTTATCGTTTAGTGTACTTCTAGAAGTATATATAGTACTTTAGTGCAGAGATAAACAAATTGAAAATTGTTCCATCTCTAAGTACTTATTTGATCTTTGAAGTCAAATTAAGGACAATGATTTTCTGGGTAAATGTAAAAGTTGAAGGATTGGTTTGTTAGCTTTTGAAATTGATCATCAAGATTAGTCGACTAGTCATCCAGTATATCATGTAAACTTATTTTATATGATGATGACAATTGGATGTATTGAGGATTTTACCCATTTGGAGGACTTATCGCTCAATGTACCATTGGAATCTGAAATAGTATTCAGAATCAGAGATAAACAATTGAAAAATCGTTCTATCTCTGAGTGCTTGATTAGGTTGGTTGGTCAGATTGAGGATAATGATTTGTGGAAAAGAGTTAAAAGTATACAAAGTGGATCTTCCCTAGTTGCCATTACGAGGACAAAACTTGTTTAAGGGGGGAAAATGTTATGTCCATGTCCGATATGTGGGATTTAGAATAATTCCTGACATGGATAGCCGGTTACTCCAATGTATAAGGTTATTAGTTATGCATCGTTATTCCAGACTTGGCCGGTAATGTAATTAATAATTTATGAGGGCCTAGACCTATAATTGGACATAGGAGCACTTGCATGGTGTTGACTACTATAATTCAAGAATAGGAGGTCAATAACTTATATTTGGGTTGCATGGGATCCTAAGAGGAATATTCTCTCCTCAAAGGAGATTATATATACTATGAAAACTCGCCCATCTCCCTATTGGATTATTAGATTTATGAAGCCATGATCCCCTCCTCTCTTGTATTCATCACCATGGCTTGAGGTGAAGTGGTTAGGGTATTGACTAGCCATTTCTTGTTGGTTGGGTTTTGCTTCACAAGTGTCCTTTTGGTTACATGCAACAGATCTTCACTTGGCAATCCTTTCAAAATCTTTTTGTGAAATGCACTTATTATTGACTTTTTGTGGATTTAGATATTTTCATATATCATCTTTCCAGTTAGCTTTCATAGAAATTGGTAATTTCTAAAAAAGGAGGGGTGAAGTGATGGGATAAAATTCTATTTGAGGATCTTGTTGCATAGGTTTCGGAAGGGAACCAGTTGCGGTATAGAATGAGATTTTTTTGGAAGTAATTTCGGATAGATTCAGAGTAAAATACCTAATGGGAAATTTTTGAATAAGATAAATTCTCTAGGAATTTTGTGAACATTCTGGAACTAGAATTGGTTTGAAATTTGAATCATTATCTATAAGTAGTAGATTGAAAGGTCAAAATTTACTAATTCCATTTTGATTGGAGTAGGAGTAAGTTTGATCGGAATATTAAGTCTCAGATGTCTGTATTAGATCAACCTAATCTTAGTTTGAGTACTAGAATCAGGGAGGGGTTGATTGAGTGGAAGAAATTTTGTTATTAGAGGTAAACTGGTTTGGAAAACTGGTGAGAGTGAATATGTTATTTGTCTCAAAGATTTCTTGGGTATGTTATTTACTATGAGAAATAGAAATTCTTTTGTAGTTGAGTTACAAGATTTTCGTGAGATATGTGAGTAACATATGTGAATTTTGGGAGAATCTGCCAAGAATGTGTTTATGTACTAGGTCATAGCGAGATTATTCACATATGTGCACGATTAATGTTGTATGAATGTATTGTCTATTTCTAATTACTAGGAAATGCACTATAGGGGAATGCACGAGTTCAGAGTGATGCCGTTCGGTCTAACAAATGCACCAGCCACTTTTTGCACGTTGATGAACAATGTTGAGACATATACGTGTAGAGTTGGCGGATCTTTCTGTGGAAGATTTATTGGTTAACTTGAGAATGGTTTGGATAAGAATCTAAATGTGATGTTATACTAGTATCATTGGGATCTGCACCTAGACATTTAAGATTTTTGAATCATTGGCAATTAAATTGAGTAGTTGGTTACTCTTGGATGAAGTTAATTGGTAGAACAATCAGTGTGAAATGGATTCACCGGAGGCTAGTAGTTTTAAGTTATATTGCTTGTAAGACACATGATTAGTGAATCATCAAGATTCATCAGTTAAAATTATGTGCATTGGATATACAGTATCCTTGGTATAGAGTATACTTTAGTTAAGGAATAGACTCGGATCATTAGTGATTGTATTCCAGAGAGCTCAATTGGATAGCAGATCATAATGATTCCGAGGATAACAACTGGATTTGTATTCAGCATGACTTTGGGTGTCTAGATTTGATTCCAGACGGTAATCTAAAGTTTTATGTGGTTGAAGATGGTGGTTATTATCATTTTGGTATGCTTTCTGTCTTTAATTACCTAAGGCATATAGAACTTGAATATCTCGCAAATCTGTTAAAGAGTCCAATTTGGAGAATATTCTTGAAATAATGATTAGATATGATTTTGGATTCTAGTGAGTTATGATTGATGAATCAAAAGAATCTAAAGATTTATAATTGACGGATCATAAATATATACTTAATTATTGTTAGAGGATTATAAGGAATTGTGATGAAACTTAAGTGCGACGATTAATGCTTGATCTATTATGAATTCAGATCAGCGTTTTAAAAACTCCAGTGTGTTATTTGAGACCCTATGGATCTCACATATATTCTCACAAGATAAGTTATTTTATTTGTGCAGAATCTATTTAATCTAGTGGATGCTATTCTTCTATAGATTATGGTCTGTAGATGCTTGAGTACAGTTATTTAATTAGATATCCAGTTATCATAGGAGACAAACATATCTATTAAGATGAATAATTGCTATTTTCTTGTATTCAATGCTAGAAATAGGGGCATTTAACTCAAGAGAAGTATCCAGGATACTCATAGTTGAGTTTGAATCATTTTATATGTTAGTAATTCTCCTAGAGATTCTAGTTGAATGAATTATTATATCTTAGAATTGTGGATTCTAAGAATATTTGTACTTGGAAGCTTTTTGAATTGTCTGCCAGAGTTTCTGGATAATTTCAGACTGTAATTATTATTTTTTTTTAACTTTAATCTCTTTAGCTAGATATTTCATTCAATGTTCATGTAAGTGTTTTACATGAAGGTGATGTTACTAACTAATTGAGAGTGAAACTCAGATGAGAAAATTTATCACTTTGTGTACTTCTCAAACCTAAGTTTGTATTACAGGGTAGAGATAAACGACTTGAAAATAGCTATATCTATGAGTACTTGTTTGATAAGTAAGTCAGACTAAGGATAATGATTTTATAGGTTAATATCAAAAGTTAAAGGAACTGTTCTTGTAATTCTTTCCTGTTTTGAGGACAAAACTAGATTAAGGGAAAAAGAATCTCATGTCCACGTCCTATATATAGGATTCGGTATAGTCCAAGACTTGGATAACCGGTACTCCAGTGAATCAAGTTTATTAGTTATGCCACATCATATTGGTTGTGACCCACAAGTAATTAATAACCTTGCGAGGCCCAGACACACTAATTGCAGTTAGTACAAGGTTTGGGACCGTATATGCATGTGTAGAATATCAATAGCAGTCTATGTATAGAGAATCCATGTATAGGAACTCCATGCATAGTGAATCTATGTATAGGGGAGTTAGGACCTTGCATTTCCACATGCACAAGGGGGTTCTAGAGCCTATATGAGGAGGCCAAACTCACTCTACTACACCATCTTTTGGTTGATTCATTGCCAGGATCTCTCTCTACTCTCATGCTTCCTATTTCTTGGCCTGGGGATAAAGCTTCTAGAGATTGATTGGTTGCTTCTACTTGGTTGGGTGGTTTCTCCAACATTGTGGTCTTTATTGTTTTGTCTTGTAAGCATGATCTTGAGGAGGCGACTCTTACATGTGGCATCCTACGTGCGTAAGCCCATAGCCCAATGAGCACTTGTAAACTACTGTATTTTAAGTAAACTAGACTTGCACCATGTAATTAGAATAATGTAAATGGGCCCAACATTTAAGTTAAATAAGTTTTGTTAAGTTCTAATTAGTAGTCAAAGTCAAAATGGTGGTAGGTGGGGTGTGCTTCCTTGTGCACCATAGATTGATGTGTGTTTCTTTTGAAGGGTTATGATTTAATCCTCCCTTTCTTGAAGTAGCCAATAGAAACCAAGGGGCAAGGGCCTCCCCAAAGATAAAAAGACACCTTTGGTACTTCATTTCACATGCTAAGAGGAGGAGACTCTGCCATTTTGAGTACTCAAGCATTTTTATGTGCTATTGCTCTTGTGTCCAATGCTTTGGCTTGAAGTTTCCATTTTCTTATGTTTGTTATTTCATTGTTTATGATAGTTAATCATTTTCCATTAGATGCATGCAATAGCTAATGAGTAACCTCCCTCTATTCTCTTTCTCTTTCCTCCTTTCACTTCTATCAAGGATGTGTGTGTGGTTAGTGTTAGTCTGGTGGTAGAGTTAGTGTGGAGCTAGTGTTAGTTTGTGTTAGAAAGCAACTAACCATAGTTAGAGTCCTATCCTAGTGGAACTAACCCTTTTGACAGGCGAAGAGCTGCTCAGTACCAATTGCTACACCCTACAATGAGGACATAAGTAGTTCAAGGGGAAAGAACATTACGTCCATATCTAGTATATGAGATTTAGTGTAATCCTATATATGGATATTCGACACTCCAGTGTATGAGATTATTGGTTGCACCTCATTGTTTCGAACTAGGTCACATCTAATGACATGTGGAGCTATAACATGGGTTAGGATGATTTTTGGCATGATTTAGAATAGTAATGAGTTGCATGTATATCAATGTAGTAGGCTTGCTTGGGCACATGCACAGACAATGTAGGGGTTATACACTCTTGTAGAAACTCGCACTCCTACCATTATCTATTGTGTGATTGATTGCCAGTTCTCTCTCTCTCTCTCTCTCTCTCTCTCTCTCTCTCTCTCTCTCTCTCTCTCTCTCTCTCTCTCTCTCTCTCTCTCTCTCTCTCTCTCTCTCTCTCTCTCTCTCTCTCTCTTCATTAGTATCCTACCCTGTGGCTTGGGGGTAATGCTATTGGAGGTTGATTAATAGCTTTTCATTGGTTGGGCGGTTTTGCTCCACTGTTATTCCTTTGTGTGTGTCTTGTAAGCAAGATCTTAAGGCGCTTCTTCTTACACATATCTATGCTAGGTTTGATAGAGTTAGAATTAATATCTAAGGCACTTTACAATAAAAGAGGGTGACTCAAAAGGGTAACACATTACTAACAACCATGCGAGAACAAAAGGATTGAGGAGAGTATTGTCTCTTAGGGTATCTATAGAAAAAAAGAAGAGGATAATTCACCATTCTTGTGACAACTCATGTGAGTGAGTCATAAAGGCTTCCATCATTTCTACTATCAATAATTCTTAGGCATTTGATTTTTACTTCATTATG
Source organism: Diphasiastrum complanatum (assembly GCA_029204225.1). NCBI lineage: Eukaryota > Viridiplantae > Streptophyta > Lycopodiopsida > Lycopodiales > Lycopodiaceae > Diphasiastrum > Diphasiastrum complanatum. The sequence continues at coordinate 27,448,087 of CM055099.1, forward strand.
GAAATTTAGATTACCAATTAACTCTCTCATGAAAACAATAAATCTCTATGGGAAAAGTTCAATGTCTTTTAGTTAGAATTAAAGTAGAATCACCGTGCTACTGTACTGTGGGTCCTATCAGTCAATAACGATCAGTTGGCCTCGCCATGCGGCAAGTCGACGGGACACACGTCTCGCCAACGGCAACCTGGGTCATGCATGGGTTGCCTGAGTGAACAACTATATGTGTGAGGATTCACAGACGAGGCTTATCAGTTGGAAAACCCTAAAGCCCAAAAATTTTGTAGAGGAGTTGCTCGGTGTTTGCAATCGGTGTGCATCCAAACAGACACCGTTTGACAAAGGGATTGAAGCATCAGCTTTCCAGCAGTAGGGCGACTTTAGAGAAAGATGATTGGCTAGTCAGCCGAACAGTCAATCAAGAACAATATTTCCAAGGAAAACTCTGGCCTAGGGTTTGGAAGAACAAAAGTTTGGTTTCTGAGCTGTAAGAGACCATTCTCTGAGCTGTAAAAGCAAGAACAAGGGCGTCCTAGTGCAAAGAAGAAGATCTCCAGAGGCCGCGAACAGCCGCGCTGCATCTGAGTAGCTGGAACGGATTTAATTTGGCAGCCATAGCCTTGAAAAATCAAGAAAGAGTGAGGAGGAGGTCGCGGTTGAGTTCGCGCGCCCAAACCATTTTGATGCCCAGTGTTTCGTAGTGTCTAGCGGCTGCAAAAGTGATCATTAGCGCGGAATCAGCCAGAGACCGTTGGATCAACAACTAGTATGATCAAGGGCCAGGATAACATCCTTAAGAAGTATTGTGGGCCATTGGATTGAGATAAACCATTGGATTGGTTTGAAAAGAGCATTGAAGTGGGCTAAAAGGACTTGATGTGCATTATGGCCTTCAACTTCATTAAAAATTTTCATATTGAAATTGGAGTTGGGTCCCTTTACAAGTGAAGTGTGAAGTTTCTTCAAGGTGAAGAAACAGTTAAAAAACACGAAAAGCCCTTAATTTTGTCTCCTATCCGTTTTGACCCAAACAAAAGGCTATAACCTCCAAAAGAAGGGCACCCGGACTGTACCTGCAAATACGGTATAGCAAAATAGAGTGATTGCAGTGAATAAAGTGTTTGGAGTGCGCCAAAAGTGATTTCACCATTCCATTGGGCACGTAGTTGGGAGTTGACGACTGAGTGCATTTCGGAAGGCGACGCCGATTTGGCTTTCAATTTGGTGGAAAGCCGGCGAGTGGCCTGGTAAGGGAAAAGGTACAGGTCATTATTTTCGACTTATGACATCACAATTGGCCTCGACATACTGCTTTTAGCCTACGGCAGAAGTTTCAAACAGTTTTGCGATGATAAACATGGGAGAGTCCATTTTGAGTGAAAGTAGCAAATTAGACGGGATTTCCAGCTATGCAATGTGGAAATTCAAAATGAAAAACAAACTGATGGAGAAAGACGTGTGGGAAGTCATCACAGGTGATGAGAGAAGGCTGCCAAATGAAGAGGATATCAAAGTGTTCGACAAAAAGATGAGGAAGCTTTGACCTTCATTAACTTGTCAGTGAAGGATCACATCATTACCCACACAGGATCACATCATTACCCACATTTGTGATGCTGTTACACCCAGACAGACATGGGATGTGCTAAAGGAGCATTTCGAGACGTCAAATCCGTCAAGAATCATGTTTTTGAAGTCAAAGCATAATAGTGCCCAAATGGAACAAGGAGAGCACATTCAAACATACATGACCAGAATCAAGACAATGAAGGATGAACTGCATCTATTGGTGAGCGCAGACGTGATGTGGATCTGGTGCACAATGCATTGTGCGGCATTGCAAAACTCTATCAGATGTTTGTGAGCGGAATAGCATCAAGAGAAAGATTGCCAACCTTTGATGAGCTCATAAGAATCTTGATGCAGGAAGAGCAACGACAAGAAATGGTGAAAGTTAGATGTCAAAATACTGACGATCAGGCACTTGCGACATGCCAAAAACAAGGCAAGGGCAAGGGCAAGGGCAAGAAAAAGTCTAAACAACAATTTGCCAAGACTTAGGAGGATGAGGATCTTCCAGTAAGACCAAGAAGAAAGGCAAATGCTTTCATTGTGGTAAAAAGAGCCATTGGAAGAGTGAATGTCGCAAATTCCTGGCGGAACAAGGCAAGGGGAAACCAAAGCAAGCAGGTAACCTTGTCAATGAGGGTGAGATTGAAGACTCTAGTATCTTCATATCTGCATTGTCATCTAATCAAGATGATCAAGCATGGTATATTGACTCGCGAGCCACAAGACACATGATAGGTAACAAGGATTGGTTCAGTAGCTTGAAAGTGTTGGATAATGGAACATCTGTTTCACAAGCAAATGGTGATGTGTGCAAGATCAAGGGGATATGCACCGTTTCAATCCAACTACCTGATGGCAAAAGCAGGATGATCAGGGAGATACTTTACGTACCAGGTTTGAAGAAAAATCTACTTTCTGTTGGAGTCATTACTTATCAAAAGTTGAAAGTAGAATTTGCCCATGATCGTTGCTTTGTGAAAGATGTGAACCAAAAGTTCAAAGTTATTGCGGATGGAGTAAGGGAGACCAATACAAAATTGTACAGGTTGAATGCCACAATCAAGGGGCAACATGGACTCGTATCGTCCATTCTATCGCAAACTGAGTTGTGGCATAAGAGGGTTGGTCACTTGAACTTAGGAAGCCTCAATTTGATGAGAAAATTGGAGATGGTAACATGATTGCCTACCATAAAGACCACTTAAAATCGATGTGCGAATCATGTGTATATGGGAAGCAATATCGAGAGAAGTTCAATAAAGGTGGTGTTGCAAGAGCGAAGAACATCTTGGATTTGATCCACACATATTTATGCAGTTCTATGAGGACTATGTCCTTAGGTAAAGCCTTCTATTTCATGACCTTTATTGATGATATGTCACGGAAGACGTGGATCTACTTCTTGAAGAAGAAATCGGATGCATTTGACAGTTTCAAGAGTTTTAAAGCATTGGTCAAAAATCAGACAGGTAGGAAGATCAAAGTCCTTAGATTAGATAGTGGAGGTGAGTACAACTCTAATGACTTCAGTGATCTTTGTGATCAATGTGGGATTAAAAGACAATTTACGCAAGCTCATACTCCTGCTCTCAATGGTGTAGCTGAGCGCAAGAATCGTACGATTGTGGAAAGTGCCAAATCTATGCTAGTTGAGATGAAACTACCAAAAGATTTTTGGTCAGAAGCATGCAGACAGTCTATCTTCAAAATAGAAGTCCTACCATTGCCATACCAAAGATAACATCTGAGGAGACATTCACGAAGAAGAAGCCAAAGGTGAACCACTTGCGAATCTTTGGATGTAAGGCCTTTGTACACATTCCTAAAGAAGAGAGACATAAACTTGATGTAAAAGCTATCAAGTGCATATTCCTAGGATATGATGATCATGTGAAGGGCTATAGATGTTTTCATCTAGTGGAAAACAAAATCCATGTAAGCCATGATGTTATCTTTGATGAATCCAAGATGCATGAAGACGAGGATGCTGAGAAGATAGACATATCCAGTGGGAAAGATGGTATAGTGAGGATACCTCATAATGATGATCCATTTATTGACTTTCCAAGTGATGAACATGAGGATACATCTCAAGATACTACTACTCAACCTCTAGAGATAGGTTGGAGAGGTAGAGACAAACCTTTTGGTGCGAGAAGGATTGAAGTTGCAGGTGACAAACGCAAGGAGAAGGATGTATTGTGGGATACATTTTCACTAGGAAGCCGATCACCTGACAGAAAGCTCTTTAAGTGATTTGAGAGATTGTTGAAGAGCCGCGACATGGATGACTTTCCAGGATCATCTAGTCAGGGAGAGCTATGAAGATCAACAAGAGAGAAGACACAACCTGAAAGCTATGAAGCAAATTATGCTCTCTTATCTAGCATTATTCAAAGCAAAGAACCTTCGACTTATGGTGAAGCAAAGGATGATGACATTTAGGTCAAGGCCATGGGAGAGGAGATGGAGTCAATTGCTAAGCATAGCACATGGGACTTAATAGAACCACCAATTGGCAAGAAACCCATTGGTTGCAAATGGGTATACAGGACTAAGTACCATGCAGATGGAAGTATGGCAAAGCACAAGGCAAGATTGGTGATCAAAGGGTATGCACAAAGTAAAGGCATCGACTATGAAGAGACCTTTGCGCCAGTATGTAAGTGGAATACTCTACGTCTACTTGTTGCTTTAGCTTCACATTTTGGTTGGCCTTTGCATCAGATGGATGTGAAATCTGCTTTTCGAAATGGTGAGTCAGAAGAAGAGGTGTTCATGGATCAACCTGAAGGCTTTGTAGCGAAAGGACAGGAAAATAAAGTATGTCGCTTGAAGAAAGCACTTTATGGTCTTAAACAGACACCATGTGCGTGGTATAGCAGGATTGATGCCTACTTTCGTTCAAAGGGGATGGTGAGAACACATTCTGATCCAAATCTTTATGTCTTATGCTTTGATGGTATGGTTGCTTTGATTGCTCTTTATGTTGATGACTTGATTATTACGGGAAATAATCAAGAGATGATAGACATGATCAAGAAAGACCTCATGGAACAATTCAAGATGACAGATCTCAGCCTAATGCATTATCGCCTTGGAGTAGATGTGTGGCAAAAAGGACACAAAGTGGGTTTAACACATGTGAAGTATGTCAAAGAGTTGCTTCACATGTTTAGGTTGCAGGATTGCAAACCAGTGAATACTCCTATTGAATCAGGTAAAAAGCTTTCTAAGCTTGATGAGTCACAGTCATTTGATGCTATGTTGTATAGGCAGTTAGTAGGAAGCTTCATTGACCTTCCCATGACTAGACCATATATATGCTATGTTGTTGGTATTGTAATTCAGTTTATGGCAGCACCTACGGAAACGCATTGGAAGGCAGCTAAGCGCATTCTGCGTTATGTAAGAGGCACTTCAAATTATGGCTTGATTTACATGAAGCATGAGGGTTTACCTGAGTTGTGTGGCTATGTGGATGCAGATTGGAGAGGTGACTATGATTATCGTAGATCCACCACAGGGTATGTATTCCAGCTTTGTGGAAGTTGCTTTTCCTGGTCTAGTAAGAAGCAAAGTACAATTGCTCTATCCACCATAGAAGCAGAGTATAAGGCAATGTGTAGTGCAGCACAAGAAGCTATATGGTTGAGACAAATCTTGGAAGAAGTTGGCATGAGGCAGAAAAATCCCATGACGTTACATAGCGACAGTCAGAGTGGCATTCAGCTAGCAAAGAATCCAGTGTTCTATGCGAGAACCAAACACATTGAGATTCAGTATCACTTTATACGTGAGAGGCTGCTAAGTCATAAAATTCATGTTGTTCATTGAGGTATGGAAGAACAAGTAGTTGATATTTTCACTAAGCCACTTGTTGGAGAAAAGTTTGATAAGTTTAGATCAAAGGTTTCTGTACTTAAAGTTTTTTGACTTTAAAGCTATGTATATGATTGTATAAAAAGTAGACTCTACTTTAAGGGAGAGAGTTAGAATTAAAGTAGAATCACTGTGCTACTATACTGTGGATCCTATCAGTCGATAAGGATCAGTTGGCCTCGCCACGAGGCAAGTCGACGGGACACGCGTCCCGCCAACGACAACCTGGGTCATGCATGGGTTGCCTGAGTGAACAACTATATGTACAATGTAAATTCATTCTGAGAAATACAGTTGCTATGTGAGCTTGCTGTGGGAAGTGTTTTCTGTCTGTGTTACTGTGTAGCATGATCTGTGTTCCAGTTTGAAGCAAATTCTAAGTCTTTTGTCCTTTTACGTCACCGTATGAGATTGAGACTATTAGAGTTTAGTTATCATATAGATTTTTTTGTTAATTTTAGAAAGGATTTATCACTTTGAGCAATGCCATTTTTGAGAGAAAAAAAATTAGGATCAACAAAACAGAAAAACTCACACCGAAGGAGAATATGGCTGTGGTATGATAGGGATGAAATTTCAATTATACAGAGGACTTCATCTAGGACATCAGAAAAGAAATATTTAATTGATCAAGCTTGAGAGATCTAATATCAAAACCTAAATGACACTTAGACCATGTATGACGAGGAAACAATTTGAAACATTATAAGCACCTAGTAGACCCAAGTTGAAGACCCAAGTTGAACTAACTATAATGCTTACCTGAGGGATAGAACTCCACAATGCATAAGTATCTAGTACCTTGAATGAGAAGCCACACTTAGTGAAATTCATGAACTTCCATCATCAGAATGAATGAGTAAGAGGTGCATCCAATCTTTAGTTATCAAAGCAATTGGGCTTCCGTTGGCACCTTGAGGTCCTGAAACAATAAAGTTGAAGGAGCAAGCAAATTTTCATATCATTGAGTGGTGGTTAAAACCTCTAAGTCTAGTTTGACGTAACTCGATGAAATGTTGTATTGAGCATAAAAAGTAGCTCTAAGGAGAGGTTGCTTCTTCTAGGGGGTTTACAACACAAATGTTCCAATAAAGAATTTCATTGGCAATCATTTAATTGAAGGATGTATTTTCACCCTCCACTAAAGAGTATGAAGGATCGTCATGGTGTTTCTTTAACTTGGGAATTACGATTTCTCTTAAGTCTGATAAAGGAGACATTTCTAGTTATGAGCAAGGTAGCATTGTCACTTCTTTTTCCATTGGCTTTAATTTTAACTTATTTGAAAAAAAATTGAAACCAATCTTTGCATCCAATAAAAGGTTTTCTAGATCGAGCTTCTCGTGGGTTACCTTCTCTGTGAGAAGAAACAACACCACTCCTCGTTGTTTCTAAAGACTTGGATCTTAATATAATGAAGACAAGATCCATTGCTTAAATTTCCAATGCAAAACGATTTTCTCCTTTTTTTACCACCCATACACGTTACAAGGAAATCTAGAACTTGGGGGTTCTTAGTAGTACTCTCAAACTCAATATAATCCACCACAATGCTAGGGATTCTACAATGAATTCGTTTGTTTATGAGCAACAATCTAAACATTGGTATATTTCATGGCCACAATCGAGGTTATGCTGTCTATATAATGAAAGAACTGCTAGATTAGATCTCTTTGAGAAGACATATATCAATTTTTATCAAGGCTATATAAGATGAGGTTTAGAAGGTGTCTGATGGAGTTCGTAGCGTTTTTTTTTATCAACTCTATCGTGGTTTGGACACCATCCTAAAATCGCTTGTTTTCGTGAGGCTAAAAGCCAAAGAGCCCTTTTTTCCTTTTTTGGGGGCAAAAAAGAGTGTGAGATTTTTAGTTGAGAAGCCAATTTAAATTCAAAACACATCGCACCAACTTAGCCCCACATTAACTCAGGTGGTGACCACCCTGGTTTACCTACGGTTAAGTCCTTGTACAAAAATATAAAGAAGATGAAGAAGAGCCAGAGAGAGAGAGAGAGAGAGAGAGAGAGGAAGCGGCACAGGAGCAGAAGGCGAAGGCGGAGAGGGCGATTCTAGCGCTGGTGATGGGAAGCTGAGGCGCAGGGGGCGCTTAGGTTTTAAAGCACGAAGACGATAGATGTTTTGAGCTAAGTTTTGTGCTACGGGGTGGAAAGTAGCGCAAGCATTGGATTGAAGTAAGTTTTTCTGCTTGAGCGTAGGCTCTGGATTGGGCTTCTGCTTTGGCTTTAATTTTGAGGACTTTCGCTTTGCTGTTCTGGTACTTGTGCTGTTTTTGGAGCGGAATTTTGTAGCAAGCGGCTTTTGGTTGTCAGAGTCAAACGCTTCGGGTTTCCAATTCAGGGATTAAAGAGTTGTTTAGGGTTTATTAGGTTGTAAGTTAAATACTTCTTTGTTTTCATTGAGAATTTTTTGTTTCTGTTCAACTGTACATGCAGTTTGTGGAAGGCGGGTTCTCCAAGAATTGCGAAGTTTCGACTGCTTCAACCGCATGGGTATCAAGGAGAGCAACAGTGAAGCTTTTGAGCATTAGATCTTATTAGGTGAGAATCTTCAATACTCCACTTTAAGCTGCATGATCTCATCCTGTTACTTGTTCAGAGAGTGGAGCTGCAACAGAAGCATTGAAGCAGAAGCAATAGACACACTTATTGAACCTTACATTTTGGCTGACATATTATTCAATAAGGCTTTAGCCGTTGTCCATATCGCATTGGCTTGATTTAACATTTGCCGGCAATTACAAAGATATGAATACTTAGGCTGTTCATGGTGATTGTCGCATTATTTTGTTAACTAGCAGCCAATACATGATTTGTAACAGACGGTATGCATGTAAACCTTTCTTCATGATAGAAGCAGGAAGGCGAAGAAAAAAGCAAAAAAATTGTAATGGACGGGTCAGGGAACTCATTGCTGGCAGGGCCAGAGAGTCATAAGAAGAGAGTAGCTTATTTTTACGACTCAGAGGTGGGAAATTTCTACTATGGGCAAGGCCACCCTATGAAGCCACATCGCATCCGCATGACACATTCTTTGCTGGTGCATTACGGTGTGCACCAGAAAATGGAGATGTTGAAACCCATTCCAGCTCGTGATAAAGATCTGTGCAGATTTCATGCGGACGATTATGTGGCCTTTTTAAAAGCAGTTACCCCAGAGACACAACATGAGCAACTTCGTGCTCTAAAGCGTTTTAATGTGGGGGAGGATTGCCCTGTTTTTGATGGCCTTTACTCTTTCTGTCAAACATATGCTGGAGGATCAGTAGGAGGTGCAGTGAAGCTCAACCATGGCCATTCCGACATTGCCATTAATTGGTCAGGTGGCCTTCACCATGCAAAAAAATGTGAGGCTTCGGGATTCTGCTATGTCAATGATATTGTTCTTGCTATCCTGGAGCTGCTGAAGTATCATGCGGTAAGTTAGTCTGATGCTTTCTGTCAAGATTCATGAGACTTAGAGTTTAAGAGACAAGTAGAATCATCTGCTGCAATACGAACTATTCAATATAAGTTCTATGTCTTTTTTTGAAAGGCTTCTCGATATCAACAAATATATTTTTATCAAGTCAACAAATACCTTTAACATCAAGGGTTTACTTTTATTTGAACTTGACAAGTGCAAATGTTTTCATCTGGTTCTAATTTTCAGCTTATACTTGGGTTATTCACATTGGTTATATGTGATATGTAATTCAGAAGCTTTACATATTATAGATTTGTACATTGGTCACATATGAGGTAAAAGAAAGGGTGATAGTCCAAATCATATTCCAACTTTAGTTGCTGTTTGAGCACCTTCTCTTGTTCATCTTCCTTAAGATACTTCTTTTTAGAGACTATGTATTGAAATCGCTTCCACATTTTACACATGTCTAAGCCTTCACATTTTAATGCAACTCCATTTCTTTGATAGAATTCCTAGTGAACTTGGTTACTGGAAAATTCATTCCCCAATACTTCCAAGTTTGAAACACATTTCACACATTCTCCATGTTTGCATTCAATAAGGATGTCTACTTTGTGATGCACATGTCTATACCTTCAAGTTCGAATGCAACTTCATTTCTTTGAAACAACCGTTGTTGAATGTAGTGGAAAGGTCCCCAATAGCGTCCAAAACACACCACATATTCGCCAATCTTTTTTTTCAATTATGGTCTCTACTTTTTGATGGTGATTTGTTGAGAGCATTAAACGAATTTGTAATATTCATTCGTAAACACAATGTGTCCATTACTAGGAGTCATTCGTAAACACAATGTGTCCATTACTAGTGATTTGTTTAACTCGGTGAAGTCTGCTTTTATGTTATTAGAATTGCATTTTCCCATTGATTGACAATGCTCGAGTGAAAATGCACATGAATGGCAGAGGGTCCTATACATTGACATAGACATACATCATGGCGATGGTGTTGAGGAAGCTTTCTATACGACTGATCGAGTCATGACTGTGTCTTTCCACAAGTTTGGAGATTATTTTCCTGGCACTGGGGACCTCAGGGATGTTGGTCATTCAGAAGGGAAATACTATTCTTTGAATGTACCACTAAAAGATGGCATAGATGATGAGAGTTACCAATCTCTGTTCAAGCCAATTATAACTAAGGTTATGGAGGTTTTTCAACCCGGTGCAGTGGTTCTGCAATGTGGAGCAGATTCTTTGTCTGGTGATAGGTTGGGTTGTTTCAACCTGTCAGTTAAAGGGCATGCAGAGTGTGTGCGCTTTATGCGCTCGTTCAATGTTCCCCTTCTGTTGCTAGGAGGTGGAGGCTACACAATTCGAAATGTTGCCCGCTGCTGGTGTTACGAGGTTTGGATGATTCTTTCAGATTATTTATATGTTTGTTGACTGCCAAAATTCGATTGTCCCCAATGCCTTCTGTACCTGTGCCTATTGGGCAAGGCATTAGAAATGACCAGAATATTTGATGTAATGCCGATTATTGTGCAGACAGGGATTGCTGTAGGAGTTGAGCTTGATGACAAGCTACCATACAATGACTATTATGGGTACTTTGGGCCAGACTATACTCTTCATGTGGCACCCAGCAACATGGAGAATCGGAATACAAAAAGTGACTTGGAGTTTACCAGGTGCAAGTGGTCGACATTTGTATCCCATCTTTCTTAGTGTTGTATTCAAGCTTTATAAAGTGATCAGTTATAGCATCACTATGCCGGTTTAAGCATTTATATTATGACATATCCTTTGCAGAAAGTATCTTGTAGAAAACCTCTCCAGACTGCAGCATGCACCTAGTGTTCCTTTCCAGGAAAGGCCACCGGATACAGAAATACCTGAAGAGGTAATCTTCCAAGTTCCTTTCTAGTGAAGCGTTTCAGGGCATTTGTTATATTGCATTGTAAAATCTTTGGCTAGATGTTTGAGTTAAGCTTATGTCACATTAGGCATTAATTTTGTCCCTCAATTTATGCCAGCTAAAACAGTATCAACTCAGGAGGTGTGACACACATTGAAATTCTTGTTCAACGTTCAGTTTCTAGAGTTAAAGTGGTTGAGTCATATTTGGCAGGAAGAACTTGATATGGAAGCACGAGGAGACAGGTATCATAAGTGGAATGGAAATATGTCTGACTGGGATGCAGAGGATGACACAATCTGTCATAGTCAAGAAGCTAATGCGAATGATGTTAACTTTCCAAGGTGGAGTAGCTTGAGCCGGGCCTGATATTTCAAACTTACAAAGACTAATAATTACTGAGAGGTTTGAAGTAGATTGATTTTAACCTCCATTAGGTATAAGCATGACGACATTCATAATACGAAGTTATTTTAGTAATACTATTTGATGCAGCTGCTTTATACCAAAGGCAAGCCTGAAGGAGGTATTCTGGGAGAGGAATAATGTTTCAGAGAATGTTAGGGTTTAAGGCATGGCAAGAAGCATTGTGCTTGTTGACCTTCTCTTTTTTCTGCAGGTACCTACAGGAAACGCTATGGAGTCCAATTCCGTAACCTGCACTTTTAAGAATTTTTTGGATGTTGGCGCATTTTATCAGCTGATTGTCCTCTAAATTGGTGAAACTTTGTTGATGGCAGGATGGCTTCGCCTACAAATCAGGAGCAGGCAAACAAAGTGAAGCAAGAGGAAGTCACAGAGGCAACATCAATGGTGATTTTTCTGCAAATTGAGTATTGGAGAAAGTCCTAAGATATCGAGGCCTAGACTTTTAGAAGATGATAGTGCGTCACTATAGTCTAAATTCTTCAGTGGCTAGGCCTGATGCTTGATAGGAGTTACACCCATCTCTAAGGCTTATATTATTAAAGGTTGTCTCATTTGTTCTCAATGTTTTGTAGGATGAGGACAGCGAAGTGGATGAGAATATGACAAAAGTTACAGAACCTCATAAAGAAATCAAAGAAGAGCAGGCATCTCCAGAGCAGGTAATTGTATGGAAGGGGATGTACGTGACTATAAGACAGCATTTTTAAGGCAGCCAGGTTCATTGTCCCGTTTGGGTCCATGCATATGCTGTTTGCTGGTATGTTGTGTTAGACAAAGTACTTATGTCTAGGTCAGTGATAGGAAATAATATTTCGAAGTTCCAAGTAACGGATTTTTGATTGGCATCTTCAAACAAAGGGAGGGTTAATGGCTCATTTGTAACAAGCTCTTTTTATATTGTGATCCCTTTTTGGACATCAGACATCTCTCTCATCCTTTGAAAGTTGTAGTTCACAAATTTATCCAAAGTTCTCACACACTTAAGTCTTAATGGATGCTGGGCTTTGAAAATCTGTAAGTAAGACTATCTTCAGTCACAAAATTGAAGAATATATCGGAGTCCCATGTTTTGTTGTTGGAATGGACGGAAACTCTTAAATTCTATGACCTTTAATTTGAAGAAATTCTCCTAAGGTAGTCTTCTGCATAAGTTTGTAGGAATTTCTGTAGTTTAGATGTATGAATGAATGCTTAGGTAATCTTATGTTTTGCCTAAAAGTTTTATTTGAAATTTCTGTTAAAAGGCTTTCAGCTTTTTAATAAAAACCTAGTTGATGCCATTTCAATTAAGAGATTAAGCTTATTATTTCAGCCTGCAAAACCATATTATTTCACTTTTCTAAAAGAACTGGTTAGGTAGTTGATTCTAGCCATGCTTTCTTACATTGTAGGATGGCAAACAAACTTGTTCAAGGGTATGGATATGTTTGCACATTGTAGTTGTATTCTGAGTTCTATTGATACAATAGAGCTGATAAGGTTGTTGATTGTTCTCATTTAACAGATGAATAACCTAAACATTTCTGCTTAAATTCTGCTCTATGATTCCACAACAAAGTAAATTTGGAAGTTTTGTAGTTAAACCGTTGAAAGGCTTGTTTGTGATACTTCAGCAACAAGCTAAATGAAAATTGTTGCAAAGCTTTAAATCTGCAATGTGCTTCGTTAAATTCTCTCTCGAGCATGGACTGTAGGATATGAATGAAGATGCTGATCCTAAGAAGGAAAGGTTTACTAAGAAAAAAAGGTTCATGAACATTGTAAAGGTCTATGGTATTTGTTCTTAGCTTTATTTTTTTCGTGTAATCTGCATGTTTTAGTATGTGATTCTTTATTCTTACAAGTATTCTAATGGTTTCATTGTCTAGTTCCTCCACAAAATTTCTACCTTTCCACTTTGAATACAAGTTTATGCAAATGCTATTTGTTCTGATGTTTATTCGATTGTATTAGTAATTTTGGGTAGACGATTTATTGATGATTCATTTTCAACTTGGTTTAGTTAGTTGAAGTTATGGTAAAAAATGCAATTCATGTGCTTATGTATCAGAGGCCCGCCACAATAGTAATTTTATATTGGCAAGCTCAATTTAACGTGAGGTGGTGACCTAATTTGATTAGATTCAAGTTTGAAGGAGATCCCATAATATGTAGCACATTGAACTTGGATTCTAAGACTTTTTGACTCCTAGAGTTCACATGCAATAACATGCTTCTAGAACATGCAATTCAATTGTTGATCGTTAGCAATAGTGGCTCAAGGTGATTCGTATTACCTCCTTTAGTAACTAGGTTTGATCACAAAACCATATACATTGCCCCAACTTCATTAAATATGGCATTAACCCATGAAGTTACACAATCCCAGCCTGGAGAAAGCTCTGTACTCGCCATACTATCTTTGGAGAAGATTCCACCCAGGGAGAAAATAAACTCTGATGACCCCTGACAGCCGTCCAGGGTGTACCTTTTGGTACCTCGACTTTGCAGTCAGAGCATCAACAGAGGAATCTCCATTAAAGGACAAATAGTGACTTCTCACACTCTCCCTTAATGACAAATTTAATTTTGCTTTACCCCCATCAAAGGTTCTTGTTTTGTCTCCAGACCTCAATTCACAGGTAGTAGTGTAGGTCCCCGAGATCCTTCATCTTAAACTTTGCACTTAGTGGCTTTTTCTCACTTTCAATGAGTTTTTCACAACTACCTGTAAAGAATAAGTCATCCAAAAAATAGATTTCAAGAGAGCTGTGCTCAACTGCTAGTTAGAATCATAGTTGCAGTGAATCGTGATTCGCTGGGTCTGCGTTTCGTGGGTCGCGATTCGCGACCCAGAATCGCAATTTTTTTTTTTTTTTTTTTGTTAGGAAAAATAGCTTATTGCTGAAATTTTTTTAGGGGATCAATGGTCAAACCAGCGTTTTGCCTCTCAGAAGTGCAGTAGATGAGGCACAAACAGATCTTATTTTCAATAGCTATCCGGTTGTCATTTGCTCTGGTTTTCAGTAAATGTTAATGCTACAGTTTGGACTATCAACTGTATGGATGATGATCACTTTTGCAATTGGTTCACTGGAGATGTGAGTGCAATGTACATACAGTTGGGGGCATAAATATTGGGCCCTTCTCGACGCGCATTTGGACCCCATTTTTATTTGCAGGGGGCGGTGGCATTTTATCTATAGTGTCTATATAGCAGGAAGCTCTAGGGGGTTCGGGGGGGCAGTAGCCCCTCGGGAAACGGGGGGTTCGGGGTGGTAGCCCCCCGAGAAACAGGGGGTCCGGGGGGCGGTACCCCCCCGGTGGGGGGGAACGCCCCCCAACGGCGGGGTCCGGGGGCTGCCGGTAGACCGCGACCCCGACAATAAGGCCTCTTCATGATTTGGCCTTCCAACTCCTCGAGTGAAAACACACTTTTTGGTGTTTCGCACCCGAAACAGTCGGCAAACTACACAATCATAATCTGATACCCATGTTGCCTAAAAAAATTAAAAAAAAAAAAAACAAATCGATTCTACACGATTCTGGGAAAATCCTGAATCGCGATTCAGAATCGCGATGCAACTATGGTAGAATCTCTCAATATAATACTTCCTTGAAGCATAGCGAAGAAACTACAGTACTCCAAAAACACCAGCCAAGAAAATTGTCTTCAGTCTGTCGTACCCAGGGTACTTGCTTAGACCAAATAGGATCTTGTTCTTCCTCTATAACAGAACCTTAGGTTTCACACTTTAAAAGTAATATTCTTTACAACAACATCCACTCTAATAGAGCTCACAAATGCTCAAATTTTTTAATAAATGAGTTCAACCTCAGCTTCAGACATCAAACACGGTGGTCAAGTCAAGTGAGGCTTCAAACCCCTACTCCTTTAGTTCCTCCCTTCAAGCAACAACAACAAGAACATCATCAGCCCCCATCAGCAGCTTCAGTGAACCGCCTGGTCAACTTATCAATGCCACTACAAAAATTGAAGGTAAGAGAACAATGTAGATGGATCTACTCTATGATAGAACTTCCATTTGAGTTGCGCCTCCGGAGTAGAAGAAGGCTCAACAACAGAGATTGATACTCCATAGGAAGATCAAGATACGGTTCTAAACGAACAGCCTCTCCCTGATCTTATTATCGGTCAAATCAGCACAGATGCGCGACCAACATCCTCCTAAGGTAGTAAGATGATAAGGGCCTCATCAATACATGATTGTTGCAGTTTACTCTTCTGGAGTTAAGTATATGGCAACATTGCCAGGACTTTGTGGTCATCCCAGAACTAGACCATGTCTTGCATTCTTCAAGATTCAAGAGAGTTATGCCATAACAATTGAATTAGATTTCTAAGTTCGTTTTCATTAGGCTTATTTGCAACAGTTTTGACATGAGGATTAATATCACCTTGTGACTTATGAGAGCAGGTTCATGAATGAAGTTGGTGTAGATGATTGCTTAGTCGAATCCTACTAGTCTTAATAACATGATTCCGATTCCCTCAAAAATTGTGTTTCAATGTAAGTTCTGAATTCGTTCATTTTGTACATGCATTTGATTTAGTCTTCAGCATAAAAACATGAATACTATTGAGATTAGATCTCCACTGATCTATGACTAGTAGACTTCATGGAGAGCTATTTGAGATTAAACTCCGAATTATGGAATTCATCAAAGTGTTTTTGCTTAACCTATAATAAAATAACTAAACCGATAAAATGCACCAACAAAAAATAGGTTGAGCTGAGACTCATAAGCAACTCTGGCTAACTTGTCCAACAATCTTCTTCTTTACGACCACCTACTAACAGATCAAACAATGAAATTGCGTTCCACCAAATTCCTCTCCCATGATGTGTACCTGTCTTATAGGATTAAAAATGCTCATTGGTATCCAAATTCTAAATAGGAAATTAAATGTATGACAAGGAATATGACTTAATACTTTTTCTCTCCCTATTCACAAGAATAAGATCCAAAATGCTCTCTCCCTCACAAGATTATCACATCAAAATAGAGATTTAACACATAAATGGTGCACAATTCTTTGTGTGAAGATGATCATAGAATCGATCTAAGAAGCCAACTCTATAAAAGAGAACAGATTCCAGCGTGATTTTTACAGGTAGAGGTGAGGAAGTCCTCCAAATTTAAGGTAGAGCCTCCAAATGTCCTCCAAGCAACCTGCAAGCTTCAAGATGCTCCCCAACTCCAAGCTAGGATGCCTCCACCTGCAAGTAAGGATCTGCAAGCCTCCAAGGATCTCTCCTCCACCTGTGTCCCTACTCTTTAAACACAAAGATAGATAACAAGCTGGCCTCAAGTATTCACCACCCAACCATAGCTAGATCCAAGCTCCAAGCAAGACTTATCTAGCACCCCCTCGTTAACCATAAACAAATCACAAACATACCACAACACTCCATAGCATACTCAAGATCCAAACCCTGCTTATGTCCCATACCATAAGCAAGATCCAAACCTCAAGCATACTACCACAAGAAAGCAATCTACACACTAGTAACAACACTGGAGCATAAGCAAAGCAAACAAGAGGATCTCTCCCTCCCAATGGGCGCCCTACTACCCTCATATAGATGGCCCATGGACCCCTCCAATGCACTATGGAGTTCCATGCTCATCCAATGAGAGAGAGAGAAGCCTAGGGGAGTTAAAGAATCTCCAAGAGCCTCCATAGGCTTATGGAAGGTCAAGAGACTCCTTCCATAACCTATGACTCTTTGAATGCCTTTCTTGTGGGAGTTGGGAACTCAATGGACACTTTAGAAGGGCGCCCTCCTAGGTCCCATTGCCCAAGTTGTGCATATATACTTTGGTCCTAGACCAATTAAGTGATATGGTTCAAGGTTGAGCCCCAAGGTTTAGAAAAATAGTCATCCAATGACTTTCTAACACCTCTCTAGGTTCCATACCTCCATCCAAGGCATAGACACCTACTTGCCCTTAACCAAGACACTAGTACCTTAATCTAAGGTACCTACCCTTAATACTAAGGGTACCCCTTATTCAAAGGTCACGTGACTCCATACCTCCAACTAAGGTATAGTCACTTGCCTTCCCTTATCCAAGGGCACATACCCTTAATCCTAAGGGTACCTTGCCATTTAGCCCCCAACACTAAATGGACTATTAGAGGTCTGAAGTACTGCTAGTTACATAGGTATGTAACAGTGATGAATTCTCAAAAATTTAACTTGAAAATGGTAGGAAACTTCTCATTCTTCAAAAAAATAAATTCCCAACATGATTGTAAGGTGTAGACAACCATAATTCACACTAAAAACACAAATTTCAAATTTGCCCTCTTTTAGAAATCACCCAAAAAGTTACACAAGATCCAATAAGAATCCAATCTATCATTTAAATTTGCACCCATTAATGTTTGCATTTGCAAACAAGTATGGAAAACAAATACACATGAATCAATCATAAACAATTTATGAAGGAAGAAGAATTGGAAAAAGCAGATTATTAAGTATGCTATAGATTCAAAATGCACCCTATTCACTCAAAGAAGTTTGTAGAAGAGAATAGCATCCAAGCTTTTGAAGAAAATCCAACACCCCCCCACTAATTTCCAGCACTGAAAAATTGGAAACCTGCTCACATAGGCAGCTAAATACACCTATTGTGCGACAATTGTTTCTCTTCTGGCTGGCTGGAAAATGAACCACAGATCTGAGAAGAAAACAGCGATTAAAAAGTTTGAAAAACAGTGACTTGCCATCAGAAAACCAGCAACTAACACTGTCAGAAAAACCGTCCAAAATAGGTGAAAAATGTGCCTGTGGTGAAGGAGATTTGCGCTCAATCTGCCTAGAAATATGCGCCTCCTTGCTGCTTGGAAAATGTGCCAATAAATCTGCATCAAACCAGCTCACAGATAATTGTAAAGTGTGCCCAATCTGCTTAAAATGCACCCTTCAGAGACTCCATTGGCTGGAACAAGATCGCCCATATGCATAATAATCTCCAAGACATAGGGGTTATGAGTGTTAATCATGCAGCTTATGAATTTGGTCTGATACCATGTCGGAATTTGAGGTGAACTAGAAGCGGAAACATTCACAATGAATTAAGTGATTAACGTTCTATGAACAATCACAAATTATGCATACAATTGGAAGCAAAGTAGGATATCAATGGAGACAAATCTCTATACAAAGAAGGACCAAAAGTTAAAAAATGCTCCTTGGGTTCTCAAAACCATATACATTGCCCCAACTTCATTAAATATGGCATTAACCCCGTGAAGTCACACAATCCAAGCCTGGAGAAAGCCTGGAGAAAGCCACTTCCCCGTTGGTAAGCTCAACCTCGGCCCAAAGGCCTCGGCCCCGCACTGGCATTCGTATCAACACGATATCAAACCTGCAAACAAAAATAAGCAAGCAAACGTTCAATAGAAAAAAATACACTGCATTGAACAACATTACTGGGCTCAAGTAGAGCTCAAAATATCAAAGCATACATCACAATGATGCCAATTCACACATCATAGCAAGTGCCAAAAAACATATGGGATTAGGGCGTGGGATAGAATTATTTCAGTATGAGCGATAACGGGCGATTGATGTTAGCGTGGGAGTCCGTGCAGGCGTAAAGGAGTGCAGTGTAGGCCTAAACCATGCCCCTGGCAGATGCTTGCACGATGCTCCACGCCTAAACCCTAAAAAACATGGAATTAGGGCATGGAAATTGAAATTTGTGATACGGACGTAGACGGGCGGAACGGAGGTCACAGGAGTCTCCGCAGGCATGTGGAAATGCATTCTAGGCTCAGACATCACCTGAATCGGTTGCCCACAAGTCATTTTGTGAAAATTGCAAAAATACACAAGCATTTGGAATGTGGTGTTCAAATCTCGCTAGGCGTGCCGTAACGGCTGAAACTAACTCCGTAGGAATCACCGTGGGCATGAAGAAAGGTGGTCTAGAGCCAAACTACACTTGATTTGGTAGCCTACAGCTCAATGTCAACACTTGCAAAATATCCAGTCTACACTTATCAAATATCAAAAACTGATCGTTTCGCCCTCCACGAAGCTCAGATCCCCTTGGCACCGTGCACACCACCTCTGGATCGCCGAGTAGATGCCTGCCAACTATCCACATGCGAAGATCGGACGCATATAGTTTGCCTCCTCCTCTAGTAGCGCGGTTCTGCCCACGAGGACGCCCAAAAATCTGATATTCTGGTTCTTTTTTAACAATTCTCGAACGATCCTTGCAGCGAATCGCGATTCGCTGTAACTATGACTTATATCTATAATACATGCATTTTTATTTATAGTTTTGGAGACGTTTTCATACGCTCCTAATTGCCCTACATACTTGACATGTACTTATTCATCTTATACACCTTTTAGCATGGAAAACACATTAATGAATCTCTCTCTCTCTCTCTCTCTCTCTCTCTCTCTCTCTCCACGATGGCAGCTCCTCCTCCTCGCGCCCCTGCTCGTAGATCAGCACGATCCCCAGCCACCTCCTCACTCACCTCCCTCGCTCACCACTCACCTCCCCTCGCTGCCCCTTCCCCTAGCCCCGTCGCTGCTCCTTCTCCTTCCCTCGCTGCTCCTTCTCCTTCTCCTTCCCTCGCTGCTCCTTCTCCTTCTCCTTCCCTCGCTGCCCCTTCCTGTAACCTCCTCGCTGCCCCTTCCCTCGTTGCTGCTCCTTCCCCCGCTGCCCCTTCCCTCGATGCTCCTTCTTGCCCCCTCGCTGCTCCCTCCCCTAACCCCCTCGCTGTTCCTTCCCCTTCCCCCTCGCTGCTCCATCCCCCCCCCTCGCTGACCTCCCTGATCTCCTAGCTGCCACCCCCTCACCCATCCTCCTCGCTGACCCCTCCTTGTCACCCCCCTCACCTCACCCCCTCGCTGATCTCTCACCTCACCCCATTGTCATTCCAGCCCCCCCCCCCTCGCTGCCACTTCACCTCACCCCCTTGATGACCCATCTCCCTCTCCTACTACAACTCTCACCCCCCTCTCTGATGGCTGCTCCCCTGATTCAGCTCCTCTTCTATCTTCTAACCCTATTCTTCCCACACCTATCATTGCTCACTCTTCCTCCTTCACGGCACCACAGTCTACAGCCAATATTCCGTATACGCCTCTAAATCAATTGAACTTTTTTCATCTTGGCAGATTGATCAATTCAAGGCAGATTTCCAATTTTTGCGGTATGAAATTTCACAGCTGAAAGGAACGGTTACTTCTTTGGTCAACGAGAAGAAGCTATTGCAGTCCAAGGTTGCCTCACTCGAACAATCCATCGGAATCAAACAGGCCGCAACTTCGGAATCCACCACCAACATGCTACGGGAGCTAGAAACCAAGATTGAGAAGCAACACGAAGAGGCCCTTTCCTGGGCATCAGTTTTGAAAAAGGGCACCAAACCCAGCGTTTCCATCTCCTCAGTTATCTCAGCCACCATCTCGGAAGAGAAATCTCGAGACCAAAAATCCCACAATATTAGAGTTCGTGGAGTTCTAGATACACAGGATGCATTGGCTGAAGCTAAACGCTTTCTCGACATCACTCTCGGGCACAGGACAGAGGGGTTAGACACCGCATGGAGGACCACTAGAGATGCAGCCACACTCATTCTTCGTTTCACCTCCCTCGAGAGCCGTCGAGATGCTTTGCGGTGCAGAGCTAAGCTACGTGGTACCACTATCTACATGGACGACGACCTCACATATATCCAGGTAGAGGAGAGGCGTAAGGCCTTTCAGGCAGCCCGTGAGTCTGGCAGACGAGTCATTTACCGAGATGGACGAGTGCGTTTTCTTGACAGCGCACATAGCAGCTCCCAGTGCTAGGGATTTGGGGTCCCCGGGTTTGGGAGTGCCCCGGGGCCCCACCCACACCATCTCCGGATTGGAGTATGGAACTGTGATGGTTTACACTCATCCTCCATTGCTGGCGACTTGATCGATTTCATCACTGACAGAGATTTGCTGCTCTTTATGGAGACTCATGAGAGTCAGGAGAGAGGATTACCTATTTTTCCAGGATACAGATGGGATTCCGTGTACAAACTTGAGACTAGATCAGCTAGCGGTCGTGGATCTGGAGGTGTTGCATGTTTATACAGAGAGTCTCTTCATCCGAGCATTGAGTTCATCAGACACGACGAGCATGCACGGTATATATGGATTCATATTATTGGGCAGGATATTGGGTTGGACAGGGACCTCTTTGTGGCGGCCTGTTATTTTCCTCCAGAGTCTTCGTCCTTTGCTGAGGGCACAGGTTCACCCTACCTTGATTTATCGCCTGATATCATCAGATTCGCAGAGCGGGGGCAAATTCTCCTCATTGGAGATTTTAATGCCCGAACCTCTTCACGACAATCAGAGTTCTATGACATCACCGACCAGCTCCACGTTCATGCCCTTGACAGCTATGATATGGGAGTTACCAGGATTTCAGAGGACAGCTTGGGACCTACTACCCCTTACGGTGAGCATTTATTGCAGTTTGGAGAGGCCCATGAGTTAGCATTTACAATGGCCTAACTTGTTGGCCAAAATCTGGCAGTTATACTTGTCACCCTCACAGTGGTGGACATAGTGTTGTGGATTATCTCATGGGATCACCATCTTCCATACCTCTCTTATCTGATTTTCATGTATCTCCCACCACTCTCTCTGATCATTCCTTTCTCTCCTTCGCTATCGGCCGCCTCCCACCTCCCCAACCATCCTCACACCCCCTGCTTACACGGGCACCCAAGTATACATTCAGTTCTCTCTTTACACCAGTTTACCAGGAGTTCCTAACCTCATTGCTCCATTCCTTCCCTCGCGATAGTACAGTCGAGACTCAAGCTGCCTTTCTTAGCACTTCTCTTCATACCGCTGCTTCCCTTGCTTTTCCATCTAAACCCCATAAAAGCAGAGGCACCCGCTCCTCATCGATACGACCCCCACACCCCCCGTGGTATGATGTTGAATGTCGCTCTCTTCGTCAGCTTGTCACCCATGCCCGCACTCACGATCCTCATCTCCTCCACTCCGCCAGGCGCTCTTACCGTCGCACACTCCACCGAAAAAAGCATATATATGATGACTCCGAAGGAACGCGTCTTGTTGATCTTCTCTTCAGTTCCTCTTCAGGCGCCTTTTGGCGTGAGTTTATCCCTCGTGCTCCACCACCCCTCCTGGATGACCTTCGCATATGGACCGAATACGCTACCAAACTATATACCATACCCACTGACGCACCCATCTCTATCTCCCCACGCCCCTCTGAGTTCACCTTCTTCACATCTGACATGGTACTTACGGCCATCAAGAGAATGAAGTCCCATAAAGCAAGAGATATCGAAGACCTTGAATCTGAACTCCTAACCCATGCTTCCGACCTCCTTGCTCCCACACTAGCCACTCTCCTCAATTCCGCCGTTGTCTCTGGTTTCCCCTCATCCTGGTGCACCAACATCATCCACCCTATTCATAAAAATGGTGATCCCATGATCCCTGGTAATTACCGCACCATCATGATCGGACATGTTCTCATGAAGCTCTATGGTACCATACTCCAGTCTGCAGCGAGTTCAGAGGCGGAAGCTCGGAGATTACATGCATTGGGGCAAGCAGGTTTCCGATCTCATTATTCTGCCACTGACCATATTTTTACACTTCAAGCCTTGATCGAGGAAGCTAAGTACAGGAAAGAGAGGGTTTATTGCTGTTTTGTAGATTTCAGGAAGGCCTTTGATTCTGTACCACGCTCCCTGCTCATTCAGAGACTTCGTGACCTTGGTTTCTCCACAGATATTGTTTTAGCAGTGATGGCTCTTTATGAGAAGGTCTTGGGATGTTTCCGACATAGCAGTGGCTTATCTGATCACATTTGGAGCACCATTGGGGTGAAACAGGGGTGCTCTCTTTCACCGGTTCTCTTTGGATTGTATATTGATGAGTTAGAGCGAGTCATCTCACAGTGTGGCGGGGGTGGCTGTAGACTTGGCACCATTCTGATTGCTATTCTCCTTTATGCGGATGATGTAGTACTAGTATCCCTGACCAGAGAGGGTTTGCAGAGGCAGCTGGATTGTTTACAGGGATTTTGTACCAGATGGGGGTTGGGGTGAACACTGCGAAGACCAAGGTTATGGTCTTCAACACTTCTCGAGCCTTCATGCAGCGCCAGGAGCTCATCCTAGATGGACAGGCCTTAGAGGTAGTTTCCTCTTATACCTATTTGGGGATACTCTTCTCTGGTCCTACCTTCAGCATGCGGCAATGTAATAGATCCTAACACCACAGTAGGGCAAATACTAACTGATCCACCCAACCTTGCCTACTCCCTGATATAGAGTAAGCCCCTCCTAGCCCAGTGTGAGGACTGGTAGCATGCAACTGCCAAGTGTCGGCCATGTGGCACTGACGTGGCCGACTGCACGTCGGGACCCAACTGGTGGCCCTATCCTGCTGATAGGGTCCCTAGGCTGTGTTAGGCCCGCCATAGCTATGGACCGTGCTGGGGCACACTACTCACACTGTCTTGCCCTGTTGGTCATGTACACTGGACACGACCCTGACTGTGGTATCTGACCTATCTGTGTTCTCTAGGGTTTGGCACTGGTTACGAGCTCGTAACACTCCCTCCCCCTTAAGAATCGTCTTGGTCCTCTAAGACAAAGTTTGGAAAAATCTTGCGAAGGACGCTGCCTCTTTCCCAAGTGGCATTCTCAACAGGCTGATCATTCCACTTAACCAGATATTCTCGGTATAGAGTATGACGAGTCTGCGTCTCTCTACTATCAAGAATTTCCTCTGGTTCATGTGGAGGTTGTTGAGGATCCAATGGGAGAACTAGAACACTGTCCCCTACCAGATTATCTGATCTGGTTAAGGCTTTTCGTAACTGACTTACATGAAAAACTGGAAAAACCTTACTGCTGTGTGGGAGTTCTAGTTCATAGGTGACCTCGCCTAGTCTCCTACTGATGGTAAAGGGACCACAATACCTTGGAGACAACTTAGCACACACTCCTGATTTGAGGGTTTTAGAGTCAACTGGGACTCTCAAGTAGACTTTCTCACCAGTGGAGAACTGCACATCCCGTCTGTGTGGATCTGCATAATGCCTGGCTCGATCCTGGGATTGTCTAATGCTACGCTTAGCATGTTCTATCATCTGGTTTAGGTCTTCTAAAAAGTTTCTGGCTGCTTCAACTTTTTCTTGTTTAAACCCTACAGCTGTGGGTGAGCGTGGCTGAAAACCGTACATCAGCATAAATGGGCTGTATCCCGTAGCTGAATGTTTGGTACTGTTGTAAGCAAACTCTAATATCGAGAGATACTCCTCCCAATTAGTCTGCCTCTTGCTGACGTATGCACGAAGCATATCCTCCAGCACTTGATTTACCCTTTCTGTTTGACCGTCCGTCTGTGGATGGTCGGTGGTACTCATATTAAGTTTAGTATGGAGATGATGGAATACTGCCTTCCAAAAATTTCCAGTAAACTTACTGTCCCGGTCGCTGACTATGCCGGAAGGTAGACCGTACAATTTAAATAGCCCGTCTACAAACAACCTCGCTAACTCTGGAGCTCTAACGGTTGTTTTGGTCGGAATAAAATGAGCCATTTTGGTCAGACGGTCAACTGTGACCCATATAGCGTCATTACCCTTTTGGGTTTTAGGCAGGCCTACTATAAAATCCATGGAGATACTCTCCCATTTACCAGCTGGTATTTCGAAGGGATGCAACAACCCTCCTGCCTTTAAACGCTCTGCTTTATTTACTTGACATTTCTGGCAACTGGTTACATACTGGTGGACGTCCTTTTTCATACTGGGCCAGAAAAATTGCCTACGAAGAAGCTCATAGGTCTTCTGTATGCCTGGGTGTCCCGCGCTAGGATTGTCATGACATTCATATAGGACCTGCTGCCTATAATCCTCTGAATTGGGGACACATACTCTATCTCTATAGAGCAAGTACTCATCCTGAATGGAATACTGTTTCCATTTGAATCCTTGAGTCAACTGACCCTCAACCACTGGGGTTTGCTTGGGTAATACAGGCTCAGAATCCTCAACGTCATCTGACGACGTATACTCGGACTCATTATCATCCTCAACGGAAGCTGCCGTATTCTTGGATGAACTGGCACCAGCCCCGGGAACTGGTTCTGGAGTCTGTAACTGTCTGTTCTGGACTGAGTTCCAGATAATAGAGAAGAATGCATCATGCTGGCATTTCCCTCTCAAGGACTCGAGTAACTCATTACGAATCTGAGTAAAACTCAGCTCGTTTATCATAGGCATTCTGCTAAGGGCATCTGCTACTGTATTGAATTTTCCACGCCTATATCTGATAGACATGTCAAACTCTTGCATCAACTCTGCCCAACGAGCTTTCCGACCTCTAAGCTCAGGTTGATTGCAAAGGTATCTGAGACTCTCATGGTCTGTCAGGACCTCAAAGTTGGCACCATACAAATAATGCCTCCAAGTCTTAAGGGCATGGACTATAGAAAAGAGTTCCTTTTCATAGGCACTATACCTAGTCTGTGCTGGCTCGAGTTTTTTACTCTCGAAGGCAACTGGTCGTCCACCCTGAGTTAGCACAGCACCTACTGCAAAGTCGCTAGCATCTGTTTCGACCACAAATGGCTGATTGGGGTCGACGACCTTTAAAACTGGTGCTGTAGCTAAGGCTGTTTTGAGAGCATCAAAGCTCTCCTGTTGTGCGGACTCCCAAATGAACTCCTTTCCCTTCCCTTTAAGGAGATTTGTCATAGGGACTGCTATCTGAGCATATTCCTTGACAAATCGTCTGTAATATCCCGCCAGACCAAGAAAGATTTGAAGTTCCAAAATATTTTGAGGTCTCAGCCAACTGAGTATGGCTTTAACCTTATTTGGGTCCATCTTAATCCCATCTGAAGAGATAATGTGACCCAAATATGCTACTTCTTCAACGAAGAATTCACACTTGGATTGTTTAGCATAAAGCTTATGCTTTCTGAGCAGTCGAAACACCTTTCTGAGGTGTTTTAGATGCTCCTTCCTGGTTTTGCTGTAAACGAGGATGTCATCTAAAAATACGACTACAAATTTACCCAAGTATGGTCTGAGGACACTGTTCATCAAGGTCATAAAGGTAGCTGGAGCATTTGTGAGCCCAAATGGCATCACCTTAAACTCATAATGACCGTGACGAGTCCTAAAAGCTGTTTTCGAGACATCTTCCGATTTTATACGGACTTGATGATATCCCGATCTGAGGTCTATTTTACTGAAAAACTTAGCCCCGTCGAGTTGATCAAACAACTCGTCTGCCCGAGGCATAGGGTATTTATTCTTAATTGTGACTTTATTGAGGGCTCTGTAATCTACGCAAAGACGCATAGACCCCTCCTTCTTTTTCACCATACTGGTGAGGCCCATGGTGAACTACTGGTCTGAATTTGGCCTTTCCCAAGATAGTCTGTTAACTGCCTAGTTATTTCTTCATCCTCTGTTCGGCTGACCCGATACGGAGGTTTAGAAACAGGTGCTGTACCTGGTACTAGGTTTATTACATGATCTACCTCTCTGCTAGGTGGTAAACCATGTGGCAAATCTTCAGGAAAAACATCTTTAAATTTAGACAATAAAGTTTCTAATTTACTAATTTTCTGCTGAATAGAACTGGAAATAGAAACTTCAGGAATAAACTGAAAGTCACATAAGAATACCTGATGGTCTTCGTCTCCGATTAGCTGACAGAGCTCTGAACTGCAGACCATAGGGTTGTTGGGAACATCATGCTCCCCATGCAACTGGATCTCTCGGCCTTTATACTGAAAGCTGAGGGTGTTCTCCTGATAGTTTCTGTGGAGGGAAGGTCCTAAACTGTAGAGCCAATCTCTCCCGAGAACAATGTCTGTTCGATCCAGGTGCATTATCTGAAAGTTTATTTGATCTTGGTACCCCTGAATACCAAGATTTAACTTACTTACCATAGTTTCCCATATTTTTTTATCTTCACCCTTAGCTAATGAAACTATGTACCTATGCTGACTAGGTACTTCTGGTAGTTTAAGCTTTTTAACCAGGGTGTGGTTGATGAAATTATGGGTTGCCCCATCATCAACCATGACTCTTACTGACTGGTTACCAACTTTCCCATGCATACGTACTAGGTCATGCGGCCCAAAGCTGAAGGGTCTCGCTAGCATTGCAGAGGTCAGCTGGCAACAGTGTTCATGATCTTCATGATACACTTTGATCTCGGAAGCTGCCGAGTCACTGGGGAAACATACAGTCTGAACAAGATGAACTTGTTTTTTATCTTTCTTATCTTTTTTAGTGAAAGGCCCCTTGGGACACTGTCTGACTGTGTGTCCCTTGCCCATACACACAAAGCACAAACGTTCTTGTTTGGCTTTCTCAAAATCATCTGGTTTTAAGGGCTGTATGAGTGAAGGGCGTTTCTGAGGAGCTTCACCTTTAAATTTATCTTCTTTCTTTCTTTTTAAAAATTTCTTTTTAAATTGAAAGTCTTTCTGAGGAAGCTGCTCAGAAAGTGGTTGCTGTCTCGCTCTCTTCCTACCCACTGAATCATCATAGATTTGAGCATATCTGAGAGCTTGCTCAAGGGTAGTAGGCGAGTTTCTCTGGACCTCTACTTTATATTCATCTTTGAGGCCACGGACAAATCCTCTGATTTTTTGATAGTCATCCATATTTTTAATCTTTAAAATTGCCTCTCGATACTGCGAGATATATTGGATGAGGGACTTGTCCATTACTGTTCTTTCCCAGGCTTCCCAGGCTCTATCAAGTTCATTCTCTGGTAGAAATTCTCTTAGGAAAGCTTCTTCAAAAGCTTTCCATGACCGGGGAGTCTGCCCAGTCTCCTGGAGATTTAACCACCACTTATAGGCCATAGGCCCTAAAGAAAGACTGGCCTCAATTGCTTGCAAATGGTCAGGGGTCTGTTTAAGAGCATGAATGTTCTTCCATTTGCTGAGGAAGGTTTGTAGAATATCTGCATTTCTATCCTTCTCTTCCCCATTAAAAGTAGGAGGCTTTAAATCTTTAAAAACACTGGGGTGAGACCGTAAAGTCTCACCCGAAACTGATGGAAGTGGAGAAGGGGATAACTGAGAAGTGGAGGGAAGGCTTCCTTTCGCGGAACTCAAAATCAAGTTTTTGAGTTCAGCGAACGAGTCGTCCACACTGGACTTGAAATTGGCTAATGCCAGTTTCAGTTCATCCACCTCTGTTACCAATTGGAGGAACTGCTCCTTGGTAACCAGTTCGTCGAGTTCTTCGGCGAACTGTTCCTGTTCTTCTACTTCCATAGGTTCCTTCCCTTTTCTGTAAGCCAAGGCTTCTGTTTCAAGTTCGTCGAAGCCTCTCTCCTGGGGTTGATCAGGTCCCTGAGGAGTGGTCATCTTCGAAACTGAAAGAGAGGTACCTTAACTTCTGAAGGAAAAAAGTCTAAAAGACTAATTTACAACTGTACAAGGGAAAGGAAAGATGACTTAGCTGTTTCTGAGGACTGTACTTCCAAAGAAAGAATGAAGAGGAACCCTTTCAGCTCTTTTCCCCAAGATTTCAGACCTGCTGTTCCGAAAAATGCCAGTTTGAGGCTTCAAAACGGTACTAAATTTCCCAGTTTTTTGAGGATAGTAGCTCGCTGGTCTGATTGCAATCCAACTTGTCCACAAAAAGGCAAATCTGAAGTCCAAAAACCCTTCTGAGTTCTGAAATTTCAGAAGTCTCCTACTCGCTAATCTGGTAGGAATCCTCTTGCTCCAAATCTCTGACGTTGGGGCCCAAAAACTTGTTGAAAAACCAGATTTTCAGAAGCACTGGCAGCGCTGGCCCTGCTCCTCTTTTTTGGCTTCCAACTCGCTGAGAACCAGTGACTTTTTCCCTGGAAATCGGATGTAGGTCTCTGACTGTACAGCGATGGAGGTGCTGGCTTCTTCCTACTGTAATTTCGCTGGGAAAACTATAGAGAATCCTCTGAACTCAGTGAGAAACAGCTGTTTTTTCAGCGAGTTACCTACACTTGGAATCTAACTCCTTGCTACTGTGATTTCTCAGTGGAAATCAGAAGTTTGAAGGCTGCTCCTACAGCGATCCTCCTCCTCTATTCCTCTCTGAGAATCTGAGAAACACTTCCTATCTTCTGATAGCTTTCTCTACTGCTGTCCTAAACTCCCTAGGATGGAGATGGCTCTGATACCAGTGTAATAGATCCTAACACCACAGTAGGGCAAACACTAACTGATCCACCCAACCTTGCCTACTCCCTGATATAGAGTAAGCCCCTCCTAGCCCAGTGTGAGGACTGGTAGCATGCAACTGCCAAGTGTCGGCCATGTGGCACTGACGTGGCCGACTGCACGTCGGGACCCAACTGGTGGCCCTATCCTGCTGACAGGGTCCCTAGGCTGTGTTAGGCCCGCCATAGCTATGGACCGTGCTGGGGCACACTACTCACACTGTCTTGCCCTGTTGGTCATGTACACTGGACACGACCCTGACTGTGGTATCTGACCTATCTGTGTTCTCTAGGGTTTGGCACTGGTTACGAGCTCGTAACAGGCAAGCTGCCACCACCCGACTTGGGAAGGGGCATTCCTCTCTTGTTCAGCTTGAGCGGTTCTGTTTCAGGAAGCTCATCCGAGATGTTCGCAGTAAGTGTAGACTCTTTGATACTATTGTCACCCCCACAGCCTTATATGCAGCAGAGACATGGTGCACCGGCCTCCCTTCATCACATTGGGCCAGCATTTCACGATTGCAGACCACCATGTTAGCCCGTATGATTCGGGCGAAGCCCTCGGTTCCACATGAGATCCTTCTTGCAGAGTTTGCCGTTCCACCCATTCAGATATATGCCGCGTTTCAGCTTATCACATACATTCAAAGAATCCAGGCTCTGCCCGATGAGGATATGAGATATACATAGACAGCACTGGTCTCCTCACACTTTCTTCATGACCAGGGCTATCGACTATCGTGGTTCTCTCAAGCATCCCATTTCCTCCTTGAGTCATTTGGTATCTCCATTACAGAGCTCCCCTCAGGTACTCATCAGTATATTAGGCGCATCTTATATCGGGCATATCTCGACCGTACTTGGGGGCGACAGCTTGGGGTGAAACCCGGCTACTACTGGACTCATTTTATTGAGCTTGACATAGCAGGGGTCCCGGTCTTACCGCATTATTTGGACTCGAGACTATCACATTGCCTCAGATTTACATTGGGACAGCTCCGTGAATCATCACATCAGTTGGCTATTGAGACTGGTAGATTCCAGGGTACCCCGAGAGAGGAGCGGATTTGCCAGTTATGCTCTTTAGAGGAGGTGGAGTCAGAGGAGCACTTTATCTTTAGGTGCCCGGTATATTACGAGATCAGAGGGAGATACCACTGTTTGTTCCGAGACACACCTGTCACCTTACGATCGCTCATAGCTTATGAGGATTCCCGATGCGCGGCACTCATGATACGAGAGATGTTTATACTACGACAGTTTTTGTATTAGATAGCCCAGCCGAGTCAGGTTTCTCAGCCTCAGATCACTTCTTTCTTCTCCAAGAGGAGAGGACGTTTTGATGACGGTGACGATGATGATGATGACCTACTTGCCCACAGAGACCAGAGACAGCGTCCCACACATACCCATGTTGCAGCACGAGCTACTCGACCTATCACGAGGAGACCTCTTCATCCTCTTAGACGACGTCAGAGACCACCAGTGGCCCTTCATGCCACAGGCGTCGTATTACATCCTTCTATATCATCAGCACCAGCAGGACAGGACTAGATGATAGCGTCATATCTCACTCATGACTGTTAGCAGTATACTTGCTCCCACATGTTTCTAATAGCATCACATCTATTTCAGTTTATAGCTTTAGCTCTAGATTGCTACTTTGTTACTGTTTTGGAGACGTTTCATACGCTCCTATGGTTACCACATACTTGACATGTACATTTACTAGTCTTATATGCCTTTTGGCATGGAAAAGACATTAATGAAGCTTTCTTTCTTTCTTTCTTTCTTTCTCTGGGGAGGCTAGCCCCGCTGCCCACCCCCCTTTGTTTCCATCCGCCTCCATTGCAGGTAGGCCAAAGCAACCATTCTCTATAAGAGCAGCGACGCAACGTTGTTGTTGCTCCCACGCAGCAACAAAACTTCTATGCTGCTACCAATGTTTCATGGGTCCGTTTCATACGTTGTTTCGAAACGCTTATGAAACGGGAGGGTCAGGTTCAGGAAAATTTTTTAGGTTTTTTTTTTGTATATGTGTTTTTATGGGTTTAGACATGTCATAGAAAGACTAGTACCAAGTAGATACATCCAATTTCATGAGAATGCTCTCGAGAATGCAATTTGAAGAGGATAAATTGTGTATGGTCACTCTCCTCAATCAAAACGATTTGCATTTTTTTAACAGGCGTTTTGAACGTAAGAAACGCGTTTCGAAACGGATCCATTTCGAACGGGGCGTTTCAAACGCGTCTCTTTGTTTGAAATGCGTTTCGATGAAACATTGGCTGCTACGAATATAGCAATGTAGCAGCAATTTGTTATTGTTGCAACTTCATTGCAGCATGAAGATCATCTGGGAGAAGGAGCTCCCCCTCCTCCCCTACCTCCATTCCACCTTCAGATTTTCCTACAACCATTCCCATTTCTCCCTCAAACCCTATTTTACATAGCAATGAACCCAATACTGCTCTTCCCTTAACCCCTTATCAAGAACCAATGCCTCCATCACTCTTTCTGATGATCTTTACGCTCCATTAAGATACTATAAGAGTATTCCAACTTCTTGCCAAGAACTCATTTAGAAAATTGCAAATATCAAATGTCAAGCATCCTCCCAAATAGATACTTCAACTAAAGTCCAACTCAAAAGCAAAGTGGAGCAATATCATACGTTCTTAAAGAAAGCAACGTCGAACTTCACCATAAAGTTGCTCATTCATGGGCAATCATCCTTAACTGTCCAATTAAACCGAATGCTCTAGTTTCTTTTATTGTTGCTATACACTTGTTGAGAGCCAGTTGAAAGAGCAAAAGGCCCTCAATATTCATGTAAGGGGTAACCCTGATTGTCAAGATGCTTTTGGGAAAGCCATAAAGTTTTTGGAAGATAATCACCAACATTGACACTGTGGCAATGTGTCCTAGCATTGCCAATAGACTATCAGAACGTATGCACGTAAAGGAGCTTATTTGGATTGCGAAAGCTTACAATTTAAAGTTTCCTTCCTATTTGGAATCAGTCGAATCGGCCTATTTGACCTTTCCGAATCGGTTTTAGGGTTTAAAAACTCAAATTTTTAGAAAAGCCAAGAACATAGTTGCATGATGCAGCGATGGTAAGCACTAAAGATTCCAAATTCCATAACATAACTCACTTGATACGTGTTTAATGTTACATGACACCTGTGACCTATATTATGTATACTTTCAACGTTCGAACCATAATTGCACAGAAACGTGTTTCTGGGCAAATGTGTTTTTGAAACCGCGTTTCTCAAAAACACGTTTTTGGCATAGAAATGTGATTAAAAAAAACAGATTACATATTCTTTTTAACCCCCTCCTCGCGGCCAGAAACGCGCCCAGCCGTGGAGGAGGCAAATTTTTTTTACAGTGGGCTATCGGACTTGGATGAGGGCGTGTGAATAGTCGGCAGGCATCTGCTCAGCAATACGGTGGTGCACACGGTGCCAGGGGGATCTGAGCTTCGTGGGGAGCGAAACCATCGATTTCTGATTTTTGGTAAGTGTAGGCATGATTTTTTGCAAGTGTTGACATGCCATTTTCACAAAATGACTTGTAGGCATCCAATTGAGGTGATATCTGATCCTAGAATGCATTTCCACATGCCTGTAGAGACTCTCGTGACCTCCGTTTTGGCCATCTTCGTCCGTATCACAAATATCAATTTCCATGCCCTAATTCCATGTGTTTTAGGGTTTAGGCGTGGAGCCTCGTGTAAGCATCTGCCTAGGGCAGGGTTCAGGCCTACATTGCATTTCTTTACTCCTGCACGGACTCACACGCTAACAACATTTGCCCGTTATTGCTCGTACTGAAATAATTCGATCCCATGTGTTTTTTGGCACTTGCTCTGATAGTATGAATTGGAATGATTGTGATGTATGCTTTGATGTTTTGAGCTCTATTTTAGCCTGGTAATGTTGTTCAATGCAGTGTATTTTCTTTTACTGAACGTTTGCTTGCTTATTTTCGTTTGCAAGTTTGATCCCGTGTTGACACGATGCCGGTGCGGGGCCAAGGCCTTTGGGCCGACCGAGGTTGATCTTACAGAGGGGGATGTGGCTACACACCATGGCACAGGAGTCCGCAGATGGAGATGCTTGTGGTGGGCTCTTCACAGGATCACTCACCAGGGTTAGGGCTCACTTACTGCTGCTCAGAGGGCCAGATGGGCGGGCATTGGGCATATTTGATTGCCCTAGGATTTCTGATGAGGAGGTGCAGAGGTTGATGGACATGTACGGGCCCGATGGGACATCCACCCACCCACCCAGTGAGACCATCACAGGGTTCTGGACAGGGATAGGTAGCAGAGGCGAGGCTGGGCTCACAGGCAGGTAGGGCCTACTACGGGTGCATGGCCTAGTACATCACGAGCAGGGCATGTTACATGTGCAGGGCCTAGTATAACACGTTCTGGGCATGGTTTAGGTACAGTGCATGGTCCAGGCGAGGGCACTCTAGTTCCATCCGCAGCAGCAGGGCCTAGATCAGAGTCACGAGCATTTGTTGAGCTTGTTGGATCAATGGCAACGGGTCCTTCTCGTCCCTTCTCTTCTTCGACAGCATATGCACCACATGCTACGACAGGTCCTACCAGAGAGAGTGACACACCTCCAGGACGATCAGACACCACCCATCCATTGGGCGTGCTAGACCATGAGCGCCATATGTACAACAGAGAGGGGTTAGGCCCATAGAACAAACTCTTGATCGATGCGGGTGGCAGAGAGAGCAACAGGCCCGGTGCACTCGACTTGTTGGTCAGTTCTTTTACGAGTGTGACATTCCTTTTGTTCTTGCTGACACTTGGGTGTTCAGGAGCTCTACACGTAGATTGCAGCAGTGGATGCTACATGGAGGCCTCCAGGCACTGCGAGGCAAGATGCTTCATCAAAAGGAGGAGACCATCACGCGGGAGCTGAGTTCCATTCGCTCAGCTTGGCAGACGTAAGTACTTTGTCTCCATATACTTTGCATGTGTTTCATTTGCTAGTAGCGCAATTTTTGCATGTGGCTAATGGGTGTTTTGTGGCAGATATGGATGCACGATATCGAATGATGGTTGCCTGCTTGGCACAATCTTCCTGCATGGCGTGGATGCCACTCGAGGTGGTGGAGCCATCACAGCCGACTTCATATGGGAGGCTGTGAGAGATGTGATTGCTGACATTGGGGTGGAGCACGTGGTTCCGGTTGTCACAGACAACGCCACGAACTCTAAGCAGATGGGAGAGTTTATGATGAGGGAGCACCCCAACATTGTGTGGACATCGTGTGCTGCACACTGCATAGACTTGCTCATTTATGACCTATGTGCACTCAGAGAGGTATAATTTTTCCATTTGCTATGCTATCTTCCTTGACGCTTGCTCCATGCTACTAAACACATCTCAACTGTTGTCTAAACTTTTTACTGGATGTCTGTGTTGCAGATCACTTCTACGGCCATGCGCGTGGTCACTTTCGTCACCAGGAAGAAGCGCGTGTTGGCCCTATTCCGGACCTTCTCGTCACTAAACCTGAAGAAGCCAGCACCCACCCACTTTGCGTATTATTTCTTGGTGCTAGAGCGATTGATAGCAGTAAAGGACACACTGCGGCAGATGGTTTCTAGCAAGGCCTTCGGGAACTTTAGAGGCATTAGCGCAGATGCAACATTTTTCCAAGCCACTGTGTTTGGGGATAAGTTCTGGACACATGCAGAGGAGCTTGTGGGGGTCTTTCAACCCATTTTCTTTGTGTTGCGCTTGGTAGACCGTGAGGGGTGCACTCTCGGTCTCATTTACGAGTCCATGGATCACATCGGTGAGGCGATTCAGACGTCGGCCTTGGAAGAGGACTACTTCCACCGACCCATCCACGTC
Source organism: Diphasiastrum complanatum (assembly GCA_029204225.1). NCBI lineage: Eukaryota > Viridiplantae > Streptophyta > Lycopodiopsida > Lycopodiales > Lycopodiaceae > Diphasiastrum > Diphasiastrum complanatum. The sequence continues at coordinate 27,483,467 of CM055099.1, forward strand.
GTAGCCCACATGTTGAAGCCCTTGTGGCGCTCTACTCGGGATTTGGACGATCGTTTCTGCACCGGGGATGGGTGGAGTACACTGAGCGCGTATGGCCACCATGTATATGTGAGAAATCACTTGGTAGTCTTAACACTATAGTAGTGTACTCATTGTTAGTGTGTGGATTCAGTGGACTTATGCGTGCCATGTTTCTTTTGCCAGCAGGTCCGATGCTCAGGAACATAGCACGCCAGCTGATCACCTTTGAGTGCTTCCAGTTTCCTTTTGATGGAGAGCAGTGTCGGCTGAGGGAGGGGGCCTGTTAGGTGGTGGAGCATAGAGAGTTCTATAGACAGGCACAGGTTGACACACGGGCTTTACAACGACAAAGGAGGACAGAGAGGGTGCGGGAGAGGGCTGAGGAGGGAGATGATGAGGGCTTGGAGGGTGGAGAGGAGCTTGAGGCTGATTATGAGGAGGAGGAGGAGTGGGTTGAGGGGGATACTGAGGAGGAGGAGATGGGGGCAGAGGCACAGGGGGATGACCTGGTTGACCAGTTGGTGGACCTTGATGTGGAGACACAGGAGGAGCCAACCATTCCTTCACATAGGCCTAGAGGGAGACCTAGAGGTTCTGGGAGGGGGGGTTTGAGTCACCTTGTGTAGACAGGAGTGGCCGTCGGCCAGACATCATGACAGTGGGTAGGGCCATCCCAGGGTGTAGGATCACAACAACTAGACACACAGACATGCATGCATAGACAGAGGGGTGGGGGCAGCCGAAGGGGGGATAGAGGAGGGGAGAGAGGCAAAGGTAGAGGCAGGGGGAGGACGCAGAGCCAGAGCACACAATAGAGAGCCAAAATAGTGCGAATTTGGTTAAATTTGCTAGCCAGAGCACGCAGCAGAGCCAGGGCCACACCATGGCGTATGGTTCCCTCCGATTCATCTGCAGACCCTTGGGATCAACAGACAAGCACAGACTCAGAGGATTTTGACTATCATGACTCCGACGAGTCTTAGTTGTATAGTTTTCATTATGTTCATCGAACATCATTGTACCCCATTTTGGTGCCATGTGCCCGATATTATACATTATGATGATCCTATTCACAACAGTGCCATGATTTAGTATGGTTGTTTACGGGTTATGGTTGAAGAGAGAGAGAGAGAGAGAGAGAGAGAGAGAGAGAGAGAGAGAGAGAGAGAGAGAGAGAGAGAGAGAGAGAGAGAGAGAGAGAGAGGATATCCTATTGACATTCTAATTTTTTTAATAAATTCGAAAGCATAAATCTAGGAGTTAAAGCACCTGAACTGGACCATCTTGTACCCGAAACATTCGGCAAACTATACAGATGTAATGCTTTTAATTAGAGCTTTCAGCTGATACCCATATTGCCCAAAAAAAAATCAAAAGAAAAAAAACACGTTTCTGTGAAACTCTACCAAAATCCAGAAACGCAGTGCAACTATGGTTTGAACTTTAAGATAATAACATGAAAGTGAGATCAAATCATAGATGAATCATGAAACAAATAACAATGAAAATATAAAGGTATGAACAAAACATTCAAATTTGAGCATTCCAATTTGAACAAATAACCATCTAGCTTCCAATTTGAACATTACACAATTTTTTGGCGTGAGTTTATCCATCAGGCCCCACCACCTCCCCTGGATGACCTCCGCATATCGACCGACTATGCTACTAGCCAATACACCATACCCACATACTCACCCATCTCTATTTCTCTTTAATATTTTATGTTTCTCATGCTAAACATAGCTTTTTCTTTTTCAGTCTCCCGAAGATAAGAAAAACACAGTCCTTCCAGAGCAATTCAAAAGACATATTCTGAAGGCAAAAGCAGAAAAAAGGTCAGTGTTTACTTTATTCACCTATGATATGGTCCTTACGGTTGAAGTCCCACAAGGCTAGAGACATCGAGGACCTTGGATCCAAACTCTTGGTTCATGTTGTCGACCTACTTGCTCCCACACTAGCCAATCTCCTCAATTCCGCAGTTGTTTCTGGATTCCCATTATCTTGGAGCACCAACATCATCCACCCTAATCATAGAAATGGTGACCCCATGATTCCTGCTAACTATCGCACTATCATGGTTAGGCATGTTCTCGTGAAGCTATATGGTACCATACTTCAATTTGAAGTGAGTTCAGAGGCGGAATCCAGAAGATTACATGCTTTGGGCCAGGTAGGGTTCCGACCCAACTATTCTACCATGGACCATATCTTCACTCTTCGAGCTTTGTTTGAGGAAGCCAAGCACATGACAAAGAAGGTTAATTGTTATCTTGCTTATTCAGAGACTTCGCGACCTTGGCTTCTCCATTGATATCATTTTGGTTGTGATGGCTCTTTATGAGAGAGTCTTGGGTTGTTTTCGACATGGCAGTGGTATTTTTGAGCACATTTGGAGCACCATTGGGGTCTATTCTCTTTCCCGAGTTCTTTTTGGATTATGCATTAATGACCTAGAGAGGGTCATCTCACAGTGCGGTGGATCTGGTTGCAAACCTAGCGATATTTTGATTGCCATTCTTCTTTATGTCGATGATGTGGTACTAGTCTCCCTGACAAAAGTGGGGTAGAGAGGCTGTTGGATTGTTTATAGGCCCTTTTTTACTCGATGGGGTTTCGCGGTGAACATTGCAAAGACCAAGGTTATGGTCTTCAAAACTTCTAGAGTTTCATGCGACGACAAGAGCTCATTCTTGATGGACAACCTCTAGAGGTAGTTTCTTCACACACTTACTTGGGGATACTTTTCTCTGGCCCTACATTCAGCATGCCATAGGCAGTCATCGCTCAACTTGGGAAGGGACATGCCTCCCTTGTTCAACTAGAGCGGTTTTGCCACCGGATGTCCATTCATGATGCTCAGAGTGTCACCCCCACAGCCTATGCAGCAAGGACATTATGCACAGTCACATTGGGCCAGTATTTTGAGATTACAGACTACCATGTTAGCTCATATGATTCGGGCAAAGCCCTATAGGCTATGTTCCACACGAGATCCTCCTTTCCAAGTTTGTTGTTCCACCTACACAAATAGATGCAATTTTCCAAATTTTTGCATATATTCAGAGAGTTCAGGGGCTTCCTGATGTAGAGGGGAGATATACACAGATAGCATTGTCCTCCTCACATTCTCTTCATTATGTTGAAATTTCCTCACCTACCTTCAAATCCTATTTTCTAGATCCACACAATGACAATGCAAATAGGATAGAATAGTAGTTTCTCCTGTCCTGTCACACGGTAGTTTGTTCCCAAGGGAGGAATGCCTATTATCAAGAATGCAAGCTTTACAATGAGACCCTATCTGTAACCAAGCATAATCGTAATTCATCCACAAATGAAAGCTCTCTCTCTCTCTCTCTCTCTCATAAAGATGCAACAAATACAAAATCCAATAATCATAAAATAGCAATAACATCAAAATTTAAATAACATGAGAGAGATGAAGGAGAAGGAGAAGGAGAAGCAAGGACATCCAATTGCCAAAATTGTGGACTCTCCACCTTTCTTTAATTGAATATAAGAATAAAGTACATTGAGCCACTATTCATAGTGGAGAATGAGGCAAATGGTTCTATTGGCTAGTCCCCAATTTCTACCTCCCTACACATTTAAATCTCAAAATAGTTGGGAAACACCTTTTATTCGTCTAACTTGAATTTTAGGCCTCTAATTTGATTTGATTCCGCAATGGCCTTAAATTCACTTTTATTGCTAACTAACAGATGGATTAGTTATGGTCTCATTGTGTTCGACTTACACATGCAGGGGGGTGGGTTGCCAGAGCCTTTGCACTTTTTTCTAATTATTATGCACTATATACATGGATTCCAACCAAATGCCCAACATTGCATAATCCTACACTTATCTAAAGGTGATCTTTACTGGCCCTATATTTGGTACGAGACAGGCAGCTACCACTAGACTTGGGGAGGTGCAGGCTTCCCTTGAGGTCCTATTTTGGGAGGTTTATTCGAGATGCCCCAAGTGTGTGTTGGCTTTTGATAGCATTGCTACCCCCATAGCCTTATATTCAACAGAGACAAAGTTTACGATTCTCACTGACTTTATCTAATTGAGCCAGTACTTCATGCTTACAAACTCTTATGTCATCACGTATGATGCGTCCCATATCAAGTCATTCTGGCAGAGTTTGCAACCCCACCTCTATAGCTTGATGCCATCTTTCAGCTTCACACATATATTTAGCAAGTCGGGTTGTTCTCCATAGATGAGCAAAGATACACACAAGCAATATTTATCTCATCTCAACACCTTCATAGTTAGGGTTATTGACTATCATGGTTATTAGGGACCCAACTCCCTTGGGTCGCAAACCCAAGTTGAAACCGAATGATGACTGGGCCCGTTGACTTGACCAGTGACTTGTGGACCTGCATGGTCGCCACGTGTCAAGTTCTAGGATGTGTGCTAGGCTTGGAGACTCATACCTTGGAGGTATACAAGGAGGAGAGGTCTCTTAATCCATTCATTCTATCTACCTAGGAGGTGGTGGATGGAGAGCGCTTGTGCACAGCCAAGAGGAGTACTAGCCTGAGGTAGGAGATGGCTGATGGCCTGGGCAGTGGTACGAGACACTGTCAGGGTTGGAGGTCGGATCTTGCTTGTTACAGGTCACTGGCCAGGGCACGGAGGGTGGACCCGAATTTGTTCCTACGGCGGGGTGGATCGTGAGCGTTCGGTTTCGTTGATGACCGGCAGTTGGCGGTTTAGGGTTTTGAGATTGTAACAGATGCTATCAAAGTCACCTTAATGCGTGTACAGGTCTGATCGATTCATCTCACAGGACGGTATGTTTTTTAAGGCTTTGGAACCTTGTTTTTTTATGAATTGTTGTCTTTTAAAAAAAAAAATTCCGAAACCTTGGATTTGGGTTTTTCTTTAAAAAAATTTTCTCGCAGGCGCCGGCTGGCAGCGGCACAGCCTGCGCACTCGCGGGACCAGCGGACAGGTTCGTGCGGCCAGCGGACAGGCCTGCGCGACCTGTGCAGGGTCCGCGAGACCTCCGCTGGGTCTGCACATTGCCCGTGTGGGTCTGTGGCGGCCTGCTGTGCCCGCCGAAATTTTTTTTAAGGGGAGGGGGTGGCCTAGCTGGCCCATCCTTGTGGCAGCCACCTGTGTTTTTCAAAATCCAAGTACCAATCTCATATACAGCTTGTGTATTGGTTGTCTCTTTGTAGATTGGTGGGTAGTATCTCCTTGCATGAATAAGTGAATGCTTGGAAGAGTGGGGGATGGTGGAAAGCCATGCTTCCTCTTGCTCTTCTCATTTGTTCTTTCAATTCTCAGGATTCTCTTATGTTGTGGCAGCCATGGACAATACCTCAGCTTGTTGATTATACTCGCAAGAATTTTAGGAGGTATATTCTGGTTTTGGTACCAGAATAGATCCTGCTTTAGTCAAGTTGCATTTTATTTTGGGTTTGCCCAAAGACTTTCGTGTAGTAGCTAAGCCTGAGCCTGCTGGCCAATCTGAAGCGAAGGGTAAAAAGATATTCTTTTCGAAGAAAGGTAAAAAAGTGAAGGGTTCTCCTTTGGAGCCAAGTGGATCAAAGAAACGATCCTCAATGGATCAAGAAACCTTCGCAAAGGCCAGGAGCGACAGCTTATGCTGAGGTACGCTCGAGAATACATTGTGGGATGCTAGTTATCAGAAATGCTGGATTACATACAGTTCAAGCAGAAACAAAACTAAAGAAGTTACTAAAGTTGTGATCATAAGATGAGCGACCTCCATGGCCAGCACTGGGACGATCATAAGTACCATCTCGATCTGTATAGTCTCCCTTGGACCACAATGGACCACCACCACCATATCGGTTACTGTCACGTCCTCCATCTCTGTCATACTCATTTGCATATTTTTTCTAAGTATGGCTTTTTGTTGCTGCTGTGCGAGTTTGTCACTGCGCTGTGCACATATTCAGATGAATGACCCTTTTTTCGTCATTGCGTTCCGTGTCTCAGTTATGCATGGAATTTAATGCTATATTTGAAAACTCACCCTCTATCTCGACGTCCATGTCTTGTCTGACGCTAGATAATGCATATTTGTCTGACTACTTATACAAGCTGCGTTATAGCCAAAAAATCTGGCACAATTAATGAAATTCTTGCAGCTCCTGTTGATCCTAGAATCGCTATCTGAGCCACACTCTTAAGCTCACGTTGATCCTAGAATCGCTATTCTGTCCCTTATCTAGATTCCTTTGTTAAAAAATAACATACTTTTTGAGAAATTATTTGGTCAAGTTCCGGAACGGAACGCGTTCCAGAACTATGGTTATCACCAATCAAGAACTTCGTATTATCAACACTATGCTGTCGTGCAGGCCCTCCTACAAAAATGCACTGCCTGAACCTCTCCTACAGCGATGCTCACAAGAGTCTGGGACAAAGGGCTCTCAAAGATCCAAATAATTTTCAACCGTTGAGTTTGCCAGTTATCATATTTATAGTGCTTTGGAGGCCCTTATAAGAATCTTGTTGCCAGCTAAGGCATCAGAATGGCATGCATTCCAAGAGGGTCGTCCCTAGCCCTACTACTCTGCTGATCAATTTGACTGTATTGCATGTAACTGTAGGGCCTCACTGACAGAATCCAAGAACAAGACTACGTCGAGCAGGCAGAATGATATTATGGTCTAAATTCTGTTTCAAGTGACCATAACTAAACTGGCTCATTACCATAGAAGCTGATTAACTGTTCTAAAAAGAATGGTGATGCTCCATGCAATTGTTTTTGCCAACAAAATGCCCCACCCACTTGACCCTAACTTTCTGCATCTTTTTGCCACCATTGCAAAGTTCTGACATAAGGACTTCTACAACTATTGAGCTTGACTGTGGAAGTGAAGCCTATCTTTCATAATGGAAAGTTTAAACGAAAATCTTGCACTACATTGATATTTCAATTGAGTGCACAGTACAATGCATGACACAGTACAATGCATGACACTTTTATATCTGGTTTTGTCAATTTGGGACAAATGAAGTGTAGGTCGTATGAGTCTCTAAGCCGTCTTCCTTCCACACCATTCTATCTCACCTGGTCAAGTAAATACCCTTACTAATACATGATATTTTCAGAAAATTGAGGATTTCCGTGAAGGTATATCCTCATGGGTCTAGGGCTTAAAGTTTTCTGTCTTCGTAAGATGAACTCTGACCTTTCGTGTTGTAACTATCTAGTCATAGGGTTTTTGTGGTGAGCAATAGGTATGATGGTTTATTTGGCATTGTTTGTTAGTAACTTTAACTCACTTCATATCTGTAACGTATTTGGTTTTGATAGTTTGCAACTTTGCACTAAGTTATATTGTTTACTCCATATGGACTGGAATTGCTCTTTCATTAGGCACGGAAGTATTTAACAGAACAACAGACATTTGCCTTTGTAACCCTATCGATGGGTTTAGTTGTTTACCAACTCAGCCTGTTGAATAATGTGGTGCAGCACTTCGAAATGAGAAGCTTTTTTTTTTTTTCTTTATTGAAGATTTTTTAGCTTTTTATATCACCGCTTGCATCCTCATGACTTATGATGAAATTAGTTGCGATGTATCTCAAAACTGGCTCGACAGTAAAACATTGATTATGGGATGCTACTATTATAATATTGGTTTGGCTGCATTTGCTTTTAGGTCAATCTGGTGCACAAGCAATCAGGGGTTTAATATCTTTGCATAACACTATTTCCGTTGACTGCTGGCAGTTGTTCCTGCATATTTGAAGTCAACTTTTTGGGATTTTGTTGTAATAGGTATAACTCCAAATACCCAAGAGAATCTAACTTGTTTCAATGTTTGCATGTCATGATGTGCACTTGCGTCTTACAAACTTACCAGTACTTCTGTTAGGTCATAGAATCTACTTTTAAGTTGTCTCTAAGCATATGTTCCTCTCTTTTTTTTTCAATAGATTTCTTTAATTGAATGTCTACATCTACCTAAAAATTAGATCCTAAAGGCAAATGACCGAAGCAAAATTTGAGAGAGAGAGAGAGAGAGAGAGAGAGAGAGAGAGAGAGAGAGTGAGAGAGAGAGAGTGAGAGTGACTACGTTTTCCAATTTCAGTGTGTAGTAGGAGTGGAAGTGGAGTCGTTGAGGCCCTCTACTGATTCAGAAATAAGAAGAGATGGTGGATCAGCACCTGCCAACCATTCTTCATTGGCAGCTTTACCGGTTCATCCATTATACGCTCCTACATCTACAGCAGCATTAGGGAGCTTTAAGCATTCATTTGCATCAAATCATCTACGAGAAGCCAAAAGTCCTACCCAAGAAATTCCTTTCCACAACAACTCACAAACAGCAAACATATTCAGTGACAGGATGGCTGCAGGAAGTGTGTCTAGCCAATCTGCAGGTACAATGATCTCTGTAGCTGGTCCAGGACCATTGGCATCTCATGCCTCGCCCAGTATGCCTTGGCCATTTTACAATTCAACATTTCCACCTTCAGACTCTGTGACTTGTGGAGGTTCCAGTGCCTTAAGCACAGCTTCCCCTGCACATGGATCATCGCAGCGGCCAAGTCTGGCTGTTGCTGGTTCTGTCCTGCCCAATGTTCGACCATCAACTATTCAACAATCAGTCAATGGACCAAAAGCTGGACCTCATTTAGCACCACGAGCAGTTTTACATGTCAGTTCTACAGGTGCTGTTGAAACGACGTCATCTTCTACGTTGGGTTCGACTGGTAATATCACTTCTATCAGTCATTCTGTGCTTGCACAAACAGCACCTAAGACTCCCTAAAGCAGAGGTTCTAAAATTCCCAGTTTCTCTAGATTCAAACATGCACCCCATGAACGTTAGAAAGGACAATAGGGCTAACTGTTATCGAAAGATTTTGATGAAGTTCTTTTGTTAAGTCTCTCAGTTCTTCCTGTAAACTGGCTCTATCAACACTTAGGCTGTAAAGTATAGTTGTTTGAGGAGCTTCAGAACATGATTTATACTTACAACAGTGAGGTTCTTATGTAAGGAAAGACTCTCAGAAATAAATCAAAATTTAACTGCAAGTTCAAAAGCTGCTCCACTTTTTTTGATTTTTTCTAAATTCAAATCTGTCAAAAGGTTTATACATTTTATATGCATTTTTTTATATTTAAATTAGTAAAAAGTAAAAAAAACCCTGTTCCGTACTGTTCCATGAATTTTTTCCACGGAACGGAACCATTCCGTCTATTCTTAGATATAAATATATCATAGTACATTATGGTACCGCCATTATGGTACCGCCGGTACCATAATGGTGGTACCGCCATTATGGTGCCGCCCAAAAATCCGCGGTACCAAGGTGGCACCATTTTTTAATTGAAAAAAAAAAATTAAATTTAAAAAAAATAAATTTAGTGGGCAATATGGGTATCAGCTTGAAGCTCTTGACGAGAGCAGTGCATTTATGCAGGTTGCCGGTGCTTTCAACTACAAAATGTGTTAGACAATTAAATAATGCACCTCTCAGTTTAGTAGTCACTAGTTAACCGTGAGCTCAGATCTGTAAGGCCCCCGTTATGAGGAGAAGCCATTACTGAACTCGGTTGTTAGTATAGGGTCTATTGTGAGACCATGATGGTTATGAGATGGCTAGATTACAGTTTCTATATAGCAGCAAGTCTTGGGGGGTTCGGGGGGCAGTAGCCCCCCGAGAAATGGGGGGTCCGGGGGGTTTGGGGGGCTCCGCCCCCAACGGCCCCGACGGTACGACCTCTTCATGATTTGGCCTTCCGACTCCCTGAGCGAAAACACGCTTTTTGGTGTTTTGCATCCCCTTGGTCCTTTGGCTGTTCGCTCTCGTCAGAACCGGCAACTTGCATAAATGCACTGCTCTCGTCAACAGCTTCAAGCTGATACCCATATTGCCCACTTAATTTTTTTTTAAAATTTTAAAAAAATATTAAAAAAAAAATTATATATTATGGTACCGCGGATCAGTATGGATCCGCGGTACCGGGATCTGCGGATCCTGGTACCGCTGGATCTATGATATATATATATATATATATATATATATATATATATATAAAATATCAGACATGAGGGTCCGGGCCGGACGCGGGCATTCCGCGTCCGCGTCCGGACCCGGACGCGTCTGACCCTCGGACGCGGGGTCGGATGCGTCCATATTTTTTTTAATTTTTAATTTTATTTTTTTTTGCCTTAATACAACTAAAAAAACTAAAAAAAAAAAAAAAAAAAAGCGGACGCGTCCGGGGACCCGTACGCACCCCTGGCGTGCCTGCGTCCGGACGCGGACGCGCGTTCGGACGCAGGGTCCGCTTCCTTAGATATATATATATTATATTGCTTATAAATTATAAAAGTGTTTATTAAACAATTTTTAGCCATGAAAAACCAAAAAATTTGAACTTCATGTTTTTAGCAACTATTTAATCAGGGTCAATACAATAAATAGTATCTGATAAAAAAAATGGGTCCCTGCAGTGTTTAAATCTCTTTTTTCAAAAACACTATCAGATCTCCCCTAAAACTTCCTACCATTTGACACCCATATTGCCCAAAGAAAGAAAAAACAAACGTTCTGGGATAGCAGTCTGGGCCAAAAACTCGAAACACGTTCCAGAATGAGGCATGCATCTTTGATATTATATATTATATCTCATAGTTGCACTGGCAATTTGCGAATCGGATTGAATTGTTGGCCCAAAAAACCAGCGATTTGCAGGTTTTCAAACAATTGTTTTTTTTCAAAAAATACATGCAATATGGGTATTAGAAGAAAGAGAAAAAAAAGATGAATAGTTTCGGGTTTAGGGCTTGGGGCAGTTAGGGTTTAGCGCTCATAGGTCAATGCTAGATATAGACTCGGTAGAGCTGAATAAAATCTCCTAGATGGACTTATGCATTTAGATGGTCAATAGGTTGGCATAGACTCGTCTTTGTGGCTGATCCACCATACAGTACTGTTAAGAATCAAATCTCTTGGGCACTGGAAGTTTTTCTCATGAATGACATACTTTACTTCCTTACAAGCTTGCATCGCTTTCTCATCCTTTGGTATATTCAGAACATTGAAACATAGCTTGAATAGCTTTGTGAGTTTTGCCCATTTTACAAGCTATGAAACTATGAAAAAAACATCAGGTAGCTGTAATTCTGTTTAGGAGATGTTGCAATTTATCTGGGACGAAAATAAGCAAGATAAAAAAGGAAATGGTTTTGGCTGTTATTGGAGGTCTAACCAGCATTTAAGCCTTTTAAGTTTCTTGCCAGGGTACTCCATCAAGACGGTTGAAATTTCAACAATCTAGTTGGTGTCAACTTTAGAATGACAACTTTGATTGAGATATTATTTTTTGGTTGTGCATATATGTGTGTGTGTGTGTGTGTGTGTTATTTATAGATATGTTTGTTTCTATCATAAATTAAAGCCAATGCAAGGCATCAGATCAGTGATAATCTCCCATGTGAAATTGTAAGGTTTCTGTCTAGCACCAAGTAGGGTGCTGTTATGGCAGCAATGACATTCCAGAAGGCCAATTTCTGACAGTTGTATTATCTATGCTGCTGCTGTTGTCTGTTGACTTTTATTTGATCATGGGCTGGATTGACTCGCCTTTTCTTATAAGAATATTTTGTTCACAGATTCAGGAGCAGCATCTGCTATGAAATTTGTTCTGCAGTTGTTATGTCTGCAAGGTTGTGTGCAATCAGCTCACACCATTGAAACATACTGGTCCATGCAAGTTCCTATTGCATGTCTACATAAAACGGGGTAAGCTGCCACAAATTTTCCAAGAAAGTGCATCCTTCCCATACAATAAGTAATAGGGGTTAGGTTGGGATTCACCACTTAGCATACCTGTGAATGAATCAGATAAGGTGTTCATTGTATCTCTAATTAGGACATAGAAATGCTTGTGCTGCTACTTGCATAACATACTCTACGTTAGACGGTTCTCCTCCCTTCACTAATGAATTCATAGGTTTCAGCTGCTTGCTCATAGTTGTTTCCTTGTGCTGCTACTTGCATAACATGCTCTACGTTAGATGGTTCTCCTCCCTTCACTGATGAATTTATAGGTTTCAGCTGCTTGCTCATAGTTGTAGGGTTTCTGCACATTAGGTATGAAATGTACGTATGGGATTCAATCTTGCACTTTTGTAATAGCATGATATAGACTGGGAGAACATTGAACATGTCAGTCTGTGTAGTTTCTATGTCCAAATTTACCTTGAAATCCATTTATAAATTGTTTCTATGTCATATGTCAAGTTTGTCTCAAGATGGCTCAAGAAATGGACCCCTAGAGTAATTGGTAATAGTGCATAAAAGAACATGAAGAGCAAATTGAGCAGATTTTTGAGCAATGTGAAAGTTTCTAAGAAGCTTGACAAAATTATGCATTTGTTGGATAAGCTCAAGGCAAAGGCTATTCACTTTGTTGATCCATCCAAGTGGTTTTTAGCACAAATTTTGTAAATGCTAATAATATTAGTAAGCGTGTGAGCCTCAAATCTCACAAAATGATCTTATGCATTCAACTACTTATGAGTAGCTATATCTCTCCTTGAGATTGAAAAAACTATTTGCTTCTAAGCGCGTGCTTGAAAACAAAAAGGCAAGAAAAAAGTGAATTATCGTAAGAGGCTGTTGCGAAGGTTTATGCGAATATGGCCATTGCATAAGAATTAAGACCTTTTTGCAAGAACTTTTGGTATGTCTCCTTGGCGTGCGTGCGTGCACACGTGCGTGCACACACACACACACACACATACATGTATATATAGTATAAAACTCTTTTAGAGAGAGAATGTGTGAGGTGTCGTTAAAAATGTCACCCATTTGCAAAAGGAAAAGCTATATAGGTTTTAGGAAAATGGTACACAAAACACAACCTCCAAAAATATATAAACACTTTTTATGGGTAAGTGCTCATTGCTCGTCATCGACGGGCACAACCAACTAATATATGCGCACACACACATCACAGTATATATGTGCGTGTTGTGTGTGCGCGCATATACTAGTTGGTTGTGCCCGTCGATGACGGGCAATGAGCACTTACCCATAAGAAGTGTTTATATATTTTTGGAGGTTGTGTTTTGTGTACCATTTTCCTAAACCTATATAGCTTTTCTTTTTGCAAATGGGTGACATTTTTTATGGCACCTCACACATTCTCTCTCTAAAAGAGTTTTATACTATATATATATATATATGGAAGTTTGTTGGTTTCTAAGAGATCTAAGTTTAATTACTTTTTACTTTAAAGTGTTAACATTTTTTGAATGTTAATCAAGATGAGTAACCTCTTTTCTCTTTTGGAAGTCATGCAGTCCAATCCATCTGCATACTAGATACATACAAGGCCTTCGACTAAAATAGTGGGCTTATGCGATTTTGGCTCAAGGTTGCAACTCTATTTGTTTGTTTTTAACTTGTAGCGAAACTTTGTGACAATGAACTATGTACAACAATCAACATTCATGTTCAAGTAGGTGTATTACATGAAGGGGATTGACATTTTGCAAGTAGTAAAATGTTATTTTGCTTTCAAACTCATTGGAAATGCACATTATGTGAATGAGAAACACACATTATATACTAGGGAATGGGCCAGACACAGGCCATTTTGCCCGGTAAAGATTTTCATAAATTGTTAGTCAAGGCCCGGAGGGGAGCTTAAATTTTTTTTGGAAAGCTGAATTGGGCATAATGGCTTGAGCCCGACACATTCCATTGTGAAAAATCAAAAAGCTATCTATATTGTCTTTAGGGGTTTGATTAAGTTTTTCCATCAAGCATCTGTGTAGGAAGTTGATTGGGCCATTTTTGGCTTTAGAGGCTAAATAGTCAAGTACACATGTATTTCCATCATTAGGCCAAAAGTGACTTGTGATGTAGCTCGAGCTAGTTAGGCTCACTACAACTGTCAAGATTAGATTTGATGAGTGACACTTCCTATGTGTTGGCAAAAAGTCAAGGGTTCAATCATAAGTGAGAATTTCATTAGAATCGTCCAATCAAATCAAGAGAATGTTGAGTCACTCATCCAATAGGAATTAAGAGGTGCTAGAAAAGGGGTCCAATAGGAATTGAGCATGGACTACCTCGATTACTACTAGTAGGATGAATCCTTTCATTATGTACTTAGTTTTTTGAGATCAATTTTGGTGATTCTAGTCATTATTGGATTCTCTCTCTACTCGAGACTTGATTGGTAATTTTTCTCTCTACTCGAGAGCAAGGTGTTCTCCATACTTAGCATGTGTACTTTTCCACGTGTGAAAGTGCTTGTATGTTAGTTTTATGCATGTTGATGAGTGCTCTTGCCATCAAATTGAGTGTTTGATCTTGATTCTCAGTCTACACTTCATTCAGGTGCAATCACAAACCCTTAGGAGTTCAAATCACACTTTGTGGCATTCCCAGATGTGCGAAATTTCACATGGTATCAGAGCTAGCCTATGGATCACATGTATTCATCAAGTCTTGAGTGATTTTTGCATTAAAATCAAGTTTGAGAGTGACTAGGTCCATTTTCCTACCTATCTTGATGATTTTTGGATCAAAAGGGATCAATAGGACATTGATTAGGTCAAATTTGGTAGTGTACGGATTCCAGTGATCAGACATGTGTGAGGGTTAGCCAAGTTTGGTTGATGAGTTCTCCTCCAACCAAGGTAGATCCAAAATCTAAGCTTGATAGCTCGATTGAAAGCTAGAATTGTCTAGTTTTTGATGCAATTGTTTCATACCATTTGGACAAGCCAATAAAAAGCTATAGAATTTTGAATGAGGGTAGGTAGGGCACCTAGGTTGGACACTTTTGGTTTGAGCCATAACTTGCTTGATTGATCCTAAAACTCAGTTTAATGCTTTCCAATCCCATCTATTTGAGATCTAGTCACAGTTTTGAGGTCATGGCCTTTCTAGATCAAGAAATTGGTCACTAGTTTTGCAATAGATTGGTGTATCAATCAAACAATCACTCTTGGAGTCTTTTGTAGGCTCATTTATGGTCCTTAGTACTGTACTTTCAACACTAATAATAGAGACATTTGACAATAAAGTGATATCATGAAATATACCCTTAGCTGCCACTTCAATTTGAATTCTATTTTTTGAGGCATCCAAACCTCAACAACACTATCACTATCGCTGGATCCATCACCAATGCAATGAACCACTGTATGGACTATCAATTTATTTATCAAATACAAGGATCCACAAACAAGTACCTCAATTTCAACAATTAATGCCTACAAATCAAAACTGAGAAGCACAAATCCACAATAAACTCTAAATATCTTCTCATATATAAGCAACAAATAAGTTGTGTAAGAAAAGGATCCCACCACTGAGTTAGCAGCATGTTTAATTGAATTGAATGATTGTATGTGAATAAAAATTGAATAATATGTTTGAGATTATATTGCATAGCTCAACAAAAATCAAAAGACAATGCAAACCTACAAACCTACTCAATTTTATTTAAATCACATGATTTATGGTTTAGAACAAAATGTGATATATGAAATGGAATAATGGCATGGCATCTATCTTTGGTACACCTAGCATTGATACCTTCACTAGGGCATGAGAAAAGCTCTAGCTACAACATCATAAGCAATGATCAACCATGTGAGCGTGATGCCTCCATAATATGAAAATTTGTTATTTGACATGTGTTGACAATAGATAGCCACATTTTTCTTTGATAGCGTTGTTGATCTTGCACACTCAATCTGACAAAACCAATGTAGTAAAGTTGAATTAAACAAACCACTCACGAATATGATAATAGTGATTGGGGTCCTACTGTAAAATTAAAGTCAAATGGCTTGTTGGTGTGGAATACCTCAGTTGTTGAGCAATCATTGTGTATACAATTCTTGGTCTATATCATTTAAATCTATTGGATAGTATAATATTGTGGATATCAATTGGTTAAAAGAACATAAATTATAGCAATGATCCATGGCCAATTCACTCTTTATTTAAATCTTAAGTGCATTCAAATGATAGATTGGGAGAGAAACAAATGTGTTTTGAGGTTTTAATTTCTTATGAATTTCTATCTTATTTAAAAATCGTCTCTAGTCCCTATGACAAGAGTTTTTTTTAAAGCAAAAGTTAGCTATTTTTAACACAATTCTAGAAAAAAAATAGATTTAAGCTACCCTTGGGTTTTAGGGTTTACTGAATCTTAATTGTCTTCCTAGTTTTACGAGTTTAGGGTTTTTGAAATTTAATGGTCAAATAGAAGTTTAGTTTTTAAGGTTTATCTATCATGAAATCAATTATAGGCCACTAAAATTCAAAATATGCTTTGGCCATCTCAAGATATGCACTCAACACTTGATTTGATAATGAGCAATCACATGTATGGAAAAAGATATCCATGGACTCAACATTGATTTGAGGATAAACAATCAGTGTTTTTAATGAAAGACCTATACTTTACCAAGAATTATACTCAATTTGAAGGGTGCTATAAGGTATACATCCTTAGCAAAGCATATGCTTATATTTCAAAACACAAAAATCCAAGGGCAGTTGATTACTAAGGAACTTACTAATTTGAAGAGTGCTAGAGTTTTTCTTAAAATCAATCACCTTTTCAATGAAAAGGATAAAATAAAAATGCGTTTACATGTAGGAAAATATGGATGTGAAGGGCTAGAAGAGTACAAAGGTATAATGATAGAAAAATAGTATGAATGGAATAGAAGCAACAAGATCAAACACAATAATCCTTTTTCCAATATTTTTTGTTTGGCTTGTACTCAACTATTGTTTGTGGTGTTTCTCCACAAATTTTTTGAGAAAACGAAGCGATTATTGTTGTCAATCAATCAAGAATTCAAAATGTTGTAACATATTGCTTACAATAAACTTGCACAGTTTGAGTTGTAAAAAATGCTATTGTTTTGAATAAATGCGGGTTCTATTGAACACACATACAAGCCACCTCTTAATTTGATTGGACCATTTTGGTGCACCTCTTACTATGATTGGTCCACATGGAAAAATAACATCATGAGGTGCTTTGTCCTTGCCCTCTACCATCAAGCCAAGTGTCAACAACCTACACTAGCTCGAGCTAATCTAAATCATATTTTGGCCTAATCACATATTTACAAGTGTACTTGTGGTGGATTTGGCATAGCAAAACTCAAGATAGATAACTTAATTTTCACACTCCTCCTTAAAAGATATCTGTCTATTGACATAGATCCTGAAATCAAGCCAAGGTTTGATTTAAACTTGATAATGGTTTTGTGAGAAAATCTGCAACACATGATGATGATTCGACATGCTCAAAGGTGATCTCTCTCCCAATGACTTTCTCCCTCACAAAGTGGTGTGCGACCTCGATGTGCTTGCTTCTTGCATGGAAAATTGGATTGTTTGCAAGAGCTTGTGCCGAGATGTTATCACATTTGACAATAGGTAGATCTTCATCTTTGATGCATGTTAGCTCCATAAGTAGTCTCTTGATCCATATTACCTCCTTAGTGGTTGTTGTGAGGGCCTTGTACTCGGCTTCACATGATGATAATGAAATTGTATCTTGCTTCTTGGATAACCAAGATACAAGATTTCCTCCAATAAAGACTGTATAAGCACTTGTGGACTTTCTATCCACTTTATCATTTGCAAACTTTGAATCTGAAAAAGCAACCATTGTTAGATCCTCTTTTATAGATCAACCCATAATCTATTGTGGAGGAGACATATCTGAAGATCCTTTTGGTCGATTTCCAATGAATTTTTTTTGGATCTTGTATGAATTGACTCAATTTGTGCACACAAAAGCTCAAATCCAGCCTAGTTATGGTTAACCAAATAAGGGAGCTAATAATACTCCTATAAAGGGTGATGTCTTTGAAGGATCTTTCATCCTCTTTAATAAGATCTTTTACAACATGCTCCATATGAGTATCTATACGCTTGCAATTTTCCATATGAAACTTTTTATCACTTCATCCTCTCTCTTGATTACACATGTGTCAACATCAAATTTGACATCTAAATCATTGTCACCAACACTAATGATATTTTTTGTTAGCTTGGGTAGATAAAGAACATCATTGAGACACATAGGTTTTTATGATGCTACACTCAATGGAATACATCCTATTCCTTTCCGACACTCAACATCATTTGCTGTATAGATTGACCTCTTAGTATCCTCATAAGGCAAGAGACTAGTGAATGATTTTTTAGAACTAGACGTATGGGAACTAGCCCCAATATCTATCCACCACAATTCTTCACTCTTGAAGGGAGAAGTAGAGAAATCTGACATCATCAAGGAATCCTCCCTATCACTCTCATTACCGTCACTTTCTTTCTCATTAGTAAGGTCTTGTTTGAATTGGTTCTTTTTCTTGAGGCAATTTGAAGCATAGTGGCCTTTCTTGCCACAAAAGAAACACTTGATCTTTTTTTTCTTTCCACTGGATGTTGTAGCTTGAGAGGAATGGTCTTCATCTCCATCTTTGGCTTTGTCTTTGTCCTTCTTAAAGTGTTGGTGTTGTTGTTGTCCTTTGCTCTTTGCTCTTCCCCTTTGGCATGTACTTTGTGATAATGCTTTGTCCTCTCCACCATCCTTCAATGAAAGCTTGTTAAAATTCTAGCCTATGCCAATAGCAAAGTTTCTTGATTGGTGAGCCTATCCATGTGGCGACATCTGGACGGTTTTGGTGACTGAAATCTAATGGTTGAATTTTTTTAAAACATGTGTGACTTTGCATGGAAGACACCTGTATCAACTCTTTGGACGGTTTTGGTGATTGAAATCTAATAATGGTCCAATTTTTTTTAAAACATGTGTGACTTTGCATGGAAGACACCTGTATCAACTCTTTTAAACATGTGTGACATATTGGTTCCAATTGAAATGCTCACAAGCTTGCGTAAGGAAATCACTGCCACTACTGCTGTTGTTGTAATCTACGAGATGTGCTGCTACAACAATTCGGAGTATTATTATTATTAGGTGAGCGATTGGGAAATGAGCAATGGCGCTGGACATGGATTATGGATGAGAGTGAGAGCAGGGAGCAGGAGAAGGATTAGGAACATAGAGATGACTTTGGCAGGCACTAGACATGGATTATGAATGAGAGTGAGAGCAGGGAGTAGGAGAAGGATCAGGAGCACAGAGATGACTTTGGCAGTTGACGGATCCAGGAGACTTGCCTACCTTGCAATGCTTTGTGAAGAGCCTGAGCAATCCATTCAGAGGTGCTGGGCTGGAATGGCAATGATCCTTGTGGAAGCAACCGGTGTTTCATCCAATGTCAAGGAGATAAAGCCACAGGCATATCTGCATCAGGTGTTGGGCTGCGAGGGATGCTAACGGCGGATTTGAACAAGCTCTGCCAGTTGCAATACCTTGGATTGTAGAAAAACTCTTTCTCTGGGCCTCTGCCTTCTCTCTGTCTTCTATGAATGCAAAGCATAGGTTGGTCCTTGACCCCAGATGATGTCGAGCTTGAAAGTACTGAATTTGGGCATGTTTTTCACTCCATCGATGTGGCTAGTTAGAATAGGCTCATGCATGTTGTTCGCTTGAAGCTACACCAGATTAGAACCGCTGAAGCAAGACGGGATCCAACGGCTGGGCTTGTTGTAGGCTGCAGGATCTTAGGCTCAACAACAATCGATTGACAAGTCTTATCGCTATAATTCTCACTGGCTTGCCACTGAAAATCATCACAGTTAAGAACATCAGCTGGCTGGTCCAATTCTATCATTTAATTCTGGTGTAAATTTCTCGTATTTTGGTAACAATTTCTGCCAAGCCACTCCTGGGATTGCTTGTGCATCGGAGGTCATCTCTCTCTTGAGTTTCATTGGAGTTGTGGGCTATCCTCCCAGCAAGTATCAACTTGGACAGGTAACAATCCTTGTGCTGGATGGCAAGGTGTAGCTTGCGATTTATCTTGGCATGTTTCTTCAATAAGTCTTTCCAATTCTGAGTTGGCTAGGACAATTTTGCCAGTGGTTGTTGATCTATCTGCTCTTGTTAATGTGAAACTCAACAACAACAATCTTACTGGAACAATTTTAAGGAAACCTACAACATTGAAATCCCTTAAACTTCTAGATTTGTGCAACAACGATCCTTCAGGCCAAGTTCCTACCTTTTTAGAACAAGTGTTTGGGAATATTCAAGGCAATTCTCAAGTTAACAAGCCAGAGTTACCTACTTCTTTGCCCACACAACCAATATCCTCGCCTCCGACTCAGCCTTAGCCATCTAGTCCCTCTAAACCAATTAAATCTCAGAATGGAACTCCCTCTGCATCCTCACCACTTCATGACGATAATTCAACATCCACGACAATTGGGTCTAGCATTTCAGTCTTGCTCTAGCTGACAATAGGCCTTCTAGATTTTCTAGCTACAAATCTTCTTCTAGTTCCATCAGTGTTGTAATTGGAGCAGCAATGGGGGGATCTGCACTTTTGTTTCTCGCCTTTCTGACTGCTTGCTTTTTTTACAAGAAAAAATAGCACGTGCAAGGTTTTGCACCTGTTACAGTACATCCTCAAGATTCTGATTACATAGTGTTGTAAAGCTGACTCAGGTGCACCCAACGTGCCCTGTAAGACTCTAAGGGGTGACACTCCCTAAGGTCCCAGAGCAAGTTAGAACGTCAAGGACTGAGCCTCCGACCTGTGGTGAGCCAGTCAAGTAGTCACAAGTCATGAGCTAGCTCTGGAGCTCGAGGCATGGCCTAGTCAGGAAGCAAGTTGATTCTGCCACCGGAACGGCTCCCGGGACCCATGTCCGGGAGCCAGACTGATTCTGCCAGGCTTAATCAGCAAAATAAAAACTAAGTCCCACAAAGCGTGCTTTACCAGAAAGCACTATGTTTCAGAACAGAGGGGGTGCGCCGAATCACAGCAGAACTATAGGGGGAGTCCGGCAGACAGAAACTTGGGCAGCTCAACCAGCGCCAGGAATCCAGTCGCCAGGTCTCAGCTCCCTCTACCAGCACGAGCCAGGCACAATGCCCAGCACGTGTTGGTGGCCCCGAGACCGGTCAGTCTATGTATGAATGTAACCTCTTCCAAATCTAATAAAGTTGATCCTTGGGGATTGTTACCATTTCGGTTTCGCCTCCGGGACTGGTCCAAGTGGAAGGACCCTTACTACAACCTTTTTGCGTCGCTGGCGCCTAAAGGTCCCTGTCATCGACATGGGACTTGCCGCTATGCCAATTGGTCAGTTTGGCGACCACTATGCCTTGGGTTTCATGTGTGGCTTGTCTTTGCCTTTGGTTACCTTTTGGGGACGGATTCTGAGTTGGCTTTTGGGTTGGTTGGGATTCCAATTTTCTTAAGTCTGAATGGTTAAGCTTGTTACGTTTCTGAGTTGGCTTTTACGTAAGTGCATGATGGATGAATGTTAGACTTAAGCGCGTGTTGGGGAAACCGCTCAAGTCCCAGCGCCCTTTGAGGCGCCGGCGCAACATGTGGTATCAGAGCCGACTAGCCGATCAGCTACGCAAGTCTCACAGGGATGGCCACGTTTTGGGATTTGTCAGGACAACCGTTGCGCAAGGTGCTGCCCACAGTGTAAGCACGGGTGCGTCCACGGTCGGGGTGGTCGGCAGAACGAGGGACTTGATGAGTCAAAGTGCTGCCCTCGAGGTGTAAGCACGGTCAGTTCTCGCGGTTCGGGCCTGGCACTGTCTGCACGTAGGACGGATGAGGCAAAGTGCTGCCTAGGTAGGTGAAAGCACGGTCTGTACCTTGTGGGGTGCGGGGCGACATATTCGAACTGTACGGGTTAACCATTGATACAGAGATGCTGCTCGAATTCGGGTGTAAAGCACGGGTGGTTAGCTGCCGGTGCGGGATAGCTGCCGATCGTTTAGCTATAAGGGCTATCGACCAAAAAGTGGTGGGGCGTGACTGAGGCAATGTGCTGCTTAATGGTGAAAGCACGGATGGTTGGATGGATGTTTCCCCGTGGGCTAATTCTGTGATAGATTTGTGTGGGCGCGGCTAGGCAAAGATCCTACGTCCGATCTCAAGGGGAATGTGACTTGAGAGGGATCCTCTGTTTAGCTTTGGTTGGTATGTTCGTTTGTGGTGTGCTTGCCTGGACCTGAATTATCCCTGACTACTTGTTTTGATCCAGGTGATCTGATATAGTTGGGAGTTGTGAGAGGAGCTTACATTTATGAGTGGACGACGCACAAGTATGGAAAGGAACTTCCATGGGGCAACCCCCAAGATTGGTTCAAGATTGTTATTCTTATCAGGAAAGATCGCGGGGAGGAAGTCAGATTTCATGATCGACTCCGGAGCTTCACATAACTATATCTCAAGGAGCGTAGTGGAACAATTCAGCTTGCCGACCAGGAATGTTACATCTACTCTCAAGGTAGAAACAACGAAGGGAGCACTAGATGCAGACAAAGCGACATTGAACATCCCGGTGCAGATTGGAAGATGGAAGGCTAAACTTAGCTTTGCGATTTTAGAGATGGATGCCTTCGATGTGATTTTGGGCCTCCCTTGGTTAAATGAACACTGTATCGCAGTTTTGGGTAGGAGCTCAAACTTGGTCCTCTTGGATTATAAGGGACAAATCTGCGTGACAAAAGCCCTGCCCGGAGGAAATGCTAAGGATACCGATATTGAACAAAATCTGGTTGCAGCATTAGTGATGAAAAGAATGGCGAAAGGGAAAAGGTCAAAGTGCTTTCTTTGCATCTGTCGAGAAGTCCCAGAAGGAAAAAGCGTGCGACAAGAAAACTTGCCAAAAGAAGTGGCAGATCTGTTAGAAGAATTTAGCGATGTGTTCCCGAAGGAACTCCCAGCTAAGCTACCTCCTCGAAGACCAGTGGACCATAAAATTGAGTTGGTACTAGGAACAGAGCCAACTTCACGAGCACCCTACAGAATGTCACAAGAAGAGTTGGCGGAACTGAAACGACAACTTGGTGAATTGATAGACAAAGGTTTTATTAGACCTAGCGCTTCACCTTTTGGAGCCCCAGTGTTGTTCGTGGAAAAGGCGGACAAAACTCTTCGAATGTGTGTGGATTATCGCATGCTTAAGAAGAGTACCATCAAGAACAAGTACCCCATGCCTAGAATTGATGACCTATTCGACCAACTCAAACATGCCAAATACTTTAGCCGAATAGATCTCAGATCTGGATATCATCAAATTCGAATAGCTAAAGGTGATGAGCACAAAACGGCGTTTCGAACGCGGTACGAGAGTCACGAGTTCCTGGCGATGCCATTCGGTCTAACAAACGCACCAGCCACTTTTTGCACGTTGATGAACAATATATTTCAAGACTGCCTGGATGAATTTGTCATTGTGTACATTGATGACATATTAGTATTTAGCCGGAACCTTAAAGATCACATTCAACATTTAAGGACAGTTCTCCAACGACGGAGGAGGAACTGCTTGTTCGCGAAAAGAGAGAAATGTGAGTTTGTGGTAGAGGAAGTTGACTTCCTTGGACATGTTATAGGCCACGGACGGATTCGAATGGATCCTAAGAAGATCAAGGTTATCTTGGATTGGCTAGCACCTAAAACTGTTCATGGCATCAAATCCTTTGTGGGCTTATGTAACTTTTACAGGAGATTCATTGAGGCATTTAGCAAAATTGTGGCACCACTGTTGGAGCAGACCAAGACTCATCTGAAGATGACATGGACACCGGAATGTGAAGCAGCGTTCCAAGAACTAAAACGACGGATCACTCAAGAACCCATCCTTGCCTTACCGGACTTTAGCAAACCTTTTGAATACATACAGATGCGTCGAACTTTGCTATTGGGGCCGTGCTGATGCAAGACGGAAAACCTGTTGCATATTTTTCAAAGAAATTGAGTGACGTAGAGCGACGATGGCCAACTCATGAAAAAGAAATGGTCGCAGTAGTCCAAGCAGTGGAGCATTGGAGACATTATGTGACAGGAAAACCCTTTAAGGCGTTCACTGATAATGTATCAATCAAGTACTTCTCATCCCAAGGTATGCTCACGCCAAAGCAAATGCGATGGCAAAACTTTCTCTCAAAATTCAATATAGACATTTTACACACGGCGGGAAAGAACAATGTGGTGGCGGATGCACTAAGTAGACAGGAACACTTGATGGCAACAGTGACAACTCAGGTGACTGGCCCACTCCAAGAAATCAGGGAGAATTATGGTGTAGATGCGTTGGCGAAGGACTTAATGATCGAATTTCAGCTGGGAAAGCCTCATAAACATTTCACTTGGAAAGATCAAATGGTTGTTTATAAACAACGCAGAGTATATGTCTCAGACAACATCAACCTGAGGAAGAAAGTCTTGCGAGAACATCATGACGTACTAGCCGCCGGGCATCCAGGGGTGAATCTCATGTATGAACTTCTCAAAAGAGGCTTCTATTGGCCAAGTATGTGGGCAGATGTTGAATCCTATGTGCAAACATGCCCGACATGTCAACAAGTGAAGGTGGAACCGCTAGCTCCGGCTGGACTACTCCAACCATTACCGGTACTAGCATACCCATGGGATTCGGTGAGCATGGATTTTATTGTTCAACTACCACGGTGCCAAGGATTCGACTCAATTTATGTGGTGGTTGACCGGTTTTCAAAGCAAGTTCATCTAGTACCAACTAAAAGTTCAGTGACAGCTGAAGAAGTGGCAAGGTTATTTTTCAAATGTGTTTTCAAATACCACGGCCTGCCTAGAACGATTATTTCTGACCGAGACACCAAGTTCGTCGGAAAGTTTTGGACTTGTCTATTTCGCCTCGTGGGAACCGGATTGAATTTCAGTACTGCATATCACCCTCAGACAGATGGGCAAACGGAGCGAGTCAATCGACAGATTGAACAATATTTACGAAATTATGTCGCTTGGGACCAATCCGATTGGGTCAACTACTTGGATATTCTCGAGTTTGCACATAACAACCAAGTGAACAGATCTACTGGAAGGGCACCCTTTGAGATAAGCAATGGTCGGCTACCGATTGTTCCAAGCTCTTTTCTTACAGGCGTGCAGGAAACACCAGTACCCACTGTAGAGGAATTCATCAATGAGTGGCACACAAAGCTGACAGAGGTGAAGGCATTTTTAGAGCAGTCACAAAGGAGTATGGCAGCTGACGTAAACCCACATCGACGAGAACTGGAATTTGAGGAAGGTGATTAAGTATGGCTGAACACAAAGAACATTGCGTTAGAACGTCAAGGACTGAGCCTCCGACCTGTGGTGAGCCAGTCAAGTAGTCACAAGTCATGAGCTAGCTCTGGAGCTCGAGTCATGGCCTAGTCAGGAAGCAAGTTGATTCTGCCACCGGAACGGCTCCTGGGACCCATGACCGGGAGCCGGACTGATTCTGCCAAGCTTAATCAGCAAAATAAAAACTAAGTCCCAAAAAGCGTGCTTTACCAGAAAGCACTATGTTTCAGAACAGAGGGGGTGCGCCGAATCACATCAGAACTATAGGGGGAGTCCGGCAGACAGAAACTTGGGCAGCTCAACCAGCGCCAGGAATCCAGTCGCCAGGTCTCAGCTCCCTCTACCAGCACGAGCCAGGCACAATGCCCAGCACGTGTTGGTGGCCCCGAGACCGGTCAGTCTATGTATGAATGTAACCTCTTCCAAATCTAATAAAGTTGATCCTTGGGGATGATTACCATTTCGGTTCGCCTCCGGGATTGGTCCAAGTGGAAGGACCCTTACTACAACCTTTTTGCGTCGCTGGCGCCTAAGGGTCCCTGTCATCGACATGGGGCTTGCCGCTATGCCAATTGGTCAGTTTGGCGACCACTATGCCTTGGGTTTCATGTGTGGCTTGTCTTTGCCTTTGGTTACCTTTTGGGGACGGATTCTGAGTTGGCTTTCGGGTTGGTTGGGATTCCAGTTTTCTTAAGTCTGAATGGTTAAGCTTGTTACGTTTCTGAGTTGGCTTTTACGTAAGTGCATGATGGATGAATGTTAGACTTAAGCGCGTGTTGGGGAAACCGCTCAAGTCCCAGCGCCCTTTGAGGCGCCGGCGCAACAGATAGAGATTCTGTGAATGGCGTTGTTGAAATCAATATTGAAAGCAAAAGGAGTGGAGCTCAGAGTAGAAACCGTAGTGGCTCCAATGATCTGCAGGTTGTGAAAATTGGAAACTTGTCATATCAATACAAATCCTTTGTAGTGCTATAAAGAATTTCTCTGAGTACCACATTTTAGGGAGAGGAGACTTTGAGGTCATCTACAAAGGTGTGCTAAATGATGGCACCAACATTGCTGTCAAGCCAATGGAGGCTGTTGTGGTGAGTAGCAAAGGCCTGAATGAATTTAAGTTGAGATTGCAGTGCTAACAAAGGTAAGACATCGCCATTTGGTGGCCCTTTGTTACTGCATCGATGGATATGAAAAATTGCTGGTGTATCAGTATCTTTCAAATGGGATGCTTGCACAACACCTCTTTGAGTAATCAAATTGGGTTGGAAACCCTTAGACTGGAAGAGGAGAACGTCCATCGCACTTCATGTTGCCTGCGAGCTGGAGTACCTTCATGGTCTACCTCATAGGGATTTGAAACCATCCAATATCCTTCTTGATGATAATTCTCGTGCCAAGGTTTTTGATTTTGGATTGCTGAAGTTAGCTCCAGAAGAAAAATACTCGGTATAAACCAAGTTGGCTGGAACATTTGGATGCTTGGCACCTGAATGGCTCTCTCAGACCATCTCCACGACAATGTCCAAGCCCGCAATTCAGCAGCAGCAGCCGCCTCGACTACCAATTGCCACTTCTCAGATGTTGGCCATCTCCGTGGAGAAGCACAACAGGCCAAACCCTGGAAAAACCAAAAGACGCAGTGGTGCCTCTAGAAAAAACTGACAGTTTTCATCTCCAATGCTTTACGAGATGTCATCTGCTTCTCTGGAGTGGGTAGGCGATGGAAGACTCTTTGTGAGATCCCATTTCTCTCTCTCATTGACACATGTTGAAGCTGCGTTGCCTGGCTATGCTGGTGCGGAAAAGAAGCTCTAGGTGTTGGCTAGGTGCAATTGCAGGAGAATCCGAGCATTGATCCATAGTCATCTTTCCCTATTCAGACGGACTTGGACAAAGTGGAAACAAGGACGCCCTGCTGCCTACCAATCTTAACAAAAATAATTGTGCCATAGGCTCACGAGAATGGCACTCTGAATCCAAGAAGCCTACCAATCTTAACAAAAACAATTGTGCCATAAGTTTTTTTCTTGCAAGCTAGTCTCATAATGTGAAAAGCCCAAGTTCACTCACAAAATTTGCCAACAATCCCCTCACAAATTGTCAAACCCAAGATTTGAGACAAGTTTTGAGACATGCGCTCAAAGCCTCAAACATATATCCATTTTGAATCGATAGAATAACCTCAATTGGATGCGAATGGTCTTTTCCTTGGCAAATTTCAAAGTTCAAACTGCATATTGAAATTGCAAGGAGACAGGCATAATCTCCTTCTTGAAAAATTTGAAGAGGAAAATTGCCACCGCTTTATGGCAAAATGCCAACAAAACAATAGTAACAGCTCTGACTATAACAAGTACTAACAATTTGGAAGAGATCGTTCTGCATCCAATTGACATTATTTATAGACAAATTGATTGCCAAAATGAGTAGTCAAACAAAAATCAGAATAAAGACAAGGAGTATATGCCTAGCTATAGACAATGTATATATGCCAAGTTGATTGCCTTTTGGTTTGAAAATTTCTAGAGTTTTGTTTGCAATATAACATTGTTTCTCCTCCGGCAAGGTTTGTAGTGTCCTCAAATTAGGCAAATAATTGTCTGCAAGCTTTATCAAAAGATATATTACATCTACCCTTTCCAAGAACAATGAAATCTACAAAGTGAAAATCTCACTAGAAGCTACAAAGTATATACATGTTCACAATAGAAATCATTATGCTTTGCGTTACTTCTCTTATTCTCTCATTGCAATCAATTTTGCATACGTTGTCAACTTATCTCAAAAATTCAGGATCTACTCAAGATGATCACGTATATTAATAGGGTCAATTATTAACCTCAATTCAAGGCTAGAATTGTGTTTCTAGTTGATCCTCAATAGTTGGTTCTCTTGCCTACACTCCTCAGCAATGAGAACTCCTTACAATGCCTCCAAGCTTGTTGAATTGCATAGGTTTGGGCAACTTTCGACAAAAAAAACTAGGTATGAAATTGGCTTGCTCTCGAGTAGAGAGAGAATGTGAAAAAATTCCAAGTGTTGGAGCTCTCTCAACAAACTCTCATCCAAAAGAAATAATTTGACAAAAATTGGTTTGAATAGACCTGAAAATTTAGAACTTAGATACTAGCAAATACAAGGCTACAAACAACAATAAAATCCTCAAATGAAATGTGAATCATGTTGAACCAAATGATTGATGGATCTTAAGCTTTGATACCAAGAATATCATGTGCCAAACCCAAGCAATCACTAATAACAATGAAAATAAAGCTAAAAGCAAAAAAAATACAAAGCATTCATGCTAGCACAACCACAAGAAGCAAAAGACACAAGGATCTCCATGAAATCACATTGGAATTGAGTAGATATGGCATTACAAGCATTGTAGAGATGAATTCATGTGGATTGGGCACATGAGACGTATAAAGGTGTATCCCAAAACTCACATTCACAAAGGAGAAAGAGCAGATGGAGCTCCAAGTTCTCTCAGTTTGCAAATGAGCCAAAAGATCTCCAAGATGGTGTCACTTGCCTACTTATAGACAAATCCCCTAACATAACTAAAGCCCTTGTTAAAAACGTCATGATGTTGAAATTAACAATTGAAATGTTGCTTTGTGTCATTTTTCACCATTTACCTCAAACTTCAATATGCACAGATTTTGCAAACAAATTTTTTCTTCTTCTAGTAAGAGTCATTTTTTCTAGCAAATTGCATAGTGGATTTATATTGGATTAACTATGCATGGTTCATCTACACACATCTATTTTAAAAAAGAAACGACCAAATCTTGAGCAACACATGGATAAGTTTCGTGGATATTCACTACGATCTCTTCTTGTAAACTCTTGATCATGGCATTAAAATCAACGCGTTTTCTCTAGTGGATTACCAAATCTTACTACAACTACTACTTTGTCCTCAATCAATAAAAATCTTCTTCTTATTATTGCCATATAACTAAGACTCTCCTAATTCTTCTAACTACTACAAAAGCAAATATGACAATAGCAATAAATTGTGATATATTTGTTTGTCTTCTGAGAGTTGCCATCTTCTACTTCAATGTTGTGAATTTTTTTCATATTATTATTTTAATGTTTTTTACCTCCAAATGTTTTAAAACCATTGTTGACAATATGCCATATTCCTCGAGGATATCTTATTTTGTCTATTGGTAGTCGATATTTCTTCACAAACACAACCAGTCCACCTTTGGTGCAAGTAGGTAGTTGTGATATGTTTCTAAAATTTTGTAAAAATGGTGTAGGTGATAGAAAGCCTTGCAACTTAGTTTCTTGTAAGGCTATGATATTCACTATTTGAGATTCAATTTAGTACACATTTGATTATGCACTTTCTTAGACCTCTAACAATTCAAGATAATCACTTCCCTAATCGTGATTCGAGTCAATGCTCTTTAGATTCATCTTTTCTTCTCCAAATTAGTCATCCAAAGTTGGGAGTTTGTCTTCAACCATTGCAAGTACATGAACAAGAACATCCCCATGTTTTTCCTTCCTTTTCTCCATCACTTCTCTTTTGAATTTTGAGTAAAGACAATATACAATCGCTTATCTATTGATTAATAGTTGCAACTATATATGGGGTGAATACATATTATGCTTCTATTTTGATTTCACTCATGTGACATCACATTCCTATCCTTACCATCTTCTCTTCTAACTTTAGCACTTGCTAGATTTGTGGTCTTATTGGTTATCACTACCTGATCTTCTTCCACAAAGTTTCCTTCGTTCTCCAAAACTTGTGGATGAACTTCATCAACATGAGTACTATGTTCTTCCACTTCTTAGCTATGTACTAGATAATACATGTGACAATCAAAGATGTCACATCCCAATTTCCTAGAATTGTAGTAAGAATTTGGGAGAGCTTGAATAGAAATTAAAATTACGTAAAGAGGAGCATTGTGCAATTACTTCACCCAAAGACTCAAAGCACCTATTGACATCAACTTATAATTCTTACTTGTAAGAATGAAATGTCTATCCAAACTATAATCAAATATCTTCCAAGTTTTTAACCAACAATGTTTCACTATACTGAAATAGATGAACAAACTCATGTTTGAAATTGACAAGACTCGTGAGCATTACAATGTCTCATTGCCTGGTAAAAAAAACGTAGAACCTTTTAGCCAATGCTTCTATTTTTTGCAAAAATAGCTTTCTAAGAAAAGAATAGATTCTTGTGGTCACTCCTTTTTGCAGTCTTCTTGCATGATTTTTTTCTTTCTTTCTAGCCTTACATAGATCTAACGATTTATTAGACATGCAACATAACATTGATCTAAGCATTGATGCATAACTAGTGGGGTGAATATACCATAAAATGAAAATAGCTGATGCTGCAAATGCTAAGCCCAAAAAAAAACTGCATAACATTGAATTCAAAAAAATTATCGAATATAGTGCGTGTATTTCTCCTATAGTGATTGCTCTTAATGATATGGAAATGTATGTCTGCAGATTACCTAATTTTAGAATCCTTCATAAAAAAGAATCATCTTCAATAGTCAGTTGTTAAAGCAATTTTAGATGAGATAATTGGTTAAGAAATGCCCAACTTTCCAGATGTCTTTAATTCACACAACCAAATCCAAGTACTTGAGAAACACAGAAGAACGAAGGCAAATTTTCTTATACATTGGAGATCATATGCTTAGAAGATACCCCTTTTGGACTATCTAGTGCAAAATCAGTCTTCCAAAAAGTCATGTATATCTATTAGATGAATTTTGTAGATGACTTCTGTATTGAACTAAATCATGTAAATGGTTCATTGTGGTGTATCTAGAAATTTTAGAAACTTGGCAACAGTTTGAATCTACTTAAGTGTACCTTTCAAGTTTCATATAAAAGAAGCATTATTATCAGCCAAAAAACTTCAAAGAGTATGTGACATATCGATGTTTGGGAATTTCATATGTTTTAAGCAATAACATCATATCATGGGAAATCTACAAGACTATACTCCTGTTGCAAAATCGTTCTATTAACTTCCAAAGAAGAATATGCCCTTATAGGTCACATAAGGACATCAACTAACTTTCTAATATTTCATCGACGCCATTAGTGTACCCATTCTCTCACAGATCCTCCTCAACAAACTTAGATAGCACAATATGATAAGATCTCAACCAAGAGAAAAGCAGCATGCTTAATTCTGTTCCTTGGTGAACTAGATGAGCATAAACCCAAGGTTAACAAATTCCATATTTAGAAGAACCACTGACACTTCAAGGAAAACTATAATGAGAAAGATACCCCGAATAAATGAATTGAAATGCCATAAAAACAAGTTCATAACAGACTCTTCATCTCGAATGCCAATGACAGTCCTAGGAAAACATGCCTACAAAGATAACTCCTGAATAACAGAACGGAGATGATACAAAACTTCTTCCAGCCTTTTTTCTTCAAAAAAAGAAGAAACAAAGCAGTTGCTTAAATTGAACCCACAGTACAATTTCAGAGCTCAACACGGAAATTTTAGTATGAGCTGTAATGAACAGATCAAATTACCTCCATGAGTTTCACCAAACTTTTCAAGTTCTAAACTTCATGTTGACAAGGTGATTGCTAGCAATTCAACTCCCATGGGGGATGTGGAAAATACTTTTTCGCAAAAACGGCATACTCTTCAGGATCTCCAACACCTGAAAGGTCAACAACATTTCAATGGCAAAATATGTTTGAAAGCCACGAGAAGGGCAAACTCACAAGTTTTGCATCAACAATTAGCATGAAATCTCATAAAATTCTACTGTGTAGCATTTGAGTCATAATCATGTTGATAATAACTACTGCTTGTGCAATGAAAAGAGCATTCAAATAGCCATGTCACCTGGATCTCTTGACTCACTACTTATGGTACAAGAAAAATAACCCAAAGATAAAAAAGCCTGTCATCTGCACAAAATGACAACAATCAGAAACAACTTATCAATTAGTACCACACAAGCAAGCCGTCAGCCATGTATAAGCAGATGATTGTTTCAACTCTATCCCAGGTTAAATCATAGAAACAATAGACAAGGTACCAATACATATAAAAACATAAGGGGCAAAAATGGATGGCAAACAGACACCACAATTTAAGACCTAGTTAGTTTGCATAGATTGGCTATGTGGTCCAAATGCAGATTGTTCTTTCCTAACTGATACTGGACCATATTGTATGTCAATTGTCTTTTTCCTAACTAACGAATCGATTGAATCAGCTAAGGATTACTATGAGTAACCTTAAGCGTCAAGTGTCCTAAATCAGCAACTCGGCTTCCTAGAACAGTTGAAATGAAGCTTTGTGTGAGGTAGATACATTTTGGTTTCCAAGGAGGGCCTGAACCCAGACAGCTAAATATATTAAGTAAACATCAAAAGGGACCAGCTTATGGAATATTTGAGTTAGTTCGTCCAAAACATCTAAGAATACGACGACTTACATACAGAGGAACTTACCATAGAGAATGCAGAGCCATAATAAGGATAGGCAGCTGGTATAAATCTCTCATACTCATTGTGCCTGAATGGTCTCACCGGAATCTGCAGAGAAAATAATTATTCAAAACATCTTTTAAAAAAGGAAGAAAAAAGAATGCCCGGCGCACTCAGTCTTATTATCCTTTGGAAGCATTCCACAGGCTGCAAGATGCATTTCAGTCCTACACGTTGGAATCAAACCATCCTCCACACATTTCAGAATAAGGAAGGTGGATCCATGTTTATGAGGATTATGAATGAAGCTATGTAGCCTATTGTGCTCATTATCAAAGAGCCTGAATCTTAACATACAAGAGTGGGCCAAAAAGCAAAAGTAGGAGTTCACAGTTTATCCTTGGGAGGAACGTTTTATATTATCATTCTAATAGAAATTAGTGTGCTCCTTTGATCCTAAAGTTTTGCTTGTAAATCCAGACATCATATCCTCCTTCGTAGGCACTAGACTTCATAAGATCTTTACATATGGAGACAAAGTGGAGGAAGAAAATCCTAATATGAGCTAGAATACAATCGTTGAGTCCAAATACAATTGTTTTATATTATCATTCTAACAGAAATTAGTGTGCTCCTTTGATCCTAAAGTTTTGCTCGTAAATCCAGACATCATATCCTCCTTTGTAGGCACTAGACTTCATTAGATCTGGGTTTTACATATGGAGACCAAGTGGAAGAAGAAAATCCTTATATGAGCTAGAATACAATCGTTGAGTCCAAATTAACGAAGATCACATATTTAGCATTCTGATTGCAGGTTGAGTATTCTAAAAGCAACTTGTTGAGAATTTAGGGTTCATTTGAGCTTCGGACTCGAGAAAGTACGGTGAAAATAAAAGTATCTGATGGAGATTTCCAAACACAAATTTCATCTATATTGGGTACAAAACCCTAGAATTCACTCTCATTTGCTTCATAAATTAGTGGTAATTGCACCTACAAGCTTCTGTTTGGAGTAAACTGAACCCTAGAGTTATTGAGACGTGTTTTTTGAAGTTTTCTACAAGGTTAGTAGATCAGTTTGCATAGATGTAACCCTCAATCTTAAGGTTTTTCCTAAACTTTTGCATTCTTGTGATCATTATCACATTAGAACAAATTCCAAAGTAGCTAGTGCTACAAAACACACGTCTCAGAACAAACTAAAAAATTCGCAACTTCTTTACCAAGAGAGCTCGCCCTACGATTCCAATCATGTTGTTTGTGTAGCATAGTGCATTGTGCATCTTCAAAAACAAAGCAATCAACTAAATGGATTCATTGGGAAGCCTCTTGCAATAATGTTGTAGAATCTTAGAAACCCGTTCCAACCCGTTACAGTCCAAACTTAGTGGGTCGGAACGTTTTTCTTTTTTGAACTTCATGTGGTGGATGTTGATGCCGACGATGTCTCTACTTTTATTGATGTTCATAAAACATGGCAAATTTTCCTTGGGCAGGATAGTCAGCTCTGCTACTATCTGCTTGAAGGTCAAGATTGCAGATTAACCATTTATTGCTTTCTTAATGCATGCATTTTTATCAGCACTCAGGCTCTATCATTTAACAACATAGGCATTTTTGCAAGCTGAAGTCACTTCAGCTCACATTCTTTGTAGTACTAAAGTCTTGCATGATGTCCCATGTCATTTTAGGAAACTTTTATCAGAGATAAATTTCTATGTTTTCCACTTGGCTATTATTATGTTATTCTGAGCATTGAGAGTTTTAAACATCACTGGCAATGAGACTTCAAATGTCACACATTCAGGCAGAAACCCCATAAGAACATTCCTTATGAGTAGTATCTACAACGTCCTCATGAAACAAATTATCCTGAACTTCAGACTCTCATCATTATGTAGTGCCTCTTCTTGATGTCCCTCATTACTTTTGGAAGTGTATCTTCATCAGAAGTCTTCATGTTTGCAGCAACAATGGAATTAGATAGGATTTTGTGCGTGGACGATTGCACATCTCCTTTGTTATGTGGAGTATTCATTTCTGCACCACTTCTTTCTTCATTCTGGTCACAGTCTCTATAAGCCTTGTTGGTGCAGCCTTCCTGTTTGGGCATCATCTGCTCCATTTTTTACATATGCTTGAATATAACTTAAGAAACATCTTCATAATCTTCGCCAATTTCAATCAGCATCTCTATGGGCAACATTGTCCGACATTTCCAATTTTGTGACACACCTTTCACTACAGGGTTTTTATTTGACACACCTTTCACTATAGTGATACAATCAAATCTTATACAATTTTGTGACACCTTTCACTATAGCAAGGTCATAGGCAAATCAAGGCCATAGGCAAAACCCTAACAGTTTGAAGAACTTGTATAAGATTTGAAAAAGTGTACTACTTATGAAAATTTCATGAAAATAAAACCATTGCATTTCCTATATAACTGCAACCAAATATCTATATATGTCACCAAGAACATGCAAGTGAGAAAGTGACAATTGGTTATTATGCTAAATCGTGAAGTCCAACCAAAGAAACAAAAAACATACTACATGAACTTGACTGAATATCACTGATTCTTCAATCAATTGAAATTTTCTGAATTGAGATCTCGCAAAGAAGCTCACAAAGCCTAATTTGTATTAGACTTTTCAGGTCTTCGAACACTATTGTTGCAAAGTGGACTACACACTGGGAACCTTCTAAAAGGGAACAATTCTGCATCCAACTAAAGGGAACCCCTAAACATAACACAAAAGGTGTGCAATCTTTGATTTTACGAGGTCCATTACAAATGTCAACGCTGTCATTCTGAGTGCATAACATGGACTATCACTTAGCATCCCTACATCCCACAGCCCGCAAGAGCAGGAGCAGGTTACACCGTACACGTCCACATCAGCTTAAACATAGACAGACTAATGTGCTAAATTTCCATCACTATAAAAGGGCGAACATATCAACTTGCTCAAACTACAAGGAAAACTAGAAAAAGTCTAAAAAAGCCGTGCAAACTCAAGTCCAACATCTACAAGCAAAAGCTGAGACCCAAAACCAAATACCCCTCTAAAAAGCCAGGCCTAATCTTCTTGCAGCAAGCAGAGCAAAAAAAATAAGTCACATGACCGTGAGTTAAGAAAGGTGCAGTGCCTGACTGAATCCTTTCCTAGGAGCACGTCTCTCTTCAGTGAAATATAACACACTAAACTCCTGTATGTCCAAGTACTCACTGTCTCAAAAATGGGAATGTATGAAAATCGGCCTAAAGTTGAGTGCATAAACAGGCCTATTCTCTATTACTCCAAAAAAGCCAAAAAAAAAAAACAGTGACACGTTGCATTTGTTTGAATACCTGCTTGCTGACAGCCAGACTGGTATAACCAAGCCTGTTGTACTCAACCTTGAACTGAAACACTCCATACACATCGGGAACTTGAAACGATGTCGAATACAAGCCCTGCATAAGATGCCCAGCAAGTCCAGAATATTTCTCAGAAATTGTGCTAGACCCCAAACTTTTCTATTTTTTAACTTGACAATCCACGACAAACAAAAACTTGTTGTCTTTGAACCTAGCTAAAACCTACTCTCTTGCAAGCTGCACTTCAAATCGACAAGGTACGTTATGTGGCATGTATGCAATTCATTAGCACTCTTCTCATGTGGGGTGGAAGAGAAATGCACGCTCAATCTACAGATAGTTACTTATATTGATTGGTGCTTAAATTTCAGGTCAATAACACCCATCTTATGAAGGTGACAGCCTTTGCAGCCCATTACCAAAGTAAACAAGCAGCATCATTTGGACAGGCTTGGATTTTAATAACGACACACAGGGGCAACAGTAGGATGCATTTATGCATGAAGAAACACATCATCCTTTCAGTATGTTTATCCAGACCATGATGATAGCGACGATATGAAGTAATTCTGAATCTAATTTCTGATCATTCCAACAGTTTTCAGCTTTTCAGATCCACTTGACTAGATTAATTGCTTCATATGCTAATGTAAGGAAAGGAAGAAGAGCCGACATCCAACAAACCAGGCTAAACAGAACTACCAGTCTGAGACCAAGACTGTGCAAGTAGACAGAAGTTTTATTATTCCGAAGAAAAAGCATTGATCACCATGAACTGAAAGAATATCAAAGATTTCACATCCTCAAATATTTGTGTGCTGCTTCCTTACTTGGCTTTAATCTTCCTTGGTCATGTATAGATGTTTTCCAAAGTTGAGACTTGAAACAGATTCGTACAAACTTGATACAACAGAATTTAAATTCTAAAGGCGAGAGTCTGCAGCTTCTGATAAAGAATAGTTTAGGCCACTCAGAATTTGATGTCATGTGCCTTAACAAAAGTAGAAGAGGGTTCATCATGTTTAGATGGCTGATCACTATTTTCCAAATCAAAAAATCCAGAACACTTATAAAGGGGATATGCTCAAAAGCAAAACGCCATCAGAGGATACAAAAATTAAAGTAGAATAATATCCATGGGTATAGCCAATAAATCCACAAGGTACAACTTCTAACAATTTCCTAGGCAAGGAAAATGACACACCAGGTCGCAAGACTGACCTTTTTGTTATGAGTAAGTGTCTTGAGAACATAAGGGCTCATCATATAGAACTGAACTTGGACATCACTGGCTTGAAATGGTCGCCAGTGCTTTCCCGACCACTCATAGATCTCTATTGAAAACTCCTGTTCACATAAATTCATTAGCTATAATAGAAGAAAAAAAATCAAATATAGATAACTTCTGAATGCACTGTTTGCAGCCTTGAATTGTAACTGCAACTTCAAAATTAGAGCTCGTCAATATAGATTTCTTTCTCACTCTTCAGCAAGTGATAACACAGACATAAGCACTGCAAAAATCTAGTCATGGTGAGCCTAAATCATGCACTTAGCTTACCAATTGATCTGAAATCCGGTACATAGGAGGCTCAAGTTTTTCACCAGCCTTATGATGCTGTAAATTCACCACCTAAACAAGACCACAACATGAACTAACTGCAAACTAATAATGTAACGTAGAGGTCCAACAAGACAAAGTTCCAATCATTCTCAAAGCTAAAGTCTTGGGACATATCTTGCACAATCAATCTTACAATAAAGAAACAATTACATTTTCTTCACCAACCTTTAAATGCCCACGTTCATGAAAAACCCATCTGCTCAACTCAATAGCAAAGTCCTCATTCCCAGACCTGGGATATCTATTTTCCAGGAAGAAACAATAAGTTATGTTTCTAGTGAGAATGTGTCCAATGTAGATTCTACGCAGTTAGGAGGCAAAGCTTCTGCAGAGTGAGTGTAAACTTAACAAAACCAAACGTAGATAAAATAAGTGCCACACTAGTCCCTTACTTTGTCAGACTACCAAATTTCTGAACTGCTGAATGAAAAAACCTGCAAACAATGGTTTGGTAAGGAGTGATTAGACTCAACGTTCTCAATAAATAAATGCATGAGGCTTAAAGGAGAGTTGAGTTGCTATGATTCTAAGACAATGAACCTAACAGCATTAGGCAGAAGTTATACTTTCTGTAGTTAAGATAATGTTCAACGCATATACAGAAGTAGGTGAATTGAACAGTTTACCAAAACAATAAACCCTATGCCACATGGTGAAATTTGGAAGCAATCTTTTCTTGAAATAGGTATGCAAAATTCTAATTTGAATCTAGAAACAATTCCAAAGCGTTCAAATCAAGGTTTGTTGTGACTATGGGCCTCCCTTGTATCTGACCTACCATTTGGAACTATAATAGATAGTACACACCTTACCAGAAAGTAACAAGATCCCAATATGGCTTAAGTTCACAACCCTTCTTTGCAATAAATGACAAAACTCACAAGTGGTTCCATAGCTGAAGTTATAGTGGTCTCCAAACTTTTATGGATTACTTTTATCTGACTTTTATGAAGCACTGAAACTATTCACATGCTGCTACAAGCTGATAAACCATTTACATGGAAGTTTCCTCCTTATTATCTTCTTCCTGGATCCTCAAAATAATCTAGGGCATTCCCTAGCACTAAGCCATGTATATTGAGCATCAAGGTTTATCTATGTATGGATATCTTGAAATATGCATTTTGTATCACAACGCTCCTCATTGAACTAAAGAAACCAACAACTTAATGAAAAATAATTACAGAACTATTTTGCAAGACCTGATCTGGGACATTAATGTCTAGCATTTATCCATGTATATTTTCTTGACAATTAAGCAGCAACTTCTTGCATGAGCTTTGTAAGATTAAAAGCAGAACCTGGAGACGACCACATTTTCATGATAGCATTGTCCTACAGGCGTAAACTACCTATCTCTGACTTGAGATAGCACCCTCAGCCTCTTTCCAATATGCAGGCGAGAGTTAACTCGCAATTAATGAATTAACGATGCTTGCAGTCAAACGCTATGGTATTGTCGCACACTCGACTTCTTTTATTGCATGAATCAAGTAGTTGATAAAACAAGAGACAACTTGTTCACGATGATTGAATAAGATGAACAGAGAACTTAAAAAAATCTATAGAGTTTCTAAATCAAGTGCAGTCAAGAAAAACTCAAACCTGTCACTAAACAAATCCAAAGAGCCAGAAATTACAACACGTGCATTGTTCCGAGCCTGCACAAGTCACATAACTGTTATGAATTATGGTGCTTAGCACCTCTATATTCTAGATTCAAAAAGACAATAATGAAAGAAATGAGAGCTATTCAGCCAAAATACTTGCACCCTTAAGTCTTCTTTACCTGCACAACAGAAACCAAGCCAATGGAAGTGCCTGTAAGGGCAGGGCGGTCGGTTAGCTCAACAGAAGGATTCGCAGAATAAGCTGTTGATGATGCGATGAGTATTTCAACTACCTGTCATTCACATAAATATTCTGTTTTTCAGAACAAGTCAAAACAGCAATTTTGAATAGCTTCAAACAATTTCGTATGAAATCAACTCACTGAAGGTAGGAAAAGATACTCCAATGCAAAATGAACATAGCATTGACCACAACCTACCAAACTACTTGCTGGATTCACAGAATGTCCAATACCACGAAACAGTACGGGTGCCTGTAAAAAGCATAGCATATATAGGCATGTCAAGTTCTCTCTCTCTCTCTCTCTCTCTCTCTCTCTCTCTCTCTCTCTCTCTCTCTCTCTCTCTATATATATATATATATATATATATATATATATATATCCATCGCGCTGCTGTTGGCGCCCTCCATCGCGGGTGCCTAGCGGGTGCTGCCAGCGCGCTCCATCTCCATCTTACATGGCTCCACGCAAACGGGGGGGGGGGGGGGGGGGGGGGGGTGGGGTGGGGGTTAACTCCTCCCATCCTCTAGTGCGCCCTGGTCCTGAATCGCGCCCTGCTGTTGCCTCCAATCCTGATCCGTGCCCTGCTGCTGCCTCCATCGCTGCTCCTGAACCTGACGGCCCTCCCCTGGGACAACAGCCCGCTCCTGCACCTACTGTTTCAGTTACACCCGCTCCTGCACCTACTGTTTCAGTTACACCCGCTCCTGCACCTGCTGTTTCCCCTTCTGCTACACTACCTGCACTGGATCCTGTCAGTCCTACGTCTACAGATCCCTTTTCCCTCACTCCCCACCCCAATGCTTACTCCCCAACCCAATGCTTACGCATCTCTAACAACCCAGACACCTGTTCCAGGGACACGGGAAAACAGCTTGACATTTTTCCAAGAAATACAATTTCTTCTAAGAACAGTGACTCGACTTGAGGAACACATTGCAAAACTACAAGCGAAAATCGTTACACAGGAGCAGCAGATCACCAACATTATTCAATACCGTGACTCCACCGAGGTGCCCCATATCCAGAGCATAGACAAGTTTTGGCAGATATTCGAAGGGAATCAACGTCCAAGCTGCCACCATTGCATCCATCCAGGATGTCGAAGACGAAGATACCCAGGATCAGCCCCAACGGCATACAAGAACCATGGCCGATGTTCTCAAAGGCGTTTCACTCATATCAGCTACGTACAACGAAAATTGATTACGGGAACAGAAAGCCCTAAAGTTCGTGTATGTGGACTCCTGGACACGCAAGATGCTATCAAAGAAGCTAAGAAATTTTTAACGGACACGCTCCACCATCATGATACCGGCTTGGACAAGGCCTGGCGTACCAAAAAGGATGCGGAAACCCTAGTAATCCGCTTCTCATCAGCAACACATAGGCGAGAGGCACTCCGTCAACGAGCCACATTAAAAGGTACTCAGATTTTCCTGGATGAAGACCTAACCTACGTACAGGTGGAAGAACGGAAGAAGGCTCGTCAACGAGCAAAAGACATGGGCAAACGTCTCATCTACAAAGATGGGGCAATGCACTTCGTGGAAATTAAAAAGGGAATAGAGAGAGTAGAGGTAGAAGTAGAGTTAGAGAAATGAGGAGGGTTCAATTGTCTGTAAAATGGTCGTAGTACCATAATTTTCCTGATCTATTTTATCTCCTCATAGCCTTTAATTAGTAGTTTTAGTTTTAGTATTAAAATGACGGTCTTGATCCGTCCTGGTGAATTCATTTGACATGTACTCCTTTTGTCTTATATGCCTCAGGGCATGGAAAAGATGTTAATGAAATCTCTCTCTCTCTCTCTCTCTCTCTCTCTCTCTCTATATATATATATATATATATATATATATATATATATATATATATATATATATATATATATCATTTTCTGTTGCCCAGTTTATTATGAGATGAGAGGACGATACCATTGTTTATATCGGGACTCCTCCAGGTCACTTCAGGCTCTGATCACATATGAGGATCCTCGTCGTGTACCCTTGATGATACGTGAGATGATGCTTTTGAGACGAGACTTAGATCAGTTTGGATCCCCAGACCAGTATCACAGATTTCTTTTTCAGATGCAAACAGAGGCCCTCATACGATACAGAGAGTAGATCAGAGGATGAGACACATATTCCATGCAGAGACAGCTAACGGTCTTTCCAATTGACAACCATCATGAGACTTCACTTCTCATCCACATGGGGGTGGGCACAATGTGGTAGACCACCTCATGGCACTTGTCGACCTCATCTATACATACCTTGGGGTTGCCTTATCAAGCTTGATTTTTAGTAGGCTAGCCACCTTGGGGAGGTTGGGGAAGGGACAGGCTTTCTTGGTTAACTTAGAGAGTGCTTTCATAGGCATATCAAAGATATAGAGAGCACATGCCACTGCTCCAATAGTGATGCATGCTGCAAAGACTAGGTGGACGAGTATAACAATCACCAACAAGTGAAGATCTCCTAGATCCTGTTGCATGCACCAAAAGGACGACTGTGGAGCCAAACCACCCGACCAACTAGAAAGTGATAGTCAAAACCCTAACAGCTTCACCCCCGAACAAAGGTGACTGAATGCATGAGAGGAGATGATCCTAGCAACTGGAACTAGAAAATAGGTTGTGGAAATGGGCGAGTTCCTACTATAGGCCGCAAAAGCCAAGGAACATTCCATGTAGGATCCCCAATTCCAACCCAATTGCTTTTGATCTCCTCTTCATGCACTAAAAGCAGTCAATCACCATGCACTAGCTCTAGGTCCTAATTAGAGCATCTGGGCCCTCATCTTATTAATTACATTTCTGGCCTAGTCCGGAATGGCAAGCATAACTAATAAACACATACACTGGAGTACCGAATATCCACGTCAAGGACTGTTCCGAATTCTTCATACCGGACATGGACGTAACAATGAGCACCACAATATCCAATTGGGCCAATACCTCCCAACTTTAGACTAGCATGTTGTCTTGCTTCGAGTGACTACCTACATCCAATGGTTCAAAGGATTTGTTGATACTAGCAAGTATCCTTGTTCAGCTACCACTTCATCAAAGAGGTCACATGAGCAAGGACATCTCATCTCTTGGTTCTAATAGGAGGCAGCTAGTCAATTCATATGGCTTATCCATCTCACAGGTTCCAAAAAGGTCCCACAACCACATCTGCGGGTTCATCTATACATGAGCAAGGACATCTCATCTCTTGGTTCTAATAGGAGGTGGCTAGTCGATTCATATGGCTTATCCATCTCACAAGTTCCAAAAAGCGCCCACAACCACAACTGCTCTATAGAGTGTCTAT
Source organism: Diphasiastrum complanatum (assembly GCA_029204225.1). Lineage (NCBI taxonomy): Eukaryota > Viridiplantae > Streptophyta > Lycopodiopsida > Lycopodiales > Lycopodiaceae > Diphasiastrum > Diphasiastrum complanatum. The sequence continues at coordinate 27,526,350 of CM055099.1, forward strand.
TCATAAAGTCTCAAAGGACACTTCCTTTAGGACCGAGTATGGGGTCTTGCAAGCTCCTTATTTGGATCTAGAAATCTCATAGGCCTTGAGTTACACCTTGGGCTAGATGAGTCAATGGACATCACCTCTGGATTGAGCCAGGTAGATACGAGGGTACTTTGTCGATTTTGTTCGACACACAAGATTGAGACAGAGGAGCACTTTATCTTTAGATGCCCATTATACTATGAGATTTGGGGCAAATATTGTTGCCTATTCAAGGCTCACATCCGATCAGTTTACGCTCTTTAGCTCAAAGACCAAAGATGTGTTATTCTCATGCTTAGAGAGATGTCCAGACTAAGGGATGCAACACTTCAAAGGACTACACACCAAGGTGCTAGTATCGCAAAGAGTCAGAACACTACTTTCTTCATGAGGTCAAATAGCGATTAGGACTCTAAGGACGACTCCCTTATCCCATATCAACATCAAGGCAGACACTAGAAGGTCATGCAACAACGAGACACAAGGCCACAAGGACGACAACACCACCATCCGACCAGTTCAGGGATCTCGATTCTCAAGGCCGTTCAGCCCACTGTCTAGCACACGCACCTACTACGTCCACAGATATTGCAGCCTTATTTCCGCCTATCAATAAGGTTGGTTGATTACATCGAGTGCAACTCTAGAAATTCGATCTCATCAATTCTTTCACCGTGCTTAGCATCAAGTATTTATCATGTTTTTCCAAAAGCTTTCTAGGCTCCCTTATAGCTGTGCACACTTGACATGTACACACTTGACATGTACCTAGCTTTAGCATAAAGAAAGCTTGCGCACAATAATCAATTGTGCATACATCTTTTTCTCTTCAAAGATATCGAAATACACAATGTGTTTGAAGGGACTTAAGGGCCAGATTAGATCAAACAATTTCTTCTTAATCTAGTACGCTATTTATAAAGAAGTGCTCCTTTTGTAAATCTAGCTCAAATCTAACCGCTTATGTGCCCCTACAATTTACATAAGTTCCAGCCACTAACAACTCTTAAGCAGTTTGAAAGTTATATTGCAACAAGATGAGAGAAAGAGATCTTTAATTACCACCTTAATATCATTTGAGCCCAAAATTACACTGGAATTGATGAAGTCGGTGCTAACAATCAAGGTGTGGTCATTTTCACTTGTGAGGGCATAATTGAAATGATCGATCACCACTGCATCAATGTCCTGGAAATGATCACAAGCATTGTTAGCAAAACTCAAGCTTCACTGTAGGTTGCACCATGCATACATCATAGAACACAAAAAGCTCTTATATCAAACTCCATCATAAGAACAAACACGTGATTCACAACTCAAACCCAAAGCTTCTCACAAATTCCTATTAACTTCTTCAATGTGAAACGCAAAAACTTCAATCTAGTCTCAAAAGATTCTTTCCTAGCATATCACCTTTCTAAGAGGACCCAAGTGTGAAAAAATGTTATTGTAACAAACCAACTACACCAATGAAAGCACTTACTAATTCATTAGAGATTTGGATAACAGTACGTTTGCGACCTAGTTTCAGCTCTGACACCCTCACCAGTCAGTTCTCTATATAATGTTCCAAAGGCATTTGGAAGGTCAAGAATCTAAGATTAACGTGATAAACAAGTCTAATACTATATGAACTCTCCCGAACATAAATTTTCTCTGAAAACCAGTTTTGCTTGCCTTTCAGCAAATAAGTGTAGCTACCACGCTCCCTTTAACCACTTTCTGCAGTCAAAACAATGTACAAGATAGTGCTTCACAATCCCACAGCAGATGAGATTTAAATGAACTGACCAATGCTTTGGTAGTGAATTTCTTTGTTGAGCACTAGGAGCTGGAGTCTTAAGTGTTTTTTTATTTATTATTTTATCGTTTCTTAACCAAAATCTTAGCCAGCCAGCATTTCCAATGCCCATCAGATCATAGATTTCATCATTCATGGTCATAACCATAGTTGCCCGTTCCGTTTTGGACTGCGTACGGAACGTGCGTTCCAAAGACTGATTGATTATGCATTCTGAAGTAGATGATTGATTCTGCATTGAGTACGGGGAAGCAACAATGGTCGATAGACAGCATTGAGTACGGGGGAAACAACTGCGGCGGACAGACAGCAGCAACAGGAGGATCAGCGATCTGCAAAGCCATCAGCAGATAGGGGAAAGAAAAAACATAGCCCATTCCGTACATACGAAACATGTTCCGTTCCAAACATACGGAATGGAATGTACTGAATCAAAAGGTTCAAAACGGGTTTCTATGGTCATAACTAAAAGTAGTCATAAATTGTGCCACAGAGGCCGAATGAAACTCCATACTCATGGTGTGTGATTTACCTACTAGTTTACTAAGCAAGGCATTTGCATACCTTCTCTATTATACCAAGAATATTTGATGGTAAAAACATCTAAAAAAAACTATTGTCAACCGGCAAACAATTGTTGTCATACTCATGTTTAACTGCTATCAATTGAGTTTGAGTTCAAATAATGGTCAAACCTCATCAAAATCTGCACCACATTCAGTTGCAATATCTCTAATGACTTCAGACGTTGATGTATCAGCTGCAAGAATGAGGTCGTGACCTGAGTCCACAAAATCGATGACGCTTGCCACATCTAGAGACCCTCCCAGGCCTACCAACAAAACCCCATGCAATGTGAGATTGCAAAGTCATCATTTGAAATACTAGAAGCAACAAAAGAATTGCAAATCTGAGTTCTACGCTTCACGTTCTTTATACAAGCGAAGAAAATACATAAAGTAGAGAGCTCTTGAGTTTGATACTTAGGGCCAATTTGAGCCTCCTGATCATGGTAATAACGTCACCCTACATGTCTAATGTAGAAACTATTCTTTGGCTATTTTGAAATTTAAAAAGCTCCTAGGAATGTTCGAGCTCTTACATAAAAAGACACTCACTGGCATGCATCTCAGTTTGCAGCAATTGCACAAAATCAACACGAAAAACAAACTTACCCTCCACTGCAGGAGCAAACAAAATCAGTGCATCATACAAGTACTTTCCATATCGTTGTAGCGCCAATGTTGGATCATCTGCTATTTTGAAATCTAGCTCATAACCACGATCTGCAATCCCTCACCACCAGACACGACAAAAAAAAGAGCCAGTCCTTAAAAGAGTCAAAGAAGACCTAACTCAACTTGATCTTGATCATAATTATAGCTTTCCATACTTAAATAAGGCATTGATGCCCTAAATTCAGCTATGCTGAAAAACAGTTCAACCTGAATCTATGTGTGGTATCAGTAAAGTATCCAACGTAACTTGAATCAAAGAGCAGCAAAAGAGAAACAGATCGCTTCATACCTAGAAGTGATTTGAAAAAAATGGAGTGCGTAGATTTGAGGGCAATATCATCGAGCAGCACCAGCACACGCTGATCAGTCGGCTGCTCTTCTGAGAAACCCCAGCAGATAGGCAGCAATGCGATGATGACAATGATAGATAAGGGCAAAGCCATCGCCGCCCTCGCCAAGCAAGCTCCCTCTCTCTCTCTCTCTCCTCTTTCTTTTCTGTTTTGCTCACAAAAAAACGAAGGCAAAAGGAATAGAGCAGATATACAAATAGCCCTTTGTTTTTGGTCAGGTTTCACACTGGCAGCTCAGCAATCGAGATATTCTTTTTTAGGGGGGACTGGAATAGGTGACCAATATTTTTTTTACTCCTAAAACATCTCCTCTACTAGCAAGTAAGGGCAAGTCCCCGTTGACCTCCTCTCGGATGCTTTGTAAATATGAAGATCTTCCGGTCATTTGCAAATGTGTAGAGCGCTTTGCAAAAATGAGGGTCCCCGGTCGCTGGCAAATGTGTCCGAGTGCTTTGTAAAAATGAATGTCCCTCGTCATTGGCGAATGTGGGGCACTTTGCAAAAATGAGGGTCCTCAGTCATCATTAGCAACTGTGTGGAGCGCGTTGCAAAAATGAGGGACTACTAAAAAAATCATGGAAACATGGATTCGCAAACCCTACCTATCTTCATGACAAAAGACGTAAATTGCAGTGATTGCAATTTGCAAATCGCATTACGAAATTTGTGCGATAATTTGAGTCCTTAAAAGACTGTGATTCACAAATCACATTACAAAACTTATGCTATGGTTCGAGTCCTCAATGGGGAAGAGCCTAAGGGTTGATTCCCGCCTATCTTTTAAGTTATGTCAAATCAAAAGGTGGTCATGAGTACCTTCAAATTTGACGTAACAAAGTGCATGATGCATTCACATCAACGTCCATGTTTGCATTCTAAAATAACAAATGTCGTTAAATTCCATTCGCACACCTTTACCTTGAAATAATCAATGTAAAGGCAAATAGTGAAGACTACATTCGCATCCACACTTATGTCGTGGTATCCAAATACATACTGAAGGTTGAATTTAACATGAAGTTCACATCATTCTTTAGACTTGACATAATTTAAAGGTCAACACACCACAAAAATAGGATTTATCATTAGGAAGTGGCTGGGAACGTTCCTCGTTTAAAATAGACTACCTTCAGCATTTTTCTCTCTTCGGGATTTTGCGAAAAGGCCGAAGGTGCCCTTAAAAAGTTGGCGAAGGTGTCTTTAATAGTTTAACCCTTAAAAATAGAGGACCTTCTGGAATTTTCTCTCTCTTCGCATTTTTCGAAAAAATGTGAAAAAGCCGAAGGTGTTGAAAACTGCTGTTGCTATATTACATTGAAGCACAATACAAATAGCAATTACAACCAAAAATTGACGGTGTAACTGGGAGACTCAAATAATACATCTCATGGACGGAGCAACCAATAATCTATGCTTGAATGATCTATTTATAAATTTCATCCATGTATTAACTACATTGAATGTTTGTCACCTAATTAGAAAAGCCGTTGTCCTTGGAAGTATATGGCTTTTGTGACAACTATACATAGTATATACGGTCAACAAATCAGGATTGTTGACGCGGACAAGGACATTGCAAATTCTCTCACTTCGCAAATTTCGGGAAGTGGTTGGGAACATTCCTCGTTCAAAATAGACGACCTCCGGCATTTTTCTCTCTCTTCAGGATTTTGCAAAAAGGCCGAAGGCGCCCTTAAAAAGTTGGCGAAGGTGTCTTTAATAGTTTAACCCTTAAAAATAGAGGACCTTATGGAATTTTCTCTCTCTTCGCATTTTTCGAGAAAATGCGAAAAAGCCGAAGGTGTTGAAAATAGTTAAACTATTGAACTGTGAACAAGTTGACTTCTTCAAAATAATTGAACGGAAGAAGTCGAAGGCAAGTGTCGCAGTTTTTGTAAAAGTGCGAAAAATGCGAATTGTGCGACACTTAGTGTATTTCTGCAAACTGTTGAAAAAGTAATGTAAATTTGCAGACTTGTTCTAAATGCAAATATTGTGGAAGTCCTTGAAAATGGCCAAGTCTTCAATGACTTCAAGTTATTGAACTTAACATCTGAACTTGAAATTATGATGGGATTGCTTACCCTTTGCTGGAGATCAGCCAGAAGTCCGTTGTAGACGTCCTTCAATTAAATTGGCTGTCTAAGTTATGATTCCAAGAGACAATTGTGGGCTTAATTTCCCACATTGAAGACAGCTGTTTGGTTGCAGATCACAATTGGAGGCTAGCCATATTGCACTGCACTTATCCAATTAGGCTTCTTGGAAACTATTTGCAAAAAATCGTTAGGGCAAGTCGTTAGCTTCAAAACAAGTAGAAACAAGTTCTGTTAATATTTGATAGTTAGAATACCTTCGATACTCTTTGTCGAACCCGACTGTTAGCCATTCGCATGTATTTCTACAGGCAGTGTAACTGCAGAACTGGATAGATGAATGGATGTAGGTTAAAGATCAAATATTCGGATAAATTCAACAAATCCTGCAATAACGATGTCCTCCAATGATGCGTATATGAGCTACAAAGCACCAATATGCCTTATTTGTGTCTCAATTATGTCCAAATTTTCTCCTCCATGTACATTGCTCAATTCTTTACCTTGTTTAAGCCTAGATTCTACCCAATTCTCCACATGTGAATTCTCCTAGAGGCCACAATGGTATTCAATGATCATTGGAGGAATCATTGCACGCTACAATGCAGTTCAACAAATCTCGTGATGAATGGATTATGATTTATGTTTGTGATGAATGAGGTATAACGACACACATTAAGAGAAACCTCAAAATTCATGGGTATAATATAAGGTACCGAAAACTTTTGAATTGGATTCCTAAAACATGTCAAATTATTTTAACTCATATAATATAACTATACATTATTCCAAATCCACATCTTGTTTGGCAAAATGCAACTAAAACAACAAATATGCTCCCTTAACCTAAAGGAATTAATTGTGAATCAATTTTTTATTAAGTTAAAACTTTATCTCCTTGCCATTAAATTGACTTTAAATATCAGATTTAAAAGGCAAGTGTGATGGTTCTTAACTTAAATTTTAGGCTAGAGGTGGATTTAGAAGCAGGTGGAAATCAATCCTATGTCTAGAGAAAAGGCAAGAAATTGGGAACCTAGAGAGAAGAAGCTAGGAGAGACACCCAAGATCAGCTCAAGAAGGTAAGATTTTGTATGGTTTTGTACAATATGGGAATAGAGGATTAAAGGTTTTGGCTACAAACATAAGAATTCTAAAATACAACAAGATACAAGTATAGAAATAAGATAAGTACAATGAAAGAAAGGAGAATGTACAGTGAGAAAAAAGGAGATACAATGCCAAAAGCAATGTCACGTTAGTTATTTTATTAGTTTTCTTTTGTTATGGATGTCATGCATTATATGTTAAAGGTTTAGCATTGAGTATTATTTGTTAAATTGTGACATTGTTGTAATAAATACTTGAGGCTTTTGATAAATAGAGAGCTATGGAGTAGGAGAATACCCTATACCAATGAAGCACATAATGGGGTGATGCCACAATTCCACCTCAAGAAGCAATACTTCTGAATGAAGAAGAGCACTGGAGATATATTGGTGACAATGACACATTTATTGTTCCAGAGGCAACAACCTCGACAGATTCACATTATCAAGGTACAAAGTATAGGTCATTTGAATAAGCTCAAATAAAGTAAGACCTTTTTTTTTCAATTCATGATTTAATTACATAGAAGATAATTATATTCATTGTTTCAAATGATAATTTTATATTTCATGCACAATATTTTACTACTCAAGTTGGAGAGGTTGGAAAATTCAACTAAAAATAAGAATTGAATATTACTTTAATAAATAAACCCATCACAAACTAAAACTAAGTTTATGATTTAATTTTTTAGGAAGGTCAACTAGAATAGAAGGCCACAATGGCACATCTATGATATGGCATGTATCCAACTCTTATTTTGCATATCTTTAATTCCCAATGTCATGTTGAAATGTGTTTTGAGAGAGTAATTGTATGATTGTAAGGCCACATTGGAGATTTTTCATAGTGGCCATTACATTGGTATAGAGCGCTTTTTACATATGGATGCTTCATGAGTGAAAAAGTTGTAACACCATTGGGAGATAATTGAGTGCCAACAACATCATCAATTCTTCTATGCTGTTTAGCTAGAAAAGTGCTCGAACTAGGTTTTCATTCGCATGTATAAATTATTAAGAGATTTGTTTGTAATTGATGGAATAACTTATTGCACATTTTCTAAATACCATCCCCCAATTATCATTTGTGGAAATTTAAGATGAAGACCTTGCTAATCGCCAACAAGTTATGGGATGTTGTTACAGGTACAGAAGTAAAACATGAAGACGACACAAAAGACTCAAAGTGGAAATCGAAGGATGGTAAAGCTTTCGCGCTTATTATCCTCAATATATCAGATACACAAACTGGACACATAGCTGAAGCTAAAACTTCAAAAGACATTTGGGACAACCTGAAATCACTATATGATGTGAGGGACGTAACTACTAAGTTACATCTACGAAGGAAATTCTTCACATTCAAGATGTCTAATGGTGATTCTCTTCAAAGTCACATTAACCAGTTTAAGAATCTCTTGCAACAGATGGCCGTTGTCAAATCAATCATAGATGATCAAGACGCAATTATGACATTGCTTTCAAGCTTGCCCTCTATATATGAGAACTGGGTGATGATCATATTGACACACTCATATTTAACTCTTACTAGAGTTATCACTATGTTGCTACAAGAAGACAATAGAAGAAGTCAAGACACTTTGTCTACTTCCTCCTCTCATGCCCTATATGTCAACAAAGGCTCTAAGCGACAGAAGCAAAAAAGCTCCAAAAAGGCTACAACAAATCAGAAGCTGACTCAACGTCAAGTACAATCATCAAATCCACAATTGAAGAAGAAGATGTTTTACAAGCATTGCAAGCGCAATAACCATGAGATCAAGGATTGCCGAATTCTCCAAGCGAAGAATGCAGCCAAGCAACTTGATCAACAAGCAAACACAGTTTCATCATCTCCCCAAGTCGAAGTGGACGAAGGCGCATTCATGGTCAAAGACCAAAGCACATTTTTGGATGATTCATGGTTTCTTGATTCTAGAGCAACTCAACACATGACCAATCAATGTGAGATTTTCAACTCCTACACGACTTACAACACGAAAAAATTTGTTCATCTTGGTGACAATAGCACTGACACTATTGAAGGTGAAGGTACTGTAAGATTGCGATTCCAGCATGATCAATTCAAACTACTATCAAAGGTCTTATATGTTCCTAAACTCTATACAAATCTGTTATCAGTAAGTAGAATTACAGATTTAGGTCATAAGGTAGAATTCGAATCTGATCAATGCAAAATTATTGATAGGACTAATAATATCCTTCCATTCGGCAAGAGGCAGAACTACTTATATAGATCAGCACATTGTTATTCGGAGTCTAGTTAAGTCTTGAAAACCTATGTTCTAGTCAATAAATTATTATTATGGCATCATCGCTTAGGACACTTGAATTATGCATCTGCTTTGAACATGTCCAATTCAAGGAGTATTGCCTTAACAACGGCATTGAGCAACAATACATTACCTCCTATTCGCCTCAATCAAATGGTCTTGCTGAGAGAAAGAACAGAACCTTAGTTGAATCGACAAAGTGCATGTTATCACATGCGACACTTTCGAAGTCCTTCTGGGCTGAAACTATTTCAACATCCACCTATATTCAGAACAAATGTCCTACTGAAGGTCTCTCAGACAAAACACCATTTGAAGTTTGGACAGGTACCAAACCTTCTTTATCAAACCTACAAGTTTTTGGATGTACTGCTTTTGAGTAGATACCTCGTGATCTCAGGAAGAAGCTTGACTTTCAGAGTATCAAATGTATTTTGATCAGCTACACTACTTTGGATCAAGCCTACAAGCAGTTCGATCCCATCGAGTCGAAGAAATTCACTAGCCAGGATGTCATCTTCATCAAAGATCAATTTCAAGACCTCAAAGGAAAAGGCAGTCCCCATGTAGCTGACCTATCAGATTCTCCTGACATATTAAACTTTTCAGTTCCTCAGTTGACTATTCCCATTGAAGGTCCGAGCTCTTCTACTTTTGACAAAGAACAAATCAATGGTGAATCAGAAGTTAATGATGTTGCAGTTCAACAACTACAGTATTATGGAAATGATCAACTTCCTCTATTACTTAGAAGATCTTCAAGAGCAAGCAAACCCCCTAACCGGTATATCGACGAGTTTGCAAGCTACCTTGTTCAGGGACCGACGTCTGTCCAAGAGGCACTTAGTCAGCCTGATTCAGATCTCTAGAAAGAAGCTATAAATAAAGAGTATTCATCTCTTATCAAGAACCATACATATAATTGTTGAATCACCCTACAACATGTTAGTCAGATATAATCTGATTAATTGCAAGTTAGCTCTCTCACCAATGGAACCAGGTCTCAAATTGTCAAAGGACCAGTGTCCTCAAACCATTCATGAGAAGCAGCAGATGCGTGAGTATCCTTGCCATTCTATTATAGGATCTCTTATGTATGCCATGATCTGTACCAGGCCAGACACAGCTTTTGTAGTCATCTCTCTCAGTCAGTTTATGACTAATCCTGGTGTAACACATTGGAAGGCTCTTATCAGAGTCATGAGATATCTTCGAGCTACTATGGACTTTTGCATTTGTTATGGAGCAGTTGGCAATGACAAACTCAATTTACTTTTTTTCAATCGCTAATACTTGTTTTGATCCTGTATCCCATCATTGTCTTGTAGTGGTTTTTTAATTGAAGGTATCACATCATCAAGGCAAATAGATCTTTGGTAAGGCATTGATGATAGAAAAATCCTTGATCATATTGTCTTTTCTCTTCAAAACCCATAAAAAGAGGATTACCCTTGAAACACAAAATAATACATATAAAAAAAGCAAAAAACAAAGGGCTAGTATATACTCTCGTGGAGTTCTTGATAACTACCTTGTAAAGTAAATATTTAAACTAACAATCTTGGATGGATCTGTAACTATAGGTGTCTTAATTCATGTTACTTCCAACGATTGCTCTAGGAAAGATCGAAAACTCAAAAATAAATAAAAAATCACAAAAGTCCATAAACATCAAGAAATATCAAATAATACAAAAATAGATATGTCATCATGCCCAGACCTGAATGCAATTACGATCATGGAAGATAATCGCAAGATCCCAACCTCGATGATCTATAGCATCTACCTAATCTAGTGTGTTAGAGATTGCAGACCCAACATAATCAATCTCCCTAGTGGTAGTCTTCATCATGGCAAATATTGGAAATGCCATGGCTCATAACAGGGGTCTATCCAAGATAGAGTGTTACCGAAGTTTAACAGCCAAGGTGACCCTACTAGGTTCTTCCAAATCTACATGGAAGCCTAGAAGACCTATGAAATGCATGTTGAAAGATTCCTTGCTCCAGAGGATCTGTTTACTGGTTCTTGTTCTTCTTACTTATGTCTGTCAGCAGGGACAATGGGCTCTTGCTTATAGTTATTCTTTCTTGTTTAAAGCCCAAAATCAGACAAAAGGGATAGATTATCTTTGTAGTATTTTGTCCTGCCTGTCAGAGGACACCTCAGATTTGTCTCTCTTGAACCTTGTCACATGCAATCAATCCAACATGTAACCAAAACATTCAACTAAATGATCAGCATGCAGTCCAGGTGAACAACCATGAAATCTACTTCTACTTAGCTGCAAAATGAACTAAAATCAAATCCTAAGCACTACTATACGTGCATAAATTGACAAAACAAGAAACAAGAATTAATCTACAGCATTTTAGAAGTCCAAGAATCAAGAAACCAACCATTCTTTTGATTCTTGGACGCCCCAAGAACATCAAGAACTAGAATGTTGGAGGATATCAAGATCTATACCACATTTCTAGCCTATTTAGTTTACTTGAATGATGGTTCCTACATTAATCCACAAACAAGAAATGACAACTAATCCACAACTAGGAAAGCATGAAAACTAATCCAATCTAAAGTCCACAACCACATACAATGAATGGAAGGGCATGATCATAGGGACATCACTCAAGAAAACCATCATGATCAAGGAGCTTAGTGTAGCATCAAACTCATGGAGAATCTTCTTATTAAACATGGAGTAGATACAATGCAACAAGCTCCTCTTCACAAAGAGAGAGTCTCTTAAATAAGCAAGAGAGCTCCTTAGGTGGCATCCTAGTGGAATTTCCACATTTCACAAATTACAAGTGGAATAATGCTCTCCACTAGATGTCACCATCAAAAGGTGGCTCACTCTACTTTTCTAAGAGGGGTCTACTTGCATTTATTACATTTGCCTAGAAATACTAGTTCCTACATGGCCATTCCATCTTACGGGATTCACCATGAGATTTACACAGTCCTTTCTTGTCAGTACTACTAGTATTCCTTGGCTCTCATACTCGACTCTCAGTCTTCGTTAGTCTCGTCTTCTCAGAGACCTCCTCGGTCTAAGGTGAGAGGTGCTCTTGAGTTGCTCTGTCCGAGTATCTTGGAAATTCGTCAGAATCAGCCAACATCATCCCATCCCTAATGTGTTGCAGGACTCACTGCAACTCATATTGGACGATGTCGTTCCGCTTTCGCATTGGCATCTTCGATCAGCACTTGGGAAAGCATAGATCCTCGTTCGCTTACATAAAACCAAGTGTTTATTGTTGTCAGTCTTTATCAAAAACTGTTTTTGCAAATTGCCGCAATTTAACCAGAATGTCTTATTGCTGCAACTGGTTGACATTCTCAAAATTTGGGGAGCTCCCAACAGCTTCACAACTTGCATGCTCGAGTGCTTCTCGCGTGTCTTCTTTCTTGCCACTTGTATCTGCCATTGACGGTTTCATCTCTGGTTTCTTGGTAGGTACTAACTTTTGGGAGGACTGTATCCTCCATTTTCTTCTGGGTGTTTCTGTGGTTCTTCTCTCAATTGAAGTTCTAGTCTCAAGGAAAACCTTTGATCTACAGGTTGCAAAAACTTCGATTATCAATATCATGGGGATGGACTCATCAAAATTGGTGGTAGGGACAGATTTGGGTGGACGATTTGGTAATGGTAAGGAAACATGATGAAGGCTTGGTGGCAGGGTGAAGGAACTAATAGTTCTACAGTTGCAGTCTTGGACTCTTGCAATGTCGAGCTTTGAACACCACTTGCTAGGTGAGGAGCTCACTTTATTTTGTAGGTTCACGGTTGTCTTCACCTTTCTTTTTCTACAGCTCTTTCTTTTGATCCGTTACTTTTGGATTTCTTTGGGCTTCATAGGAGGGGAATGAACTATCATTGCTCCAGAGAGTCTCTTTTGATCAAGATTAATTTGACCCAACTGTTGCTTAAGTTTTGTCCTTTCCTCCTCAACTTCTTGGATCTTCCTCTTTATTTCTTCTAGCTGCTTCGCCTGCTTTTGTAGATCTTTTCTAGTTGAACAACCAATGTAGGTGGTAGTTGGTCTCCACAAGACACTTGCAATGGTCTATCAGCTGCTTCGGTAAGACTATAAAAAACTGGAGATTTCTCATAAGAACGGTGAAATGATGGTAAACAAACAGATGGAAGGTAGGGTGGAGGTGGTGACATCGGTAGATGGTGTGAACGATAGGCATGAGAATGGGCGCAGAAGTATGGCAAGAGGCCGGTTGAGGGAGACTGATTTCCCAATGCTTGTGTTTCCCTTTCTGAAGGATCTTCATCGTGACTGGGGTACTTCTTTTGATTGAGTCTCTTTGAATTGCCCATATGTCTTCTTAGCCTTGTCGTTGTCGACTTTGGGTTTGTCACCTTGGCTATCGATCTTGCTGATGTTATTGCTGGCAGTGTAATTGCTTTAGTGGATCCAAGCAGATCCACTCCCTCCCCCCCCAAAAAAAATCTGTCAGTGGGAGGTTGTTGCTGGTAACTGGTCATGTTCGGGATTGGATCAACGTGTGGAACACGTAGTTGAAAATGCGTTGAACATGTGACTGGACTAAAGATTGAACAAATTTTAACTAAATTTGTTTCGATCTTGCTGTAGTTGACTCGAAGATGAATATGGCAATGAGATGCAGGAATCAGTTCCGACATGATATGTACTTCGCAGATTTGGTAGATGCGCAAAAATCTGAAACTCTATATAAGTTGATTTGATATATGAATGAAAATGTGTTCTTGAGATGCTCTACGGAAGACTCTCATGCAGTAGGTATTTTGCATGCAAAAATCAATCACACACTAGGAATGAAGAGCAACAAGGAAATAAACAAACTGTACAGAGAGTGAGAACTGTATAGCACTTGTCGAACAAAACTTGCATCCAACAACATTGATAATTGACCTTGACAATCCAATATTCTATTTGTTTGCTAAAGAATGAGACTTACTCTGACATGGCCTTGTCAAAACAAGGCAGAGTTGGTGACACTAAAATCTACCATCATTGATAGCAGATGATGTAAGATATAGCTTGAGATGCATGTATGGTTGAGGTACTATGTCCTGAGGACCTCTCTGAGCAAGAGATTCAGAACCGAATCTCTATTCTTGATTTCTGATTCCTAGATGTATTGTGTATTGGCACATTGGAGATTTTATCAGCATGTGGAAAGACAAATAGATGTAAGGTTGCAAGAGTGGAGAAAAAACTGTCAATTCGTTGTGGAGGTTGCTCTTGGTTGGACATTGTAGCAGATGATAGAATATCGGTTTCGATTTCCTCCTACAAGGACTCATTTCATATTAGTGTCTTTGTGCATTATGGAACTGGTGAATTGTGTGGTAATGTAGAAGTTCGCAAGAAACTTCTCGAGTGAGCAGTAGATTTAACTGTTGGTTGCTATGGTGGTCGTGTTGTGTTGTCATGAGGATCCTATTGTGAGTCATAACGAACGTGTCGGGTAGGTAGGATCTTGTTGGGTTGTTCAAGCATGTAAAACTATATTTTTGGCAAGGTGAATGCAGCTTTGATTGTCGCAAGGACAGTCTTTGAAACTGTGTTTTTTGACATAATCAGGACACTCGGCGTGGTACTTGGTCTTGACTGGGCAATCAACCATGAAATGGTCGGTTTCACCACAGATGAAACATCTGTTGTTCAATGGCCCTTGTATAACTGCATAGCCATCTTGTATAACAAATGGTTCTGGACTTTCAGGTGGATATTCATGATAAGTCAAGGAATGTCCAGGTTGTGACGGTTGTTCTTCATATTGTTGGACTGTATGTGTTTGGATAGGCTGATATGAAGGACAAGCATCAACAGGATGCATAGCCCGGCAGTGTGGGCACCATATCGGTTTTCGTCTATAAGGTACCTGTGCAGGGTGTGGCTGACCAGGCATACTCTTTTGGATAGACTTCAGGGTAGTTTGAAACTCATTGGCAATTTTCTCCATCTGTAGTTGGTGTTGCTTACTAAGCAACTCCAACTGGGAGTTCCAAAGCTGATCTTGGGTATCCTCGATCGGCTTTGACTCATGGACAAGAGCACGTGGTGTTCTCCTTTTTCTGGATTCGTCAACATCTGATTCCTCGTCTTCTTCTTTGATGGCATCAGACATAGCTAACTTTAGGCTCATATATTCATCATTGGATTTAAGCTCGCGTCTAATCCATCTTGGAAGGCCGACTAAGAACCAGATGATGAGCATCTGTTCGGAGGGCTGTTCTTGTACTTGACTTTTGAGGCATTTGAAACGCTCGATATAGTCTCGTACGCGTTCATCTTTTGTCATTTTGATGTTACTCAATTTGACAAAAGGGCTCTCGATCAAGCGAAAGGGCTTAAAACGCTTGATAAAGGACTCTTTTAAAATTGACTAGTCTGTCTTTTCTTCACAATCAAGGTTGAAAACCCAATCACATGCTTTAGCGATCATGGTCATCAAAAACAGTTGGACCATAGCATCGGGAGATGTTTCACCATACACATCACATGCATTCTCAAAGATTTGCATAAATCTTTGAGGGTCCGAACTACCATCAAACTTGGGTGTACATCTCTCATGATGAGCATTGTGGGTAGCAGAAACTCCATTAAGATTGGTTCTAGCATGTGAGAGTTCAGCACCATAAAAATGGGGTCGTGCGCATGAGGACTCTGCTCTATCAGGTTCTTGTTTATCGAATGGGTTTGCGGATGATCCATGTATTTGGGCCCGCATTCAGTAGAACTTATGATGTTTGATTTGTTCAGCTATAGGGGACCTGATCTCGTATGGATAATCTTCTGGGAGGTCAGGATCTTTGTGTTGGTCCATTGCGTATTGGTGTCTTTTTTGTGTTGGGTACGTGGTCTGGTGTTTTTTGGATTCTTTTAGGGTTTTTTGGTGTGTTTTGATTTTTGGTGTTTTTGGTATTTTTTTGGATTTTTTAAGAATTTGTAAGGAAGTCAAGGGGAGACTCAGTATGAAAAGGGCTTTCTAATGGTATGGGTTTTATTTTTTTGGAAATGAATTGACCAGGTGCTTTGGTTGAGATTTAATAGAGTGCGTCGGTTGAGATTTGATAGAGCACTCCTGTTGAGATTTGATAGATGGGTGCCGGTTGAGATTTGAGAAATGGCTGGCTGTCCAATCGAGCGTTTTCTAAAGAAGTCATTCAGTCTGGTTGAAATTTTAGTGAGCGTGGTGGATGAGGTCTGAACGAGCGCTCCGGTCGAGATTTCACTAAGTGTAAAGGGAGCGTGAAGGGGCGACTAAAGCAATGTGGGCGTGAGGCGATGTTGGAGCAGTGCAGCTTGGTGAGCGAGGGAGATGGAGGGTGTGTGTGGGTTGCGTGCAGGTCTGGAGGTTGGCGCAAAGCGCTTGCAGATCTTGGTGAGGGTGTTGACAGGTTGTGTTTTGTATGGAGGTCGCGTGTGCAAATCAGGAGGTTTTCTGAATGGTTGCAGGTCGTTTGCAGGTTTGCAGGCGATGGAGAGGTCGTGCAGGGGGTGTGCAGGTCGTCTGTAGGTTGTTTGTAGAATGTGGAGGGCATGGGTAGGTTGTCTATAGGCTTTGCTTGAGCTGTTGCATGTTGCAGGTGTGTGTGCATGGTGGGTGTTGTAGAGAGCTTGGCTCGGTCCAGAGCTAGTTCAAGAAGTCGTGATTCAGATTGTATTCAAGATTGGGAGTTTGTTTGCAAGGGTCTGAGCGGGGACAATGTTGCAGTGCTTATGGATTTAGAATGCATTGGAATTCAAGGGACAACGAGCGACAAATGTTGACAGATCCCCTACTCCAGAGGATTTGTTTACTGGTTCTTGTTCTTCTTACTTCTGTTTGTCGGCAAGGACAATGGGCTCTTGCTTACAGTTATTCTTTCTTGTTTAAAGCCCAAAATCAGGCAGAAGGGACACATTATCTTTGTAGTATTTTGTCCTGCCTGTCAGAGGACAACTCATATTTGTCTCTCTTGAACCGTGTCACATGCAATCAATCCATCATGTAACCAAAACGTTCAACCAAATGATCAGCATGCAGTCCATGTGAACAACCATGAAATCTACTTCTACTTAGTTGCAAAATGAACTAAAATCAGATCCTAAGCACTACTATAGTTGTATAAATTGACAAAACAAGAAACAAGAATTAATCTACAGCATTTTAGAAGTCCAAGAATCAAGAAACCAACCAGTCTTTTGATTTTTGGACACCCCAAGAACATCAAGAACTAGAATGTTGGAGGATATGCAAGATCTATACCACATTTCTGGCCTATTTAGTTTACTTGAATGCTGGTTCCTACATTAATCCACAAACAAGAAATGACAACTAATCCACAACTAGGAAAGCATGAAAACTAATCCACTCTAAAGTCCACAACCACACACAATGAATGGAAGGGCATGATCATAGGGACATCACTCAAGAAAATCATCATGATCAAGGAGCTTAGTGTAGCGTCAAACTCATGGAAAATCTTCTTATTAAGCATGGAGTAGATACAATGCAACAAGCTCTTCTTCACAAAGAGGGAGTCTCTTAAATAAACAAGAGAGCTCCTTAGGTGGCATCCTAGTCAAATTTCCACATTTCACAAATTACAAGTGAAATAATGCTCTCCACTATAGGTCACCATCAAAAGGTGGCTCACTCTACTTTTCTAAGAGGGGTCTACTTGCATTTATTACATTTGCCTAGAAATACTAGTTCCTACATGGTCATTCCATCTTTTGAAATTCACCGTGAGGTTTATACAGTTCTTTCTTGTCAATACTACTAGTATTCCTCGGCTCTCATACTCGGCTCTCAGTCTTCATTAGTCTTGTCTTCTCAGAGACCTCCTCGGTCTAAGGTGAGAGGTGCTCTTGAGTTGTTCTGTCCGAGTATCTTGGGGATTCGTCAGAATCAGCCAACAATGAATGATGACCAATCGAGGAAGTATTTCAACTTATGCCTCACCAATCTGCCAATGATTGGTATTTCAACCTAGAGGCCATCGAAAAAGAAGATTGAGCCACATTACAAAGGGCATTCATTTTGAGCTTCAAGACCACTAGATTTATGAAACATCCCCTCTTACAGCCCAGACGAGTGCATATTAAAAGTCGTGACTCTATTAGAGACTTGATCAAAAGGTCAAGAAGTTGAAAAGACATTGTATTCTTGCCAGTGTGCCTAGCAATAGTGTGATCCCATGGTTTATGGCTAGTTGGCTAAAAGCATCTGATGCCCTATGAAACGCAGAAGCGAGTACAAAACCTTTAGTGAAAGCATGTGTCGATGCCATCCGAGAAGCATATGACAGCTCAATAAGTGATTTTGATAGCCCAATCAACCAATCTAAAGGCCACCTTTGGGACAAGAAAAAGAGAAAGACAAAAGAGTTCGGCTCACGTCTTCTACCATAACCTCAATGATGACATCCAAAGTTCGGCATCCAAAGTTTCTTTGGTCCCAGGTTCGAGCCTCCCTTTGGAAACAAGAAGCATAACCTCAATGAACACCTTGACTAAGGCCTTGGAGAAACTACAAATCCAACAAAACGATCATTGAAGTTCACTAATGAGCTCCTTGGAACCGTGGACCATAAGGTTAAGGGTGTACAATAGGTACTTAGGTTACCACAACCACCAATATATCTAAGAAGGGAGGCCACTTGGTGTCCAATCTGTACAGACAACCATACTGCCAATGAATGCCCACAATTGTGCCAATGCTTAGAGAAGACGAGAAAATATTGTCACTTATGCAACATGAATGACCACAATACCTCCAAATGTAAATACAACCCTCAAGTACAAGTGGCTGCAAGGCAGTCTACCCACACCTGACAGGCAATATCCATATACATTGAACCAAAACCGACCACCTCTTGCACTTCATGCACCACTAGCCAATGAATAGTGAGACATGATAGATAAACCTCCTCGGCAAGTTGTTATGCCCGAGTTTGCAATTTTTGAACCATCATATCAACCATCCTTCTTTATGGACGAAGTACATGTGTATTACATAGATGGGTATGAGACGAATTGGTGCCAGTTTATGACAATCAAGTTCGGGGACCCCTATCAAATGCTATGGGTGTGGAGGCAATCACCGTATTGCCAAATGCCCTTTTTCCATTGGCTCTTCCATATCGACATCAACTTCTTTCTTCACCTGTACTTCGGCTTTATCATCAAAGAAATCAATTGTCAGTTTCATTTGGTCATTTTGACCCATCTCATCAAAAGTAGCATAACTGGAGATCATGACCTTTTGTGCATTTGTGTCATACATCCTGTATGCCTTGGCTTTTTCATCATATCCAAAGAAAACACACTTAACAGCTTTTGCATCCAGTTTCTTTTTTTTTTCATCAGGCACATGAGTGTAAGCATCACCACCAAATACTCATAAATGAGAAACATTAGGTTACTTTCCAGTAAAAGCTTCGTAAGGTGTCTTACCCTCCACAGACTTCGTAGGACACCGATTCAAGATATGACTAGCTATGTTGCATGCTTCTGCCCAAAAGGTATTTGGCAGACCCTTGCTCTTAAGCATTGCCCTAGCCATCTCCACAATGGATCTGTTTTTCCGTTCTGCAACTCCATTCTGTTGTGGTGAATAGGGTGTAGTAGTTTGCCTCTTGATCCCCTGATCCTTGCAAAAATCTATAAACTCTGTTGAGAAATACTCACTGCCACCATCTGATCTGAGAGTCTTAATATAACAACCTGTTTGTTTTTCAACTAGAGCCTTGAACTCTCTAAACTTGGCAAAAGCATCAAATTTCTTGCTTATGAAATAAGAAATAAATCCAAATATGTCTACTTTAGTCATCAATGAATGTGATGAAATAGTAACAGCCACTAATGGACCTAGTTTGTATTGGTCCACACAGATCATTATGAACACATTCTTGCTCCACCTTTTGGGAAATCTCTCTCTATGTTGTTTTCTCAAAATGCAACCCTCACAATTTTTTCCTTCAAAAGAGATATCAGGCAATCCAACAACTAGATTACCTCTTTTATGGATTTGCAAGCTTTGAGCACTAATATGACCAAACCTTTGATGCCAAAGGTCACTTCGACTATCAACAATGCTTACCATAGCTTGAGTAAAATATCTCGCATTCAATTTGTAGAGTCGATTTCCATTGACTCTAGCTCTTGTAGCAATCACTTTGTAGTGATTCTTGATGTCCTTGATGAGACATTTGTCATTGTCAAACTCAACCTTAAGTTGTTAATCAACCATCATCCCAACAGATAGTAGATTGTTAGCTAAGCCAGGTACATATTGCACATTGCTTATCCACTTTATCTTCCCATTGGCTAACTTCACTGGTACCACTCCAACTCCTTTAACAGATAGCAATTGACCATCAGCTTGTCCGACTTCATCACCATTGTGAGTTTTCTTGAGTTCTGAAAACCACTCTTTCCTTGAAGTTATGTGTTTGGACGCACCACCATCAATGTACCAGGTATCCTTGGCTTCATCACTTGTCATTAATGCTGTAATGAACAAGTTTGAACTCTCACCTGTATTATCTTCATATTGATCATCATCGTATTGATGTTGATCAACATAGTTGTCTTCATAATAATAGTCATCAAATTGATGTTGATCAGCATAATTGCCTGCTTACCATTTGTCTTTTCTTTGTTCTATCTCCTTCTGTTTCTTGAAGCATTCACACTTCCAGTGGCCAGGTTTGTTGCAGTACCTAAAATTTCCAGGTTTATTTTGCTTGGAATAGTCGCGTCCTTGACCTCGATCTTGATTCCAATTGCCTTGATTCGGGCCATCATTGGATTGTTCTTGAAATTGTTGGAACGATCCATGATTTGAGTTTCCACCTCTTGATTGGTGTCCTCCACAACCAAATCTACCACCACGTCCTCTCACTGCAAGAGCTTGATAAAATCCCCTGTTGTGATGGCTCAAGTTTTCTTGATGTTGTTCACCATCATCCATCCGTAATGTGTGTAGCTTCATCTTCAAGAATAGCACTCGAGATGTGTTTGTGGTCTCAAACAATGCCTTCAATGTATCCCATGCTTCTTTTGGTCCTTCTGAATCCGAAATGTAGGGAATAATTACATCTCTAACTGATAAGTTGATGACATTTTGTGCTCTTTATTTTCTCCTGTCAAATGTTCTCTGATCTTCTTCAATCACTAGCCTTATCTCTTCACATGTCACGATCTCCCATAGCTCCTTTTCCATCAAAATGTTTTTCAGTTTGAATTTCCAAACTGCATAGTTGCCGACTCCCTCCAATTTGCTTGACTCATTAAGGACACTCTCACTTAGAGTTGTCATTACTGGATAGATGAGTCCGGATCAAGAAATTTATCACACCACAGAATTGTATATTTTTTGGTTGTACACCTGATATCCGAATGGAACGCAGATGTATGACTTCTCGAGATTCTCTTTAGCTTGCACGCGTGGATCTGATATTGGTACAAACTTGCGATATCATACTGGAGCGCAGATGTACGACTGCTCGGAATTCTCTTTAGATCGCACGCGTGGATCCGATATTGGTACGGACATGCGATATCGGATTGGAGCGTGGATGTACGACTGCTCGAGATTCTCTTAAGCTTACGTGCTTGGATCCGATATGAAAAGTAGAGAGAATATAAGAACTTTCAGAAAGAATATTCTAGATTTTTCACTTCGGTGCAGTGGCTATGCCGCCTCCTCTTTGCAAAGATTTCGAAGCGAGTGATCATTCAAACAAACAGAGATCAGTAATGTGAAAAGTATGAAGCCTCAAAACTCTGAATGGCAGTACTAGACACTACTTGGTGTGATTTGTAGTATTCCAAACAAACAGATGAGAGATTTCTTGGCACAACTCTTTGACCAATGGCACTTTTCACAGACACTAGGGAGTATTGTAAATCTTCTCACTCAACAGATTTTCAATCTGTCTGATGGTGCCCTAGCCTTTTTGATGCCTCCGAGACTATGTCTTCATTCTCCACTAATGCTTCTGAGTTTCAAAACCTACAAAATACACCAAGAAGCTTTTCTTCCAACAGTTTTTGTCTCTCCAAGCTTTCACCTCCTGTGAAGGACTTTCTCACTTCATTGCGGAGCTTGTGACAAACTATATCCACTGGTCAGGCTCGCAGGACTATCGTAGCTCTGATACCATGTCAAATAAACATATATGCAACATCAAGCATTCACCATAAGCAATCACCAAGTAAGGAGGCGGAAGAAGAACACGCAATATCACTCTATCACACTAAATCATACTAACATAAATATACAAATAAACCCTGAACCCTGATAGAGAGAGAAAACCTAGGAGTAGACTACTAGACTAGCCTACGACTTGTTCCAACTGGTAATAGTTGTCAATAATAAAGTACATCGTGAACGATAACTAAGAAGTGTAACTAAGAAGTTTATCATTGATTTCTAACAAAGACTTAACGAATATATGAGTTTAATCAAACTTATGAATTGCCACTTTGCATACATAATGAACCAGACTAGACATTGTACCCCCAATCCATCACAACATATCTATCTACAAAAATATAATATATTTAAAAAAATCTAATCTCAAACATGACGTCCTTTCAATTACCAAACATTAGCTACATGTGTCTCTGCATTAGCAAATAAACATTAGCAAATTTGAAGGTAACACCTCCGGTCGCTCTCAGCCCAGCCCAAAGATACTAAGAGTCCGTTAATCATAAAGGCTCAAAGATCTGCTCATCATCATCAGTTGATCATTGATTGGGTAGTATTGCCAATTGATGTTGTTAATGCTTTTAACTTAGTTTCTCGGACGACTATCTTTCAAGAACTTCGTGGTGCTCAAGATACACTTGCCATGCTCATTCCTTTTGTGCGGAGCTTCTATTCAAAAAGTTCGCCCTTATACTTTAGTCACGCTTCTCATGCTGGTGATGTTACCGTCATTTCTTCTGCTGAAGGAACTTGTCAAGGAGATCCTTTGGGTGGTCCTCTCTTTGCTTTGGCACATTATCGCGCATTGCATGCTACAGCTTCAGCTTTTCAGTCCTGTTTATTCTGCTCTATTGCAGATGATACTCATATTGTGGGGCCTGCAAGTGAAGTTGTCCCTGCTTTTTTGCATTTCTCAGCTCAACTTTCTTCTATTGGGCTTACAACGAACAAGGATAAGTGTGTTGCTTGGTGCCCAAAAGGCCTTCCAGCAGATGTCTCTTTACCTAAAGGTTTCATTACTCCTCAGCTTGGGATTAAGGCTTTGGGTGTTCCCATTGGTTCTTCTGGATATGTCAATTCATTTATGCGGAAAGCTCTGGATGGATTTGCTCGACATTCTGATTTGTTGCCAAAGCTCGGAAATTCTCAGGTTGCATTTGGAATTCTCACTCAATGCTTTGCTCAACATCCTAGCTATCTTCTACGTTGCGTATCTCCTTCACCTGATATCATATCCTTACTTCGGAATTTTGATGATACTTTATTGGGCGTATTTGGTCATTTTTTGGGGCCAGGAACCTTTGACACTTGTGAAGGTCAGTTTTCTAAGCGGCAAATTTCTCTTCCTACTTCATCTGGTGGTATTGGCCTTGTATCTACTGCTTGCATTGCACCAGCTACTTTTCTCGAAAGTTGGGCTCTTGTTGCCTCTACACTAGTCTCCAAGTTTCAGTAGGGTAACCAGTCTCTTCTTCTTGATACGGTAACTCATGTGGAGACTGGCAATTTTGCTTTTCAACAAGCTCTACGCACTGCTCGTGATTTACTTCCACCACTTGTACAGCCTTTTGTGCCTCCCTTTGAATCTTTGGTGACAAATCAACAACGAGTTTTTCAGAAGACTATTATAGAGCATCTTCACTCTTATTCCTTCGGTCAACTTATCAAAGATTCACCTTCTGATGCAGTTCGAGCTCGTCTTCTATCTAATGCTTGTCCAGGTGCTGGGGCTTGGTTGGTTGCACGTCCAGTTCTTCCGCTATTGAGACTCAATAATGACTTGTTTATAACTGCCCTTTGAACTAGATTGGGACTTCCACATCCAATGTTAATTGGTATCTCTAAGTGTTCATGTGGGCATGTATCAGATTCCTTGGGTACTCATCTTATGCTTTGTCCACCAGGTGGAGAACGTATTGTTTCACATGATTCCATTCGTGATGCCCTGGCTGCTATTGCTCATGATAGTGGCTTTCATGTTGTTCGAGAACAAACACACATTTTACCAGGGCCTTCATCGTAATCTACCCGACGACGAGTTGACCTTGTTCTCTCGCGTGATGGAATTCGTACTTTGGGAGATGTTGTAATTGCTGATCCCTCTTGTCAGGACCTTCTTCGTCGTTCTTCCACCATGCAAGCGGCCGCTGCATCTCAAGCAGCTCAAGAAAAGGATATAATGGTCATGCACCCGGTGAAGATTTCATCCCCTTTGCCTTGGAAACTTATGGTTGTCTTCACAAGAAATTTAATGATTTTTTATCTTTATGTGCGGAGCTTATGGTGAAACGCCAAGGACAAAGCATTCCCTTACATTCCGTCATTATTTCTTTCTACCGCCAGCGTATTTCTATAACATTACAACGTTCACAGGCGATTTCAATTCTTCGACGAGCTCAGTTTGCAGGAGCGGCTGCTTCAAAGCTTCATGCATCACCTATTATTGGATCTATTTTAGTTAGTGATTTACATTAGGCAGTTGGTTTTGAGTAATTAGTTTAATATTTAATTTTCGACTTACATCGGGCAGTTGATTTTAAGTAATTAACTTACTATTCTAATTTAACTTAGTTTTTAGGTAGCTTAATTAGTTTCTATTTTATTTTAAATACTTTAATCTTCTTGTTTGATCATGGATTTTCTCATTATTTTTAATAAAATCAAGAATAATTATTAATTAAACGTGCTCTCAATGTGGTCTAGCAAGTTTCATGTACAATTTTAATTGTGGGGCGCATTTAAAAGAACAAATTTTTTTGGGTGGCCGTGGCGCCGGCGCCACGGCAAGTTGGTCATGACTCATGAAAGGGAGTTTTTTACCTGTGCCATGGCGGCGCTGGTGCCACGGCCGCCAAGTTTTTTTATAATTCTGTGAGGTGTAGAGCTGGCTCGCGAGATGGCGCGTAGATGGAGGGGTGGTGTGCGATGAGCAGCTATGAGGGGGTGCTAGCGATGGCATCTGTGTGTGTGTGTGTGTGTGTGTGTGTGTGTCTCACACACACACACACACACACACAAAACTATTGCACTGATTGCAGTGATTCATGAGGTAGTGGTGTGCGCCGATTGCATCTCTCTCTGTACCTTGAAGAAGAGGAGAGCACCGAGATATAATGAGAATTCAAAAGCATACAGGTCGTATATCCTGCTACTCAGGGAACTGTAGAGAATCCACACAACAAAAGAAATCAACCTTAAACAGACGGATGTGGAAGCAGCATATCGCTTTTGACTTTTTGTAGCGTAGCTAGCTATCTGCCGTTTTCTGAAACTAGTTAGTTCAGGTTACATCTCCATCTCCATCTCCAGATCTCTCTCTCTCTCTCTCTCTCTCTCTCTCTCTTCGTTACAGCGATTGCAACGCTTTTTGGACCCAGGATGCTGCCAAATGTTTATAGTTTGACTCTATCAAAACTTGAATGATTTCTTTGAGTGATTGAATATCGTTTCATCTTATACAGTTGCTCATTACACGGGATTGTGCAGGCCACAGCTTTTCCAGGCCGTCTGTATTTAGTTGGACAACGTATATTATACGGTATTTTTTTTCTTTATATGACATTCAAAATATACGACGCATTCCTCACGACAACTCACGACAATACACGAAGCAGAAACACAGAAACAGAAATTTCTTTGCTTTTGTTGTTGTTTGTTGTTGTTGCAGCATCAGCGATCGCTCCTTGTTCTCACCTTTCCAAGCCTTCTGTGAGCCTTGGATCTAGATATATGTCAAGAGCTGCTTTAGATCCGCTACTCCATGTTTAGTTGTAATTTTTCTTCCTACAACATTCACAGCACTGGAATTCAAAATACCATTTTGTAAGTCGTCGATTTACCAGATCTCCAGGGGCAAGCGTTTCTCCGCAGTGCCTTTTGCAGGATAACGAAGAGGAATACTACAATCGTGTCCGGTTCCCTTCTTGGCTTGGACAAGGGATCAGGCCTGCATTGTGGAATAACTTCCTTGACGATTAACAACTGTTGGAGTATTTTAAAACAATGCCTACGAGAGCCAGACTCTGAATCAGGAAATTACGAGAGCCTGACTCTGAATCAAGAAATCATAGTAAGCCAAGATATGGATGGATGATTTGAGATCAATTTTCTAGACGTATTAGATTTTTATATCCTGTGTAAATTGCTTGAAAACCATTCTGCTAGCGTGGAAATGAGAAAGGAAACCTATAAAATTGCGCTCCAGCGGAAATTCAAACTAAAAAACCTGTTGATTTCTGGCAGATACTAGGAACACACACAGGATTTAAGAGGTTCACCATCGCCAACCAAAAAACAGAGAGAAACCTCCAGGGCTACGAATGTATTCATACGGTATACGGTATTAAATGAGGTATTTAAAAAAAAACGTGCTAATAATGTCAGATAACGGGCCCTGAATGGCCCGTTATCTAATACATTATTAGCAGGGCCTGTTGATAACGGGCCTAAAAGGGACTCTTTAAATGCCATAATCTGCCACTTTTTTTTAAAGAGAATTTGTACACGATCTGTATACAAATATTTATACATACTTTTATACATACACTTTCATAATATAGCGGCTACCAGCTGTGAAGAACTAACTATTGCTCCTGGACAGTCACAAATGAAGATCAATCAGTAGTATCACGGATTAATGCCTCCAACGCAATCCACCATCAATAATCCTGGCCTCTCCATCGCCAAACATCATTTTACAAAACTGTCTGACTATAGTCTCCGCCATCTTATCACTTTTTAGAAATCACGGCAACCAAAACTAAAACTCATGAAGTTGTAAGTGGCTTCTGGCATATAATAGAAACTCAGCCAAGAACTAATAGAACTAGCAGTAAGGTGTGATAAATTGCTTGAAATTAGTTGATCTTCGGTTTTTTGGTTCTATACTGTATCAGTTATTGGTTTAGCTTCTTCTGCTGGGGCAGCTTGTCAACTGGTTTCTGTGTCATGGCTTAAAGAAATAGAATGATTGAGGTAAACTGCGGAGCGCTTTGCATTTGCAGAGTGACTATACTCTAGGTAATTTGAAAAACATTGCAGGGCTAAGCCATGGGTGATATAGGCAAGTTTTGTCTACGAAATTCTCATCTATCTTAGAGTTTGAGCTTTGAAGTTTTTTCACAAAGCAAGAAAATTTGAAACAGAGCAGCGTGGCTGGCAGGATTCTATTGTTTATCCATAATTTGCATTTGGGCTGATAGTGGACAACTGGCACATTTTCATTGGCTCTGAACACAGACGTTCAAAGCCATAGTGTAACAACCTATCAACTGAAGGGTAGTTAAAGGGCCCAAATGACAAATTATGGCCGTTAGCAGGTGTGGGCATGCCTCCTAACCCGGGAAGGCTATGTGAAATCACTTTTAACATTTCTTTTTTCGTTGTAAATTTTTTTTACAAGCACCTTTGGGTGGAAGGTCCATGTAAAAGAAGGTAAATTTTTTTATCGGCAACTTCTGATGCCAGAATGTGCCTAAAATAAAATTGACTCTCAAATTACATTTTGTGAGGCTGCTCCATTTCCTTTGTAAAAATGTTAAAAGTGATTTTACATGAAAATAATAAATGGGTCAATGTGTCCTATAATGTCAAATATTGCCAAAATGATCTCTTAATGTCCTAAAGGCATAACAATATTCCATAGCAGGGTTACTCTTCCAGGAAGTAAGTGTATATGGACCATCGATCCCTTGAGCATCCATATAGCCGTGATTGATCTTTGTGGTTGATGCGCCAAGAAGGTAGCGAATGCCCTTAGTAGGATGGGTGAGGTGACTACACTTTCCTCCACCAAGATCACAACCGACTTATATCTCTGCTTTTTAGAGGCCTATGCAAAACCGTTGCATACTTCAATCAAATATGGCTTGAAATTTAGGAAGGAGGGCACTCAATTAGTAATGCTTGTTCACAAGATTCTCCTCGAAACAAGGTTGAGTGTAATGGAGTATGTCTATCTAGTTTAGATCCTTGTAAGCCATTATATCAAAGTTTTGTTTATACCAATTGTAGTTGCTGAGATGAGCATCAACATGTTCAAGATCTCTATTATGGCCATATTCGGTTAAGGACCTGGAATAGTCCTAATATGGTAGACCGGCCCTCCAGTGTTCGAGATTATTGGTCACGCCTAAATTTTATTCCAAGTCGAGGCTTGTTGGTGACTAATAACCTTGAGAGGACCCAGATACTCTAATTGAGACATATGGAGTAGTGCATGTATGTGACTTGATATAGGCAGGAGGTATGCATGTAGAGCTGTGACCTATTTATAGTTGACCTGCATGGGAATTGCATGTGCTCATGCATAGGATCCTACTCTCTGTATATTGAGGTAGTAATTATTCCTCGACGACTTGGTCTAGGTTACCTAATGAGCTCTTCTCCTCTCGCTGTCACATTGGCATGGCTTGGGGGCTAGATTCAGGAGGATTCTCCAGGAGGGATCTAGGATTGGTTGGGTTTTGCTCCACAGTCTCTCTTGTGTTTTCTTATCCTCTCTTGGAATTGTCCCTAGTGGTCTTTACATTGGTATCAGAGCCCGACTAAGATGTGGTTTTTGGATGGGATGGAGAGTTCTACATCAAATCGGAATTGGAACGCACTTGGATTCACATCCCGGTTGGAGTGCTGTTTTTTCAAGGGAAATTGAGTTTGGATTCACTAGTTCTTGTTGAACATGCTTTTCAAACTTGGTGGTAGAGTGCTCTTCTCCTTGTTTGATTTTTCAGAGATGCTGTGGATTTGTGTGAATTCATTCTTATGGTTTCTGAAGCCTTGAGAAAGTTTCCGTTTGAAGTAGAATGATCTGCATGAGTAGATTCACTTCTTTGGCTAAATTTGTTTTTTATGGTTTGGAAAATTTACATGAATCCAGAATGTTTGAACAGTTTAGATTCAGATTAGTAGCAGAATGTTTGTGATAGATTGGTGAGGAATCAATTTATCCTTATGAATAAAGTGACTGTTGTTGGAAATCTTGAGTTTATGGATTGCATGTGAGGATTTATGGTTTTTTTCAGACTATTCCTCTTGTATTTCATGCAATCTGAAACAAACATTCAAGGGATATCGTAAGTTTGTTTAAAAAGCAGTAGATAAAGACTGAGGATGCATGCTAGATCAGTTATGAAAAAAATCCTTCTCCCACAAATGGCTACACACCTTTTGTGGTGAGGGTCGTTGAGGGAGTAACCCAGTTATTCCAACCCCAATCTTGTATGAGTTGTTTCCTGAACTGGAATCACTCTCATGAGTCCTCATAATTGTTGTAAGAAGTATTTATTCAGGGAGTAAATACCCTGAAGTTGTTTCTTCTGAGGGAATGTCATAGAGTTAGCATTGAGTCGCCTTGTCCTGGAACCTTAGGAAACTGATTCTGAGCGTTGGACAGGAAGCCCGTGGCCTGAGATATCGTTCTCTTCATTTTGGATTTTGCTAGTAGCGCGCTCCCTGCTGTGTTGTAGGAGGTGTAGAAGCATCTGTAATGGAGTGTTAGCAGAATTCGTTGGATTGAAGGCCGGGGCTGGGCGCAGTTGGATGCACTCAAATCCCTGTAAGTCATGAGGATGGAATAGTGGAAGATGCATCTGGATGACAGATCTCCAGCAGAACCTATTCGTGCATCCTTCATTTGGTTCCCATGAGAGTGTAGTCCTGTAATACATGTTTGTGTGTTTGATGCGTGGGATGAATTTGAGGCTGGAGCGCAGCTATCTGTAGACTGTTTACATTCAAAGAAGTGCCCTCCTGAGCTGTAGCAAATCGGTTATCCATTGTTGATAGCCGTGAGTCTTGCTAAAATGCTTGAAGGTACTTCCATGGTGCTGCAGAAACGATTCAATCCAGCGATGGTAGCTTGGCAAGGGAAGTCTGCTTGCAGGGAAGTCGCTGGTTGATCTTGCTTGCTAGCAGGAAGCGCGACGACAACCAAGTAGCTTTTCGGGTTCTGACTAAGTCTGATCGATTCACTCATGAAGACCCCTTTGCATTTGGGTTAGAGTGGTAGCCCTAAACGTGGAAGTGGCGGCTGTGGCGGCCATGAGGTTTTTTTAAACCTTTATTAGGGTCTAGAAGGGGGGCCTTCTTAAGCTTGGCAAAAGATTTTAAAGTTAATTTCTTACTTTTGCTTTCCTATGATGCATGGTGTGTGGTGGGCCTGTCCCGGTTGTTTGCATGCCTCAGTTAGTTCACTGAGTTGTGCATGTGTTGCTTTGATGTCATAGTTTTTGCAAATGGGGTTAGTGCATTTGTGTGAATGCATGGCTATTCTTAACCATTTTTATTGGTTACGTAGCTCGGATTTTTTAAGACCTTTGCAAAATTTTTGAGTAATCGAAGTTTTTTGGTAATCGGAAACCCTTAAAAGCTATTTCTCTTTTAATTTTAAACCTCTACTTTTTAGAAATTTCTTATATGCGAGACAATTGGATTGAGATTCATATAATTATTTCCAGTGTAGAACTAGGTTCTGAAGGACTGTTTAAGTTATATGAATTCATGCTTCCATTTCAGTTTGTGAATATAACTTAGAACCAATTGATGTTTTCAATTGATTAAGTGGAATTTAGACTTCCTGAGCCCAAATGATTACCTCTATTTGATAGTTAATTATTGAGAGTAGTGTTTCTATCACTCGAGATAAGATATTTTATGATCTTAAGGAAAAAGTCCAATTTGTAATAGTATTGAATACTCATTACTGATTTTTTCAAATCTTTGATATCTTATACGTTGTCTCCTGAAAACTTTTTAATCGAAATTATGGAATTTCTTTTAAAAGAGGGAGAAGAAAATGATAGGAATAAGACTGTCATGGGATTAACCAGTTGCATAGATTTCTATTGTGGAATCCAGTTTGTGTGCAATGGTGGAACTATCCAGTGGAATAGAAAAAATCTCTAGTGATTATTTTGAATAATCTGGAACTAGAGAAGATTTGGGGGTTTTGAGCTGTGAGATATTCATGAATATGGGAAGTAGTGGTAAAAATTGTCACTGATTGGCTACCAAATACCATTTAGTTATGGATTGGATCAGTGGAATAAAACTTTAATTGCCTTATATCCAAAGATGTCGGTATAGTCAGCCTAATCTTAGTTTGTGCACTAAGATATGAAGTAGGTTGAATGATTGAACAAATTTTGTTGATAAGAGTATGATGGCTGGAAAACTTGTGATGTGGAATTATTCACTTCAGAGATTTCCTAGATATGTTATTTACTCCAGAGAAATAGAAAATTCTGTAGCTGAGTCACAAGATTCTCAGTGAGATATGTGAGTAACATATGCAGATTTTGGAGGAATTTGCCAGATAAAGACATGTGTTTATGTACTGGGTCATAGTGAGATTTTTCTCATACGTGCATAGTTAATCTTGTGTGGATCTACTATGTATTCCTGGTTACTAAGGTTATCTGGTGCACTTAACCTAGTTGATGAACATAGACGTATAATCAAGTATTGTGTTTGACAATTACTTGCAGAGTTAACAGATCTGTTCTGATAGATCTATTGGTTAACTTAAAAGTGATTTGGATATGGATCTAAATGTGGTGTTATACTAGTATAAATAAGATCTGCACCTAGGCATTTGAGATTTCTAAATCATGAGCAATTAGCTTGAGTAGTTGATTTACTCCTGTGGAAGTTAATTGGTAAAACGGACTTTGTGAAGAGAATTCACCGGAAACTGTTTGTTTTGTGTGCATTGCTTGTTGATTTATGAGTCATTCAGATTCATTAAGGAATTGTGTGTAGAGGATACTGATTTCTTGGATGAGTATTTCTCAGTTGAGAAATAGACTTGATTCATTAGTGATAGTATCCCAGTGAGTTCAATTGGATACCGGACCCTAATGGTGCCAAGAATGGTAAATTGAATTTTGGAAATTCAGCAGAACTTTGTAATCTCTAGATTTTGTTCTAGGAGATTGTATAAAGTTTATATTGTTAAAGATGAATGTTATAATAGTCTTTAATTACTTCGTTGATTGTTGAATTTGGAACTCATAATTTGGTTAAGAATTGGTTTTAAAGAATATTCTTGGAATCCAGAGATTTTCCTTGTGGAAAAGATTTCAGAATGATTCTTATATTTCCTGAGTTGTATGTTGTACATATACTCCAATATCTTCCAATGATTAAGTATGATTTTAGAATCCTGAAATTATGATTGATGAGTCATAACATTCTAGATGTTTATGATTGACGGATCGTAAACTGATACTTAAAGATCATTTGAAGATTATATGGAAATGTGTAATTCTTAAGATAATGAGTAATTCTTGATCAATTGGATGAGTCAAGGATTTAGATCTGTTTTTTGAACTCTAAATTCCTTTACTCCAGTGCATACTTGAGATTGTATGGATCTCACAGGCCTTTCCATTAAGTAATTGTTTACTTATGAGGAATTGCTTTCTTTACAGATTGTAGTTATAAGTGCTTGCGTACAAAGTTCAATCTATATCTCCAGTTTTGTAGGAGACAGATAAATCTATTAAAATACAGATAGATGCTGATTTCTTGCATATGATGCTAGAAATGGGACTGTTAACTCATTAGAGTAACTGTAGTACTCTGGTTTGAGTTATAATTGTCTGAGACTTGATGGATCTTCTAGAGATTTTAGATGACCGAGTGGTATTTTAGAATATTTGGATATTCTAAGAATATTTGTACCAAGAAGCATTATTTTCTACAAGAAATTGACATGGAATTTCTTTAGCTTTTGGATTTGATTTCTGAAATAAAGTAAAATCACCTAGTATTTCATGTAATTGGGATTACATGAAGGTGATGAGTATTTATTATGGATAAGATCTACCCATTTGGAGGATTTATAACTTAGTGTATCTTTTGGAATTTGAATTAGTATTCATGAGTAGAGGCAAGCAATTTAAATATTGTTGCATCTCTGAGTGCTTATTCAGATGGAAAGATTGGACTAAGAGAATGATTCATGGGAAAGATTTGAAAGCTTAAGGAATAGTTTCATGTTTTCTTTTTCCCGTTCTGAGGACAAAACCTGTTTAAGGGAGGAAAAATGTTATGGCCATATTCGGTTAAGGACCTACAATAGTCCTAATATGGTAGACCGGCCCTCCAGTGTTCGAGATTATTGGTCATGCCTAGATTTTATTCCAAGTCGAGGCCTGTTGGTGACTAATAACCTTGAGAGGACCCAGACACTCTAATTGAGACATATGGAGTAGTGCATGTACGTGTGACTGATATAGGCAGGAGGTATGCATGTAGAGTTGTGACCTATTTATAGTTGACCTGCATGGGAATTGCATGTGCTCATGCATAGGATCCTACTCTCTATATATTGAGGTAGTGATTATTCTGTTGACAACTTGGTCTAGGTTACCTGATGAGCTCTTCTCCTCTCGCTGTCACATTGGCATGGCTTGGGGGCTAGATCCAGAGGATTCTCCAGGAGGGATCTAGGATTGGTTGGGTGGTTTTGCTCCATAGTCTCTCTTGTGTTTTCCTATCATCATCTTAGGGAATTGTCCCTAGTGGTCTTTACAATCTCCCTCCAGACCATGTTGAGTGTAAGGAAGTACGTCTATCCACTATATATACTTGTCAGCCAACATATGAAGGTTTTGTTTATTCCAATTATAGTTGTTGAGATGAGCATCAACATGTTCGTACTCATTCTGAATGGCAAAATTTTATTTGTTATGTGATTATCAGAAAAGGTGCACATTCTATGTCGTGAATGCTATTAAGGTAGCAGCTTGCAACTACTTTTGAGTCTATGTAGATAATTGCCTTCTAGAAATGCATGGAGACATTCTTCCTGTGCTTTTGCAGAGAGCACTCTTGCTCTACTATGATCTTCTATGTTACAAGCATGATCTGTAACCTTCTTCGTCCATCTTTGGGCATGTGCACGCAAGGTTTCTTGGTGCTTGAGTTAGGGCTTGCTCACACAAGTTCAATGCATTGTTTTATCCCACTGATTGATAATACCAAAAAGTATGAACTTTTTTAGCTAAGCACTTTTCCAAGGCGAGTTGTGGTTGATTAGAACTAGATAAGCACATGTCATTCTTCATGCTCTAATAATGTAGTTGTTTGATCAATGTCAATAATGATCTGAATATCTACTTGGCCACTAGAAGTGCTCAAAAGTCACGAGATGTTGTGCTATGTTCTTGAGCAATGGGCATGTTGGCAAAAGAACCATGGAACACATCAATCCACTAAATTTATACACATGCATTGACAACAGATATGACTACTAAGCAGTTTAAAAAAATGAGTCAAAGGACCCCCACAAGCTACTGCGGCTTAGACAACATCTCAATCGGATGCCTACATGTCATTTTGTGAAAATGGCAAAAATACACATGCATTTGGAGTGTGGCATTCAAATCTATCTAGGCTTGTCATAACAACTGAAACCGACACTATAGGAATTACTGTCGGCATGAATAAAGATGCTTGAGGATTGAGAAGTAAATGTTGGACTCCATTTAGAGATTATGTTGAGGACACCATCAAAAGCAGTGAGTGGGAACTCAATTCAAGTAGCAAACCATAGAGAGGTGAGATTACATTTTTTTTGCCATCATGTATTTGCATATGATGGACTGAGCTATCATTAATTATTGTTGTAACTTTTGCATAGGTGGAGCGCAGAGAGGAAAAAATCTTATGAATTACATTGTACAACTATTTGAAAATCTTGGTGATATCATAGTTGATCTCATTGTTGGAACGGACACATTGTTGCATGGGGCAAGTAGCCTTGGGAGGTCTATCGTCGGGATTGGAAAATCAGACTAATCTATACATTTGGTAAATTACTAGGGTGAGCCAAAGGTAAGTGCTACAACTTGATTTGTGTTATGGTCATTTTCCAATGGTTAAAATTTGCATATTCAAATTGATAATCCATTGGGATGTGTTGTCGGTGTGAATGTTACCTGAATAGAGGAGAATGATGCTATGAAGACATTGATTTCTTTGCAAACAACAACATAGAATAAGTTTAGGCATTCATTATTATGCACGAAAGACATTAAAGTGCTAAGTATATAGCGTCATAAAAATAGGTCTAATCATTAAGTTTTATGCAATGAATATATTAAGTTTTTAATATTTTTTGGCAATTGTAACCATGTACAACAAGTGATTAAAAACACTTGACATTGTTCACACATAAGTTTGAGATTCTATATTGTTTAATGTTTTGAAGATTATGCAATACACTAATGAACCTCACTCGAATTTCATACTCTCAAATATGTTCCAATGGTTTTCTTGCCAAGATTAATGTTTTGGAAGTTGTATGGGAACAAGGTTTGTTTATGTATGAAAGCAAATTTATATAGGAACCATCCTATACCAAAATTGGTTCATTTTTTTGAATTGGATTTTGATTGTAATTCTTGTTTATTTATATAGTGCATGTCTAAACTCACACATTCACTAATAAGCAAATGGCACACTAAAATGAGAATCACACTCATGTTTAGTAGAGCCCACCATGTTATTATGAAAAGCTCGCTCGTATTTTTGAAAAAGCTTGCTTGAGGCCCATCCCCCGTCCATATTAGTGATGCTATAATAACAAGATAGGCAAAAGATGCACTTTAAACATAGTATCAGACAACAAATTGATCTTGCATAATGTTTTTAAGGACCAAGTTATTATTTTGTCCATCAAACACACATAGACAAGTTCACATCAATTATCAACTTCTCATTAATTATCAATAAATATGCTTGCAGTCAAGTGGATGAAGTACATACTAATGGACCCTTGTCTAAGCACTACAAACGTACTATTCTAATATTATGCATGCTTATCATGACACTTTAAAACTTGCAATTAGTGACTGAAAAAAGCATGAGTGTAAATTTTGTTGTTGCTTATATAGACATAACCAACTAGTTTGAAAAGGGATTTCAACCCATTCTCTTCTTTCTTGAAGCATGCAAGAAATACACATCATTGAATTATAGAGTAATTGGTTATTCTAAAGGAAAAGTTTGTGGTTATCTACATAGTATTGTTCATATACATCACATTTTCCAAACAAGGCTTGTACCTTGAGTCTCGATGAGTGAAAGGGTATCCTCACAATTTGGCAATTCGTTGGATGAGAGCTTTATTCACCTAGATGTATTAAATTAAATTAAATTTAGGCACCAATGGGTAAACAATTTTGTATAGTGAGTGTTGTAGCACACCACATGGGCCCCACCTACTACTTGTTTACATATTGTTGTAAGTCATGCTTTGACTTTGAATAATTTGCAATAAAGCAAAGCCAAACATATAAGATAGCTACTTTCTATGTCAAATGTCTTCGCTACTTGATAAACACATGATGCCATTTGATCCAATCCATCAAAATACTTTGAAGCTTGATCTGGACATCACTTCTTCCCCTTCTTGGCTTTCGAGGTGGACTAAATTTGTTGAAATTGCCTCCTTGATTCCATTATTATGGAATCATATGCTTTTGCTATCCAACAAGCATCCTTGAGGTTTTCAACACATTTCTATAACATTTGTTCAAATAATCAATAGTCAACCCTAGGACAAACTGCCATAATGCCAATTTTGGATCGAATGATGGAACTCAATTTCAGAGATTCATGAATTCTTGGATATAAGAATCTAAATTCTTACTTCCCATCTTACAGTTTACAAAATTTTGGTAATAGCCAACGTCATTTGCAATGACGAAAGCTCTTTTGAAGACTTCCGTAAATGAATCCCAAGTAGTGGATTTGACGATCAGGTCACACCACCACCACGATGCCTTGCCGCAAAGAAATAAAACTATGCTCTCGATCTTCTTCTCCTCAAGAACACCGTGAAGATTGAAATGACATTCCCATTTCATGAGCTAATCCTCTAATTCTAGTCTTTTCTCCTTCTTCTCCCTTGAGTAGGTCTCAAGCTGGAATCCGAGATTTGGAGAACACAATAATAATGGATGCTAAAGTTGCTAACAAATTTACCCACCTCCCTTAGAATTAATTGCGTACACACATGCAACAAACTTATGGCAATGGATGTATCGGGAGTGATGTAGCTTTTTCTTAGCCTTAATGGGCATGTACTCAAAACCACTATTGTTGGTGTTTCTTTGATATTATTTAACATCTTGAAAGACACATTTGTCAAGCTTGTCCAAGGCAAGAAAAAGTTGTTTGAGAGTACGAGCCATGATGACCATACTCTCCATAGTTGTTTTTGCTTGAGAAAAATGTTGCTTGAACCCCACAAGAGATAGAATAAAAAAGGAGACATATGGATACTCCTAAGTTTCATTTGTTTGTTTGTATAAAGTGTTCATTGACTTCTTCATTGCATTAAGTGTGGTTGAGAGAAAGTTGAGGATAGCCATTCTAGATGATTCAAAGTAGGTACAAGAAAAAGACACGTTAAACCCATACATGTGTTTAGGTCCATGTCCATTGAAATTGTATCCACAATGGCTAAAGTTTGTGCGTGTTCAACATTGTTTGTCATTTTAAAAGAACGTACTTTTGCTACATTTTGGTGACCCAAAAAAATGAGTAGAGGGTAAGATTGTTGATAATCAAAATAAATCGAGCTCACTGTAAATACCTCACAGTGGTTGCATTTGGGATGGCATTGACAAAGTTAGAATAGAAATGAGTTATGAAGTGGAACTTGTGTGTTTCTCTGTCCACAAATCATTTTTGGCAGAATAGACATGCAGTTGGTTGGAAGGTTTTTGACGTTTGCATAAGCACCACTGATTGCATACTGCAAATTCTTGCTGATGAAGCAAATTTGTATGAAAGAGGTTCCATTACAGGCTTCTTTATGGAAATGTCTGGAGTAGATTCCATTTGCAAAGTAGTAAATTCCCATGCTCACTGCAGAAGCGAACTGGAGCATGCATTAGTCAGCAGTGTTATTTCTAGAAGTATGTTCGAAATTCTGTACTTTCAAAAGTTTGCTTCGTGTCATCGAGGGTTGGGTGTCATGACAAAGCTTTTTGTTATTGTGATTTTGACTGAAGAAGGTGTTAGGCCATTCAAGCCCACCTTGACACTTCAAAGTGGGTCCCTACCTGTCTCAATTCCATGGAAAGTACGCAATTCATTCATTTTAAAGATACAAGACAGTGAGAGCACAGCTGAACACTCACATTCCTGCCTAAGGTGAATGCCATCAAAATTTCGGGAGCAAGGGAGAAGTACGACTGGTGAAAAAGGATGAAAGAAGAGCACTAGATGTGAGAGCAAGAGACGATGAGAGGGCATTCCAACAGAACATTTAACAATAGCATCAACAAAGCATAATATGGGTTGGGTTTTTCAGCGACCTGTTGCACCACCCTGAAATCTGTAGTTGCAAATGAATGATTCAGAATGCTGGCTCCAGAATCGCTTTTGAATGCGCTGGAATATAATAATGCTCTAGAATGCTGTCTCTAAAATCAAATTCTTCGAAATGCGCTGAAATTTCTCAAAAGCAAGCTACACAATTGAAAACTCTTTTCTTTTCTGTAAACCCTCTTCCTCTTCTTGAGAGAGAGAGAGAGAGAGAGAGAGAGAGAGAGAGAGAGAGAGAAAAGAGAGAGAGAGAGAAAGACCCCATTTAGACAAAATGCGTTTCTAAAAATTTCATTGGTCCACCCTAGAACGTACTTGATGGCCACTTGAAGGGCAATTGAAATGGCTTGAAATGCACACGTTGAGTTTTGAGAGAGAACACGTGCTTTTAGAAATGTTTGGAAAGAAAAAAAATGTCTAGAAACATAATTTTCGAGAGAGACATAGAAATAGGGCGAGTGCGATTGAGAGAGAGAATGTGAGTTGAGAGAGAGAGAGAGAGAGAGGTGCGATGGAGATAAAATGTGAATTTGCTGTTGGCAGGAGGATGTGAAGGATGCGATTGCGAGAGAAAGCGAGATGGTGTGAGTTGAGAGAGAGAGGAAGAGAGATTGGTCTCGATCCATCTTGTTTTTGTTTCTCACGTAAGTCTGTGAAAGGGTTTGTGCCAAAAAATGAGGAAGATGAGTTCAACGACAACAACTGGGAGGGGCGGCAGAGGCAAGAGGAAGACGACTATATTTGTATCCAGATCGCACAATGTAGGGCTACAGTTCCTTGTTGGCAGGATTGCCAGGTTTCTGAAGGTGGGCAAGTATGCAAGGAAAAGAAACAAAAAATCAAGAGAGAAGGAAAGGTGAGCGAGAGAAAGGGAGAGAGCAGGTGGAAAGGTTCCATAAGAAAGCAAAATTGTTCTTCTCTTGGATTTTTATGCACTATGTTCCCTTTTTTTTGGGAGAGAAAGGAACGAGGACGCCAAGTGGATAATTGCAAGTGCTAGGCTGATATTTGCACCAAGAGTATCAGCGAGAAGCACATGATTTCGTTTGGAAAAGAGGCCATCATCAAATTATCGTTGCATTTGTTTGGAATTGGTTGCAAATAGAGTGACAGAGAAAGCACACACAGAGAGAGAGAGAGAGAGAGAGAGAGAGAGAGAGAGAGAGAGAGAGAGAGAGAGAGAGAGAGAGAGAGAGAGATAAACAAGACATCACATAGTCCCTCTTGACAAGTCAAGACCAATCCCTTTAAACCCTTCAATTTATAGCATAACCGGTTAACATAGTTGTATAAAGTCTTACAGTACAGAGTACCATAAAGCGAATTAAGCAAGTTTTAGGACACCCAGCTGTTACCTGCCACCATCCCACAAAACAAAACCGCACGAGCTAGTTGCGTGAGGAAGACAGGTGTCATAGCTGAGCATCAATTGTTATCCATGTCCGAAACAAGATTCACTAGCTTATCAGCCTGATTGCAACGAGGTGAGATCATTTCTTGCAAGCTACCCCTCTCTCACTGCTTTACGCAAAACCCTGCTTATGTAATACTGACTTCAAACCGAACGTAGCAAGTTAGTAGTAGTGCAATCTCCTTCAAAGAGTATCGTAGTATTACAATGGTGTTACTATCAATCACATAGATTCATAGTCAAAGGCCAATGCTTAACGTATTTAAATGTAATAGTGTCATTCCTTTATAACACATTGTTCGAATATTAGCACTTTTACAAAGCATCAAATCGCTTACGTTATCCTTGTGTTCACAACTGATAAAATTATCAAAGCCATGAAGAGCATACTATAGTTATGTCCAGAGATGATCGTTTGTACTACAAAAAATGTGAGCAATCATGCATGAGGTACATTATCGCTGTCAAAATGTGATAATGAAATGAGCAGGTATCATATTGGGCAGCCAACTACAACAAGTTGAGAGTAGAGACAGCTCATGCACACACATATTATCATCTACTTCTGATAATCAGAAAACAACAAGTAAAAAACGTGGTCCATCACATTTCTGATGTTCTTCTCTGCTATACGCATGGAGCAGCGAACTGTCATCAAGCATTCATGAACAAACAACTATTTGCTGATGGTGGAGCGATCCACTGGTTGCATTGGAGATCCGCTGGCCAGCGGCCATTCAACCATCGCGCCTAGCTATCACACACATATATATGGTCGTTGTGAAACCTTAAGTTCAAGATAGGTCTATTGGAAGCAAGGTTTATGAACCGGAAAAAGGAAAACAATAGTTCCTTTCTTTTATCAAACTTTTTCATATAAAAAACACCCGACTCAGAATCAAAGGTAGTAGTAATATTCAAAAAGTTCACTATATTATCATTAGACTCCTCATTCTTGATGGTCAAGTACTTCAGAGGATAAATCCATTTAGCATTATCAAGGGTACGAGGTTGTAGTTTATCCAAAAATAAAAGCGCAACCGGATTATTAATAAAACAGATGTCATCTATACATCGAAAGGTATTTTTGAACGCCCGTAAGTACTCAATTTTTCCAAGTTTGGCAAGTCTTTTCATAAATTGTAATTCATAAAATGACAAAGACCAGTTACACCAAGTAGGGGAACAAGCAAAGCCCATAGGTATACCACAAACTTGTCTCCAAGCTTTGTTTCCAGGTCTGACAATGCAGTGGTCAATCAGTAAATCATTCCATTGGCAAAGTACTTATTTGTCCATATGAGTCCATTTTTCAGTTGTTTGTTTACCCACTTTCATTTACATTCCTCATGGTCAGGTTTCCATTTATAGGCAAGAATTTCGTTCTTGCTCAATTTGAAAGCATACAAGATCAACTTACGTATAATAGTCTTAAGTCCATCTGGGCCATTTAGAGAGATGTTTTCATAACATTTAGAGCTGTCGGTAGACCACATATAAGTGATTTTACTTGGCACATTAAGATAGAATTCAGTGGATGAGTTGCGCTGCCAGAATAGGTTGGTATCCACATTTAGGTAACTCCGATATGAATTGCCTTAAAGCCTGTCCCCTCCATGAGGAGCGGAGTTAGAATACCAAGAGCCCTAGAAAGAAATGTGGCCACCATTGAAAAGTAGCAGTCATGCGCATTTGTAATCCATCTAAAGGTATTTTCATGTGCTTTAAAGGTACAAAGTAGAAAAGATAATTCTTCTTTCCCTAAAAGGTAATCTGACAATATACTAGAGAAGGTATGCTTAGTAGTTGTCATAGCATTATCAACGTAATTGTTACTGTCCTCTGGAAAAGGAGCAAAATCCAGACTAGATAATCTTTGCAGCACCAAGTTCCTAACAAAGTATATTCACATGAAACAAGGATTGTGTTGGGCCTTATCTACACCATTCTCATAAAGATATATCAGTCACGTTCATCAGTAATCTTTTTCAGTGGTGCTTTTGCCATGAAGCCATCTAGTTTTCTTTAAAAAGTTTGTAACAACATTCTTGCAAATTAGGGCATGTTCCACAATACTATCATGATCCATAGTCTGATAACAAGGTAAAAAATTAGCCAATTTAAACCAACCATGGTAAAGTTCCAACGCGACCTCATTAATATTGGATTGATATAAAGAAATATGATTTCTGATTTTTTTTAATTTCTTCCTGCACGTGGATCAATCACGGTAAAACTCTAGCTTTCTGATAGGAAGATCCCCTTTGCCACCACTGCTTTGCCTCTCATTCCCTTTGCTCGAAAAGTATTTCCTCTTCTTGTTGCCACTGCCTGAAATGACTGAACTTGGATTATTCAAATTGAAAGACCCTGTTTTTCTGCATGTATTCTAGAAGTATTTATCCTGCAAAGTAGAGAAGCTAGGCTTTTTAAGAAGGCGTTCAATTTCTCGTATATTTTCAAGGTGTGCAAGAAGCTTGGCAGTAGGGTTAATGGAAAGTTCAATGGCAGCTTCAATCATATGCTGTCTGATGTACATAAAGGCAAGGTGGACTTTAACAACATCCCTAGCAGGTTTATGCAACCAAAGAAAGAAGGCGTTTAGTTGGTTTTGTAGAGATGCACCAGGAAAGAACTTGGCAAAGTTGTTCATCATATACCAGATAGTGTGATCAAACCAAATGATAGAAGTTTTGTTTTTACATTAATCGCCACATCTACATTTAAAGAATGGTCTTTTCCAATTCCATATTCTAGAAGCCAATCTCAAAATGGCCTCTAGTTCGAGCCCAGGTTTGCTCAGAAGGACGTCTTGTAGGTTCAAAATCTGCTCATCTTAATGACAGGATCAAAGGCAATAGGTGTATCAAAGGAGGAATTTTTATGCAAAGAGGCAAGTTTGCATACTTGAACTTCTGCATCAGTAAGATGGGTAAGAGGATCCAAAGTTCAATAGAGATGGGTGCCAAAAAATTCATAGAAGGAAGGCTCCAAAGTTTGCAGGCAGTCTTGGCAAATTTCAACTCAATAGTATGACTAGGTACCAAGGGTATTTGGCCACTTTTGGATTGGTAGATTGATTGTCAACTTCACAAATCTCTTGAGAGAAGGATTCCAATTGAGATGCGCTATCTTCATCAAGGTCTTTGGCAAAGATCAAAGGATGCAGGGAGGTAGGAGGTTTAGTAAGGGTAGGGGTATCAACAGTAAAGTCACCATTTTATTTTTTCAAACAGGCAAATATCTTTTGAATATGTAAATTGCAGAATTTTTTTTCAACAACAATACCTTCAACATAGTTAGAGAGGTCTATATAGATTTTTTCAACCATGCTTAGGGTTTCCTTCTTCTTAATGAAATCCATATAGATTTTAATCCAATCCATAATAGTCATAAGGCAAAAGATTTTATCAACAGGACCAGCCGCATCACAAGTAGCTTATCATAAGAAGTAATGAGTTTGTGAACATCAACAACTTTCTTCATGCAACATATAATAGTCTGAACAAAGAGGTTAGGTGGAGGAAGGGGCTCTCCATAACCAAGAGCAACAACATCATGGAACCATCCTGTGGACTACATAATCAAAAAGACCTTTTTAGCCATAAAATACAAGTAAAGTTAAAGATTTGGTACTACCCGGGCCAAAAGGTAGTCGGGTTTGCATCTTAAAAAGATGCTTAAAGAGAGTAATAAGACATCACATAGTCCCTCTTGACAAGTCAAGACCAAACCCATTAAACCCTTCAATTTATAGCATAATATGTTAAAACATAGCGGTATAAAGTCTTACAGTACAGAGTATTATAAAGTGAAGCAAGTTTTAGGACACCCAGCTGTTAGCTGCCACAACCGCACGAGCTAGTTGCGTGAGGAAGACAGGTGTCATAGCTGAGCATCAGTTGTTATCCATGTCCGAAACAAGATTCACTACCTTATCAGCTTGATTGCAATTACAATTAATACGTCTAATCTTCCCAAACATGCATTCCATAATTAGCAATACATTCTGCCCTTTTAACAACACCGTATCAAGCAAATGCCATACTGATCAGTGCAAGAGCAAGAGAATGTATTAAGTTCACAAAAACATGATACAAGTAAGAAGCTGTCTTTCAATGCACAACAGAAAAGAGAAGTGACTTTGGCAACAATGCTAGGTACTAGGGCATATGCGTGCCGTAATAGCCCCATGGACATTCCATGCAAATTGTTTGGGATTCCAAGCACCTTACAGCTTGGGCAAATCCATGCCATTCCAGCACGTCAAAGTCAAACTCCGGATAAATCCATAGCTTACTTTCACAGGCAGCTCTTAATTTTTTTAACAAAAAAAACCCAAACTTGCAAAAAGGTACAAAAGACCAATGCCAATAAATATGAAATGTAAGCATCTAATCGGATCATAGCTTTTTAACGCAACACTTGAAGTCCCATATGCATGAATCATATATTAGTA
Source organism: Diphasiastrum complanatum (assembly GCA_029204225.1). Classification (NCBI taxonomy): domain Eukaryota; kingdom Viridiplantae; phylum Streptophyta; class Lycopodiopsida; order Lycopodiales; family Lycopodiaceae; genus Diphasiastrum; species Diphasiastrum complanatum. The sequence goes on from CM055099.1 coordinate 27,570,697, forward strand.
TAGGGTGAGACTACCTTCCATGCTGGTATAACTTCTCAATGCTTACTACCTGAATGCGAGGTGAGGTCATTTCCTGCAAGCTACCCATCTCTCATTGCTTTACGCAAAACCCTGCTTATGTATTACTAATTTCAAACCGAACGTAGCAAGTTAGTAGTAGTGCAATCTCCTTCAAAGAGTGTCGTAGTATTGCAATGGTGTTACTATTCTTAGTGTCATTCTTTATAAAAACACAGTTTGAATATTAGCACTTCTACAAAGCATCAAATCGCTTACGTTATTCTTGTGTTCACAACTGATAAAATTATCAAAGCCACGAAGAGCATACTATAGTTATGTCTAGAGATGATTGTTTGCATTACAAAAATATGAGCAATCATGCACATACATTATCGCTGTCAAAGTGTGATAATGAAACGAGCAAGTACTATGTTGGGCGGCCAACTACAACAAGTTGAGCGTAGAGACAGCTCATGCAACACACATGTTTTCGTCTACTTTTGATAATCAGAAAACAACAAGTAAAAAATGTGGTCCATCACATTTTTGATGGTCGTCTTCTCTACTATACGCATGGAGTAGCGAACTATCATCAAGCATTCATGAATAAACAACTATTCGCTGATGGTGGAGCGATCCACTGGCCGCATTGGAGATCCGCTGGCCAGCGACAATTCAAGCATCGCGCCTAGCTATCACACACATATATATGGTCATTGTGAAACCTTATGTGCTATTTTGTTGTCAAGATCCAATCAATTACATGTAAGGGTGGGTATCATACCTGTTGATACGTTCACAATTGCACTTGAGATAGCGCCCACTTGTAGGATCTTCCAACAGGTTTTTGGAAGCAAAAATACAATATGAATCTACGATAATCACAGTATTATGTGAGCTCATTTCCTATCCAGCAAAGCAAGCAAATTCACAGAGTCTCCTCTCACCCAAGCATAGATGGCAGCAGTAGAGAAGCACACCAAAATAGCAAAGCAAGAGAAAGAGGGAGATAGCAGGAAGAGTGAAACTTAGGGTTGTAGTCACCTTCTCTTTTATAGAAATTTTAGTACCTCTTAGCGCACCAGGTGCTTAAAGAAGCACACTGTTAGATTGAATCTCTATAATGTGCACTGATCACAACCGTACGATGACAATCAAGTTTCCCACCAAAAGGCTAGAAATTAAAAAAAACACCTTTTAGGGGCCATGTTACTAGGTTAAGCAAGGTAAGACATTTTAAATTGGTTTAGTACCGTAGGGAAAAAAACCATTTGATATCGTTTTGGAAAGTGAATAAAGTGTAACAACCATATAGTAAAGTCCATGAGAGAGAGAGAGAGAGAGAGAGAGAGAGAGAGAGAGAGAGAGAGAGAGAGAGAGAGAGAGAGAGAGAGAGAGAGAGAGAGAGAGAGATGGGTGGAGGCAGAGAGAGAAATTGTTGTTTAAGGTTAAGGTTTTTTAGGGTAAGGGTTTTTTTGTTACGGTTTTGAGTTAAAAAATAGCAATAATGTGAGTTGAGTTGAGTTGAGAGAGAGAGAGAGAGAGAGAGAGAGAGAGAGAGAGAGAGAGAGAGAGAGAGAGAGAGCCCTGCATTTTGGAGGCACTCGCCATTTTTGTCGTAGCTTAATTACACTCACAAGTTATTTTTAATTTAGAAAAAATTATTTTTTATTCACAGAAACCTTCCCATAGACACGTGTTTTTTTATTCCAGAAGTTTTATGCAGTTCCTCCAACTGCTAGAAATATATTGAAAATTACACATTCTTCTAAATCGTGTGCACAGAGGCATGGATATGGGGCATTGGGGGCCCGTCAAAAATTTCGTGGGCTCGTGCATGAAGGGTCGAGTGTGCCTAAGTTTGTGTCAATTTCGAGGCCCACCAAAAAAATTTGGTGGCCATTTGCTGCCCCTGTCCTTGCCACATGGCGCGATGACATTGGGCTGGAGCCAAAAAGCAGGGCATTGTGGAGAGAGAGAGAGAGAGAGAGAGAGAGAGAGAGAGAGAGAGAGAGAGAGAGAGAGAGAGAGAGAGAGAGAGAGAGAGAGAGAGAGAGAGAGAGAGAGAGAGAGAGAGAGAGAGAGAGAGAGAACAAAGGTGTATAAAATCTTACAATACAAGGTACCATAAAGCGAGCAAATTTTAGGATAATCACCTATTACCTGCCACCATCCCACAACACAAGACTGCACGAGTTAGTATAGTGGAAAAGAAAGGTGCCATAGCTGAGGCTTAGTTGTTATTCATGTCCTATTATATATACAAACCAACCACAAGTCGAAGAAGCAATGTCATAGACCAATTCAGATCTCTAGATAGAAGCCATTGACAGCATTCTTTGAACTACATATTGTCAACTATCAAATGTATTGTGTCTTCAAGAGACAACGTTGGGTGACCAAATTTAGTGCGACTCAAAAGGTAACTAACTATTGGCAACATTCCCCATAGATGTTTGACTAAATGAAGATTTGTTAGGATACACTCCTTTTGTACACCTTCCTTGAGAGTGAAGTATGCAACTACATGAGTCTAAGGGTCCCCTTCGATGGTTTTCATTTTCATACCTAGACCCCTTTCTTCATAGAATGGATGGTTTTCATTTTCATAGGCGGTATCACTTATGCAAAATAAATAAACAAAAAGAAAAAAAGTCACATGGAAACGTGGGTGGTTTGTTGACCTCTCCTTTTTTGGGGTGTACGTGACCCCTACGCGCCTTGTGGTAGGTGATCTAGTCATCAATGCTGTGGGTATGTGCTCCTGTGTGCACCAAGGGATTCAGAACGCGTGTGCCATCTATGCCACGTGGCAAAATCTAAGTGATCTGGCCTGAATCCCATTGGTGGGCGCCCACCTCTCCTCTCTTCTTACACTCCCCTCCTTGGTTATAAATCTCTCTCTCTCTCTCTCTCTCTCTCTCTCTCTCTCTCTCTCTCTCTGGTATTCCGATTTCTGATTTCCTCGTCATTGCCAGTTCAATTGCTGCAAGTATTCATCCTCGAGTAAGTCTGACTGCTGTTCTATCCATTGCAAATTACATCAGAATCCGGGAGTCCATATTGTGTCCATTGAGCTGCTTAACTCATGCAGATAATTGCAAGCTCCTGGCTGCATGTATGATTGAGATCATAATTTGAGCTGCAGTTGCTAATTTGCTGCCAAATTTTGGATTCTATTGTCATCAAAAGAAGATGGGTCATTGTTGTTTTCTGTTTATATTATACTCTTTTAATTGGAAAACAATTAGAAGTCTAGTGCTTAATACTGTATGTAATGCTAGCTGAATTCTTTAGTTGATAAGCCTTATGGAAATTCAAGGTCTTTACAATGGAATGCAGGAAATTGTAGATAGTAGTTTTCATTCATGTTGCTCCTATGGGTTTCATTGTGAATTTTGGAGCTTCAATGCTGCAAGAGGTTTAAACAAGTGTTGCTAAAACTAGAACTATGAGTATAAGCTGTCACTAAATTCAGCAATAATATGGTTGATTGTTCATCAATGTGCTTATGGTTGTATGTCTCCATGGCTAATGTAGTGGCGCTTGAATCTCTGGAAGTGGAGGGTGTTCATTTTGAAGCTTCTATCATATCACCCAGGTCGGCTAGCGAGCTCATTTTAGCTGGAGCTGGTAAAATGCAACTCGAGCCTTCCTCAAAAAGTTCAGATAGATTTCGTGTGTGTGTGTGTGTGTGTGTGTGTGTGTGTGTGTGTGTGAGAGAGAGAGAGAGAGAGAGAGAGAGAGAGAGAGAGAGAGAGTATTGAAGTGGGCGTGTGGTGCAGGTTTTAGGGGCGTACAGATAGCACCCGGAGTGATCTTGAAAGTCACCTCCATTGCGATTTACATTGAAAAGGAGCTTCTGAATCAACTTGCTAATAGATGGAGCGGCGAGAATTCTCCTGCTTTGCTGGAAAATGAGGAGTTTTTCTTGGAAATCGTTTCGGGTATGCTCTATCTATTCCTTCTATCCGTTTTATAGTGAACATGCTTCCTGAAATTCCTGCATTTTTTGACGAGAACAATGACTGTCGAAAAAATGAATCTACGAAGACTGACGAATGAGTAGGCAAGTTTTAACCAAAGGTGGTGAATTCGTGATATGTAGCAAAATTCGAGAAGTGCGCAAAGGTGGCTCTCTTGAAGCCTCTTACTGGAATTCAATACTCAGAAAAGGTGCTCGAACACACAAAAGCGGAGCTTGGTAAAAGGGGCGATGCAGAAGACAAGGCTATTCAAGAGTTCTTGGATGCTTTTAAGCAGGAAACTTTCTTTCCAGGCTCCGCGATACTCCTATTTGTCTCTCCAGCTGGGTTAACGGTATAATTCTCTCTCTTTCAGCTGAATTCTGCATATCTTCTTTCAAATCCTCGACTTCACACCTTTATAAATATCAAATGCATGTGAAATATATCGAATCAGATCTAGTTTCGAAAGCTTTTTGTGTATCGATAATCAGCCGGCCTTGACTTGTGACTATAGATTGCCTTCTCCCACGAGAGTGACACGAATCCAGAAATTCGAGCTGCTGCTACAATCGATAACAGACGGTTTGCAGAAGCTGTCCTAGCAACAATTCTAGGCAAACACAGTGTCTCTCCTGATGCCAAGGCTTCTGTTGCAAGACGTATATCTTCCAGATTAAGTGCTGGCTTACAGGGATCACTTTCATAGGCGTGTCCTGGAAGAACCTCCTATGCTAGATTCTGCAATCCAATCATACAATGCAGTTTCCTATTTACTTCGGTGTTCCTGTTCATCAATATTCTTCCTTTTAGTCAAGCTTAATCTCAGGTAGCTTTCATCGTCAAGTGTAAAGATGGGTTAAAATTATTATCACTTGCAATCAACAAATAGAGCAAATTCTGTTCCATTTCCCTTGAATTACAGTGTTACATTGCTTCTGGCAGATGTTACCAAAATGCAAGTTCTTCAAATCCAGAATTATGCTTCTTATAGGACTTTGTAGAGCTATAAATCTGAGCTTTGTATGCCATTTAGACCTTTAAAAAATTAGAAACAGAAGATTGCATTTCAACAGAATCAAAATCATTATAAAACAACCCAATTTAATGCTCAAACTTACCTAATAGTGGCATCTCATCTTTCATCACATAATCACATAATTGCTTATAGTGCCATTCAAATATTTTGGAATTCAGAAAACAAAGATTGCATTTTCAATTTACAGTAGTAATAACAAAGAGATCCCCAAATGTTACTTACACCAAGTAAAACCCACGCATGACGACTTTATGAGGGCTGCTATTGGGTTATGATATGGCCTAAAGCCCTCATGCTAAGGCTTTACCCTCGTGCCTAATCCATTGTGCCTCATTATCCTTTACATTCCATCACACTCATTCTGCAATTTTTATATCAAGAATACACTTTCAAACTAGCACCTTTGATTGGATTACATTGCCATTTCTTTTTAGTTTTGTGGTGATAGCATAAGCAATTTTTTTAGTTTTGTGGTGATAGCATAAGCAATTGTGATGATTTGCTAAAAGATGAGGTGTCACTCTTAAGTTAAATTTCAGCATTAAAATGAGTTCTTTTTCTTTAATTCCAACATAATGAAAATTTGTGGGTGACATTAGGCCATGCTGCTTTTCATGGAAAATTTGTGAAATCATGTGTGGCATTATGGCCATAATCCCCGTTATGAGGAATTTGCATATGGGCCATTTTTCAAACAGGGCATTATGATTATAATGCCTTGCACATGTGAAAAATCACAAGAACTATGCTTTCATCATTCCCTAAAAGATAGATGGGATATTAAAAAAAATACCAAAAGGTCACTTGAGTATCGAGCTACCTATAATCATAATGCCTTGCACATGTGAAAAATCACAAGAACTATGCTTTCATCATTCCCTAAAAGATAGATGGGATATTAAAAAAAATACCAAAAGGTCACTTGAGTATCGAGCTACCTTGCCATTGTAAGGTTATACCATACCTCCCTTATGATGATTTCAAGTATGTCAAATATTTTGCACAGGTACCCAGAACATACTCAAGATATATGAATGATCAAAAATATATAATGTGTCAACAAAATGTGGGCCGCGAGGTGGGTAAGAGGTACGAGTGCATTGCTCCATTGACATTATTGGAGCTTAGCTCTTGCATTAGGTTCCTAATTAACATACACTTTGGCATAAAATGTGTAGCTTTGAGTGATGTGCTCTACACCGGTTTAAGAAAAATAAAACATTAAAATTAAGGAGATATTCTCCAAATTCAAACTTAACATGTGATACTTCGTTATAATCCAACTTAATTCCAAAATTACAACTAATAACACGTTACAAAATCGAAAGATTGCTTTTCATTTTGAAAATTGAGTTTCTATTCAAAGAGATGGTTTTTATTGGTGTTAAGCAGTGTCGAAATGAGATGAGTATACTTCATATCATAAGCTTGTAAGAAGAAGATCATTCTACAAGAAATGATGTCTTGATATCCAAAGTAGTCGCCCATACCAATGTTCTTCTTTGAGCCATGTGCATCCTCATCAATGGCATCAATTTCATAGTTGCAACCTTATGATGGACAACTACTGAATAGGCATATGTTCCAACTTGAGTATCTAAAGAGAATATCAACTTTTTGCATCTCCTCTAAATCCATAAGTTTCTCTTCATCATAATCACTCATGACATTTTTCAAACTCAGCTTACGACCCAAGTTCACATGAATATTTTTTATTTAGCTTAGCAAGTGGAGATTGCTATGAATGTAGAAAAACTTTTCTACCACAATCAGCTTCAAATATGCTATAAAATTGTTCTGTATGACTGCTACCAAAGTACTCCCAGCTCCTCTTATCAAGCAAAGGCAATTATTCCTTGACTTTAGTACTTGCAGGGCCTTCTTTTATAATTTGGTCGCTATCACAATGAATGTCTCCCACCAAGTTGCATGTCTCACAATAATCTAGCCAAGTGAATACTTTTTTTGGAAAAGGTTGGCCCTACTTTTGAAGAAAATTTCACTGTGAAAGCAACTCTAGTTAAAGGTTTATGTTGCTATATATAGATCAATTTGGTCCCCTAATGTCTATATGAAAGCTCGATGCCTTCAACATTCTTGGTACTTTCCACAATATAAATATCACAAAAGCATGATGACTTTATATTAAATAATTGTGCCATGTCGACCACATCCTTTGACATGTTCCTTCCATTGTGTTGTGTGTCCACTTATATACTCCAAGGGCTTGCACTTTCTCAATAATGTCATTATCACATTCATAAACAAGGCCCATTGTGTGTATCAACAAGTTGCATCAACTTCTGTGGAGGTTATGTGAGCTTCACAATAACCTCATCCTCATCTCAAAAGGAACCCCATCTTTTGTGAAAATTACATTGCAAACATCATTTCTCATCAAACTCAAGTAGGATTTATTTCATGTTAACCACTAACCTCATCAATGCACCTTTCTTGTGAAGCAAAAAAAAAAAAAAAACAAAGTACATATACACAAGTTCTATTTTAAAGATGGTTTACAATATAGTATTTTTTGTAGGAATTGTCAAAAATATTCAAAATATGAATCAGACATTAAGCATCAATTTTGGATGGACAATGGCAGTGGAAAGTGAAATTATCCAAATCGCATAGTGCGGCATTCAACCAGCAAAAATGATGAGTGAAATGAAGTAGAGAAAAAACTTGAATCCTTAAATTAAGCAAAATGATCTTTTAAAAGATCTGAGTATACATAAAATGGAGAAGATGCACTGGATCCACACTTCTATCCTATGTTCAGCTGCAAACAAAGCATGTCTTTATAAGTGCGATCTACTACTAGTACAACCATAGCTGAGTATTGATAAATGATTAGTAATGATTAACTATTGCTACCTAATCTATCCTATGTTAGATAGAAAACACTTTAAGATCTAATCACTAGGTATATGGTGGATATTCATAGCAAAAATCATGTCGTTAGGCAATCATAAGAGCATACATAAGCACCTCAAGAGAAGCTTAAATCTTGATTGGAGGGTTATTATTAGAGAGCATGTGACAACCCTTTCCATAGGTTTGACACATGTCACAATGACAATGTACCCATACTCTAGTATATAGGCCGCATCATAGGTTACTATTGGAAAACTTCATACCAATGCTACATAAGCTAGCTTCAATTCTAGCACTCTCCTTTTAAGTTAACATCTTAAAACAAGTGTAAATTTATTTCTAAACATTTCAAATTTCTCTCTCCTCAAGGTTTTGTAAAAATATGAGCTAGCTAATCTTGTGTCTATTGAAATCTATCAATTCCTATTATTGTCAGAGCTAATCTTATTCCTACTCATTTGTTTAGGATCCCTTACATCATATAGTGAGCTCAGGATGTCCCATGTTTCTTTCAAAGTTTGAGCTTTATATATGTGGCCAATCTGAGTGTCTAATATATTTCGAATAATAAACGTGAAAGCTTTACCATCCTTTGATTTGTCGTCTTCAAGCTTCACTTCTGTATCTATGACAACATCCCACAACTCGTTGGTGATTAGCAAGGTCTTCATCAAATTTTCACAAATTGGCGCTAAGACCAATGCATCTTTATGCTTTTGGAAAGCCTGTCCATCCAATGCGGTTCCATGGTGAGTTTGTAAACTGGCCTTGCTAACTCCGCAAAATCTAAAATGAAGATCCGATAGTAGTTACCGTGACCCAAAAAATTTAGACCTCGTGAATCGTCCCTGGAGGTGGCAGATCAACAATGACCCTTATCTTTGATAGATCTGTGAAGATTCCGTATCTTGATACAATATGACCCAGTATCAAGCCATGTGTCACCCAAAACTAACACTTTTCTGGGTTCAAGGATATCTTATACTTGCGGCTTTGAATCAAATTTTTTTCCAAATTAGATAAGTGTTCTGAGTTAGGCCCGTGTATGTTCAAATCTAGGAAAATCTCCAGAATCTTCTCTAAGTACTTTTTGAATGCCACTTGCATGACTCTCTGAAAAGTATTGGGGGCATTACAAAGACCAAATGGCATCACCTTATACGCATAAGTTTCCCATTTAGTAGCAAAAGTTGTCTTGTGTTGATCTTCCGGCGCTATCTTCACTTGATTGTAGCTGCTGAAGCCATCTAAAAAACTGTAAGTTTCTGCTCCTGCTACTCTATCTAGAACACTCTCCATGAAAGGTAGAGAAAAGTGATCCTTCTTTGTAACCGCATTTAATGTCTTTAAATTTACGTAGATTCGCATTTTGCCATTCTTTTTGGGTACTATGCCTATCAACGATACCCATTCTATGTGCTCGATTTCATAAATGAAATAAGCGTCGAGTGTTGGAGGGTTTGCGGACATCGAGACAACCCTATCCCTAGAATTAATAAGTGAGAGAGATTTGGCACCCTGTGTGTGTAAGTCCAACCCGATGATCACATAGTTATTTGATTAATTAGAAGTTAATATAAGGACTTTAGGCCGTGTTGCTGGAATTAAACGTCGCAATGCCTAATAGTCAAGTTAGTGAAAGGGCTCCCCCAAAATTTGAATTTCAAAAAATAAGCGAGGTGAAGTTTGGCCAATAGGATTTGAGGCCAAAGCCCTAAGATCCACTATATATAGTGGTGGATTCGAGTTATTTTGTACATGTACATTCACTCTTCATTTCAATAAAGTAGATGGATCCTCTTTCAAATGGATATGGAATGTCCTTGCTCTTCTTGTTTCTTTCTTCATCTCTCATGTTTTCTTTGGATTTGCTAATTGTTGGATTTGATGCTTGTTGGAGTTTATCTTTGTTATACTTTTTGTGAGAGAGGAGAGAGAGAAGAGTAAGATCTATCATTGCTTGAGTAGTGTTAATTGCTAGTGTTAATGGATCGTAGTGTTAATGGTTAATGTTAAATGTGGATCATAAACATGTGTTTGATTATGAACTATGTTATCGCTCTCATGGGAACGAATTTTCATGTGACAACATGTTAATTCTCTTCATCTCCTTTGATGCTTGATGTGCTTGGATCTAGGGTTGAAGGTGAATAGGAAATACTCGCCACATCGAGAAACTTTTGCATCTCATTTTTGATTAATTCTGTGTAGTTAGGATTGCAGCGATAATATCGGCTCACCTTGGGGATTGCTCCATCCACCAAGGGTATGGTGAGCTGGACTACGACTGGTGGTATACCCTTTAGATCTTTATATGTCCACTTAAAACAATCCTTGTATTCCACCAACAGAGTGCGTAGTCTTGTGAATTGAGTGGGCGTTAATTGTGCTCCCACATGAACAATCTTTTCTTCTTCTCTTGGCTCTACTAGATTCAGTCGGCGGTCCTTCGAAGACTTGTTCTTTTTCTTCCTGGTAATTACCACATCGTCTAAGGTATAATTTTTGAAGGTTTTTGGCATCTCGTAAATTGGCGCTCGACGAGATTCTCCTTCAACAGATTGATTTTAGCAAGATCAGTAAGCGGTGGACTTTCAGTCATATGTGATGATGACGTTGCGTCTGATTCCAACCGGATGGATTTCAAGGAATCTAATACTTTCTTTTTGCCCTTTTTGTCAACAAGACTGGATGCATCCTTGTTGTCCTTCTGGGGAGCTGGCCTGATATTTGCTTCGTGATTGCGAATATTCACATCCATCGTAGCCATTGCTTCTTCTGGTAGATCACTCCAACAGATCACCTAATTGTAGCGCTATTTTATTGAATTTTTCTTGGTAACAGGTGCCTTGGGTGGTTCCACCTTGAAAACCTTTGCTATTGGCGACTTCTGAGGAGTTTGAGCTGGTATCCTTCTTGTTCCAAATATTTCAGGATCCATATGTTGCAAGATCTGCTCGTATGTTAGCTCAGCTTCTTCGTCGTATGAAAAATCATGTGCCATGGTACCAAATCATCTTCAACTTGCTCGGGTATAGGTTCCACTGCTAACCATTCCACGTTGATCATGTTCATCCCGTAAGTTATTGGCGTATCTAGAGTGTACCCTTTCGGTGAAGATGTGCTGGGTTTTGTATCTAAATCCGAATGATGCATGCCCAGCCATACAGTCAACTGTGGCTAATGCTTCCGTCCAACGCACAATGTCAGAATTGTGATTCGTAATGACTCCCCTTGGCTTGCCTTGGGCGATCATTGCTGTGATCTGTGGTGGACGATCTGTCATCAACTTTGGGAGTAATGAGTTTCACCGTCCATGTGGTTGGATCTACCTTTACTGCCTGATCTCTATTCTCAAAGGTGAGTTTTCCTGTCCGCCAGTTGTGAACCACTTGCATGACTCTCAACCAAGGTCTTCCCAATAGAACTCAATAGGCGGAAGGAGACTCTGGTATTTCCATCACCACGAAGCTGATTACAAATTGCACTCCCGCTATCTTCATTGGGATGTCTTCAAGTATACCTTTTGGTTTCACTTAGATAGTTTGATAACAACTTTTGCTGGCTTTAGTCCTTGCAAATCCCATTTTTGATACAAGGTAGTGGAGATCAAGTTGACACTAGATCCTCCATCTATCATTGCCGCTTCATCCGCTTGTGCTTGATTGTTAGGGTGATGTTGTGTTGCTCACTCTCCCACGCTGCTCCAATATTGAGGAATTTATTGGAGCTCCAATATCATGTGCTGCATGTAATTAGCCCATGAGCTTACTAATGAGTTGCCGAATATAGCCATGGAGCTAAATTAGATTAGAACTAGTCAATAGGATAGTTAATAAAGTGGTTCAAACAACCTCGCTATAATTGAGAATATCGGAATTGTAATAATGGTTGTAAGGCCCAATTTAGCTAAATAAGGCCCCAAACTTATAGTAGAGGCACAAATGACCACTATAAATAATTGAGGTCATGCTAAATTTGGAGGCTATTCTTCATTTTGTAATTTTAAGTTTTAAGAGATCTTGGAGCTTCTCTTGGAGAGCTTTCTTGATGGAGAAACCGGTTCATGTGCCTAAAATCACATGAGAGCTATGATCATGCTCTAGAATCAGGCCCCTATCCTTTGAATGATCCATAATCATGAATAATGATACTTTACTTTGCCTAATTTGGTGAAGTTTTGCTACTTTTGTCTAGTTTCTTGATTTTTGGCTTATTTTTTTGATTTCTTGTATTTCCATTGTAATTTGATGTTCATGAATGGATTAGATGTTTTAATGCTAAGGTTGGCACATGACAATTTTGGTATCAGAGCATTAGATCCCTTCCCCATTAGATTTGGTGGTTTTTGTTAAATTTGGTAGAGTTTCTTGTTCTAGTTTTCTTGTTTTTCCCAACTTCCAGCAAGTTTTGATTCAATTTTTAACCATATAATCTTCATTATTTGTGTGATATCTTATTGTAGATACGTAGATATTTTGTTAGCTTCTTGGAGGTACTAAACTTTTCTGATTTGGAGCTATAATGACCAAGTTATGGCCATTTTAGTGTTTTCATTCTAATTTTAGCTAGTTAAGTTTTTGCCATCTGTTTTTCTCCATTTTGGATGTACTTTTGGCCTGATTTTAGAACTCTAACTTTATAGGATTGTAGATCTCAGTCTTAGCTTGAATCTGAGTCAATTTTCAGCCAATTTGGTTGAGAATTGACAAAGTTATGACAATTCTTTTGAAAGAGGTCAAATCCTAGTTTTGGTGAAAATTTGGGAGAGAAGCACTTCAACTTTTCATTTCTGAAGTTTTGCTTCTTTGTTAATTTTTTCCCCTTTCTTCATTCTGAAGTTTTTGCAGGTTCAATTAAAAAAAAAATCTGACTTAACCCTACCTTCGCAATTTAGGATAAAAAAAAGAAGTGCAAAAAAATAAGGAGACACTCTGGCCAATTTTCCTAACCCGAACCCCAGGGCCTGAATAAACATTGAGAAAAAAGAAAAAAAAAACTTTAGCCTAACCTAACCCTTCCCACGTGTACCACTCCCTGTCGCCACCCCCATCTCTCGCACGTTGCCTATCTCTCACACGTTTACTTTTCTCGTGCCCCTCCATCGGCCCTGCCCCATCCTCTCTCTCTCTCTCTCTTCCACGGGTGCCCCATTCTCTCTCTCCCACGCGACGCCTCTCTCCCTCCTCGTGACCCCAGCCCCCCCCCCCCCCCCCCCCCCCCCCTCAATTGACCGTATCTCATCCATTTGAGCTCAGATTTTAGTGCCGTAAAAAGCAAATCTCTGCAACTCACCAAGATTGACAGTGTGGAAGTCTTATTTGTACCAAAAAATTGGTCTCTTCAAAAGTCTTTGTATTTGCTCTAATCGAAAAATCCATGCCTATTGTCAGCGCTTAACTGCAGCCTGCTAAATTTGATTTTCATATCACTTCAAAATTCTTCCCAAGATTGCAATCCACAGTTACAAGATTCGGTTATTCCACATCAATTCCAATGGATTGGGATTATGAACAAGAGGATGACAATCAGTCATATTGTCATGACAATTATGACAATGGTGTGGAGGAATGTTGGGATCAAGGTGATGATTACAACGAAGATTATGATCAAGGTGACAATAACATTGAAGATTACGATCAAGGTGACAACATCGTTGATGACAATCAGTATCAAGACCAGAACGACGATTTTGCTAATGATGATCAGTATCAGAACTACAACGACACTTCAGAACTTGACCATTACTTTGAAGATTTCAACAACGATCAACAAAGTGAAGAACAACATGAACCAGTCATTGAAGATGGCTCTGCAGAGGAAGCAGTTGAACCATTTGATGGTCAAGATGAACTAGAGTTCAGTGATGGTGATCATCAGGATCAAGATCAATTCCAATTTACTACGGAGGATCAGTTTGAAGCGACAAGCATGGATGAGCAACAACAGGTGCAAAGTGGAATAGAATATCACTACGAGCCCATGGATCAATTCTATGAACTTGATGAACTCAAAAGATGACATCACCATGGTGTAGAACAACATTTCGATCATAATGAAGATGATAATGTTGATTATGTGGCCTATGAAGATGCCTATGAAAGTGAAGAAATTGACAACAATGAAGGGTGTTCTCTCTATGCCACTACAGGTATGATTGGTCCTTCTCTGATGGGTACATCATTTGCTTATGCAAACGATTTTAAGGAGGGAAGGAATATTACTGTGGCAAGTGGAGCGACAATTTCCAGTTCCCCTGTCAATTTTGTGGAAAGTCTAATGCCATCAACTCAACAACAGTGTGTCAATATTCATGGAAGATCAAATAATAGTGTAGACCCTACTATCAGTAAAGTGAGCGGTGGAACAAAGGAAATATTAGGTACACTTTTAACTGCCATACAAGATAGTACCGAACAAACAAAACAAACTAGGCAACAACTACAAGAAAGGTCAGAGAGAAGATGGGAAGAAATGTACAACAAGATGGTCGCTTGTTTTGACTATATCTTGCAATCGGTTGGTATTTTACAACAGCCAATTGATATTCAAACTACTAATCCTGAATTGTGTACCATTGTTGATGTCTATGAAACAACGTTCCCTCTAGTCCAAGGGCAAACTTCCAAGCCAAAGGTAGATATCGATCGAGATGTTTTGAACAAACAACATCATGAATCTTCTGATGAAGTTGACGATTTCAAGGAGTTTTCTGCAGAAGCATTCATAGATTATTACATGGAATCTTGGCATGTTTTAATGCTAAGGTTGGCACATGACATCCAAACCGCGTATTATGTACTTTTAGTACATCAGTTCTTTTCAAAGCAATATAATATCCATTGTAAGCTTTGTAGGCCCAAAAGGATCTATTAGCCTTTATAGCAAGGCAGTTTTCTCTTTAGGCCCTCCAAAGTAATTAATAAGGATAATAGGCCAACAAGGGCCCAATGTAGTTTAAATAATACTTAACAAGGGCTAACTATCCCTCAAGATAGTTATGTTTAGTTAAGTAAGAGCATTGTCTATAACTAGGCAAGAGACATCAATTTGTGAATCTTTTGGCTCATTTGCAAGTGAGAGCTTTTTGTGTCCTCCTTGTGAATGTGAGCCATAGGGATTTTCATTGCTAGGTCTCATGTACCCTATCCACATGAACTCATGCTCCTATTACCATTGATTGTACTCTCTATTTCATTGCTAATGTGATTCAATGGTGATCTCCATGTTTCTAGCTTTCTATGGACATGCTATCTTGATTGTCTTGTACTCTTCTTGATTTTAGCTTTACTATCATTGTTATTCCTATTAGTTTGGGATTTGACTTAGAATTTGCTTCGAACAGGAACACGGATCATGCTACACAGTAACATAGATAGAAAACACTCTCCACAACAAGCTCACATAGCAATTGTATCTCTCAAAATGAAATTACATTTTACATATAGTTGTTCAATCAGGCAACCCGTGCATGACCCAGGTTGCCGTTGGCGGGACGCGTGTCCCATTGACTTGCCTCGTGGCGAGGCCAACTGATCCTTATCAACTGATAGGACCCATAGTACAGTAGCACAGTGATTCTACTTTAATTCTAACTCTCTCCCTTAAAGTAGAGTCTACTTTATATACAGATATACATAGCTTTAAAGTCAACAAACTTTAAGTACAGAAAGCTTTGATCTAAACTTATCAAACTTTTCTCCAACAAGTGGCTTAGTGAAAATATCAGCTAGTTGTTCTTCTATGCTACAATGAACAACATGAATTTCATGACTCGGCAGCCTCTCATGTATAACTGAATCTCAATGTGTTTAGTTCTCGCATGGAACACTGGATTCTTTGCTAGCTGAATGCCACTCTGACTGTCGCTATGTAAAGTCGTGGGATTTTTCTGCTTCATGCCAACTTCTTCCAAGATTTGTCTCAACCATATAGCTTCTTGTGCTGCACTACACATTGTCTTATACTCTGCTTCTGTGGTGGATAGAGCAATTGTACTTTTCTTCTTACTAGTCCAGGAAAAACAACTTCCACAAAACTGGAATACATACCCTGTGGTGGATCTATGATCATCATAGTCACCTCCCCAATCCGCATCTACATAGCCACACAACTCAGGTAAACCATCATGCTTCCTGTAAATCAAGCCATACTCTGAAGTGCCTTTCACATAACGCACAATGCGTGAAGCTAAAGCAACAAGTAGACGTAGAGTATTCCACTTACATGCCGGCACAAAGGTCTCCTCATAGATGATGCCTTTACTTTGTGCATACCCTTTGATAACCAATCTTGCCTTGTGCTTTGCTATACTTCCATCTGCATGGTACTTAGTCCTGTATTTGCAACCAATGGCTTTCTTGCCAACAGGTGGGTCTACGAAGTCCCATGTGCTATGCTTAGCAATTGACTCCATCTCCTCTCCCATGGCCTTGACCCAAATGTCATCATCCTTTGCTTCACCATAAGTCGAAGGTTCTTTGCTTTGAATAATGCTAGATAAGAGAGCATAATTTGCTTCATACCTTTCAGGTTGTGTCTTCTCTCTTGTTGATCTTCGTAGCTCTCCCTGGCTAGATGATCCTGGAAAGTCATCCATGTCGCGGCTCTCCAACAATCTCTCAAACCACTTAGGGAGCTTCTTGTCAGGTGATCGGCTTCCTGGTGAAAATGTATCCCACGATACATCCTTCTCCTTGCGTTTGTCACCTGCAATTTCAATCCTTCTTGCACCAAAAGGTTTGTCCCTAGCTCTCTAACCTGTCTCTTGAGGTTGAGTAGTAGTATCTTGAGATGTATCTTCTTTTTCATCACTTGGAAGGTCAATGAATGGATCATCATCAGGTGGTATCCTCACTATACCATCTTTCCCACTGGATGTATCTATCTTCTCAGCATCCTCATCTTCATACATCTTGGATTCATCAAAGATAACATCACGGCTTACATGGATTTTGTTTTCCACTGGATCAAAACATCTACAGCCCTTCACACGATCATCATATCCTAGGAATGCGCACTTGATAGCTTTTACATCAAGTTTACATTTCTCTTCCTTAGGAACATGTACAAAGGCCTTACATCCAAAGATTCGCAAGTGGTTCACCTTTGGCTTCTTCTTCGTGAATGCTTCCTCAGGTGTTATCTTTGGTATGGCAATGGTAGGACTTCTATTTTGAAGATAGACTGTCGTATTGACCAAAAATCTTTTGGTAGTTTCATCTCAGCTAGCATAGATTTGTCACTTTCCACAATCGTACGATTCTTGCACTCAACTACACCATTGAGAGCAGGAGTATGAGCTTGCATAAATTGTCTTTTAATCCCACATTGATCACAAATATCATTGAAGTCATTAGACTTGTACTCACCTCCACTATCTGATCTTAGGACTTTGATCTTCCTACCTGTCTGATTTTTTACCAATGCTTTGAAGCTCTTGAAGTTGTCAAATGCATCTGATTTCTTCTTCAAGAAGTAGATCCATGTCTTATGTGACATATCGTCAATAAAGGTCATGAGATAGAAGGCTTTACCTAAGGACATGGTCCTCATAGGCCTTCATAAATCTGTGTGGATTGAATCCAGGATGTTCTTTGCTCTTGCAACACCCCCTTTATTGAACTTCTCTCGATGCTGCTTCTCATATACACAAGATTCGCACATTGATTTCAAGTGATCTTCTATGGTAGGAAATCCTGTTACCATCTCCAATATTCTCATCAAACTGAGGCTTCCCAAGTTCAAGTGACCAAGCCTCTTATGCCACAACTCAATTTGCGATGGAATGGACGATACAAAGTCCATGTTGCCCCTTGATTGTAGCATTCAACCTGTACAATTTTGTATTGGGCTCCCTTACTCCATCCGCAATAAGTTTGAACTTTTGGTTCACATTCTTCACAAAGCAACGATGATGGGCAAATTCTACTTTCAACTTTTGATCAGCAATGACTCCAACAGAAAGTAGATTTTTTTTCAAACGTGGTACGTAACGTACCTCCCTTATCATCCTGCTTTTGCCATCAGGTAGTTGGATTGAAACAATGCCTATCCCCATGATCTTGCACACCTCACCATTTGCTTGTGAAACGGACGTTCCATTATCCAACACTTTCAAGCTACTGAACCAATTCTTGTTACCTGTCATGTGTCTTGTGGCTCCCGAGTCAATATACCACGCTTGATCATCTTGATTAGATGACAATGCAGATATGAAGATACTAGAGTCTTCAATCTCACCCTCATCGACAAGGTTACAAGGTTGCTTTGGTTTCTCCTTGCCTTGTTCCACCAAGAATTTGCGACATTCACTCTTCCAATGGCCCTTTTTACTACAATGGAAGCACTTGCCTTTCTTCTTGGTCTTATTGAAAGATCCCTCTCCTGAGTCTTGGCAAATTGATGTCTAGACCTCTTCTTGCCCTTGCCCTTGCCTTGTTTTTGGTGTGTCGCAAGTGCTTGATCGTCAGTATTTTGACGTCTAGCTTTCACCATTTCTCGTCGTTGCTCTTCCTGCATCAAGATTCCTATGAGCTCATCAAAGGTTGGCAATCTTTCTCTTGATGCTATTCCACTCACAAACATCTGATAGGGTTCTGCAATGCCGCACAATGCATTGTGCACCAGCTCCACATCACGTATGCGCTCACCAATAGAATGCAGTTCATCCCTCATTGTCTTGATTATGGTCATGTACGTTTGAATGTGCTCTTCTCATTCAGGCACTATTCAGCTTTGACTTCAGAAATATGATTCTTGACGGATTTGACATCTCGAACTGCTCCTTTAGCACATCCCATGCCTGTCTGGGTGTAACAACATCACAAATGTGGGTAATGATGTGATCCTTCACTGACAAGTTAATGAAGGTCAAAGCTTTTCTCATCTTTTTGTCAAACACTTTGATATCCGCTTCATTCGATGGTCTTCTCTCATCACCTGTGACGACTTCCCACACATCTTTCTCCATCAGTATGTTTTTCATTTTGAATTTCCACACTACATAGTTGGAAATCCCGTCCAATTTGCTACTTTCACTCAAAATGGGCTCTCCCATGTTTGCCATCGCAGCACTGCTTGAAACTTCTGCCATAGGCTAAAAACAATATGTCGAGGCCAACAATGATGTCAGAAGTTGAAAATAATGACCTGCACTTTTTCCCTTACTAGGCCACTCGCCGCTTTTCCACCAATTTCAAAGCCAAATCGGCGTTGCCTTCCAAAAGGCACTCAGTCGTCAACTCCCAACAACGTGCCCGGTGGAATGGTAAAATCACTTTTGGCGCACTCCGAACACTTTCTCTGTGCAATCACTCTGTTTTTTTTGTACCGTACTTGCAGGTACAGTCCGGGTGCCCTTCGTTTGGAGGTTATAGCCTTTTGTTTGGGTCAAAACGGGCAAAGGACCCAAAAATAGGGATTTTCTTTGTTTTTGAACTGTTTCTTCAACTTGAAGAAACTTCACTCTTCGCTTGTGAAAAGACCCAACTCCAATTTCAGTATGAAAATTTCTAATGAAGTTGAAGGCCAAAATGCACTTCACTTCTTCAGGGCCCTCTTCAACAACATCTAATGGCTTATAGCAATCCAACGGCCCACAGGAAGCTCATCTCTTCCATTGATTATCTTCTATCTGGATCCAATGATCTAGATTTCTTTTGGGTATTGAACCACATCCTTGGAGCCACAACACACTTCTATACACGGAGTCGCCACTTACCTTCACATCGCGCAATCTGTCTGCGACCTCCTTGCTCAGGCCACCTACTCTCTCTCTTTTCAGCTATGGCTTCCCTCAAGAATCCTCAACCATCTCTCTCTCTCTCTCTCTCTCTCTCTCTCTCTCTCTCTCTCTCTCTCTCTCTCTCTCTCTCTCTCTCTCTCTCTCTCTCTCTCTCTCTCTCTCTGGGTTGCGGCTGTCCACGGCCTCTTCTGATCTGGTTTGCACTGCTAGGGTGCTCTCCTACAGGCTTTTACAGCTTCAAAAACGGATCAGTATAGAGAGAAAACTTCGCTTTTTTGTTTTCAAACCCTAGGCCAGAGTTTTTCTCACAACTTTGATCTTGGCTTGCTTTTCACAACTCTATGGCTGGCAAAATCAATAGCTCTGAGGTCGCTCTACCACTGGAAAGCTGATGCTTCAATCCGTTTGTCAAACGGTGTCCGATTGAATGCACACTGACTGCAAACACCAAATGGCCTGCTTCGAAATTTCAAAATTCCATTTGTTGAGGTTCTGATTCAGCCGACAACCCTTGTCTCTGAATCCTCACACAGTCTCAAGCTCACCAAGCTTCTATGTGTTAAACTCTCTGCACTAATGTTTCTCCTTCCGTCTTCAACCCGCCGTAAACCCATCACTGTAGTGGTGTAGCTCGAATCCTTTTCTTTCGTTTCTCTGTAGGTTAATCCCATATTCTGCGTATCCTTCAAATACTTTGCTAATTTTTAAATTTGAAATTTTCAGGTCTGTTCAGATCAATTTTTGACATTCAATTTCATTTTTCATTTCTGATTTGATTCCATAGCTCCGTAGAGCTTTGTTAAATTCTCATTTTCACCTATTTGCAAGCCATTTGGATAAGAGATGCAAAAGTTATTGCAATTTTTCCAAAAGCTATCAAAATAGGTGATTAGAATTTTGCTTTCACTTTGTTTGAATTTTTTAGATTTGATTTGAGTTTTAATTTCAAGTTTCTTTACATAGGATTCTAGAGCATTGTCTTAGCTGTGATCTGATCCATATGTCAAGTCATTTGGATTAGTATTACAAAAGTTATGGCAAATCTTGATCTCTCTCTGGCGGCGGCCCCCTCTCATGCGTCTCCACGGTCCTTTCCCCTCTCTCTTCCATCTCTCGCACTCTCTCTATCTCTGGCGGCAGCCCCCCCTCCTCTTATGTCTCTCTCTTCACGGGCCCCTGCTCTCACCCCCCCCCCCCCCTCTCTCTCTCTCTCTCTCTCTCTCTCTCTCTCTCTCTCTCTCTCTCTCTCTCTCTCTCTCTCTCTCTCTCTCTCTCTCTCTCTCTCTCTCTCTCTCTCTCTCTCCGACCTCTCTCTCCCCCCTGCGACGCCCAACAACGAAGCTCCAAGAATATTCTGCGAGATATTCACAAGAATATTCCACTCCTTGCCTCTCCTCTGTGCCCGATTTCCAGAAATCTTTCACGAGCACTTGAATGGACCACAAAAGCAACCGCTGAAAAAAATTTGCCATAAATTTTAAAATCTTCACGGTTCTTTCTATTCTTTTACGAGCACAAAAGTATTTCGTGGTTTCAAATTTTATAGTATCTAGTTTGTAATTTGTTTTTTACAACCACTCCTAAGTTGAAATCTTTGTATATTATTACATATTTTCAAATCTTCATATCATCTCCATTTGAGCTCAGAATTCAATGCGATAAAAAGCAAAACTGCTCAATTTCACATGGTCTACAAGTCTTTTCCATTTTCAATTTCACTCATCACAGAATTCTAAGTTTTAAGTGGGTGGAGAAAAGAACATTTAAATTGCTTGTCAAAGTCGTTTGCACGTAAACTTCAGCTCACTATACCATACCCTACGGGTCTCTAGATTCTCAATATGGATGTGGATTTTGATTTTGAGTACATAGATGACAATGACTCTGAATATGAGGATCAATCTAACTATGATTTTGAAGATCAGTATTATGAGCACAACAATGACGAATCCAATTAGTGCGAACAAGTGTCATATGGAGACTATATGGAACATAATGAAAAACATTATGATGATTATGATAATCAACAAGTTTACCAGATCAGTCAACATAGTCCAAATGGAATGTTGATGCAGGAGGGAAGGCCTCTAGCCTCCAAGAGCAAGAAGCTCACCTCGGCACAATGGAATTACCCAACTACGAGAAAGAGTTGTTTGCCATAATCCATGCGTCAAAGGTATGGAGGCATTATTTGTACGGATCTGAGTTTTATGTGTACACTGATCATGATACCTTGAGGTATTTCTGCAAACAATTCGATCTTAGAGGCCGACAGGCGAGATGGTCTGAACTTATGCAAGAATCTCAGATGGAAATTCGGTACAAGAAAGGGACAAAAAATAGAGTGGCTGATGCATTGTCTCGGATAGTGTATCAAATGTTGAAAGGATTAAAGTTCCTGGATCGTTACACCCTTTGCCTATTCTAGAGGGAAGATGGAAGAGTGTATCAATGGACTGTATTACACACTTGCCTTGTACACAGCTTCAATATGATACCATAATGGTTGTGGTTGACAGACTCACAAAAATGGCTCATTTCATTCCAACCCATATTAAGATTGATGCACCTGGGGTAGCTGAGCTATTTATATAACATGTATTCAGACTTCATGAGTTACCATCATCCATAGTGTCTGATAGAGATCCATGCTTCACGGGTCATTTTTAGACTGCCGTAATGGATAAGCTTGAGGTGCAATTGAGAATGAGTAGTACTGATCACCCTGAAATGGATGGTGAAACTGAGAGAGTTAACCAAACCATGGAGGACATGCTTAGAGCGTACGTAAGTGTTAAGCAAACGCAACTGGAGAAATATTTGCCATTGTTGGAGTTTGCTTATAATGATAAAAAGAATGCTTCAACTAAGATGAGTCCTTCGAATTGAATTATGAGTTTAGGCCAGCTAGTCCAATTACGGTAGGGATACCTCATAGAGTGCCTAGTGTGTTGGCTTTCTAACTCATATGGTACAGATGTCTGAGTTAGCCAAAAAAAATGTGAAATAGGCGATGGATCGTGCAAAGACATTTGCTGATTGGGATCGCACACCAAAGAGTTCGAGGAAGGAGACATGGTGTTTCTCCTGATTCCAAAGGACTCAACTTCTCTTAAGACAATGAAGTGTTATAAGTTATCTTCGCGTTATTGTGGACCCTAGAAATTTATTTAAAAGCTTAATGATATTGCTTATAAACTAGTGTTGCCTCAGGATTGTAAAGTTCATCCTATTTTTCATGTTTCACGCTTAAAGAGGGTTTTACATGAGGATGATAACTTGCTAACAAATGGACTTGTATTTTGTTTCAAGAGCATGGAGAGGTGATGCACAGACCTGACAAAGTATTGGACCGGAGAGAGAGAGAGAGACGGCTTAGAAACTGTCTGATCCGTGAGTACTTGGTTGCGTGGCATAGTAGACCTCTCACTGATGCTACCTAGGAGACCGCGCACGCTTTGCATGCATAGTATCCTTCTTTTACCATCGCATATGATGTTCTTTGAGGAGAGAAGGAATGTTATGTACTTATATTCCTGCCTCAGTGTGAACACGTCAAACTTGTAAATTTGTAAATATTAATGGCTCACACCAGCCTGTGGTGTTTTGTAAAAATGTAAATAGCAGATTTCTGGTAACTTGTTGTCTTGCTTATATTTGGTATAGGGTACTAGGTCTCGACGCTGCTGGACTGACCTCCTAAAAAGTATGAGACTTGACTTGTCAAAGGGACACATGCCATATGCTCATTGGGACACTTGGTCCAGTGCATGAGTGACACAGGTCGGACGGTCCTCTTACTCGCTTGCCAATGTGTCAGGGTATTGCCAAGTGGCAAGTGTCGATTGTGCATGGGGTTTGCCATGTGTTGACGTTAGGAAAGGGTCAAGGTTAAGTGTGTGCTTGAGGATTGGGTATAAGGGAGCCTAGAGAGAGACATTTCTCATCATAATCTATGTAGCAAGTGGCTGGGAGGAGACTTAGCAACAATGCTCTTATGTGTTTATGTGGATAGTTTGCCATGTACTTTGAAGAGAAATCAATAAAGTGGATATTTCGGAGCCTACTTTGGTGTGCTTTGACATGTATTCAGATAGCTTTGTGATAATTTCTGAAGAATGTAGGCAAGAGAATAAGCTCTTAAGATTCAACATGCTTTTATTGAAGGATGGTGGAGAGGACAAAGCTTTATTCACCAAGGACAAGCCCAAGGGGAGAAAAAAAGACAACAAGAACATTTTAAGAAGGAAAAGGAGAAAGACACAGCCAAGGATGGAGATGAAGACCATTCATCTCAAGCTTCAACATCTAATGGGAAGAAGAAGAAGATCAAGTGCTTTTTTTGTGGCAAGAAAGCCAACTATGCCTCTAATTGCTTCAAAAAGAAGAATCAATTCAAGCAAGCTAACCTCACTAATGAAAAAGAGAGTGATGCTATTGAGAGTGATAGGGAGGACTCGCTTATGATGTCTAGTTTTTCTTCCTCTTCTTTCAAGAATGATGAATTGTGGTGGATTGATAGTGGGGTTAGTTTCCATATTCCCTTGACCTATGTCATAAAAACTTCCGTTTGCTAATATGTTATCTGTTTTTCCACCAGTCCAACAGATCTACTACTGCTAAGCGTGTGATGGGCAAGTAAAAAGGAAGAACCAATTCTGTTGTAGTATAACAAGGGTGAGAAATCAATCCAACGGGGATGAAGGTGATGTAAAGGTCGTAAAATATGTCTCTACGATCGGTGAAACAACAATTTGTCAAGCTGCCTCTTCCAAAGTCTAAGCTACGTCGATCGGAGAAGCCAAGTTTTCATAGCTTCAGAAACTCAGATGAGGCAATTTCATAATTAAGTGTTATCATGTATAATTATTTGAAATTGCTACTTATATAGAAAATTGAAGAGATGGGTGCCCCAATTCCATTGGCTAATTCCTACCTCCCTAACTATTCAAATTTAAAAAAGAGTGGGAACCTATTCAATAATTGGAGGGAACCAATTTGAAATTGAAATTTGGTGGGAACCCCTTTTACTCACTAACTTGACATTTAGGGCTACGACATTAAAAGTCTCGCAAAAAGGCCTAGAGTCCTTTTATTAACTTTCTAATTAATCAAATAACTATGTAATCATCGGGTTGGACTTACACACGTAGGGTGCCAAATCCCTCTCACTTATTAACTAGGGTTAGGGTTGCCTCGGAATCCGCAAACCCTCCAACAATATCCCCCACCAAAACTGGTGGCAATACCTGTCGTACTATATCAACAAGGTGAATACAAATTTTGTAGTAAATAATGTCGAACCCCAAGAGGATAGCGTTTGAAAGTTATGTATTTCGTACAATTACGACATTTTGTGAGTGAAGTAGATTCGAGAGTTATTCTGGTTGTCAACAGACATTATAAAGTAACCAATATTACTTGTGTTGGGGGTGTGTAGTGTTAATAATTCTAGAACAACAGTCTTGTCTCTATCAAATCGAATGAAATGTGTTCTACAGGTGAGATGTTATCAGAGTAGTACAAAAGTATTACACTCCGGCTGATTAAGTTGTCAGCAGAGATTCGAGCATCATGTCTGCTCCCATCACCTAGAATCACTGCTCTGTTATTTTCGAGTTCTCTGAAGTCGATCAAGATTTTCTTGTTGCAGGTGATGTGTGATGTTGCTCCTGAATCAATGACTACATCGTAGTCTTGTTCAGTTTCATCTTGAAGGCGCTCTCGTTAAAGCGCAGCCATATCCAATTGCCCTTGGAGCAGCAACACCTGTTGTTTGGCATCTTGGATGACTTTGTCCACTTGATCTTGCGTTGTTGTCAATGTATTTTGAAGAGTCACCACATAGCCTTCTAGAGCGTCGGCTGTTTGTTGGGCTTTCTTCATCTCGGCCTCGAACTTTTACTCATGTTGTTTGGCGACCTTGAGCTTCCGATTCAGCTGTATCACTTTCTAGTTGAACAAGGTATTCTCTGATCCCAATTCTGAGATGCGCCTTCTTCTCATCTAGCATGGTCTAGATCACTCGTGCAAGGTTAGTAACTAAATCCATAGCGTCACTAGAATCCACAGTTAGTGCGGTAGCAATAGCAGGAGGAGGGAAGCTTGAGGTTTCGGCTGTGTATCTTCTTCCTCGAATACATCCTCCTATTCATAACCATATAGTATGGTAGCGTCGAACTGCTTTGGTTCTAAACTAGTTAAATCTTTCACAAAGTTCCCCATTCTGTTGCAAAAGTTGTTTTATGGCGATCCGCATGTGCGATTTTAACTTGGTTGTAACCACTAAATCCATCCAAAAAACTGTATGTCTCCGCTCCAGCAAATCGGTCCAATATGCTTTCAATAATGTGTAACGGAAAGTGATCGTTTCATGTCACTTTGTTCAAAGCCTTGAGATTCACACAAATTTGCATCTTCTCATTCTTCTTAGGAACGACAACAATTGGAGAAATCCATTCCATATGTTCGATTTCATAAATAAAGTTGGCTTCAAGTAATCTTTGTAGCTCTTTCTTTATAAGATCCGTAACATTCAAATTACAACGATAAAATTTTGTGACCTTTAGAACTGCATCAGGCATCAAGGATATCGTATGCTCAATAACCGAGGTAAGAATTCCTTTGAGATCCTTGTATGTCCAAGCAAAACAATCTTAGTACTTAATCAATAATTTTCTCAATGCTTGAAATTGTTCGATGTTTCTGATGCTTGCTCTTCTGGTTCGACGAGCCTTTGGTAACATAATCACAACGTCATCCAAAATATAGCATTTGAAATGCTCGGGCATATCATGCTGGACTTCTTCTAATTGTTCTTTTTTATAAGGGGGTTGATCTTTGATCTCCGTTTAGCTTTCTTGGCAGGAATCGATCGTGGAGGTGATAACTTTCTAAAAGATGTGCTTGTCTCTGAAGGTGATGACTTCTTTGATGGTGATTTCTTGCGAAAAGTCCGACTTGAAGAATCATCCTTGACATTTCCCTTTCCTTTATCCAATAAAGGTGATACATTCCTAAAATCAACTTTTCGAGAGGATTTTTTCCATTTTAGGACCGTATTATAGTGTTGCTTAGCTTGTTTCTTTGTCATTGGTCCTGAAGCTTTTCCTTCCTTTAATATAACTACTCTTGGTAGTTTTATTGTCGGTTCATCTGGAATATCTTGAATTCCAAATCTTGTAGGATCCATGTGATTGAGAATCTGCTCATTCGTAAGTTCTACACCTCCATCATAAGTCAAGGCATGACTAACATGTATTAGATCATCTCCAATCGGATCTGGAATTGGATCAGTTGATATCCAATCTAAGTTCATCATATTCAATGGAAAAGTGATCGGTGTATCCAAAGTTCGATCGAGTAAGAAAATTTTGCTCAATTCGGATTGATTATCTCGTTCACACATATAGCCTAATGTACAATCCACTGTTGCAAGAGCTTGATTCCAATTGACGGTGTCGGTTTGAGAGTCATAGTGGACTCCCAGAGTCTTCACTTGTCGATCATAGGTATGATCCATTGTTAATAAATCATCATCCTCTCTTTGGACTATTGGCTTGATAGTCCAAGTGATTGGATCTACTTTGACCGCACGCTCACAATTCTCAAAAGTAATTTTGTCTGTGCCCCAGTTATGAATTACTTGCACAACTCATAACCATGGACGTCCCAATAAAACTTGATATACATTTGGCGCGTCAAGTAAGTCCATTACTACAAAAGTAATGACAAACTACACTCGGCCAGCTATTTTGGCAGGTATGTTTTTAACCATTCCTCTAGGGCGGCGGACTATCATTTGATCAGCTAGCTTGATGGCAGAAGTGGTAGGGTTCAGCTTGGTAAGTCCTCATTTTGTGCATAGCTAGGTTGAAATCAGGTTAACTCCCGAACCTCCATCAATCACAACTGCTTCTTTACCAAAATGTCTATATTGTATCAGTAGGGTGATGTTTTTCTGCTCACTTCCCAAGCTGTTCCCACATTGAGTACTTCATTCATTTCTTCAAATCCGGCACAAAAAGTGGCTTCTGATGGACTTGTGGTTCCATTTGAGTCAATCTTTCTGCTAGTACTTCTTTTGCTTTAGGCTTCAGATTCCGTCATCTTGAAGGGTTCTTCATGATGGTGCAATTGTGTATTGACATCTGTTCTTGGATCTACTTGTGGCATAGATGGAGAATGGACTTCGACTGCTGCTTTAGCGGCTTCTTGGGCTTCTTCTTCTTGCAATTGTTTAATCCACTACATCATATCTTGATATCTTTTCTTTTCTGCTTTGAGATTCGGATACACCCTTGATGCGGTAGGTATATCTGTAGTTGGTGCAGATTCAGCAGATACTGGATTAACTAGAACTTTTTTTTTGTTTATGAGCTCTGGTAACAATCATCAAAAGTACAGTTGGTTCAGGTTGAACTACTGGTCTTTTCTTGATTGTAATCATATTCACTGGAGTAGTAATCGGTGGTGGTTTGAGTCTTGCAGGACATTCTTTATGATAGTGTCCATAGCCACATTCTCTACAAAATGGTATAAACTTCTCTTTGTTTGGACATTCAACAATTCTGTGATTTTCTCCGTATGCAAAACATCCAAGTGGTGGTCTGGTCCATTGTCTAGTTGTTTGTTGTTGCGCAACATCATAGATAGCATACTGCTCTGAAAGACGACTCTTGTGATCATTGCTATAGTTCCATTGCTCATTATCATGATAAAGTTTTGTTCCATTAGATTAGCAGGAGGAGCGGCATTTCAGCTCGCGTCTAATCTGTGTAAGTAGATCTATTAAAAATTACATAATCAAAGCATCGCCATTGATTAGATCGGGATCACACTTAGATCTGAGGTGTTTAACCCGTTCAATATAATCTCGTGTTGCCTCTCTCTTTCCCATTTTAATTTTACTTAAAAGTAAAAAGAGATCTTCCATAAATTTTTTGGGCTTAAATCTTATGATGAGAGTAGCTTTAACCACTTCCCAATCCATGTGTTCTGTTTCTTCTTGGTTATAAAACCAATCACGAGCAGCTCCAGTTAAGGCCATAGGGAATAACTGAAGTTTATCTTGTGGAAAGACTTCGCCATAAATCCTACATGATTCATAAAAGATCTAGAGAAATCTGATGAGATCAGATAACCCATTGTATTTTGGTATATCTAAACAAGGAGACCTTCTAACAACAATTGGTGGTGGGTTCATTGGTCCTCCTTCAGCCATAATTCCAATCAGATAATGAGATTGGATCTAGATTTTTCAAACAAAAATCCTATCTTAGATCAGATCAGATCTGTAAAATCTCTAGCACTTGAAAATAATCAAATTTTTTATTTTCGGAAAATAGATCTTGATCAAGCGATCGCCACTGAAATGAAGATTTTTTCAAGATCACTATCAAATTATAACAGAATCCTCAAAAATTTGACAGAGGCTAGATCTGGTAGATCAGAACCTAGAAATAGTAAAGGCGAAGGTTGACTGGACGAGGGGTGACTCGGCAAAGATTCTTCACTATTATTTTTGGTAATAAATCACTGATCTGGATACTTTTCTGACAAATCTGATAAAATTAACCTTCACCGACCGTACAATGGATACTTTTGACATAGATAAATATGTGGTAGAACTAGCAAAGATTCTTTGTGACAAAAATTGGGGTTTTTGCAGCTTGGCGAGAGTAAAAATTGACTTTTCAAAAGATTTCAATGGATCTAATATTCGTCGAACTCACAAATGATGATTTACTATAAATAGAGTCCTCAAAGAAGTTAGCGAAGGTTTCGACAAAGGTTGCAAGAGTAATACTGTTATTTTTGCAAAAAAGAACTTTTTTTTGACAAAAATAGATCAATATGACAATTGGCCTAAGCTTGATGTTCACCCAACTCACTGATTATCAAAAATAGTAAGTAGGACTGACACAGACTTTGGCGAAGGTTCTTCTCAGAAAACTGATATTTTTGCAAAAAAAGTGTTAAACTTTTTCACAAAAGGTTACCAACAACTAGATGAACAGTTACTTTGGCCTTTTATTGTTGGTATTAACCTTCGCCGACCTGGCAGTAGATAGATATGAATCAAATCTATGCACAATGAATCAAACGAAGATTCTTTCTGTATTTTTAGGGTTTTGATGGTCTTTTGGTGTTTTCTGATGGTTTTTTTGATGTTTTTGCAAATATGCTGGGAATTAACCTTCGCCCTTCAATGAAGGTTCTGTGAGTGAAACCGAAGGTGTTTGTTCCTGTAAGAGGGTAAAAAGTTATCAGTTATGATGACGATTTTGCCTCCTTTTTACTCAAATCTAGCATAAATGACCGATTTTGTTGTTTTTTTAATTTCTTAGATCCAAATGGATCTAAGAATTGTGATCTGAATAGCTTCCTCTACTCAACAATCAGATTATATTTCAAACAAGAAGATCCACTCAAATCAAGTAAAATCACTCTCAATCAATCCTAAAATGCAATTTTAACCCTATTCATGCCAAAACAAGATGCCTAGTGCAAGCTAACATCCATCCAAACATGCTACAATATGAGAAATTGGCATAGTTCCCTGGTAACAGCACCAAAATTGTAGTGGCTTTATTTCCTATCCTATTTTTCAACCCAAGATTCAAGCACACAAGCACCAAGGAGATGAAGTTAGTCATCAAGCGGAGGTTCGATCCCATGAAAGCAATAGCATAAAATAAATCCAACATGCATAAATGATCCACAATTAACTCTAAAATCCATTAACACTAAGCATTAACTTTGCATTCATTAACACTATCAATAACACTACATCCATTAACACTAAATCCACAATGATGATAGCTTACTCTTTCCCTCTCTCCATTTCTCTCTCACAAAAAGCATAAGAAATAGCAATTCCAATAAACTTCAGATCCAACAATTAGCAAATACAAAGAAAATATGAGAGATGGAGAAAAAGTGATAAAGAGCAAGGACACTCACAAATCCATTCCATAAGAGAGCCAATATGCTTGTATTGAAATGAAGATAGAACATGAACAATCATTCTAAATTGCTACTTATATAGGAAATTGAGGAGATGGGCATCCCAATTCCTATTAGCTAATTCCTACCTCCCTAACTATTCAAATTTAAAAAAGAGTGGGTATCCATTCAATAATTGGGTGCTTATAGTAGTGAAAGTGACAATGAGCAGCTAAATTCATGTCAAATCAGAACGTCACCATTAACAATATCCTTATATGGACCAATCTTTCCAACCTATGGTGGAAACAACGATGGTGCAGAGACAACATATCTTCCACAAGTTTGATGGTAGAATTGCTCACATGGATGTGAGAACATGGTTGGAAATTGATTGTACTCTTTATTTCATTGCTAATGTGATTCAATGGTGATCTCCATGTTTCTAACTTTCTATGGACATGCTATCTTGATTGTCTTGTATTCTTCTTGCTTTTAGCTTTACTATCATTGTTATTGCTATTAGTTTGGGATTTGGCACATGACACCGCGGTGCCCCTTGATGATAAGGATAAGAGGTTTGGTATTGATTTCTCTTTTCTTGGACTATCCAGGGGTTAAATGGGCAAAAATGTTTCGTGCGATGACGTATTGCACAGATGGCAATACCGATGTGTCAGTTTGAAATTTTGCTTCAAACTGGACACTCATTAGCTGTATAGTTTTGTGTACAGATTGGACACCATACATTTTCTCATCGTGGGTATTGTAGCTAGTTCTGATCTGGCGTAGTAGAAGTTGATGCTACATCACTTTGGAAGGCCTTCAGTTTTCTATCAAACTGGACCGTCAATTGTTCCATCTGATGTTTGTGAAGTTTCGTAATTTGATTCATCAGTAGATCATGTGAAATAATGAAAGTGTTGGAGGTCGATGCTATTGAGGGAGTCGGATGGACTGTTGGATAGTTATGGGTTGAATCATCATCTGAGACTTCATCTTCTTCTATGATGGCATCTTCCATGGCTTCCTGCAACATAGCGTATTGATCCCGACGTTTAAGCTCTCGTGATAATCCAGCTAGGAATCACATGATCACCGCATGATCGGGAGGCAAGGCTGTGTTGCACTCGGATCGTAGATGTTTGACCCGTTCGATATATTCTTATACCTTTTCTCGTTTTCCATTTTGATCTTGCTCAGCAGGAAAAACGGGTCTTTTAGGAACTTCCTTGGTTTAAAGCGGGTGATGAGGGCTACTTTAACTCCTTTCCAAGTGGCTTTTTCTTTGACTGACTGGTTGAAAAACCCGTCTTGGGCTGGATCTACCAATGACATAGGAAACAACTTTAATTTTTCCTCGGGAGTCTGTTCACCCTACATTTCGCATGCTTGTTCATAGATCTGGAGGAACTTGATATGATCTGTCGATCCATCATATTTTGGCATTTCGAGACGAGGTGTCCTCCGAACTGCTTGCAAGGGTACAATAGGTCTGGGATGATCCATTGGGTCCATTGTTGTTGGTCTTGCTCCTCCTTCAATCTGTGCGGCTGCAACTATGGGGAGGTTTGGTGCTTGATTCTTGCTATTGATCGTTTTGATCTGATTCGTAAGCTAAAAAGGGTTGGCAAGTACAATGGCGATGTCAAAATTAAAAAATAATGACATGTACTTTTTGGCTCACCAAGTTGCATGCTGCTTTATCGCCAAATTGGAAGCCAAGATGGTTTCCATTCCCAAAATGCCTTTAGGCTCACACTCCTAACTAGGTGCTCCCTGAAAGAGGCAAATGAATTTTGGGGTCCATCTAGCACTTTCTCCATGGAAATCACTCTATTTTGATGTACTATACTTGCAAGTACAGTCGGGGTGTCTTTTGTTTGGAGGCTATAGCCTTTCGTTTGGTCAAAATAGGCTTAAGGACATGAAAATACGGCTTTTCTAGTTTTTGAACTGTTTCTTCAAGTTGAAGACTCAAACTCTTGACTTTGTGTCGGTTTTTGATTTGATACGGATTGCTTAGAGCTTTTCTTCTTTTGACGTTTTAAGGCTTTGTTGACATATAGAGCATGAGATGAGGAAGTCGACAAGGTGTCTTCGATTGTCTTCTTGCAGCAACATAGTGATAACTCTAGTAAGAGTTATATCTGAGTGTGTCGATATGATCATCACCCAGTTCTCATATGTAGAAGGCAAGCTTAGAAGCAATGACACGATTGCGACTTGATCGTCGATGATCGATCCAATAGCTGCCATCTATTGCAAGAGATTCTTTAACTGATTAACGTGATTCTAAAGTGAATCACTATTCGACATTGAGTGTGAAGAATTTTCTTTTGAGATGAAACTTAGTAGTCACGTCCCTCACATCATATAGTGAGCTTAGGATGTCCCATACTTCTTTCGAAGTTTGTGCTTCAGATATGAGTGTCTAATATATTGAGAATAATAAGCACAAAAGCTTTACCATCTTTCAATTTTCACTTTGAGTCGGATGTGTCATCTTCAAGCTTCGATTCGATACATGTGACAACATCCCACAACTCGTTGGCGATTAGCAAGGTCTTCATCTTAAATTTTCACAAATAGTAATTGGACCCATTCAGCTTGTCTGCGATGAGACCAGCTTTACTTTGACAATCCATCTAGAACTTTAGTTTGTCAATAAATCAATGACTTAAAGATGATGTTGTGCTACGCTACAATTGGAAATCAATCATTTGATACTGAAATTTGATACCACAAATTGAAGATTAAGATCAAGTATGCTCTGATTTGATACTATGAAAAGTATCTAATGATATCGCTTTGATATCATGAAAGGTATCTAATAGTAGTAGAGCTATGATACCATGCTGGAAAGAAGGAAATGACGATTTGATAAGTCAAAGTCTGTGAACGAACTATCAAGCGCAGCGGGATGAGTCTTCTTTCCTAATGCATGATTATGCCTATCAATAATTGAACAAAGCTATAATGACAGGAGTCATGGTCAATCTTCTAGCAACTAACTTTTAAAAACAATAATACCAAGTGATTTCGTAGCCAAACAATTTCATAGTGTGAAGTGATGTATAGGATATTGCAGCGTTGAAGTATTCAACACAGTTACAAATAACTACAGAGTAGCATACGGCTAAAAGCATGGTTTGGTGGTACAACATGGATTGTCAAGAACACTACCTTTTTTGGGTAGAAATGCATTTATGTTTTTTATTGGAGGAGAGAGAGTGGGCCCACCACTTACCCCCCAAGGATAAATCAACAAAAGAAATGTTTAAATTACCTGGCGCTTTGAAAGATTTAGGATGCCCACCAGATTCCTTTTGTTTCCTTACGTAATCTTTTGAGAGATGCCCCTTATGCAGGAGAAACACAAGTTGCATAGGCTTGTCTTGTTATAATTTGTGAAAGATTCAACTAGTTTGATCATATTTGCTATATTTTTATATTTGGCAAATTGAGGCCAACTCTGTTTTTAGACTTAGAAATTGACTTTTCAAAGTTCATTAGTCTAAATTTCATTTAAATAGACACTTTCTGAAAGTGTGGGAAAGTTGGTAGTCGAGTTTAAGAGAAATTCAAATTTGAATGTTGGGTACTTTGAATCTAGACCCAAAAATAGTAGGGTTAGCATTTTGAAGAGAAAGCCAAGTGGTCAAATAGGGTTTGGACCTACTATAAAAGGAGGAAACTCATGGAGAGACACATCTTCTCTCTTCTGTCTCTCATTTCATCATTATACATGGTTCTCTTTAGGTTCTACTACTCATTGGTGCACTCTCATGATGTTATCTTGCAATTCTAGGTGTAGAATGATCATTTATTGCTATTTTTGGTTTCACACGTGTGAAATACAGTAGGGTACTGTAATTGTATGGAAAACAACTATTATTTATGTTTTGGTTCATGTTTGATCAGTATCTCTTAGAGTTTGCATCTCATTTTGTATGTAGATGTTGATTTTTCTACATTGGCAGGATTGTTGGTTTGCATCTTATTGTAACCAAATATTAGGGACATGGATTGGATCTTGAATGATCTGAAATCCTTCACATGGTATCAAAGCTATTGTGTTTTAGGTTATGAAAGGATCAACCACATTTATCAAAGATTTGGAGGAGCTACCAATGCTAGAGAATGTTAGATTGATTTCTACTCAAAAATCTCCATTTTTGCATGTGTAGAATGGATCTTTTGTAGGTCAAAACTCAATAGAAGGTTATATACTTGATCGGTTCCAATTTCACACTTGGTGTACTATAATTAGCCAATTTTTGGTGCATTAGGAAGGTCTCATTGGAGGCTACAAGATGATATATCAAGTTTTTAGAAATTCCATGTAGAATGTGAGATATTCGATTTTTTGTGATTTTGTCAAAACCCTAATTTTGATTCGATCTCTAGTTTGTGAGGTTACTGAACTTTATTTGAGTGTGTTTCAATCTTGGAAAGTGGCAAGAATCATTAGATTGAGGATAGATCATAGGTTGATCAAGATTTCACTATTCTATGTGTTGATTTTCTAGTTAGAAGTGCTAGAAGAGATTTGAGAGGTTCCATATCTTTGTGATTTCTTCTTGAGTTTATTCGTTGACATTCAAGAGAGTGATTTGTGCATTGGAACATGATGAAAGAAGAAGATCAGGTCATTGCAACATGGCTACAAGTGGTGGATCCATGTTGGAAGGCAATGATAAGCTTACCTCAATCAACTATTCTACTTGGAAGGTGCCACGATGGAGTCCTTATTGGAGATGAATGAGTTGATGGAGATTGTTGCAGGTGTGGAGGAGAGGCCTCAAGCACCTCAAGATCAAATGAGGTATGATAAGAGGGCCAAAAGGGCTCTACACATGATTAAGATGAATGTTACCAATGAACTTCTCAAGGAGATTGCTAAGTGCACATCATCTTTGGAGGCTTGGGAAGCTTTGAAGAAGCTTTATGAATCCAAGTCTACATCAAGAGTACTTACTCTTAGGAGGTAAATCTTTCAAAGTTTGCAACTACAGTTTTACACGAGATTCTACACAGGCAGAAAACCCGACACTGTAGTTTTACACGAGATTCTACGCAGGCGGAAAACCTGACATTTTAGTTTTACATGGGATTCTACACAGGCAAAAAATCTGACACTCTGCAGAAATACACAAGATTCCTCACATGATGTCTATGTCTTCATGCTCCAATAAGAACTGTTCTAAGTAGTCAGTTAAGCGATCTTGTAAATGTAAAGCTAGAATAATGCAAGATCTTCCAGTTGCTATAAATGTAAATGAGTGATTGAAGATAATATACATCTAATAGATCATAGAGATCATAAGACAGAGATCAAATGACCAAAACGGGTCTTCTAGTAGCTGACTCCTCAGAGTTAGTGATTATACATAGAGAGAGATATTCAGAATTTTGGCAATTGCTTTGAATTTGTAAGTAGGATCACGCGCTTATTAGCGCAATTGTATTGTGTTCTTATCGTTATTACTACAACTTTATTATACAGATTCGCTACTGTTCTACATCTTTTTGCATTCTTGTTGAATGAAATTAACTCTCACTCCTCTTACACAAACATCAATATAAAGAGAAATGTATTGCTGTCTCTGACGCCTAAATTATTTCTATATTCTCTTCATATAAGATTATCAGTATTAGAGGATTGCATGGTTGTCTCAGACGCCTAATCATTTATGCAAGACAGGTCCTAGACGAAGTCCCATGCATATATGCAGTATTTTGCATTCCTCGCAAAACTTTGTATTTCTCGATTTGCCTAGAATGTTGAGTAAAACACTTTTTGTCGCATTCCTCACATTCTTCGCCTGTTGAAGTTTGTGTGTAAAACTACAGCTATGTACAAAAATAGTTCATTTCTGCAGTCTGTTGTAAGAGAGTGATTTCCTTGAGTGAATTAAAGGGCAGTTATTGTGAGTAGGAGTATGATTAACTCCAATAGTGAAGACGGTCCTTCACTTGAGGGTATAGCAGGATCCATAGCGGACCAAGATAAAGTTGAAGGAAAACGGTAAGAGCTTGGCTACAAATTGGCTTAGGAAGCTTGAGAGCACTACAAGGAGGCTAAGCCAAAATAAACTCCTCAATTATTACAACCTACTACGATGAAGTTGATAACAATTACTCTTTTTACATTAAAGTTACGACTACGTACTAGGAAGTGACTCCAAATTCTCAATATGTCAGTCAACTTTATATTGCATCATCTTCATCTTTAAGTCTTGTATCTCCCAGAATAATAAATTATTCTCTCTTTTTTGAGATTTATAGTGGTTCAAGTTCAAGCAAGTAACTGATTCTAGGCAGTATACCATGTCATGTCAAAGAAGTTCTTTTTTTATCCACTCAAGGCATGTGTGGAGGTCCAATAGATTCACCCTTGTGAAATTAGGAAGATCCATATTTTCTATTGCAGAAAATTTTTCAAAATGTGAACCTTTTATTGAAATTTGGGAGGAAGAGATAGAAGACATGTGATATACAGTTGGTTGGTAAATGTTCAACACCAATATCAAGTGCGCATGTCGCAAGTTCTTGCAATAAAGGCAAATATAAGTTTAGAAGGGACTTATAAGCAAATCATGCAATGATAGAACACCAAAATCAATTGCTTGAACCACATAAAATCTGTAAAGTGCGAAATAGTTTGTTGTGTTTCCACTTGTTTATGTGAAAAGTTCGGTCAAACATTTTTTCAAAGACAAAAAGATGATCAAAATTATTTAAATATTTGTTCACCTATAAGACCTGATTTAAAAAATTACTCTTATCATTTGATAACAATTGAAGCATGTCATGAAGCTTTCAAAAATGTCCAGAATACACAAACATTTCATGGTGTTTTAATAGTCTAAATCGAGTTTTATGAAAATAACTCGCACAATACATTTAAAGCCAATTATGGTAAATCCACAAAATGTTGTTTTTATATCGTTTTTTTTACAATTCAAATTCCAAAAAAATTCACTAAGTCCTCTCAACTCAGTGCTTGAAATATTATCAAGACTTTCTCCTTCAGTTGAGGAAGTTGACGACCCACCTTCCTCATTAAAGTCTATTGGCAAATTCTCATCGGAGTCGACATCCAAGGTTGAGAAATTTTTTTGTATTGTGGCTTTACTATGTTGAAGCCGAGTCGAAAATGATGATTGTGCACTTAACCCAAGACGTTCTTGCAAAATAGATATTGTTGGCTTTCATAAATGGTTCGTCATTGTGAACTCAATATAAAATGCAAGTATATCCACACCTTGGAGATTTACATTATTGACTCTTGGCTGATTCATTGTTAAACGCTTCTGCTTGCCTTTTGGATCTAATTGCAACATTTATAGTCCGTACTTTCCCAAGAAAGCATTTGTTGAAGTGGTACGCAAAATGCACACGTACAATTTTTGTCAATGTGTCGTTGCTATGAATGAAGCCAATCACTTTAGCAACGCAAAATGGATGACTTTCGCTATTTTTTGAAGCTAAAAGTGCAATAAGACTCCCTACCTTTATTTCATCGAGTTTACCGGACCATTTACCTTGGCAGCATTTATAATTTGATGATTGTTTCTAGAACTCAAATAAATCCCACGTTCTTTGTTTGCAAAAGGGTTTAAGACTTAGTCTCTTGTGGAACAACACAGGAATCAACTGTTGTTGTTGAAATTGAAGATCTAAATGGCCAGTGAAACTCTTCAAACAAGTTTGCATCTCCCAAGTTAAGCAAACTTAACTTTTGCTCTTCAAAAAAATCCATCCACCAATGTCGATCAAACTCGTCAAAGAATTAGTATGTTGCTTGAATGGTCATTTCCAAAAACTTCAATGCCACAAATGGATCAACTGGGCAACATTCTCTTTGAGCTTTTGCTCTTTCAGGATACAAGTTAGATGACACAAAGGTGTAATTTTACTTGAGAATAAGACGATCTCTAAAATCAATTGTGCACCGTAATAAAAACACATTTGGTGTAGGGGTGTACGACTCCTCGATAATACTATGTAGTCAAAGTGTGGTAAGTTATGTAAGGCTTGTAGTCTCTCAAAGACTCATAAGCAATCTTTCTCAAGGTCTACCACTCCTTTAGAGATTATACATTTGGATGTGCATAGCTTCTCTCATGTAGCTAGTGGAGGTGCAAAATTATATGTATCATTCATAGCTTATCATTCAAGATATGCTTGGCAAAGAAAAAACTTTTTTGCATCTCAACTTTTTAGAAAAGCAGCTAAACATTTGGTCAATTCGATCATGAGTGTGACCCACTAGTAAAAATACTATTTTGATTTTTTTGAAAATTTTTAAAGCAACCAACAGGAAGACTATTCCCAAATTCAACTATTATCTTGTGAATTATGGTAATGGTTAAGTTTGGATCATTTTGAACATTGTGATAATTGAAATACACTTTAGACTGCAAAGTGTTGTTGAATATAAGACTTGAACAAAATATGTTTCATTTAGATCTTTTGGCACCTTACAAAATGTGACAATATCGTTTTCTTTTTATCCATCCCATCAATTACGAGACCCAAATATTTTTGAAGAAACTTCAAATTTTTTTTCATGTATTTTGTAGGCTTTTGTCTTTATGTTGTTTGTTGCTCTCAAGTGACTTTGTATGTCCACTCAAACAATCACACAAAAAAAAAAAATTTAGTATATTGAAAGCCTAAAAGAAATTTAAAAAGATTGTTCGAGAAAGATAACAAAATTTAGCATTTGTCAAATACCTTTTTTTAAGGAGTTTTTGCTTGTTCTCCAAGCACTTTCAATTGCTCATAGATGGTACAAACAAATATTCTGGATTTGGAGATTTGCACCAAACAAAAATCTCTCTTTCATAGTTTCACAAAATAAGAATAAGTTAGATGCTGAACATTTTTTGAATTTGCAAAATCTTTGTACATCAAGAATATTTCCAATTTCGTGAAATTGTCTGGAAGGTGAAAATATAGAGAATTTGGAAGTTTCTCAACATGCACGTTTATGAAATGCATCAATCATGTTTTGCGAGTCTAGAGAAACAATTCTACTTTGAATAGAACCTTGATGACTATGATCTTTTTTTAATCTCATGTAAATAGGAGCAAGTCTCAAATTTCCAATTGCATGGATAGCCTTGAAAGCTTTGCAACAGACTTCAGTTGTTTCTAAAAAGTAAGCAACATATTAGGCCTTACGTATGAACAAAGATAATAATTTTGATCAATTTTTGTCTTTGAAAAAAATTTCGAGCGAATTTGCTTAATTTCGGTATAGGTTAATTTTTGCAAACATTTAAGACACAATAAATTGAGTTTTTGACTTTACGAATTTCACAAGGTTTCAACAATTGCTTTTGAAGTTCTGTCATTTTTGGACTTGAGGATTTGCAAGACCCAAAGATGAAAATGAAGTACAAAATTCAGTAGCTTGTATTGAACCTAGAGTCACTCCATGGTACACAGTTGTAACTTTGATGTTGGATGAAGAACTACTAGAAACTCCATTGTAGTAAGTTACAGTAGGAATTAGGGAAGATGAGCTCTCCATTGCAGAATTGTACAAAAAATACCTCACTAAGAGAATTCAAAACAACTATAATTTTATTTTAACTCTCAGCACATGCTAAAATAAATTGACAACAAACACAATATCTAGAGACTTAATTCTATGCTAAGCGTAGAAAGCTATGCTCGTCATAGGTTTGAAAAACTATAGGTATGCTAGTTTGAATAGAATCTGATTACAAAACAACAACAGAGCAAACATGAATATTTGAAGGCATACACACACGAAATGAGTCCATATAGGAGCCCACATCCGTAAGGAGTTTACATAATTTACGGCAAAAATCAAGGCATAGAGAAAATTGAAATTATGATTACCCGAAAATTTTACGCTAAGGTTACGGTCAGGGTAAAATCAGACAAGAGACCACATGATTAGGTAGTTTACAGAATTTAGGGCAAAATTTATGGGACAAAGAAAATTGTGCTTAGGGTTACATTGAAATTTTAGACCAAGGTTACAATTAGATAACAATTTAAGGCACCGACTAGTATTAAGTGCAATGGTGGAGTTAGCCTTGTTAATCTCTTTAAACTCAACCCTACCATTTCAGCTACTATTTTAATTCTTTAGAGAGTCCTAAGGATTTAAACGTAAATGTTTAGGGATTTGCCAAAAGTTCTACCATGCCAAAGTTACAAGCATGTCACCATTGGTTGACTACCAGGGTTACACTCATATCATCATTCTATTTTCAATTTGTTAAGCAAACCCAAAGAAAAATAATACAAATATTCGAAGTCGACATTTAAGTCGGTTTTAAATTTTAAAAGTAGTTCCTTGACAAATTAGCATTACTCAGATTCTTCTTTGCAGTGCACAGTTGAATCAAGCATAAAATTTCCAGTAATTTTTCTTTTTATATTGTCCCAATCAGAGCTATAACTAAAAATTCTAAGCGTTTGAGATAAATTTAGTTAATGTGGTTGAAATAGGGGTTAATGGAGGATATACCACCTTAAACACTTAAAGAACACCTTAAATACATAAAGGATGACACCAACCCAGTTCTCGTATAATATTTAAGGGAACACGACATGGCATAACTCACCTTTGCCTTTTTGTTTTCTACGTTCACGCTCTCTGGCTCTCGTCTTTGGCAATCCTTGTTTTCTATTAGAATTATCATAAGCATGAGGAGACCTATATGCTCAACATAACCTGACGGATGCTCCCATTTTGAGACTTTTCTAAGGTAAGATGTAGTTTAAAATCAGGCTTCCTAGTTTTGCAAAGAAAAATTTATATTTCCAATTATTGATTTGTTAATTTTATTAAAGACCCAGGCATAGCCTGAGTAGACCTATGCTCAACATAGGTTTGCTCCCGTGAGAATAAGTTTGGAGCTGACCTATGCTCAACATAGGTCTGCTTCAGACTTATGCTTAGTATGAGTCCAGAGTTGGACCTATGCTAAGCATAGGTCAACTCTTGACTTATGCTCAACATAAGATATGAGCCAACCTATGCTCAACATAGGTCCACTCCGGACTCAAGCTAAGCATAACTAGGTACTCTCCCGACGTCTTCTCTCATATTCAAACTATTGTCGGTAATCGACAATGGTTCTACTTGATCTGGGCTTCAAAGTCGCAAGGATTGATTCCGTAGACATACACAAAGTCTATAAGATGCGAAAACGTGAATATATCAAGCGAGCATGCCATATCTAGAACATTACAATCGACATTAATTGTCAGACACAAGAACAATTCAATTTACGAATTATGTGATCTCCATGTGATGAATCAAGTAAGACGAAAAGTAAAATAATCGACAAGATATAGACATGACTCTATTGACTAGAAACGATTCAATTAAGTTGAAAGTATGTATATAGTCCGAGTGCATTTAGATACACAATCTTTCTGAAACAATGCTATGAAAATAGAGAGTAAGATCGAATAGTTGCATTCTAATTGAATGTTTGAATTTGTCTGATCAATTCATCATTTGATTAACCTCTACACTGATGTGCTATTGATATTTATACATGGTAGTTGTACATTTACAAGAATGCTTAATCGATAGATTTACAATTTGGATTAAGAAATTACGTGCTGTTAGTAGACGCTATTGGATAAAATTTGTTTTGTTGGAGATTCTACGGAAATCACAGAGGGCGTGAAGATAGATTGCCAAATTGACAGTCAACAGTCAAATTGAAAGTTGATAGTCATTAGAGGAGTTTCAAACTAAGAAAAGACCTATAAGAAATTCCACATAGGATTAGAAAAAAAGTAAAACAATATTGTTTAGTTACTTGTCTACATCACTCCCAAAGCCTACACCACTCCCAATGGTATAACCAGCTTGTCTACAATTATTGTTAAGCAAACCAACTGTTGTTTGTGTTTTGTTTAGCTATAGTTTAGCAGATATGTTTTTGAATGTATATTCTCTCTTGACATTTGAAATCAAAATATGAGCACCATCTCCATATTTGAATATGGAGGTGATCACCATTATAAAAGTTCATAAAAAACTAGTTATCTTGCAGTTTGTTTAACCACAACTTAACAAATATGATTTTGAATGTATATTTCCTCTTGACATTTGAAATCAAAATATGAGCACCATCTTGTGGTGG
Organism: Diphasiastrum complanatum; assembly: GCA_029204225.1. NCBI lineage: Eukaryota > Viridiplantae > Streptophyta > Lycopodiopsida > Lycopodiales > Lycopodiaceae > Diphasiastrum > Diphasiastrum complanatum. The sequence continues at coordinate 27,613,426 of CM055099.1, forward strand.
AAATCAAAATATGAGCTACATTTGAAAATGAATGGGATAACCATTACATAAGCATTCATCAACAACTGGTTATTTTGCATCAAGTAAGAATATAGTTGCATTCAAATATATTTTTTGTATTTATGTTCTGAATACTTTGAAGCTCTTGACTGGTTTTGTATTTTTTATAATGATGACTTTGTATCATCTTCATTTGGACATCCTTATTGACTTGGCACCTTTACAAAAAAGAGGAGTCAAAGGATCATTGGTATCTGCTAAGGGCCATCTACATTATATGACCCAAGAAAAAAAGAATTTGGATCTGTGGACAAATGGGTATTTGTATTACTGAAAATCCTAATACCCTAAAACAACATATTTTTTCCTCAATAACTCAACTAGTTATATGGTGGTTTATTGGGATATTGTAAAAAATTACAAAATTATGGAAAGCATTTTCAATGCAGAGGATTCAATTTTTGGAGAGTCAAGTTAGATCTATGTCTTCTTAATATCATGAGAGAGAGAGAGAGAGTGTGTGTGTGTGTTGTACAAAAGTTGCTACAAGAAAATGTAGATCTTTGAACAAATCATGAGTCATTAAAAAAAGTTATTATATTTAGAATAGAATTTCAGCAAATGCAAGTAATATTGCATTTTGTAGGTTTTGAGAATTTACAATAAATAAAAGATGTAGAATTATTAACAAAGAAAGCTAAAAATTATAAACAAAAGAGACAATCTTGCAAAAATATTCAAAATCTCTCAAGAGGAGGTTATCAAAATAGAAGGATTTGTGCATTCAAGTGTGTATCATGTAATTTCCATCATCTAATTAATTGAATGCGTTTATTTGTAACTGGATCAAATTTTTGCTAATCTACTTTATTTCTATGCAGGTATGCATTGGTTGCAAATCAAAATATAAGAGACAATAGATCAATTGAAAAGACATTGGGTTGCATATTGACAAGTAAATCAGCTGACTCCATGGTGATGAATAATACAAGGTCATGTATAAAGTCCAAAATTGAAAAGAGCTTGATGATGGACATAGAAAAATTCTTAGATAAAACTATTGTCCAAGGTGCTTGTGATTTTGCTGGAATAAGCAGAGAAGCATATGGTACAGTTTTCAAACTTATCAGAGAAGCATTCTACCAAATTTGTATTAAGAAAGTTCCTCTTCCAAGGTCACATCATTTGAAGCATGACATGGGAATGTATAGAATTATTGACACCCCATTTCATGTAGAAGAGACATATCAGGTTGAAGAAAAATCTATTTCCTATTTATTGATGTAAATCGGTTGCTGAGATATATGATTACTTTCTATGATATTACAATAGAAAAGGTAACTGGTAAAATAATCATAACACTTAAGTTAGATGAGTCCGAAGTTGTTAAAGGGCAAAAGATGGAGAATGTTAGTATAACTCTCATAAATGGTGCACTGGGAGAATCAACAATCAATCAAGGAGATTTTAATTTCAGTGTCCAGTCAAAAAACAATATATGGTTGTTGGTTGTTTTCCAAGTATATTTGCTCATTCGATAATGAAATATGATTGAAATTTTTGATCAAACTAACTAGCTATGTTGATTTGTGAATCTAATGGTACATTTCTGTTGAAAGGTTCTGAAAGAGGATCATGATATTTTATGATGAATATTCTGCAGACCATCTTATCCTCGGACCATCAAAGAGCCTATGGATGGTGTAAAGCTCAATGTACCCAAAAAAGGAGATTTCAATGTGGATTGGCATTTGGCAGGCAATTTGTCAAGCAAATCCAAGTAAAAATAATACGAATATCCTAAGTCAACATTTAAGTCAATGTCAAGTTTTAACAATAGTTCTTTGACAAATTATTAGATGTTACTCAGATTTTTGTTTGTAGTGCACATTTGAATCAAACATGAAATTTCCAATAATTTTGCTTTTTACATCGTCACAATCCGAGCTATAACGAAAACGTTTTAAGCATTTGAGATAACTTTAGTTAAGGTGGTTAAAATAGGGGTTAAACTTAGTTAATGTGGCTGAAATAGGGGTTAAAGGAGGATAGGCAACCTTAAACACATAAAGGACGACACCAACCTAGTTCTTGTATAATATTTAAAATAACATGGCATGGCATAACTCACTTTTGTCTTTTTGTTTCTCCATTCGTGCTTTCTGGCTCTCATTTTTGGTGATCCTTGTTTTTTATTAGAATTAGAATAAGCATGAGGAGACCTGTATGCTCAACATAACCTAACAGATGCTCCCATTTTGTGGTAAGGTGTAGTTTAAAATCATGCTTCCTAATTTTGCAAAAAATTTTTCTCATATTTTCAATTATCGAACATGATTTTTATTAAAGACCTAGGCATAGCGAGTGGAGCTATGTTGAGCATAGGTTTGTTCCTGACTCATGTTGAGCATAAGTCTAGAGTTGACCTATGCTCATCATAAGTCGGAAGCGGGACCTATGCTAAGCATAAGACGGGAGCCGACCTATGCTCAGCATAGGTCCGGACTCATGCTGAGTATAAGATTGAACCTATTTTGTTTATTTGATTCCAGATATGTGGTTTTGTGTTTTTTACCTTATATCCTTGCTCTTGGTTTTTCAGATTTCCAAATGGCTCAACTCAACCAATCTCCAAAAAGTAGACATGGCTAAGCATATGTTCTACTTCACTAAAGGTTGTGAGGGCTATAAACTAACGACCCTCTTCCTCTAGACTGCTAATATTGCTGGAAAAAGGTCGTCTACCTTTAAAGCACAAGGGCACGTGCTTTATAAAGTAGTGGTTGCAGATGAGGATGAGGGTTTCACCGATGTTGTGATCAGAGCAATTGATAGCATGTTCCTCTAACAGGCAGAAACCTATACTACAACCACTTTGGAGGCCGATTCGGACAAATTTCGGCTCATCACAGGCAGTTTCGGCTGAAACTATCATCACCTAAATCTTATCGGAAAGGCCACAATTCAGACAAACATTCTTCTACCTGGTGTCTGGGAGAGGGCCTGGGTAGAAGAATCACCAAACATTTAGTGTCGTTTGGCTATTGGAGGCCATTTTCTTGGAAAACAGTTTTGTGTTTTCTGAATTTTGTGAATGTTTGATGGAGATTGCTTGATCTACATTGATTGCATGTTTTATCTTGTATTTTTCTTTCAACACAATCTTTCTAACACTCTCCTCGGTCGATCCATCATGTCAGATCATGAAATCCACTATATCTTCCCATTCGGATAGAAGAAAATCAAAGAATCATCACTTTCTTGATTTCTAAATCAAGAAAATTAAGAAATAGTGCATTAGTCAGATCTCAACAGAACTACAACCTACTGTTTGTCAGAATGTACCAAATTTGGTCGAAGTTGTCTTTCAATTTAGCCGAGATTAAATTTTGTCAAAATCTTTCGAATTTTGAAAAAAGAAAAATGACCTGGACGATGTAGTCAGACTCATGTTTAACACATACCACCAAATGTTTGGTCGAAGTCAGCCACTGGAAGCATCAGAACCAGAACCAGAACCGAACCAAAAAACACAAAATCCAAGATCCCAGATGGAAATACACAAAAACTCGAGAACAAATGTTGTTGCAGTCAATTGTGTTAGCTTTGGAAACTAAGTAGAACAATGCTCTAGAAATGAGAGATGCAATTGTCTCAACATCGAAGAGTACTTCAAATAGCGGGTGCCTAAGTACACAAGATTGAAAAAAAAATGTTGCCTCTACATTGCAAATATTTACTTGTAAGTGAAATCACAATTTGTTTTTTTCGAAATAAGTAGCACTCGGCAAAAACCTGTGGCAACTCAAAGAACACAACATTTGGCATCTCAACGTAGCAAAAGCAAAGTGTGGCATGCAAACCACTATTTTCCAAACCAGCTCATGCGTTTTTATGGCTGTAAACTTAGAGAATAGCATGCCAAACAACAAACACGGTTTATAGATGCATTGTGCTTTTTTCCTGTGTGTATGTATGTTGGCGATGCAGGAGAATTGAATAGCCATGTCAATGTAGCCATGTCTGTGCGATCATATCAACAATGAGAATAGAAGTTCACCAAAACCCATTTCCATTCAACAAATGTCGCTTCGTGTTTTTTTGCACGCTGGGTAGTAGCCCTCAACCGAGGTCCAAGCCTTAAGACATCGAGGCCACCATCCTTTGCAAGGCAAGGCCAAAATGAGGCCAAAAAAAAACATCAAAGCCGCCTCTGGAAAGAGCAAAAGGCAAAGGCTCTCTCTCTCTCTCCCTCTCTCTCTCCCTCTCGATCTTTCCTTTATATATCCAACTGCTTTGGTGATCTTCCCATCCGCCATCACAATGTGAGAGCTTAGTTTCCAGCAACGCCGTCTTCTTCGAGCTACCTGTACAAACATGCAATTACAAACAGGGCTGTGAATGCAGAATTTGTGTCCGCTATGAAGTAATCCTTACTCTCAAATTATTCTATGGAGCAATAGGTTTAGTTTTCGTAGCATTCTGAGCTCTTATGGTCTTAAGCTTTGGCTGTTGTCTCTGTATTGGAGGTTTTAGAATAGTTTCTAATTGAATACCTTTGCTTGAAGCCGTAGAAACATAGAATTGGTTTTTCCAAGAATTGCATATGTAAGCTGGCTTCTCTGACAATGCCAAGCTGTTCTTGTGCCCTGAATAACCTTACTCAAGCTTTACTTGAAGCAATAGGTACGTGGAATTGGATTTTCAAGACTTGCATAAGTAAGCCGGTTTTTCTGACAATGTCAAAATATTCTTGTGACCGGAATAAGTTTACTTTACAGGTGTTTCTTCTTTGAAATGATTTCTCTGGAAATTCGTCAGTGATGTGAATAACGGGCATAACTGCTTTTGCATACATACCAGCTAGTTATTTGTAAGCTGGAAATATTTGCGTAAGAAGAAAGCTGAGTTGTGTAGGTAAGGATAATGGAGGCAATTACCAACGGCGTGCCGCCTCCACACATGCTTTCACCTACGCAGGCGCTCATTCTTGCAGACAGTCTTTCCGAAGAACAGGACTTGAAAACTCCCAAGAAAAGGGCAGAGACATGGGTGCAGGAAGAAATTAAGGCTCTAATTTACTTCAGAAAAGAAGTTGACAGCATGTTTAACACAACAAAATCAAACAAACATCTGTGGGAGCAGATTTCCATGAAGATGAGGGACAGGGGATACGACAGGTCTCCTACTATGTGCATTGATAAGTGGCGGAACCTCCTCAAGGATTATAAGAAAGCTAAGCATCATGACAAGGCAGGCGTGAACAGAGTGGCTTGCTACAGAGATCTAGAAGAGTTATTTGGGGAGCGATCAAGGTTTACGCCACAGCGAACTCCTTCAAAATTGGAAAGTATGCAGGTCTCTCCAAAAGGTATACACGATTAATTTCAACTCTTGTTGCAGAATTTAGGGTTTTCATGTAGTCCGTGTTGCGCAATTTGGTGCATTATGTTTTTTGTTTATTACGTGTAATTTTCCTTTATATTTATTGGTCCTCATGTGAAATCAGCAGTGATATTGATATTTTTTCATAACAGTGTTGTTCTTAGCCTTGCTGTCATTTTTCTTTGCATCATGGCTCCTCTGCCGAACCTTTCTTCAGCTCCTCTTCTTGTTTTTATCTATTAGGGATTGTTATCTTTTAATTTGGCCGAAACAAATTGAGTAACCCCTAGGAAACCCTTACCCCAATCTTTGAACCACAAAAGCTTCTCCAAGGCATTTCATATTGTAGAGACAGTTACATTTGGCAATTCGAACATATTCAATCTGTGGAAACCCAAAGGGACTCAGGCCACTTGATTGAGTTGTATTTGCTTTTCAAGCCAACCAAGGAATTGTTTACTGTGCAGTGATCTAAAGGAGCAACTTGTTCAAACTTAAAGATTAATGCAACAGGTGGGTATGCTTAGTTCTAGTTTGGACTAAGTAAATATCCAGATCAACATTCTCATCTCTATGTTGTCAGCCACCCTAACTTGTAGAGTCACTTCTTGTGCGATCAACTTTCGTCTAACCTCCAGCTAGTTTTCAAGTAATAATCTTTTAGAAAAACATCATTGAAATTGTTTAGATGGAGATGCCATTATGATCCGTTAATCCCTATGCTAGTTTGATCTATTGAGCAACCATGCCAATTGGACCATTTTTGTGCTCTTATGCATCTAAAGAACATGTCAATGCTGATGTAGATGTCATAGTAAAACAGGAGATGACATTCTTAATCAACAACACATAGTTAAAAAATGCTAACTTTCTTTATCTACATGCTAGAAATAAGAGGACCTTGCAACAAGCCTTTTTCTCTTGAAGACATGGGCCATGCACTCATGCTTGAAGGTAGACACATGAGTTTAAATCAATATTTGGTTGCTTAGCTACATGTCAAATGTTTCATAGAACCACGTCGAAGTGTGCTAGTTTTGTGATCTCAAAGTCTAGCTTCTTAGAATAGGTTTAAATAGTTAGAGCTCCTTGAGAGATTATGCAATCCTATTCTTGCTTGCCTTTACCATCCGGCATCTCAAAAAGATTAGCAATCCTATTCTTGCTCACCTTTACCAACTGGCATTTCAACGGTTTACTATTTTTTGGATGGCAGGTGGTAGTTTTAGCTTTTTAAGCACTCTAGAGTCTAGAGTTTATAATATTGTCGGAGTAGTCCAAACAGATTCACAGCTATTAGTATCAATGATGGACAAAAACAGCAAAAGGTATTCACATAGCATTTTCCAACTAAGAAACTTTATGAATATCATTGGATGCCGATATCTCAAGTAGATCTCCAACTAAGATCTCCAAAATAGTACAACTCCCCTTAGAGAAGCCCAAGACTCAAATGATCAAAAACTAGCAAATGACCAGCCTTGGTGGCTATTTACTCCCTCCTAAAATATTGCCCTCAATGTGGGCTATAAAATTTTAACTACTAGAGTTACTTTAGTACCACTGTGTTGTTGTTTTCTTTCTTGGGTTATACATTTCATGCTAGTGATGTCAGTCCAAAAGCCGAATCCCCTACAGCTGGAACAACAATCGCATCAGCAAGAATAGAAAATGGTGCGGCATCAGGATCAAAAATAGTGGTGTTGCATTCCAACGCATGGAGAAAATGAGCCTGTTCCTACAATACAGGTGAGTGGGCAAAAACATCAAAAGACTCCCATGTAGCTTCATCAATTGGAAGACCGTCCCATTGGACCAAAAACTGGACAAGACGACGACGACGACGTAAAACTACCTGAACTTGTAAAATCGTAGTAGGTAAAAATGGAAAAAGTTCATGATCAGTAGGAAATGAAGGATCACAAGGTTCAGCAGGAAAAAGAGACAAACGAAGTAGACTAACATGAAAAATGTCACGAGCACGAGTAGTAGCAGGTAACTATAAACGATAAGTAACAGGGCTAAGTTTTTCCACAATCTGGAAAGGACCATAGTAACGTGCAGACAATTTCTTAGTAAGAGAACGATCCTATACAAACTTATGACGTGCAAAAGATAAACGAACATAAACAGACTAACCCTCAACAAACTCTAAAAAAGGCTTATGACAATCAGTCAAGGACTTATAACAACGATGTTGAGCTCGCGCCAAATGTTGTTGTGTCTGCACAATAGAATCGCGAGAGTTAGTAAGAAAAGAAGATAAAGTAACATGAACATCATTAGGAGGGAGTGAATTACCTGGTAGTAGCGGAGAATATCCATTAACCAGCAGAAATGGACACACACCTATGGTGGTACTAATCGAATTGTTATAACTATATTCTGTAAAACACAAATGCTGATCCCAATCATGAACGGAACCATCAACCATATGTGCAAACTCAGCGATATAGGTGCCCCAAGAAAGGATAGCAGCAGTAGCAGCAAATCTAGAAATAGTAGAGGCCCCAATGGAGAAACTGTAGCCGAAATACTCATCTAGAAGGACCTCATATGGACATACCAAGCCATCATAGGATGCAGCAAAACCGGATGGAGAATTGGATGACCCATCGGAACTAGCCGCAAGTGCAATCCCAAAGTACACACCAGGCGCACAAGCGAGGAATAGAAGAACATGAAAAGTGCAACCACATACCAAGGGCAGAGAGACCGCAACAAGGGAACTAGCATAAGGAAAAGCAACAACTGAAGCCACTAAAATAACTGAAAGAAGAAATGCACTGGAACGAGGAATAGCAAGCTCAATGGATATACCAAAAGAAGAACAAGGAACATGATCCGCATCTAGCAAGTGTCAGAGCAATATCCACTTGTAGCTGGGAATGAGTATCAAAGCACATGTGAGCAGCACTGAAGTACATGGCGGCAACATCCCCAAAAAACCTTCTCAAGGTACTTTGATGGTCTAGGAACACCAGAAAAAGTGGCAACTCAATAACAACATCGGAGACCAAGCGATATGGAGCAACCAGAAATGCTAGGGAACTTGAAGATCATCCTGACAAACAATAGCTGGGACGGAGGCAATAACCCAAGCTATCGGGAGATGCCAAGCCTGACAATGAGCAACAATCCAAGGAACAGATAAAGAGCCATAGGCATAATCATGGAAACCAAGATATCTGCACCACAGACAATCAGTAATATGGAAAAACCAGCACCAATCAACAGGTCCGTATGAAAGCCAAGCTATACGTAATAATCAAGAATGCCATATATCCATAAGCAGTAGCATGAGCAACGGGTCCAAATGAAATCCAAGCTATACTTAATAACTTGGAATGCCAAATATCAAAAGGTAGAAAATAGCGAGGGAACCATCAACCATGGAACCTTAAAGAACCCCAGAGAAATTAGCAGGAACATTGGCCTTTACAGAATCAAGAGAAGGAGAAATAAAGACCAATGTAAAATCTATTGCACCAACCACCGAACCAGGAGGGAAATCTGAAGTATGCGCAGGAGCAATAGTTAGAAACACAACCAAGGTAAGCTGCTTCAGTATCAATGAAACCACTGAACACGGTATCTGTGAATCCAGGCATATAGGCGCAAGACACTCAACAACACCCACCCTGTAGATTTGGAGCAACATCAACTTGGAAAGCTGGAGCAACACCAAGGTACTCAGCATCATCATGTAGAGCTGACTCTAATTCGCTATGGATATCCCTCTCGATCTGAGAGTTGATCACTATACAAGAAGACTCAATAGGTATCGATATGTGTGACTCAATCTCAATAGAACTATGTGATGCAACAATAGGACTATATGTCTCGACAATAGGACTATGTGACTCTATCACTATCTCAGGACTATGTGAAGACTCCACCTCACATGGAGAAGGTAACACAAAAAAAGTGGTAGCAAGTAGAAGATCTTCTAGAAATACGCCCCATATGAGAGTAGGATGAGTGCGACGATAACTTTTGCATGGCCATCTAACCACAAAGAAGCCATCCTAATTTTCATAACATCTAAACATGAATAAGTTAAAAAATAATCTTCAAAATTATTCACCCAGTTGGTGAATTCGACAATTCCACAAGATGTAGAAGAAAAACCGAAATACTTAGGAAAAGAGAAATGTGTCATCATTTTGTCGGTTTTTTTTATAAGCAAAACGGAAATCGAATAAAGAAAATTGAATCAAAACGGAAAAACATAAATTGTGAAGGAAAACGAACTGGAAATGTGAAGTGATAGGTGGTGAAGAAGCTACCAAAATGGCAAAAGATGAAGATCCAACTAGAGAGAGATGAAAAGAGAAGTGGTCTAATACCATGTTATGGACAGATTCACAGGTCTTAGTATCAATGATGAATAAAAAACAGCAAAAGGCATTCACATATCATTCTCCAACTAAGAAACTGTATGAATATCAATGGTCGCCGATAGCTCAGGCACATAGATATCAGTAGCGCCCATATATTTGCCATGGATTTTGCCTTATTATCCAGGTGGGATTGCATGGTTGGTGGAATTCTTGTAGACAGAGGCCTCAAACTGGTCATAGGTGATGGATTGGGGGAAGGGCTAAATGGTTAAAAGGGCCGACTTAAACACCACCTTGAGAAAGCCCTTTTCTTGAACTTACAACCCAAGTCCCCAATTCTTGTTCTCCCACACTACTGGGTAGCCCCATGTTAGGGACCCAACTCCCTTGGGTCCCAAACCCAATTGAAACCGAATGTTGACTGGGCCCGTGGACTTGAGTAATGACTCGCAGACCTGCATGGTTGCCACATGTCATGCTCCAGGATGTGTGCTAGGCTTGGAGACTCCTTCTTTAGGTATACAAGGAGGAGAGGTCTCTCAATCCATTCATTCTATCTACCTAGGAGAAAGTGGATGGGTCAGGAGTGCTAGCCTGAGGTAGGAGATGGCCGAAGGCCATGGTAGTGGTATGGGACGCTGTCAAGGTTGGAGGTCGGATCTTGCTTGTTACAGGTCACAGGTCAGGGCACGGAGGGTGGATCTGGATTGGATTCTATGGCGGGGTGGATCGTGAGCGTTCAGTTTCTATGATGATCGTCGGCACCTGGCGGTTTAGGGTTTTGAGAGTGTAATAGTTGGTATCAGAGCCACCTTAATCCGCGTATAGGTCTAACGATCCATCTTGGCAAACGGTATGGTTTTAAGAACTTTGTAATCCCGTTTTTCTGATTGAATCGTCGTTTTTTGTTTAGAAATTTGCGAAACCCTGGATTCGGGTTTTTGCAAAAAAAATAAAAAAAATAAAAATTGAAATTTTGTTTTTGAAAAAAATAAATTGGAATTTTTTTTTCCGCAGCTGCTCGCGCGCGGCCGCCCACGTGTGTCTGCGGCGGCCTGTAGGCCCGTCGAAATTTGTTTTGAAGGGGGGGGGGTGGCCTATTAGGCCTGTCCTTGTGGCAGCCACCTATGTATTTCCGAATCCATGTGGCAATACATATTCTGCTTGTGTATTAGCTGTCCCTTAGTGGATTGGTGGGTTGTTTCTCCTTGCATGAATAAGACAATGCTTGGAAGGGTGTGGGATGGTGGAAAGCCTTCCTTCCTCTTGCTCTTCTCATTTCTTCTTTCAATTTTCAGGATTCTCTTATGCTGTGGCAGCCATGGACAATACCTCAGCTTGTTGATTATCTTGTGAAAGTTAGTGAGTTGATCTTGAGTGAGATTCTTCCTTCCATTAGTTGTGTACCTCTCTTGTTCTCTTTTTCTATCATGGAGCCCACCCAATCTAAAGAGGATGAACCTATGACTACCCCTACAGTTCAAAATGCTGAGACTCTTATGTTGGCAATCAACAATCTGCAACAACAGATTCTTGATATGCAGGGAAAACATAATAAGGAACAGCAAGAGTGGAGGGAATTGGCGCAAACCAGGCAAGCTTTGCATCATCCTCTCTTCACGCCAGATCTTTTTTCAGAAGAGAAGAAAGATAGAACCCTCGATGTCGTGATTCCGTGGTTGGATGTTGGAGTTCGCATTCTCTATTCATGATTCCATGGACGACAACAAGATCAATATGGCTGTCATGTATTTGCGAGGTAAAGCATTTACCTGGTGGCAGGATCTAAGAGGCAAGGTCGAGGTCCCCAAGTCTTGGGAGGATTTTTGTAAGGCATTCAAGGCGGCCTTCTTACCCATCTTGGATGACTTTGAGTTCTATCGCCAGTATGCGACGATTCATATGGGGAACCGGCCCTTGGATGCATACTTGCAAGATTTTCAGGAGGTATATTCTCATTTTGGTACAAGAATAGATCTTGCTTTGGTCAAGTTGCATTTTATTTTGGGATTGCCCAAAGATTTTCAACTCGAAGTAAGGAGGAACCAGCCTCATACTCTCGAGGATGTTGTTCTCTATGCTAAGCTATATGATGATACCCGTATAGTAGCTAAGCTTGAGCATGCTGGCCAACCCGAGGCAAAGGGTAAAAAGACATTCTTTTCAAAGAAAGGAAAAGAAAAGGTGAAGAAGGGTACTCTCTTGGAGCCAAGTGGATCAAAGAAATGATCCTCCATGGACCAAGAAACCTTCGCGAAGGCCAAGAGCGACAACTTATGCTTTAATTGCATGGAACCGGGTCATGTGGCAAAGGAGTGCTTGAAGAAAAGGAAAAATGTTAAAGGGGCTTCTTTTAAGGCGCTAGGTAACTCTAACATTTCAAGCATTGATTTGACCTTTGCTAATAATTCTAGTTGTGAGCATTGCTGTTTTAATACGGCAGTTTTTGGTCCCCACGATTCGGATGAATGGGATCGTTGGAGGCCAAGCCGTAACAATGTTATTTGACGATGGTTCCACACATAATTTTATTAACTCTAAGTTATTGCAGAAATTAGATGGAAACAAAGCAAAGCGACCATCGATATGTGGTAAAGCTGGCCACAAGAGCAGAGAGTCAAGTTTGGGACCGGATAGGCCCACGGCTTCCTATTTAAATTCAGGGATATAAGGATAAATTAGATCTCCATGTAATGAATTTGGATAAAGTAGACATCATACTTGGTAAGGAGTGGTTCTATGAGAGGAATGAGTCGTTAAAGAAAAACTATGTAACTCTCAGTTTGTTGTTCTTGCATAACGGCTCTCTCATTGAATTGAATGGAAATGTGGATATTTCTTCTCCTTATATGCTTTCTACTATGGAAACAGTTAAATGTATGGTTGTTGTTGATTGTAATTCTTATTTATGTTGGTTGAAGGATTTCACTTACCATGAAGAATGCAATTTACAACACTATAACTTCCAGATGGAATTAATGTCTAACAACCTAAAACAAGAAATTTCGCCGGAAGGTGAAACCTTTAGGAAACTTAGACAAGAATTTAACGATGTGTTTCTTGAACAGCTTCCAGAGGGTCTTCCCCCCTCTAGGGGAGTCGACCATGGTATTAAACTCATTCCTGATAGTTCTCCTACAGAGGAGGATGAAGTTTATGGACAGTTGCAAAACTATCTTAAGATGGGCCATGTGAGGCCTAGTAAGTCCCCAGGGGGGGGGCACCAGTTCTCTTAGTTGATAAAAAAGAGGGAGTGTGGACTTTAAAAAGTTAAGTAAATTAACGATTAAGAACCGTTACCCCTACCTCGAATGGATGAACTGGTTGATCGATTACATGGTGCAAAGTACTTCACCAAAATCGATTTGAGATCAGGGTATCATCAAATTCGAATAAGGAGCGAGGATGCTGAAAAAACTGGATTTAGGACTAGGTATGGCCATTATGAATTTCTGGTTTTACCTTTTGGATTGACTAATGCTCCAATGACTTTCCAGTAGATGATGAACGATCTTCTTCGTCCATATCTAGGAAAGTTCGTCATAGTTTACTTAGATTATAGTATATTAACGATGCGGTTGACCTTAGGGGCCGTAAAGCCAGATGGTTGGAAATGCTCCAAGAATTTCATTATGACATTGAGTACCGGAAGGGTACTTCAAATAGTGTCGCGGATGCCTTAAGCCGGATTGGAGAGGTTAATCAGTTAAGCTTTTCTGAGATCCAATCTGATTTATATCCGTCCTTAAGAGATTTGTGTAAGGCCAATAGGTACTTCGGTCGTATTTGGCTAGACGTCGTGGCAGGTACTTCTAGATCTAGTGGTGAACCTGGAATGTAGGATTCCAAGATTTCTCCTCAGGACAAGATGTTAAGAGACTATTCCATTAGGAGTGGGTTACTTTTCCGGAATGGAAAAGTTTGTGTGACAGAAAATGATGATATTAGGGCCCAAATCCTGCATGAATGTCATGACAGCCAGTGTGCTGGGCACCCTGGCTCACAAAGGACACGACCTAATAAAAAGGAACTTTTACTGGCCAATTTTAAAAGGTCAAGTGGAGGCATATGGTTAATGAAGCTGAAAGACTTAAGGTGGCTGGCTTGTTACTTCCTTTGGAAATTCCTGAAAGAAAGTGGGAAAGTATTTCCATGGATTTTGTGGTTGGGCTACCTCGGATGGGGAAGCAAAATGATGCTATTTGGGTTATGGTTGATAGGTTAACTAAAATGGCACAATTCATTCCAACCAAGCAAACTGTCAAAGCTTTTGAACTTGCTCAAATTTTCGTGGAAAAATTGTTCAGGTTGTTTGGATTGCCGAATGACATTGTTAGTGATCGTGATTCTAAGTTCACTGGCAAATTTTGGCAAAAGGTGAAATTAGAGACCACATTAGGTTTAGGGTCTACCGATCATCCTGAATCGGATGGTCAAATAGAGAGTACGAACCAGTCTATGGAAGACATGCTTCGTGCATATGTTTCCAAAAGACAGTCGGATTGGGAAAGGTACCTTCCAATGATTGAATGGAAAGGATGACTCGATTCTTCAGGAGGACCTAGTTCAGCTTGAGGACCTGACATCCTTTGTACCTTCGGAACCACAAGCCATTGTTGTGTCAACGTGGGCTCAGAAACCGGCAGGTAACTGAGTACTTGGTTTGCTGGAAAGGAAGCTTCGAAGACAAGGACACTTGGGAAAAGGAACGTGACCTTAGACTGAGATTCCCAGATTTCCTTCCTTAGAAGAGGAATCTTTTAAGGGGGAGGGAATGTTAGGGACCCAACTCCCTTGGGTCCCAAACCCAATTGAAATCGAATGTTGACTGGGCCTGTGGACTTGAGTAATGACTCGTGGACCTGCATGGTTGCCACATGTCATGTTCCAGGATGTGTGCTAGGCTTGGAGACTCCTTCCTTGGAGGTATACAAGGAGGAGAGGTCTCTCAATCCATTCATTCTATCTACCTAGGAGAAGGTGGATGGAGAGCGCTTGTGCACAACCAGGAGTGCTAGCCTGAGGTAGGAGATTGCCAAAGGCCATGGAAGTGGTATGGGACGCTGTCGGGGTTGGAGGTCGGATCTTTCTTGTTACAGGTCACGGGCCAGTTGTAGTATTGGATTTCTTGCTGGTAGAGAAAGAACCTTGTGTTTTCACAAAGATTTAATAGTAGTACGCTCACTAGGCCCTTTTTGTTGTAATTTTTGAGCTGTTAAGTTCATTTATAAGGATGCTGGAATTAGAACTTTTGCAGAAGCTGAAAATAGTTTCTATAAAGCATTCTATAAAGCTCTTAAATTCTGGTTTTACAATCATGTAAGAATTATGTTGCATCCAAGTATTCATCTGCTTGAAATCTATGGTGAGAGTAATAGAAGAGTAGTAGAAGAGAGAGATTGGAGGAGGCTGAGCTTTGTTTTGTAACCAAGCTTTTTTTCTTGCTTCAGTTTTGTGAACATGAAAGTAAATAAAGCTTGGACTTGTTGGAAAACAAATCAAAGAACACCAAAACCATACTAGAATAGGAAACAAATCAAAGAACACCAAAACTAAACTAGAATAAATTCTAGTAGCAAATAGACTGCCACCGCCATGTTTACTCCCATTTGTTCTTTCTTCTGAGAGAATTTTTGCCTACTGGAAACCACCAATTTTTTTCCAAGAAAGCTTTTAGAGATTTCAGAAGAAAAACTTAGATCTGCAGGTTGCTGCTCTGTGAAGCCCTATAACCTTGGGTTCCACACATAGGAGGGCCTGCTGGGTGATTGGGGGGGGGGGGGGCACGATATCTCTCTCTCTCTCTCTCTCTCAGGTCCCTCGGGCCACTGATGATCGTGGCCAGTGAGGGTCCTCAGTTTTTCTAGAATTTTCTAAATTGGAAAAAGGAGAGAGAGAGGGGGGGGGGTAATGTAATTTCCTATTGTTTTTTCTTAATGTTTTTAAGGCTTTTACAAGTATATTTGTGTTCGAGAAGATTGTAAATCTTTTACATGGTATGGGATTGTCAATCTTGTAAGGCAGTAGTACTAATTTTGCCAATGATGCCCAAATTTACTAAGCGGTGGAACTGATTTCTACAAACAAAAATTATTAAAACAACGTATTCAGCTTCCTCCTGGTGTAGGGAGCTTCTTTCAAAACCTGTGACTTGGGCTAGATTCTTGGAGGAATTCTGTAAGGTTTTTATCCTCATGGATGACTCGGAAATGTATTTATATTTTATCAATTGCTGAAAGCAACTGTGAATTGGACTGGATTGCTTGTCGATTACCAGAACAAATGTATGCCGAATGTGCTACATACCTTGGAGGATGCTATCTGTGCGTTGAAAATGCCTATGGTAGTACCATGGTAGCTTCGCGTAAAATGGCACATAGTCAAATGCCCTCGCAAAAAAAAATGATAAGCCATAATACAGAAGAAAAAAATATTTTGACGAATTTTATGCCGTTGCTCACCAACAGAAAAAAAACAAGAAGCCGGCGGCTAAGTTTAGCCATAAAGCGTGGAAATAGGCTATTAAGGATGATTTGTGCTTCCCCTACAATAAACCTGGGCATCATATGAAATGGTGCCTCCAAAAGAAGAGCAGATCATCAAGCACATGATTATGGAGATACCCGCATGTATGCTTGAGATCAATTTGGTTGGTAATTGTGTTTGTCACAATTAGGCCTAGTGGACCCATGAGTCTGATAAAATAATGAGTACTACCAGAATCAAGCAAAACATTCACATCTTTCCCTAATACTTTGCCTCTACCTCGAAACAGTTGATTAGGACGGAAAGATAGTGTGCTAAAATCCCAACTTGACATATTGGAGGTACCTTATTCTTTCTATGTAACTTATAGAAGTTGGATAGTCAACAGTCAAGTAGTTGGATAGCCAATAGTCTAGTAGTTGGATAGCCAATAGTCATTTAGTTATTTAGTCATCTTGGACTATATATATGTGTGCATCCCATTTGTATGAGACACTTTTGTAAGCAATATTGACTATTCTCCTTGGCTGTCCACGAGTTTCTACAAGAGGGTTTCTAGCCATCTCTCTCTTTCTTTTGAGAATGCTTTGTGTGATTGAATAGTTAAGATTCAAGATCCTTAGGCTTCTATTTCCTACATGATATTAGAGCCTTTAGGTGATCAGATTGCTTGCAGGAGGGCGCCCAATAGGAAGCTATCTTCTTCCCCTTTTGGTTGCAGAAAATCATCAAGCTGTTGATTTTTGCAGGAGAAGAATCTGTTGGAATATCAATCCACACTCTAGAGAGAACTATCAAATAGGGCGGATAGCTCAGTGGTAGAACATCCCATCCGGTATGAGGGAGGTCCTGGGTTCGAATCCTAGTCTGTCCATCCATATTATGATTTATGGATTTCTAACATGGTATCAGAGCCAAATTAGACCTAACAGTTCATGGTGTTAAAGCCATGGTTAGGTGGCCCAAGTTGTGGGGCAGGTGACAGCTAGGACCCCAACCAAGTGTGGCTTGAGGGGGGGTGTTGGAATATCAATTCACACTCTAGAGAGAACTATCAAATAGGGCGGATAGCTCAGTGGTAGAGCATCCCATCCAGTATGAGGGAGGTCCTGGGTTCGAATTCTAGTCTGTCCATCCATATTATGATTTATGGATTTCTAACAGAATCTGTTCATCTTCTTATAGCTTTTTTTGCAGGAAATTGCAAGGCACCTTCACCTATTTGAGAGCTAGCAGTAGGGCGCCCATGCTCAAACCAATTGCATGAGATCTTGACTCAATTACATGCTGAAAATTTCAGATTTACTTCTTAAATGAAGATACATGTGTTTTGGACACATTTCTTGCTGAAATTTCCCTGTTGGTGAGAGTAGGGCGCTACCATAAGCTCTATATGCACATAGTGTGCACTCTTTTCAGCCACAAATTTCTGGTTTTGGTTTTGGCTTCATTCGAAGTCTACCTATTTGTGAGCATTCTATTTTTTGTGCAGAAATCAGCCACCTATTTCATTACTTGTTGAGCAAATTGCATGTGGAGTATTGCAATCTATTGTGCTCATAATTTCAGCTTTGGGGTTGCTGCCCTTTGAGTAGATTTTGTCTTGGAAAGTCTATTTCCTATCTACTACAAGCTAATTTTTCTGTTATGGCTAAAGAATCGGAGTCTATTGGTTCTTTATTTAATGAAGATAGGCTGGATGGCACAAACTATTCCTTGTGGTGCTACATGATAAAGAACCTTCTAATTGTTAAAGGTTTGTGGGAAGTAGTTAATGGTGACGAAGAGAGGCCGCCTACCTTGGCACCTATTACACCATCTAGAACAACTACTATATCATCTACGGAGGTGTCTTCCGATGAGCAAAAGAAGTGGGATCGACGAGATGCACAAACACATCCCGTCATTGCATTATCAGTGAAGACATCTATCCTTCCACATATTAGATCATGCAAGACTTCCAAAAGTGCTTGGGAGACTCTTGCAAAGATGTTTAGAATGCGGCAAAAGTGGTATATCTTCGAAATCAACTTTCTATCTTGAAGATGCAAGAAGGTGATTTGCTCACAAACCACTTGATGAAGATCAAGGATCTTCAAGAGGAGCTTCTTAGTATTGATGAGGTGATTGAGAACTCACAAATCGTATCTATTACTCTCAACTCTCTTCCTAATTCTTACCTTCCATTTGTGTCATCATTGAGCATTTCTCTTAGGGACAGCAAATCTCGTTCGACGAACTTGTTGGCTTACTTCTTCAAGAAGAGCAAACAAGGATCAACTTTGGTGAACAAGAAGATCAAGCTTTCTTTGCAAGAGACAAAGGCAAAGGCAAGTGAAAAGGGAAGCCTTCTTTCAACACTTCCAAAGATGATCAAAAATCTAAGGAAGCTCAAGATCAAGGCTCCAAGAAGAAGGGTAAGTGCCACTATTGCAAGAAGTTTGGGCATCACATCAAAGAATGTAGGAAGAGGCTTGCAAAGGAAAAAGAGAAAGGTAACGATACAAGTACCACAATCATTACTTTGGTACAACAATCTGGGAAGGAGGATAATCTTTTCAATAATGATTATGCTTTTGTCACTAATAATCTCATCTCTCCTAAAGACGAGATTTCTGCCACTTCAAATCTTGCTGGTTTTTCAGCAGAAAACAGCTCATCTTCAGCTTTACAAGTTGCTGTTTTTCCATCTATTGATTGGGTGATTGATAACAGTGCCGCACGTCATATGACTTATCACAAAGAGGTCTTCACAAAGCTTGTGAAAGTGCATGATGGAAGCAAAGTTCAAGGTGCTGATAACACCTCTTATCCTATCAAAGGTATTGGAGTGATCCCCATTATCTTACCCAATGGTGAGGAGAAGTACATTTGTAATGTACTTTATGTTCCAAAAATAAAAAAGAATCTCATTTCGGTGTCTACAATTATGAACCAAGGATTGGTTGTGGAATTCAAAGAAGACAAATGTCTTATCAAAGACCCAAAGAGATCTCTTATGATCATTGCTTCGGGAACATTACGTGGTGGATTGTTCCTTATGGATACCTATGAGCGAAGAGCCTCATCATCTTTTTGTCTTGTTGCATCAAGTTCACATTATTTGGAGTTTGCTGAATTATGGCATGCTAGGTTTGGACATCTCAACTTTGCTAGCTTGAAGATGTTGAAGAGATTCAATATGGTTGAAGACATTCCTAATTTTGAGCATCCCGAAGGACATGTATGCGAAGGATGCATACTTGGAAAATTTCAAAGGCAAGCTTTTCCAATTGATGGAACTATTCGAGTTGATGGCAAATTTGATTTGGTTCATAGTGATGTATGTGGTCCAATGAGGACCGAATCCATTGGAAGGTGTAAGTACGTTGTTACTTTTATTGATGACCTTTCAAGATTTACATGGATTTATCCTATGAAGGCAAAATCTGAAGTTTTTCAACGCTTTAAGGATTTTCTAACAATGATAGAAAATCAGTTTGGGCACTCTTTGAAAATCTTACGTACCAATCGAGGAGGGGAATATATAAAGAATACGTTCGGTACTTATCTTCAAAGCAAAGGTATCCATCATCAAATGACAACCCCTTACACACCTCAACAAAATGGTGTTGCCGAAAGAAAGAATCGCACTATTATGGAGATTGCTCGATGCATGCTCAAGGCAAAGGGCCTACCTCACAAGTTTTGGGCTGAAGCGGTTATAACGGCGGCTTACATTAGTAATCGGTGTCCTACTAAAGCCTCGAAGGTATTAACTCCTTATGAAGTTTGGTATGGTAAGAAGCCTACTGTTTCACACTTACGCATCTTTGGTTGCACCGCTTATGCGGTTGCAAGAGGTCGGCCTGTTGCCTTTAAAAGTCAAAAGCTATTTGTTGTGCAAGTTAATTATACTACCAGGAAAAGGGCCTATTTGCGATGATCCATGCTCTAAAATCATGGAGGCATGATAATACGTTCATGGTGAACACAGATCATCAACCCCTTTGCAATTGAAATGATCTGAGAGGTTGTAAGGCCCGATTGACAGGACTCATGCAGGAATTTGACTTTGAAGTATGATACATTACAGGACCACCAATCAGGTGGTTGACGCACTTAGTCGAATCAGTGAAGTGAAGCACAAACCTTTATCTTTCCGTGAGAGGTCTTGTGAAAAAAACCCACACTATGGAACAATTTGGCGAAGCAGACTCGTCAAGCAAGACTAATGTACAAGGTGATCAGTTTGGGGGAAAGGATAAAGGGGGTTGTTGATGATTTCTCTATTCGTGCTGGATTATTCAAAAGATGTGTGGGGCCGATGTGGATGCTATTAAGAAGAAAATACTCTACAAATGTCATGATACCTTGTGCAGGGCATCTAGACACTACATCATACATTGGATTTAGTATGAAGGGACTTCTGTTGGCCAAAACTTAACCCCTTTGTAGAATCGACCAATGTCAATTAATAAGACCGAGCGTCTCAAAGCTAGGGGTCTATTGCATCTATTGAATGACCTGATAAAAAATGGGACAATTTCAATGGACTTTGTGGTTGGGTTACTGAGGACAAATTAAAAAAATGATGCAATTTGGGTGATAGTCGACCATTTTACCAAATTTGGGTACATTTGTTTCGATAAAGACCAACGCAAAGGCTTTTCATTTACCTCAAACATTTGTAAAATACCTGTTTAGACTTTACGGATTACCAAGTGACCTTGCGAGTGATCGCAATCCAAAGTTCACCCGTCAACCGTATTTGCTAAACTAGAAACAACTTTGAGCTTTAGTTTTTCGGATCATCGCAAGTCGCGGACGGTCAAACTGAAAGAACTAATGAGACGATGGAACATATGCTACAAGCATATATCTTCCGACCACAATTTCATTGGGAGAAGTATCGGCCCTTGATTGAGTTTACCTACAGTAGTAATTTCGGCTACCGGTTATAGCCCATTATGGTTATGTGTGGATATTAGCCTAGATCACCTATTTCTGTAGAAACTCAAACGATCAAGTTTCAAAAGGTAGCGGATTTCTTGCATGATATGTAGGAAATGCTACAAATAGCACATAAGAATTCCCAAAAGTGCCCAAGATAGGGACATGCATTATGCTAATTTGAAAAGATCGCTTTAAGATTTCCAAGAAGGCGATTGGTATATTTGAGAATCTCGAAGGATTCAAAAGTAATGCATATTGGCGAGCATTACAAGTTATCTGCTCAATATAGACCTTTCAGAAAGAACTCAGGTACATCCGGTATTTCACGTAAGTTGACTGACGAAAAGTCTACGTGAAAGGGATCACCTTGGGTTTGGAGATCTATTGGACCCGTTAGAGGAGTCCTTCGATGTGACCTGATTTGAACCCAGTAAGATTTTGGATATTAGAACTAAATGATTTTATTGAGCACTTGTTTGATGGAAAAATCATATGAATGATGACGACTCTTGGAAACAGAGGGATAGCCATAGAAAGAACTTCTCTAACTTGAAGTTACGAGGACATAACTTCTCTAAGGGGGAAAGTATGTCATCCCCATAAGGGTCTGACCTAGGATCTACATCTCGTAAGTAGGTCAGTAGGCCTATCTCGACCATTATGCTTATGAGGGGTTGGGGCCCTCATGGTCTTAAATCATAATCAATGGTTTGGAGGCCTAAAATGTGGCCCAATTAGGCTGTTTATGTGTCCCAGTGAGGTGTCCTAGATTACTCCTAGTTGGGGTAGAGCCTTGGAGTATATAAGTATACCCATAGGCTTCTCTAGGAGGAGACTTTGATTCGTGAGTTGTAGCTACATGATGTTCGTTTGATACCTCTTGAGTCATCGCTTTAGTCCAATAGCTTGGGGGCTAGATCCGATTGATCTAGATTGCTTGGTTTGGCTTCAACATCCTAGTTGAGATTTTGGTGTCTTGTAGTGGTAGGAATAAAATGTGCCATCTTGGTTAGATGGTCTACCGTCACCCAAATGGAATCATGACACTTTATGGTCTGTGGCAACCCTACAATGAAATCCATGGGAATGCTTTCCCACCTGCCAGCTAGGATTTCTAATGGTTGCAACAATCTGCTTGCTTTCAGATGTTTTGTCTTATTAACTTGGCCTTTTTGGCAACTAATTACATACTATTGGATGTTCCTTTTCATTATAGGCTAAAAAAATGGTCTTCTTAGAAGCTCATAAGTCTTCTAAATCCTGGATGTCCTTAACTAGGACTATCATGACACTAATGGAGTATTTGGCACCTAGTTTCATCGATATCAGGGGCACATACTCTATGTCTGTAGAGTTGACTACAAAATAAGAGGTTTTTATTTTTATTTCAAGGCAAATGTTGAATATGGCATTTGCACCCATATTCAAGTTCAAAAATGTTTTGTTTGTGTTTTTTGGACCCTAACTCCCTGAAAACATATAAACAGTGTATTCAGTAGAATACTTCATTTTCTGGTAGCTATGCTTTTTCTGCATGTCTTCTTCAACGTATTCATTTTTGCTGCATCTTCGTTCATTTTTGTTACATTTTCACGGCATGTTTTTTTTATATTCATTTTTGAGCATCTTCTTAAACACATTCTTTATCAATTTTTTCAACTCGGGTAACATTTGAAGACGCTTTTTTGTTCATACAGGAGATTTATGGACATGTAACTATGGTTTTTTGGACTTGTTTTGTTGCTTTTGGTCTTGTTGATTAAATAACACGTTTGTACTTCTGAAATCCTATGAATTGAACTTGTTTTCAATCAAGCTTTTTGGTTCTTGCTGGTGGGTGCCCAGCCCTACTTGGAAACTCTAATCTGAGACTATGATTACCCCTAAGCAGATCCGCATTTGGTAGTGTGATGATAGATTATGAACTTGTTTGAGGGAGAACTTTAGAAAGCAGAGCCTTTTGGTAGGATGGTCTGCCAGGCAGTGTACTATTGATTGTTCTTAACATCCTAGTTGGAGTTATGTCTTTTTTCTCATATGTCCTCGTTTGTGTATTAGAGTCGAACTCCTGACCTCTAGCAGAGGAAAGGAAATTCTAACCAACTCTTCACCTTTTGGAGGATCAGAATTGTAGTTGATTGAGGGTGTTTTTCACATGGTTCAGTTTTTGCGTGATTGTGCATAAAGTTGTTCATTATTCTAACTAGATAAACTTTCCTTGTATATGAAATGATTGTTTGGTATGACATCAACTTATAGATGTCTTTTGTCACGCGTAAAATGTATTTGTTGTACCTCCAGTGCTCACTAGATGCAGATTATCTAAATACACTATCTGCACTTTTATGAACTATCATTCGTCCAAAAATCAAGTGATTGCAAATGGAAACAGAATGAAAATTTCCATCTATGAAAGCATTATGCTGGTATTGCTATGGATCATACTTACCTTGAGTCTTGCTTCGAACGGTTTCGAGCATTTTCAATACAAGATTTGAAATTTTGTTTTACTCCTAACCACAATGTGAGATTTGTTCAAGAACATGAGACTTGTTTAAGAACATAGCATTTGGCACTATTTTTGGGAATGTCGGGAGTGTTTGAGCAGCAACCTTAAGGTGTCTGGGGGAAAATTTCTGCGTAACACATTGTGTTTGCCATATTTTACTTGTACTTTGTTATTTAGTAGACTTGCTGGATGAGTATTCCAAAATGCCGTAATATATAGTCTCGATGCAGATATTGATTCTCATCTACTTGATGTGAATTTAGTGGAAACTATGATGTAGCTAGTGGTTTGAAGCATCTGTTTATAAACAAAAGCATTCATGGTTCACATGAGAGCTGGTACGTATCTTCTGATCCTGGTTAGATGTGCCCAAGAATGAATTTCCAAAAGACAGTTTCTTATTGAGTTACTTCTTGCAGCGTTGCTTGCTTGTTAATCATATTAAAATTTTGTAGTTGTGCTTAAATGCAGGAGCTAACAGGACTTCTATCAATCTTGAAAGCAGATTGCACCAAGGTGGCCAATCAATGACGTTTGCATCTGGAGATGCAACCAGTCTGATACCATGGACCTGGAGAGATACAAGCATGAATGGTAAATAAGTCCTCTTATACTTTTAACACAAGAAGTTTTCTTTCGGTCTTCAGAGTTTAGATGCTTCAGGTTGAAAGATTTTTGTTACGGTAGCATATACCTTCATCAAACTTATAGCATATACCTATGAGAAAATACGTCGTTTACCTCGCTGACAATGATGTCATTCCATATCCATCCATCTACATGAATAGGTTATTCATATGGACAACTGATAGATGACCACATTCAGCTGGCTATGTCGCTTGGCTATGGGGAAGCTACTTATAACCTGAGAAAAATCTCAGTTTATTGAGAAAAAAAACTCATCTGCTTTTTTACATATGTTTAGAAATTAAAATGTATGGTGGAACTGCCTTCCTGTAGGGTCTTATATGCGTATGTAGATCTGTTCCTCAGATCTGCTATCTGCCTAGTTCTGTTCCACTTGTTCAAGTGCTTTAGTTGCTGGTTTTCTGGCAAATCAGGCTACCCACAAGCTGCCTATAAAGAGTCTCGTCCACAAAAGGAGTGCCATCATCTCTGGATGGCTTACTGCTGGTATCAATGGGCGTGGAAACAGGTTTGCAATCCTGCATGTTGAACCTATTCAAGACTTCACATGCATAGTTAGCTTGGGAAATAAACACACAGTTTTCCTTTTTCCAAACCTCCAAGCCAAGACAATAGTGGATTAAATCCAAATCCTTCACCTCGAACTCATTTGATAAATGAGCCTTCACCTTTTCAATAAGCTGCCCATTGTTACCCGTGATGACTAAGTCATCCACATAGAGAACTATCAAAACAATGTTCCCATCTTCCTCCTTCATGAACAGGTTGCAATACGACTGACTCTTTATGAATTGCTCCTTGGCAAAATAGTCGTCAATACGAGGCCCTGGGTGCCTGCTTCAAACCATATAAGGCCTTCTTAAGTCTGCATACCATAGTTTCCTTGCCCTTAGCCTCAAAACGTTGTGGCTGTTCCATGTAGAATTCTTCAGCCAACTGTCCATTGAGAAAAGCACTCTTCACGTCCATTTGATGGACCTCCCAACCAAAAAATGCAGCCAATGCTAAAACCAACCTAATAGACGTCATCTTAGCTACCGGTGCAAACGTCTCATCATAGTCCAAGCCCTCCTTCTGTGCATAGCCTTTAGCAACCAGCCTTGCCTTATGCTTTTTGATGCTCCAATCCGATTTGTATTTGGTCCTGTAGACCCACTTACAACCAATAGGACGCTTCCCGTTTGGTAACTTCACCAAATCCCATGTATCATTCTTGAGAATGGAGTCGTACTCCTCTTGCATAGCATGTTGCCATACCTTCTCATCTGCTGCCTCAACGAATGTATGCGGATCTTGTGAATCCAAAATAGTAGGCATAAGTGCATAGTTTGTCTCCTGGTGTCCATGCTGTTGGGCTTGCCTTTGAGACCTCCTAGCCCCTGGATTGCTGCTCTCTCCCTCATCCAATATCAAACCATCCTGCACAGTTTGCCAATACCACTTGGGAAACTTCTTCCTTGCAGTTGGTGATGAAGACGGTGAATAGGACTCAACAGATTTGCCCCTTTCCTTCCGCTTCCTAGCCTCCTCGGATTCTTCCTCTTGATCACTCATATGATCATCCTGAGGCTCCCCAATATATGGATGTGGATCATCAAGTATTGGCACAAATTCACTTGTACCATCCTCCATCTCAAGTTCCTCTATAGGAGGCGTTTGATCTTCTTCAAAGATCACATCTCGATTTATGATGCTCTTCTTGCTAGTAAGATCGTAAAGTCAGTAAGCTTTGCTTTCTTCACTGTATCCCAAGAAAATACACTTTGCTGATTTTGCATCCAGCTTCTTCCTGTTATCCTTGGGAATATGGGCATAGGTCGTACAACCAAACACTCGCAAAGCGCCCACCTTGGGCTTGATGCCGCTAAATGCCTCTGCTGGAGTCTTGCCTTCCACAACTTTTGTTGGACTTCTATTCAACAGAAACACTGCTGTGTGCATTGCCTCGCCCCAAAAAGAGTTGGGCAACCCCTTTGCCTTGAGCATGCACCTTGCACACTCCACAATAGTTCGGTTCTTTCTCTCTGCTACACCGTTTTGCTAAGGGGTATGAGGAGCTGTGAGCTGCCTTTTGATCCCATTGGCCTTGCAGAATTCCACAAATTTTGTCTTAATGAACTCTCCACCACCGTCTGACCTGAGCATCTTTATCTTCTTTCCTGAATGTTCTTCTACCAAAGCTTCGAAATGCAGGAAGTACTTGAATGCTTCAGATTTTAACTTCAAGAAATAAATCCAAATCTTGTGTGAGAAGTCATCAATAAAGGTCATAAAGTAATATGCCTCCCCTGCAGATTTGGTTTGGGTTGGCCCCCACAAATTTGAATGTACCAAGTCAAGTATGCCTGCTGCCCTGGTGGTGCTCTCCTTGGGAAACTTATGTCTTTGTTGTTTTCCCATAGCGCAAGCCTCGCAAACTGAAGAGCTTGGCTTAACAACTGGAAGCCCCTCCACCATATGATGCTGGTTCAACACCTGCATGCTTTGGTAACCAAGATGTCCATACCTCTCATGCCACAATCTATCCACATCACTTCCTTTTGCTGTATAAGCATGCTGACTAGGGATAGAAGTGTACAACCTGTATAGATTATCTTCCTGCAATCCTTTGGCCACAATCTTCATATTATCACTCAAGTGCAACACAAGACAAGAAGTAGCATCAAATTCTACTTTCATATTTTGTTGAGTGATAGCTCCTACTAAAAGAAGCTTTTTAGCAAGTCCTGGTACATAATAGACATTCTTAATGACTTTGACTTCCCCTGATGGAAGCTTTACAGGTACTGTGCCCTTTCCCTTGACCTTGTGTGTTGAGTTGTCACCTAGGCACACCTCTTGTCCCCACAAAGGTATCAAACCAATCCCTATGAGGGGTCATGTGCTTTGAAGCACTTGAGTCAATGTACCAACCACCTGTTGTAGCTTGTGAGGCCAATGCAACAGAGAACAACTCAGCTTGCCTTATGTCACTCTGCTCCTCTCTTGCAACACTCTCAACAACATTTCCTCCTTGCTTCTTTGTGCCCTTCTTTTGCTCTGCAAGCTTCTTCTTGCACTCAAAAGCAAAGTGTCCATATTTACCATAGTAATTGCAATTCCCCTTCCTTCGAGGTGTGGAAGAAGTATTCGAGGAGGATTGTGCTTCTGACATCTGCAAGTTCTCCATTCCTTGCTCAAGTGTTTGTGGTGCTCCTTTGTTCTTGCCTTTACCTTTCTTCTTATCCTTGGCAGGATTTTGCTTCTTCTTAGAAGCAAAGGCATGCTCCTGGAAATCTTCCCTCTTGGAGAGATTAACTCTCCTCATCTCCTCCTGTAACAAGAGACCATAGACTTCTTCATAGGTAGGGATCTTCTCTCTCACAGATATCATCATCACAAAGTTCTGATAAGCATATGACAAGCTATTCAGAACTATTGGCACCAATTCTTTGTCAGCAATAGAATCTCCAAGTACAGAAAGCTGATATCTAATATCCTGAATCTTGGTAAGATGATCAGTAATTGTCTCCCCTGTCTCCATTCTGAGAGTATACAACTTGTTCTTCAAGTAGAGAAACCTAGTTGTACTTGTTGTCTCATACAATGCACAAAGAATGTGCCATGCATCCACAGGCCCTTTGGCTGACCTGATTAGAGGAATCATATTATCGCTCACTGACATGTTGATGATCTTGTGTGCCTTTTCCCCTCTCTTGATATAGTCCTTGAGTTCAAGTTCAGATGTTGGAACAGGCTCCTCACCTATCACAAGCTTCCAACATTCTTTGTCTTCAAGAATGTTCTTGATCTTGAAGTTCCATATGCTAAAGTTAGTGCCATCAAGCCGGCCGGCTTCACTCAGCATGCTCTCTGCAAGACTAGACATAGTTGGATAGAAATAAAACACAAAAGGCAAACTGGGGTTTTCACCCAACTAGGGTATGCAGCCACTTGCTCAATAACCCTCAGCTTCTGGATTTGAAACTATCCCCCTGTATGGCTGTCCTAGCCCTTGTCCAAGATCCACTCAAAACTTTCATTGAAGTCCCCACTGTAGAAAGCGCCCTCTTACAGTCCTGGCTGTCCAAAAAGACTCAAAATTTTTTGTCCCAAATTAGAAACTTTTTGGCTCCTTGTACTCCCCTTGCCAACAGTACTCCAACCATGCAAATAGCACAGAATTTCAGATGCCCCTACAAAAAGTGCTCCCTCCTCAAAGGTAAGCTACTCTCCAGGAATGGCAGGAATCTGATCAAAACAGGTCCAAGCTTTCACCACACCACAGGCAAGATAACCTGCTCTGATACCATGACAAATCCAAGGCCTACCTATGGAGTATCATAACAACATAGTAAGCACACTATGAAAGCTTGAGAAAACCAGCTATGGAGTAGAACACAAAAGCAAGAGAGAGAGGACTTCAAAGCTCACACAACTTGAATGATTATTCAAAGAGTAGTAGGGCGTGGAAACCCCTCCAAACTGTGGGCTACATTTAGCATGTAATGTATAGAGGTGGTGTCTTGCTAATTCTAGCTCTAGAACCCACATGGGTCCTCAACCTACTTGTTATTACTTGCCTAATTAGCACAAGTGGGGTGTACTACCCCCATGTCTTATGCACAACTTACAAGTTACAAGTATACAAGCCTTAAGGGGCAAAATAGGCATTTATTTCAACAGACATGCCTCAAGGAAGGCAATTGGTCGGTTCAAGAATATGCTGATCGGTATAGAGAGGCTTTGCTGAGGATTCCTGGGGATGTGCCTATGTATTTACAGGTGTTCTATTTCATCGAAGGACTCAGGGAGAATTTGCGGCCTTTTGTGCAAAAGGATAAAACACACACTGTTTAGAATGCCATTCAGATGGCTCTTTATTATGAAGATGGGAAGAAGTCCCATGAACCTGCTTCGGGAACCTCGAGTGGTCAAGGCCAAGGGGGCCAAATGCCTTGGGCTAAGCGCAAATTCAAGAAGTTTAAAGGCCAATGGCAAGGGCAAGGACAAGGGCAAGCTCCAGGAGAAGCTAATCCTGATGTTGCTCGTTTGATGAATGTTTATGTGGTGCGGAAGGTGGACACGGCTCCTCCAGTGACACTATCAAAAGCGGCGCAATATGGGTATCAGTTTCCTGACACTTCTTTGATAGTTATGCGTGGACAGCTTTGTGGTAGATTAGTTCTATTTAACACTGGGTTCTCGCATAATGTCATAAATTCAACTCTTGTTAAGTGTTAAGTTTCAGCATGGTGGTAAGCTTCATTCCATCCGTGGTGAGCGGGATGTGCCTCCAGGACCACTGGTCTCAGCTACGCAGTTGCGTAAGGTAAGCTGTGAAGGTATGTATGCTTGTTTTCTGCTGGATATGACTACTAGTACTAGTGAGAGTAGCATGTGGCAGGTGCAAGACAATACTTCAGCTAACCTAGATCGTTAAATTAGGAGTGAGTTTGTAGATGTGTTTACTGATGATTTGCCATCTGCATTACCGCCTAATAGAAATGTTGAACAAAAGATTGAGCTTATTCCCGGATCCTGTCCTGTAAATAGACCACCCCCACCCTATAGAATGAGTTTGAGAGAGGAAGAGGAGGTGAGGAAGATGCTAGAAGACTATCTTGCACATGGGCAGATTAGGCCTAGCTTCTCGCCTTTTGCCTCGTCGATCATTCTAGTAAAAACGAAGGACGGATCTTGGCGTATGTGTGTGGATTATCGAGGCCTTAATAAGATTACTATTAAGCATCGATATCCTATGCCACGTATTGATGATTTGGTTGATGCTCTTCATGGTGCCACTGTATTTAGTAAGATAGACCTGAAGAGTGGGTATCATCAGGTTAGAGTTCGTGAAGAGGATGTTCGTAAAACTGCCTTCCGAACTCGGTTTGGTCATTAGGAGTATCTTGTGACGCCCTTTGGTTTGACTAACGCCCCAGCTACATTCATGATGTTGATGAATGATGTACTCAGACCGTATATGGGTAAGTTTGTTGTAAACTTTATTGATGATATTTTGACTTACAGGTGAGGCCAAGCATGTGACCCACCTTAGGACTGTGTTGTCTACCTTGAGGGAAAACAAATTGTTTGCTAGTGCAAAAAAGAGCGAACTTTTAGAAAAGAAATTGAGTATCTAGGTCATATTGTAACTGTTGATGGAGTAAGACCGGATCCTAAAAAGGTTGCTGTGATCATTTGGGGGGCCTGTGCCAGCTGATTTGACAACATTGAAGTCTTTTCTAGAATTGGCGGTGTTTTATAGAAAATATGTTAAGAATAACTCCCGTGTCGCAGCACCTTTGACAAATTTAACTCAAAAGAACAAGTTTGGTGAGTGGATTGAACTGCAACAAGCAAGCTTTGATCAGTTAAAGCAAGCTATCGCTGAGTGCGTCACTCTAAAAATTGTTGACCCTCTAAAACCCTATATCCTTGATACGGATGCGAGTGACATTGCTGTGGGGGCAGTTCTGATGCAGGATGGAAGGCCTGTAGCCTTCAAGAGCAAGAAGCTCACCTCGGCACAGCGGAATTACCCAACTCATGAGAGAGAGTTGTTTGCCATAGTCCATGCATTAAAGGTGTGGAGGCATTATTTGTACGGTTCCGAGTTTTATGTGTACATTGATCATGATACCTTGAGGTATTTCTGCAAACAGCCCGATCTCAGAGGCCGACAGGCGAGATGGTTTGAACTTATGCAAGAATTTCAGATGGAAATTCGGTATAAGAAAGGGGCAGAAAATAGTGGCTGATGCATTGTCTCGAATAGTGTCAAATGTCATTTGTGGTCATTGAAAATGACCTATTGGTTGAGATAAAGAAGGCTCAACTAGAGGATCCTCAATGTAAGGTGAGTCATGGCCATGTAGAGTCTCAGGAGGAGAGCTCTATTCCCTTTGCTCGCACTTATCTTAAGTATACCATAGAAGATGGTTTTGTTAAGAGGAATGGCAAATTTCTCATTCCAGCTTGTGAGGATCTGCGTAGGAAAATCTTGCATTCCTGTCATGATAGCCCTAGTGCAGGTCATCCTGGTGTGGATAAGACTTGTGAGTTGATCCGACGTAGTTTTTGGTGGCCTAAGATTAATATAGATGTCCATTATGTGTCAAGTTAACAAAGTCGAAAGGATTAAAGTTCCTGGATCATTACACCCTTTGCCTATTCCAGAAGGAAGATGGGAGAGTGTATCGATGGACTTTATTACACACTTGTCTCGTACGCAGCTTCAACATGATACCATAATGGTTGTGGTTGACAGACTCACAAAAATGGCTCATTTCATTCCAACCCATATTGAGATTGATGCACCTGGGGTAGTTGATCTACTTATACAGCATGTATTCAGACTTCATGGGTTACCATCATCCATAGTGTCTGATAGAGATCCACGTTTTACGGGTCATTTTTGGACTGCCGTAATGGATAAGCTTGAGGTGCAGTTGAGAATGAGTAGTACTGATCACCCTGAAACGGATGGTCAAACTGAGAGAGTTAACCAAACCATGGAGGACATGCTTAGGGCGTATGTAAGTGTTAAGCAAACGCAATGGGAGAGATATTTCCCATTCTTGGAGTTTGCTTATAATGATAAAAAAAATGCTTCATCTCTTAAATATGGGACCAATGAAAATTGTGCCCAAATATGTGTAAGAGGATACAATCTCCAATGGCTGACCATTCAATAAAAGTTTGTCGCTGCATATAGGCCCTCTAGGTGTTAAAGGATCTTGATCCAAGTCCTTCTGGTGTGTACTGTCAGACCCCATACATGAGTGTAGTCTATCCAAATGTTTATGCAATCCCTCCGTTGTACATGAAATCAATGCCCTATCATTAGTCTTTCCACCCAGTTCAGAATCGACCTTTTCAGAATTGTAAGATTCGACATGAATCGTGGTTCTGAACCGGGCCCCTCCCAAAAGAATCGGAAGGAATCAACAAATTTTTTTTCTTGCATTTTTTTTATGTAATGCTAGAAAACATGTCAAGTTATATCTATAATGTAAAAATATTTCTAAAATCTTATAAATACTAGATTGCTATTGAATACATGCATTTGAAACTTCGTTGTTGCTTGTAAAAAGCTGAAGCGTGAAAGCTGAAATTAGTATTCACTGTTCATAGAAAATTAAAATTAGGATCATGATACCACCATCAATGATCTCAAATCAGTAGCATGTACATACTATAGTATAGGTAGTAATAACTAATTTGTAAGTAGTGTCAGTGAGCAGTGCAGTTACTAGTAAGCTAAGTACATTGGATAAACGGTTGAACTTTGAATCGAAATTTAAAAGTTACAACTTAATTGAAAAGCAAAATCAAATAGCATTCAAGCGAACAATGAAGTTATGAACTATATAGTGAAAACTGAATAGCTGGTATCAAACTATACACATGTCACAAATAATACATATGATAGCAAAATGAGCTTAACAGTTAATGACAAATGTTGAATCCGAAGTCGTGAGTCATGAGTCAACTGTAGTCTACTGTGTGCCATAATGATGCACTAGTAGAATCTAGGTAAACCGTGAAATATCGAGTCTTGACCTAGATTCTAGACTATGAACTATAATATAAATCTAGAGACTAAGTCCTCCTCCTGGTCCTCCTCGTGGGTGTGGCATCGTAGCTTCCTGCACATCCTCCTCCTCCTCATTCATCCCTAGCCTCTGAGGCCTCATCAGAAGAAGACCCCTTGCTTTGATAGTCGCTCTCCTCAATCTCCTCGGTAGAGCTATTGAAGCTGCCCTTTGAATGCTGCTGCCGAGTAGCAGCAGCCTGAGTCCGTTGTCATGCACCTCGAGTCACAAGTCCTGCACACAGAGATTTGCAGCTAATAGAAAGTACCCATTGCCCAAAATTGAACTTTGAAGACTCGAGACCCAGGAGATGACCTAGATAGTAGATATTAGAATCTAGATAGTATAAACTACAATCTTGAAACTTTTGATTGAAATACAAGACTCAAGGAATCAAATTTCAATTATCAAGCAAGGCTCAAGCCTCAAGCCTACTTGATCGTGCAACGGACTCACGATATTCAAGAGGGCATGCATATCCTCCTCCTCTGACCTAGGTGGTAAATCAGGAACCTTGGTGATGTCGATCTTGTCAGGATTTACCTAAAGTTTAAACAGTTCACATATCCACGACTAGTCATTTACTCATGTCACGACTCACATGTGACAAATTCACAAATAACAAATGGTTCATGAATCTCAAAGTTCAAACTAGTCAACTTTCAACTTTTAAGACTTCAAGTAGCAAGATTCAAGTGATAAGACTCAACACTAAGCACTCAAGACTCAAGTTCAAGTACTTCAAGTTCAAGCCTCAAATACAAAATATAAATGATTAGTAATTACTTGCATGGGTTCTTTTTTTCCTCCCTCACATTATCTAGAAGGCGTAGGTTTGAATGCACAAACACTAGCCTTTCTAATTGCTCTATGGAGAGCTTGTTTCTCTTCTTAGTGTGTATGAGGGAGCAGATTCTCCAGTTCCTCTCACAAGTTGTTGCGGTGCAGTCTTATGAGAGGACTCTCAATGCAATGTGATGTGTAGCCTAGGGTTGCCTAGGGTTGCACCCTCCATACTTGTTCGACCAAGAATCTGGCCTCAAGTGGCTGACTCTTTATCCTGTGTCACGGCCCTTTGATATGTGAGGCGGTCTGTCTGAAAAATCGTGAGCTCATCGTTGCAGGCCTGCTGCTCTGCAACGTTTGGTATGATCTTCTGGAGGTATTCAAACCACCCATCCTCAAGCTCATGGTCATGGAACTGCTCTGGACCGGATTTCTTCCATAAAGGATGCAGCACATGGGCAACTGCATGTAAAGGCATATGAAACCAGATCCATCTGCTCTCCCACTTGGCCTTTACCTCTTGAACCCTGCAAATTAAGAAATGAATGTCATCGATTCAGATTGAGAAGGTTCCAACTTCAAACTTGAGACTAGTCTCTAGATTTGTAAAACGGAAATGAAAGAAATTAGAATTTAGAAGGGCCAAGGGGTTACAATATATACCTGGCAATACTCGGTGCATTGATCAAGCTGCTCACCCAACCTATCCATAAACTCGTAGAGAAGGCCCATGGTGGACCCCTCTCTATCTGTGAGTCGTAGAACGATGTGGAGTGGCTGCACCCAACAACACTCGATCTTGCCTCGTCCCAAAAGTCCAATGACAAAACAATGGTCTCAAATCTCCTAGATCGAGACTCAGTCAATCCACTCCACTGTACCCATAGGTTAGAAACAACCATCTGTCTGAGGGTGTGCTGTACCTTTAGGAGCTGCTCCAAGACTATAAATATGAATGCAAACCTAAACACATTGCACGATTTAAATTTTACAAATTTTGAACAATCAACAATCTACTGCTATTTCCAACGCCATATTCCCTCATCATTTTTGCCATTTTGCTGTCCCAAAAACCCAACCGTTTTGCCTCTTTTCCAGCGCCCTCTTACTTCTTCACTTTTGCCCATTTGCTGTCCAAATTTCTAGCCCATTTCCAGCCTTTTCAGCCCCTTATTAGGCTGTCCTAGTCCATCTTTCTTGGCTGTTTTTGTGCCATTTTGGTGATTTTTGGCAGATAGACTAAGTTGGGGTGACAACGAACGTCCTCTTTGTCTTTTCCTTAGCACCTATGGCTACTTCTTCAGCGGACGATCCACCACAGAGTTCTTTAGATGATCGTTTTACGCACATTGATGCTCGCATGGATCGTCTTGAGATTCGTATCGATCGTGTCCTTTCTAACCTCGAGACCATTTTGCCTTGAGGGGATACCACACTGCCAGAGATCCTTCATCGTCTTGGCAAAGCCCCTTTATTCCCCATACTGAGTTCGACTACTACCTCTCTCTCTTCATCTTCAGGAGGTGCTTTTGGTAGTACGTTTGGTCAGTCTTCATATGGTGGTAGTCTATTTGGCTCTCCTTATGGGTCTCCCGCACCACCACCTGGATTTCCTTCAGTGCCCGCCACTGGGTTTTCCCTCCCCTACTTTTCCTAGAATTCATGAGCCACATTTTGCTCATGATTTTTGTGATCGCATCCAGCTTACCACTTACTCTGGCTCGTCCGATGGAATATTTTGGAGAATTGGTTCTCTAAATTAGAGACCTATTTTCTTATGTATCCCAAGACTGAAACCCTGAAGGTCCAGTTGGCTTCATTACATCTAGATGGTCGAGCTCAAACTTGGTGGCGTGTTTACCGTTCTGAGCCTGCTCGCGAGGAGTTGCATATATGGCCTACCTTTCGTCATGACCTTCGTATGGCTATGACTGACCCCCAGTGGCTAGTTCGCCAACGTGATCTGTTTCGCAGCCTTACCTACACTGCTGAGTTGACTGCTTACATTGACCAGTTTACTGAGCTTTCTTACCTTTTTGGTGATCTCCACCCTACTGAGCTTATTTCACGCTTTATAGCTGTTGTTCTTCGAGGCTCTTTACGATATGATGTGTCATCCTTCCGGCCTCCTACTCTCTCTGATGCTATTTCCTTGGCCAATACCTTGCAACATAAGTACCCTGAGTTATCCACTTCTCGTTTTTTTTGCCCTCGCTCAGGGACGCCTACTATTTCGGCTGCTTCTCCCGCCTTGGCTTCTACTACTGCCACTCCTGCTCGCCCTCTTGCACCACGCTCCTCCTTTGTTCGTCGCTATTCCGTCGCAAAGTTCATTGAGATCTAGCAGAAGCGTCTCTGTTATTGATGTAAGAGCCCAGACCACATGGCCCGTGACTGTCGTCAACCTCCTGGTCCTACTACAGCCGTTTTTTACCTTGAGGGCATTACCCCTAATTCTGACATTTACATCCAAATTCTTGATACTCCTAACCCGCCTCTTGTTGATGTGCTGATTGACCCACTTCCTGATGATCCTGCTCTTGTCGCTTGCCATGCGCAGCTTGCTTATGCTACTTGGGTTGGGCGTCTTGCGCTCTATGCGGTTACGTGTTCGCATCTTGGGGCGAGAGTATATTGCTTTGGTCGATACAGGCAGTACACATTCATTTATTAGCAGTTACATTTTCACCAAGATTCGTGCTACACCTTGGATTATCGCATTGTTGACTATATCGCGATTGAATCAGGCCAGGGGCCTGGGCTGTCACAAAAAAATTTCTGGTCCCAATTCTTTCCCATTCGAATCGGGACCATCCGATTCTTTGACGAATTGCAATTCGTCAGCCAACGAATCGCGATTCGTGGAAACACTACCCATCATCTGCATATAGTAAAGTAGAGATAAGAATGTCACCAAATCTACATCCGCGACGCTACCATCTTGATTAAGGATACGCTCAAGCTCATCGCTATATAATCCTAAAGAGTGTGGGGGAGAGGGAGCAACCCTGCTTCGCTTCGATAGTACTCTAACCAACTGGGGGAAATGCTCATCTGTTCTGAATCAGTTCCAGATCTGCTCATAGAGTGCCATAATTGCCAGTACTGTATTTGTAGAGAACTCAAGCTCACAAGGAGGTGTATGGGGACTGAGTCAAATGCCTTTCGGAAATCAGCAAAGCAATAATACACCCTCTCATGCTTGGGCCTAGCCTCCTCAATGTTAGCCTTGAGTGTGAGTGACTACATGCTCAATAGTAGAATGTTGAGCCTTGAAACCTGCCTGGCCCAGTGCGTGCAGTCGTCAAGTCTCTGCTGAGAATGGTGCCATAGAGTTTCACCACAATATGGCATATGATGATAGTATGATCATTCTCAGGGTAGGGCTACCGTTCTTGTGAATAAGATGAATGATGCTGATACACCAAGTCATGGGAAACGAGATATAACAGCTCTGTTAAGTATAATGGCCAAAGTAGGCGCACGGATGTCAACAACATGAATTAGAAGTTCGGCCTGAAAGCCATTGAGATCCTGTGCTTGGTGGGTTCTTAATTTCTTGATGGCTGTGGTAACCATGTCGATAGTAAAGGAGGAGAAACTGGAGGGACGTGGGGAGATGATAATGGGGGTATTAGTAGGGATAGTGTAGAGAGTAGTGGCATACTTGGCCCAACAATATAGCGGGGGTGGGGCCCGAGGGAGGAATGGTAATTCATTAAACTAGACGGTTAAAACTTACGATGAAGTAATCGAAGTAGAATATCTACTTATAACACCAAGGTTGATGGATCCCCAAGCAAGTAAGTCGTAAGTTTATGACTATGCCTAACTAATAAATATGAGTTGTATTATGTCCAATCAAGAAAATATCTCACACAGTGTCAACATCTAGATCATTTTTAATTATTATCTGTCTATTTTCAAATTTTCGTAAGTGATAAAGTTTTTGCTTATGTCTGGCAGAGTATGTTGAGAAGATAACATCCATGGAATGACGAGATTCTACCTGCATTCACACAATGAAGAAAAGCCCTCGTGTTCTATTCTAGGAAACATTCTCTAAATCTACTTTAGCATGTACTCAACTTAACTTGTACTTAAACTAGACTTAACTCGTAGTAGAATAGTATGGAGTTCTAAAAATGGACCAAACAATGAACTATGACATGAGGAGGTAATTAATAGTCAATTTTTTTAACAAGTAGAACCATTGTAACATTTTCTCTATGTTATTGAACTATAAAATGATCTGCCTTGTAAAATTGTCTTTCACATGTAAGTAGCTGGTCGGCTCATCTATTGGGTGATATAATGGATTAATTTTCCTGGTCATCGAATGTATTGTGCAACTACAGTTTTATGCTTAATACTTTTCTCTATTCTTGTTGTTTGTTAGCAATGGATGTCAATCTTGTGATGTAGACATAATGTATGTTGATGCTTGTTCACGTGGTTCGATTGGACGCAAGTCTCCAGGAAGCAGGTTCTAGTAATTTATAAATTGATAGGAAGCTAAGTACTGGCATTGTTCAGGCTTCAAACCCTTGCCCTATAGACATGTAGGAGTGGCTGTATCCACTAGCCTTAGCACAAACTTTTGATACGTAGATCTTGAGAAGCTCTAAACTGCAACTGGCCAGCTGTATTACCTGTTGGGTGGTGATGGGGTGGGACCTGGATAATGAGACTCTCACTATCTAAAAGCATTAAGTGATGCAAATGTATGAGGCTTCCAATAAGGGTCTATAGGAGGTTAATACAAACTTCTGAGATGCTGATCTTCAAAGCTTTAAACAGCTACCCACCAACTGCAGTGCAACTTCGCTGATGGTGATCCCAAAACTCTTAATCTTTAAAGAGGAATAGTAAGTGATGCAAATTTGTCTAGGGGCTCTAAATCAGCTCAAAGTGAAGAGGAGAGCCTTAGGTCCCACTGCCAATAGTTATGTATCTCCCTAATTTGACTAGCATGCTTGTGTAATTTTCTTAGTTTTGATGAGTTGTTGAGATCAACCAACACTAGATACTTACAGGTAGTAAGAACATTGCTTTGATTACAATGCACGTTATGTTAATTAAACATTCATCCATTTTCAATTCACTTTTTCTTACAAGCAGGCCAATTTCTTTTGCTTGCTTTTGCCGTATTGTACTTGGTTCAAACAAATCATGGGCCTGGCAGAGGATATATGGGTGCTTATTGTTTGGTTTTGCAATCTAATTTCTCTTGGTAAAACTAACCTTGTACAAATTCAGGATGCAATCACCCATCTTCTCCGAGAGGTAGGGTTATTATAGTAAAGTATGGTGAGTTGACGAGGCGAATTGGGATCGACGGATCATCTGATGCCATCAAGGATGCCATCAAATCTGCATTTGGTTTACGCACCAAGCGAGCATTCTGGTTAGAAGATGAAGAAGGAATTGTGAGGAGCTTGGACCGTGATATGCCCATAGGGGTTTACATACTAAATCTCGATGAAGGCAAGTACAAAAGTCTGTGTTGCATTCTTTCACTAAAGTTTGAGTACCTTATCTGTGTGTTGGTCTTTGTATGATCAAATAAGCTCTTTTTTCTTGAAAACATAGTAAAACTATCTTTTATTCTGTATTGTGTTTAGGCATATTATTGAAAATCTGCCTTTACGATGAGTCTAATCAGCTTACTGGTGCCACCGAGGAAAAGAACTTCTACACTGAAGATGACTTCCGCTCTTTTTTGGCTCAACGTGGATGGTCTGGTCTGAGGGAGGTTGGGTGCTTCAGATCTATTGAATGTTTGGATGAGCTTCAGCCATTATGTGTCTATCAAAGAGCTTGACTTTTGACACCTAGATAATCCAACTTAATGGGCCTTGACTGCAAGAATAGGATCACAGAATCTGCCATTGGATGACTTTACACATTTGTTGCTATCAGAGCAACGTCTCTTCATTGCTGTGCTACTTGCTGAAAGATAAGCTGGGCAAATTTGATTACAGAGCAAAGATCATTTGCACCTCCTATCTGCCAAAGTGCTTTTACTAATCCTCATCGTTAATCAAGCAATGTAATGGACCTGCTTGCTAGGTGGCAATACATTTGTTTTTGTGTTTAGTCAAATCTGTCAGTGAAATTTCAAATGTGAGTTTGAAGGAGCATCTACACCTAGTTAGATGGCCTTGCTGTAATTGCAGTGCATGCCCTATGGCGCAGTAGTCTGGTCAAAGGAAATTATCAATCATCAAAATTCAGTGCTGACAATGGTGAGTGCTGCTGCATGATGCAACCAGCTTTCCTAGACTTTTCTATTGAGTTAATTCTTATTATTAAGCTGTGGTTAAGAGGAGAAATGGCTCGAGACAAGCTTTTTCTTAGCCTATTGACGGGGGCTATCATTGGGCAGAAATCTCAGTGCTCTATACTCAGCTCCTGCATGTTTGCTCACACAACTTTCTAAATGAGTACTCCGCACTGAAATAAGTGTGAGAAGAGATTATTATTATATGCAAATCTTCATTGTAATGTAAGAAGGAAAGCAACCAAGTGTTTTGTATTCACGCTACACAAAAACAAAGTCAGTCCAGAAACTTATCGGTATTAGTGTTAGCAGGAAGGTGTAACATGGTGACATGCTTATTATATTAGCACAAAGACTAGGCATCAAGCAACAAAGCGTAAATTTATTGCTCGGTACTTTTTTGTATCCAATCTGGTTAAAGGAACACTCTACCAAATGATTCCCACGTAATTTTGAGGCTCATTCCACTGACATGAAGTTTCATATCTACGGTTAAGTGCACCCTGAATCCTGTCATTAGAGACTTGAGGGGGTTAGGTTCTACAGCTCATCGTGCTTTAACTTTTGAGAAGAAAAAATGCGTTGGCTTGTGAGCTTTGTTTTTTGAGTTATCAAGTTTCTGTCATTGTTTATTGCATGCATCACATAGAAGAGCTTCTAAAGTACTTAGTGGCTTAGCTGTTGATAAGATTTGAAGAACATATTGAACTAACCTTATGCTTCTCTTGTTTAGTTTTCTTTAAGGATCCAGGTAGTTTGGGCATTTTTACAAAGAACTTGGTCAGGCTACATAGTGTTGACAAAACCATTTAGTGTAGCAAATGCACTTCACAAGATAAGTGATTGGATCTTTTCTGTTTGTTAATTGCTTCAGCAATGATTTTCTCTGAGACTTGTGTAAAGATATGTGGAGTTTTTAGTTTTGTATCATTTGGCTGTAAAAACTATTGGTCATTGCAAAGATAAAGACTTTTTCAATGTAAACATGGTGGGAATTGGAAAGCCTTGATTGAAACATGCCATAAATATGTTTTGATGGTATTATTCAAACAATTTATGTTCTCTTAGATGTGCCTATCCATATTTATTACTTGAAAATAAAACCTTATAGCCTTCCTGCCCTGGTCCATGTTTCTGCCTCCCCTAAATGTCACATGGTCTTTTGGGCTGTAGTTGGTCAGTTACCAGCATAGTAGCATATGTATACAGTCATTTGCTTGGTTCTTGGAGAGACTTTGGAGGATTGTTGTTGATCAGCATAATTGTTCTATCAATGTACTTCTTGGCAAGTTTACAAGTATTTTGATTGGTTCTTGGTCAAAATTCGAGAAGCTTATTGGTTTCAATAAAATTCGAGGGATGTAGACTTCAAAAAATAGACATTTATTTTCTTTCACAGGAAATATTGTGTCCAACAATATCGTTAAAGCATTTATAAATCATTAGTTGGGTAAGTAGGATTCATCTCTATAAAATGATTTAATCTACCAACATGCCTAAGGTTCACTAATTTTCCATCCACAATATCTCAAACTTACAATAGAAGGAATCATTTTCAATGCCTATGTTGTTGAAGGTTTTTTAGTTGAAGTTCTAATCATTAGTGCTTTGTCCATTCAATTTATTGGATGCAATGTCTCAATAGCCACACCTACTTTGTTACTTATAGTCAAATGCAACACAAGGACCCATAACTTGTTGAATATTATGAGTAGTAAGTTAATTTGAAATTCATATCAGTAGCGCAATATGTTAAAGATTCTTGGGTGTCCTAAAAAGAGAGGCAAGAATTGGATGGTGTTGGCTTTAGAGGAAGTTGATAAGTTTCCATTTAGTAGAACCGGTAGGTGTAATACATTGCCACTATGTAGTTATTGTGCTCAAATGTCTAGTGTGCTTAATGAAGTTCATGGATATCCTTAATCTATGCTATTCTCCCATGGGTCAAGGGCCAAAAAGCACACAAAAAAAAGGTCGTGCATAGATGACGAGGTTCTACATATGTTCACATGCCAATAATCACAGGAGCAAGTTGTGCGAGAGATCACTTCCTGCGAGAGTTGAACCCCTCGCAGACAGTTATATTTTCAGGCAAAGAGTTTATTTTGTTGCTTTATTTTTTCAAGCAGAGAGTTTATTTGACCATCATGTGATCTTCATAATTGCATTCAATCTATTACATCCAAATTGTTTCGCTATTGTGTGGGTTTCACCAAGCATCATGAGTGGATCTTGTCTACTGGCTTCTACATATAGTGGAGATACCTTCCTTTACAAAATCCAATTTTGGGTTTTCTTTAACTTGGTGACAATCTAAAAACACAATTATATAGCATTTGCTAACTCTTATGATTGATCATACATGGCCTTTGTCTTTGGTTTTCACATGATCCTTCAATCCTTGATTATGAGCTGAATTCAATGAATTTTCACTGTATAAACATTAGACACATCATACTCCAAAAACATGCCACATTGAGCAATGTCGAGGAGCCAAGCATAAATGAGTCAAATGTTCCTTTATTGTAGTTCAAAACAAAATAAAAGATTTTGAATCATAACTTTTTTTTTTTCGAAAGGCTTAACTATAGATTAAAATTTTTACACTCCATAAAGATATCACTTTAGGACATTGCCAAAAGACAGTCGGAACGACTAGAGGTGGTGTATTACGTCCTCATTCAAAATTTTGCATTTAGAGCAGAAGTGGGTGGCATTACCTTTGTATTTGGAATGAACAAGTAGAGATTATTGTAGGATTCTAAGGGAGAGTATTTTGAATTTGGTAGGCTTAATCTTGCTTGTATGAAGGAAGCTGACTTTCCAACTAGATTCAAGGTCTTTGGTATTCCACTTAGATTTGAACTAGGAAAAATTGAAGTTAGGTTCGTTGGTGGCAGTAAACATAGATGAGTAGGAAATTTTCTCAGATTTCTCACAAGCTTTGAACGGCCATGTGGCGTCACAAGCATCAAAAGAGGACATTGTGAGCTTATGACGATCATAGTGGAAAAAGGCATAAGCCAAGAAGTTAGTTTCTAGGGTAGTAAGATCAAGCTTTTTTTTTTTGAGACGATCAAGACTAAGCGAATAAATAGAGTCCATGACGTGTTTCCAAGAAGTGTATCCTTTGCGGGAGAGGCTTATGCAAAGTCTTCTCTCAATACGCTTGAAGAGATTTGAAGTTGATGGTCATAATCTTCGGAGACCAAAGTGTCTAAAGTGGAGAAATGGAACTACCTCCAATCTAGTTAATGAGCTCCCACATGAAAATGATGACTCTATAGATAGTGTCAAAAGTGGGGGAAATTTTTTTGACAAGAGGTACAAATGAACTCGAGAAGAGAGAAATGATTGGATCGACGACCAAGGGTAGTAGAAACGAGAGAAAAGAATCAAAGTCGTAATAAGTGCCCAAGGTTGAGAAGTAATAAAAGATACATCTAAAAAGAAGACTGGGAGATGAAATGGAAAGATCAAGAAGACCAAACCTATTGGACTCAGAGGGAGCATAGCAGATGTCTTAATTCAAAAGGCAAGGACCATAATGCCAAAGAAATCTCCTAAAAACTTTAGAATCGACAAAAAACAGGGTAATATAAAATGAGTAAAATAGGAGTAAATAATGTGCTTAAGAATAATAAGGTGAGCTGAAAAAGAAGGCTCCATAAACTTGCACCTACGAATTTTGGTTAGAACGCGGGAAAAAATCCAATTAAAATGATCATGATTGGACAAGGAGGGGCCTAATGGCCAATTTATTGAAAGACAATACCATGAGAAAGCACATTGAACAAAAGATTAGAACAGGAGGAGCATCATGGGAGAGGATGAGGACATTAGAATAAGTTAAGTCCAGAGAATCTTAAAAAAATGGGAGATGTTCTTAGTAAAAAGGGAAGCCGCGGAATTGAGAAGATAAGAAATATAGAAAAGGTCATCAAAAAATAGTTGAGGACCAATCAAGATGTTGTGAAAGATAAAAAGACGAAATTCAGGAGATGAATGAAGTCTAAATAAGTGAAAATTGAGAGATTCAGTGGCTATGACAAAGATAAGGAGAGAGAGGACAACCTTGTGTAATACCACAAGAGATGGGAAAATAAACATGGAGATGTCCCTTGAAAACAATGGAAGAAGTAGCTGTAACAAAGAGGGCATGGATGAGATTGATGAGACATAGGGAGGGCAGCAAGTGAAGTTGTAGTTCAATCTAATGCAATCAAACTCTTTATCAAGATCGAACTTGTAAACAATTGTTGGGTGATTGAACCAAAGACAAGCGTCAATTGCCAACCAAATATTCAGAATGTTACACAAAATGTACCTGCCTTTATAGAATCCAGATTGATTAGGAGAGAGAGAGAGAGAGAGAGAGAGAGAGAGAGAGAGAGAGAGAGAGAGAGAGAGAGAGAGAGAGAGAGAGAGAGAGAGAGAGAGAGAGAGAGAGAGAGAGAGAGAGAGAGAGAGAGAGAGAGAGAGAGAGAGAGAGAGAGAGAGAGAGAGAGAGAGAGAGAGAGAGAGAGAGAGAGAGAGAGAGAGATGTGGGGCTTGGGCCCAGGTTGCTGCACAACACTTTTTTTGCTAGAGGAGGAGCAAGTCTGGCAATAATCTCATAGGAGGTATTAAGCATGGTAAGTGGATGGTAATCTAAAAAAGTGAAGGGAGTGTCATTTTTTTATGAGAACATGGGACAAAGAATAAGAGATTGATACAAAAGATGTAGCAAAGTAGATAGAGTTGAGTAGGGCTAAATTGGTGCAGTTGATGCTTTGATGGGATACAAGAATGTGATGGTTTGTGATTCTCCATTTGATAGCATGTCATTAGTTTATGTGTGGAATATCTATCTAATTACTCTCGAATTCCAATGAGCTAAGAATAAATTTGGTGTAACTCCATTATGTCCAAGAGTTTTATCTTCTATATAAAGTCTTGAGAGTCA
The DNA here is from genome assembly GCA_029204225.1 of Diphasiastrum complanatum. Lineage (NCBI taxonomy): Eukaryota > Viridiplantae > Streptophyta > Lycopodiopsida > Lycopodiales > Lycopodiaceae > Diphasiastrum > Diphasiastrum complanatum. The sequence goes on from CM055099.1 coordinate 27,658,325, forward strand.
AGAGTAGCTTATCTAGAGAAAATCGATAGGATATGGATAGGGAATCCTTAGCTGGTAGTGGGGATGAAAAGAAACAATAGCGGTTGGAGGGGGGAAAAGAGGGTGAAATGGAAGGATTAAACACTTGAGTATAGTGTTCATGAATAATTACTAATCAGTTTAGGACAAGAGATAAGAGTGAAATTAATCTATAGAGAGCATGAATCCTCTATATGCTACTAGGCTTTTAGTTTTTTTTTTTAAAGGCGAATGAGGATCTGCTTCCTTAAGCCAATTGAGATGAGTTTTCGTTCTAAGAATGATAACCTTCAAGTGGTCAAGGATTGTCAATTGACTAAAAATGTAGAAAAATTCATCAACAAAGAGAGAGGGATCAGAAGCTTGAGCTCGAGCCAGCGAAATATTTGACAATCTTTGTTTCATGGAAGATTCAACAAAAGTGGAGGTAGACTTAAGCTTCTTTCCTTTAGTTTGGAGGAACGAATAGGAGTGACCAATGATAGCATCAAGATTAGACAAATTGGAAATCAAATATGATAGAAAGAGAGATTTATTCTAGATTAAAGAGTTGTTCGTGATGTAGGCCAAATGGCGTTTCAATAGAATTGCATCCACAAGTTTGATCCTCAAGTGATCATGGTGTTGGATTATTCTACTATCGGAGTGATTCATCCAAATAATCGATCTTTAATCTACATCCATTTAATGGCACTAGTTAAGCCTTCTCAACATGTTGTATCTACTTTATAAGTTGTTAAATATTTAAAAGACTTTGAGTATAAAGTTTATCTTTGTTTTCTAAAAGATAAAATCTATCCCTTAAGTACATATGTGATGCTAAGGATTTTCGTGGTCGTAAGGCTAAATGGTCGAAACTCATTCAAGAGTTCGTGTTCGACGTTAAGTATCATAAAGGTACGTTGAACAATGTTGTCGATGCCTTGAGTCTGAGTGGAGAAGTTCATTAGTTAATCTTTACTGAAATCCACCAATCTGATTTGTATCTTTCACTTCAGGATCTTTGTCGAACAGATGGGTTTTTTGGTCGCATATGGGTAGATATCCTGACAGGAAATTCTAGATCTAGTGATGACCTTAAGAAGCGGTATCCCAAGCAATCCCGAAATTAGAAGATACTTGAACACTATTCCATAAGGAATGGCATTCTTTTCTGTCACGAAAAATGTGTGTGTGTCTTGGATAGGGAGGACTTGTGGGCCCAAAACATATAGTAGTGTCAGGTCAAACCTTGTGCTGGTCACCCAGACGTACAGAGGACACTTGACCTTGTTAGACATAATTTCTTCTACAAAAGATGAAAGGTCATGTCGAGGCATACGTTCAAGATTGTGATTAATGCTTATATAATAAGCAAAAAGACTCAAAGTAGCTACATCCTTTGGAATTAATTCCCAACAAGAAATGAAAAAAGTATTTCAATGGATTTTGTGAATGGACTCCCTAAAATCGGGAAGGGTAACGATGCCATTTGGGTAGTGGTTGATAGGCTAACCAAATTGGCGCAACAACCAAACATCTGAACTAGCCCAGCATTTTGTTAAAAAGTTTTTTAGATAGTATGGCTTGCCAAATGATATTGTTAGTGATCATGACTCCAAATTCACTAGCAAGTTCTGGCAGTCAGTTTTTGATAAGCTTGAAATAACCCTTAGTCTTCATTTTTCATATCACCTAGAACCTAATGGACAGAGATAAATGACTTGAAAGAGCGACTTAGTTGGAAGGATTTCCTAATTTTGGAAGGTGAACTGGTTGAGTTGGAGGATCTAACTAACTTTGTGCCTAACATGCCAAAAAGGGTTGTTGATGTTCGTCGACACCAATTGAGAAACCTTCTGGTTTCTGAATTTTTGGTACGTTGGAAAGGCAAGTCAGATGAGGAGGACACTTGGAAGAGGGGAGACTATTTAAAATTGAACTTCCATGGCTTGTTTTCTTTAGGAGGATATTCTTAGAGGGGGAGAGAATATTACATACCCATAAGCGCACGTAATGGATCACCTGATGTGATGCTTTCGTTTATGGGACAGAACGCTGGTTCGGTGCTAGAGGTCAAATTGGTGCCACGTGTCAATCATGTCTTATTGGCACGAGGTGACCCTCGGTTATGGACCCGCATTAGTGTGCACAATTGATGCATGCCACTGGTGGTTAGGTCGGGACATCAATCTAGGCCTCAAAATGTAGGTATGTCATTTGCTGCATGCAATTAGCCCATGAGTTTACTAATGAGTTTTCAAATATATCCATGGAGCTAAATTAGACTAGAAATAGTCAATAGGATTGTTAATAAAGAGACTCAAACAACCTTGCTATATTCGTGAATAGCGGATTTTGTAATAATGGTTGTAAGGCCCAAATTAGCCAAATAAGGCCCCAAACTTGTAGTAGAGACACAAATTACCACTATGAATAGCTAAGGTCGTGCTAAATTTGGGGGCTATTGTTCATTTTGGTAATTTTGAATCTTAGGAGATCTTGGAGCTTCTCTTTGAGAGCTTTCTTGATGGAAAAGGTGGTTCATGTGCCTACAATCACATGAGAGCTTAGATCATGCTCTAGATTCAAGTCCTATCTTGTGAATGATCTTTAATCATGAATAATGATACCTTCCTTTGTGTATTTTGGTGAAGTTTTGCTACATTTAGCTAGTTTCTTCATTTTTTGACTAGTTTTTTTTATTTGTTGTATTTCCATTGTAATATGATGTTCATGAATGTATTAGATGTTTTAAGGCTAAGGTTGGCACATGACAAGGTAGGCATGGGTTGAGGGTAAGGCATGGTGGTATGGGACACCATGGCTCATCGGACCCAAGCATGCTTGATAGTGGTCTATGGCTCCAGTGCACGGGGGAGAGGTGGTAGTACCTCTATGGATGGGCGGTAACGTGGTGTTCGTCACCTGATTGTGTCTTAGCAATGACCGTATTCAACATGGATTTTCTAACATATTAGCATATGGACAAGTGATAAGATGGTCTAGAAGGTTCCAAACACCAAATGAATAAGCTATAGATAGGTCTCATCTCTGCTCATTTGTTATCTTGACATATTTGTTATTTGGCCAAGAGAAGGAGATGATTTACATTTGAACTACATTGTTTATTTTCTCTTTCTGGCTAGTGTTGTGATTTTTATGTCCATAGTCGAGTAGATCTACACGAATAAAGTGTATATCTTATCCTAGATGTTGTCTCTATTATATACGGAATTCATGTTATAAATCTTGTGTAGATCCATTATTATCTTGGAAGATAGATCTTGATGTGTTGTTGATTGGTAGTTAGTCTTTTACCTACTTTGCATCAACGAGCTTCATGGTTAGACAACAATTGTGATCTTGGCGCTTGGTGTGATACTTATTGTATGAAAGTTTCACATCATTTACACCTCAAATTGTTGATGTTTTTGTTTCTTGAAGTCGTCTTCAATCATACACTAGCATCCTGATGTGTTAAGGAGTAAGGAATCTCAAGTATGTGAAGGCACAAGAAGCGTAAAACATTTAAGCCAGTTTTTGCAGCCTTCACAAGAAGTCTTAGTGTGACAAAGGAGAAATCTTTTTTGAGAGGAAGGAAGTCGACAACAAAACGGATACAAAAGGACACTACCTTCACCTTGAAATAGAAGAATCTAATCATGAATTTTTTCAAGCTAGTATCTTCTCCAACAATGACTACATCATCAAAATGGTCATTAATTAGTGGTCCAATGCATGAGAAAGAGACTCCCTACACAAAGGATTTCCTTAATGTTTATTGGGAAACAAAATCAGAGACACGATAGGCTCCATTGACATAAGCTTTGACGACAATTCCTTCATAGTACTTAAAAATATTTGTAAATCCTCTATATAGACTACATTTAAAGTATTAGGCATATATAGAAAAGAAGACTAACTAGAGGATTCATCATTTATTTGCTATTTTTTACAACATACACACTCATGACCTCTATTTAGTTAAGATTAAAATAGGGATTGTTCGCATATTCTAATAATATGAAGGAGAATAACAATCCACGTCCAAGAGTGTTGACATCAGCAATAGTGTGTATGTACTTCATGGCACACATAATAAGCACGTCCTCAAGCTCACATAGGATGTCTAGACATGAAGCAATTTATAGTTATTCATGAAGCAATGTTACATTGCCTATACATTAAGCACAAAGGTTTACATATTATTGTGAAGTTTTATCTTTATTCATAAAGGTGTGTATAATTGAGTAATTTTTGATGTATCAAGATAAAGAGAATCTATTCAAGCACGAAAGCAATCATTCATGCAAGTTCATTTTCTTGTATGTTACTTCAAGTTATTCACAACTTTGTAAATAAGTTCTTTAACTTCATATAAGCCAATAGGGACTTGCATTTATTTCACAATGTTGTCCTTTATTTCACACTATGCCCCAAGATAGCTACTATTTAGTTCATAAATGATGCAATGAAATGCTTTCACAAATAGTAACAGTCAAATGACTCCAACTGAAACAAAAGTATTTCATGACATAAATAAACCAATTTAGTGTTGTCTCAAGGCTATTATTGCATTAATGGCAAACGAGGCTCAAGCTCACTAAACACGTGAGAGAATTTCCCACACATGAATTCCATCACATTCATTCTGGTAGTGTTGGTGTTAGTGTAGCAATTTTTTCAAGAATTACATATATTTATTCATCTTTTCATCTCAATCATGAGTTTGATCAATCGCAGACAGACTTTTCTGCTTGTTTCTAGGGGCTGAAATACTCAGAGTCTCTCAATTGCATGCTAGTAAGTGTGTTTCCACAGGGCAGTAGCTTTTGGTTTCTGTGATTGAATCTATGCTTGCTGTTGGAGATGGCAAGAGTGGAGGGTGTGAGCTAACCGAGAGTCCTGAAAATCCCAGATCATCATCATCTGTTCTTCCAATCCGAGGCCAGAATAGGTCCAGCTATCAGGGGAAATCTCCCAAGAGCTCAGGATTGGCTCGGACAGCAAAGGAAAATCTGTTCTCATGTCAAGACCTTCCCAGAAGAAGGCATCCTCAAAGCAGGCTGCTGCTGCTTCATGATCCTGAGAAATTGAGAAGGAAATGGACGAGTTTGATGCAAATGGGCGATCCAATTCTTCATTACTGACAGATTTGGAGGGGTGTGGGCTTCCCTGATCAGTTCCCTCCATGTGCTGAAAGAAATTTTGCACCTGTCCCTGCATCATCTCTACATGATTTTCAGCTGCTTTTGTATCATAACTACTGTGGGATAGAATTCTAGACCTGGGACCCTTGCGATGGAGAGAAGCAGCATTTATGTAGTGGCTGCATTGCCTAGTGGTTGAGTCCGCAGGCGTCGTAGATGGTTTCAAGCAGCTGGGCTCAGCACCATGGTCAGGCTTCACTCTTGGATCGTTGATAATTGCAGGACTAGAGTTTAACATAGGTGGAGAGTCACTGACAGATTTAATCTGGGTATGAGAAACGCCTTTGCCAAAATGTTTGGATTCCTTGGTAGCCATTTGGGAAGATGATGCGGCACCAGACGAAGCATCAGCAGCTGCATCTACGAAGCTAGTCATCTTTGAAGTTCTCGATGCACACCATCCGGTTTCGCTGGAGAACGATAACTCCAAATTGTCCCTGCCGCTGCTGCAACACGCAGCCACGGACAAATTATCCGAGAGAGATTTTGCGGAATGAGATAACGATATACTGGGAGTCGATGAGGAGATGGGTTGTGGTGGCGGTGGAAGGTTGATATGAGCTTCTGGACCGTAGAGCTTGAGTGCTGCCTCATCGTAGGCTCTCGCCGCTTCGTCAGCTGTAGAGAAGGATCCGAGCCAGAGACGAGCGCGCTTTCTTGGCTCTCTGATCTCTGCCACCCACTTACCCCACGTCCGCTGCCTCACCCCCCTATACCGACATGAAGCATTTTGAGGGCCACCCTTGCCTCGCATGGATCCTTTCTTCCACCCCCGCGTCGCCCTGATTGTTGGCCTCTCCTCTGAGGTAAGCGTTCTCACAATTTCAGATGCACCAGTATCGTTACTCCGCATCATTGAGAGTCGTGTACTCGTATGTATGAGCAGAATTTGAAAGCTAAGGAAAGGAAAGGAGCTCATAGAAATTAGCAACCAATATCTGAGACCGCGCGAGAGAGTGAACAGTCTCCTTCAACCTCTACGCATATGATGGAAAAAAAGCACAAGGTATTAGAAGAAAATGGGTGAACTTGCAGCAAAATTTGGCTGGGAGCTACATATGAGATTAATTCAACAGGCTTCTTATACCAATAATGTGAGAATTTGGCTGGGAGCTACATATGAGATTAATTCAACAGGCTTCCTATACCAATAATGTGAGAATTAAGCTCATCCCATCTAGACTAAATGCATGAAAAAATGTATGATAAAACCTATTTTACCAATCGTATGAGAATTGACCTCACTCTGATTCAACCTCTATGAATACCGCGGCCCGCCTAGAAGGAACACCAGGTCTAAAAAGAAAATGGGTGAATTGAACACCAAAATTCGGCTAGCAACTATGTGGGAAACCAATTCAGCGTGCCTTTGATACCAGTTGTATGATGATTGAGCTAACTCAAGCTAGATGACAAGATTGACTGGAAATATATGCTAGTTTTCTGAGAATTGAGCTCACTCCAGCGAGACAAGGACAAGTTTTTTAGACTGATTGTATGAGAATCCAGCTAAACTTGCAGGTCTGACAGAATCATATGACACTTAAACCAGTCTTCTAATGGCAACAGCAAAGTGAACGTACTTCTTGGGCTCGTGAGACTCAGAGAGTCAGGACAAGCTATATTAACATAACTCCCCAAGGTGGACACTACTCTTTTGCTTGCCAGAAGCATAACAGGCAGCAGAAACTTTGCCAGAATTCTAAGACAGGATCAGTGGAAGCTTTTCACACTGCTATATCTCTGGAGCCTGCCAAATCGAACTAAAGTGCAAGGATTTTCCCAATGATCAGCTGCTTAAACTAGTGTACAAGACCAACAAACGACAGACCGAACACTTTAGAGCTTTTGCCACAGATCACATACTAAAGTGTAATCGTTTTCCCGATGACCAGCTGCTTATACTCGTCTGCAAGATCAACAAATCACTACAGACCGCATACTTTATAGCTGTTGCTACAGATCACAAGCTGACAGGATCAAAAGACGAGAGCAGAAAAAACTGCCCAACACTGCAGCAGAGATGCAGAGGCTGAGATAGCAGTGTAGAAGGCGAGGCACCCACCTCTGCAAGCTCTCTCCCTCTTTCGCTCTCGCTGTCTGTATCTTCTGCAAGCTCTCTCCCTCTTTCGCTCTCGCTGTCTGATCTTCTGCTGCTGCTGCTACTGAAATAAAATACGAGAAAAGAGCAAAAAAGTAGAGGGGAAAGGAAACGGGCATGGCATGCATAGGAGTACACGTGGCAATAGCGCATGAGTCATGGGTACTCTTTAGTTTTTATTTAATTTGTTCTCATGAGGCTCATGCAGCATCCACGGGTGGGAGGAGGACCCCCACTCGAGACTATGGGGGGTCTCTAAGGTCACTATGATGATGGGTCATTGGGTCTCATACAATGACGGATTCTTTGGCCCTCGGCCGAAACTCATGAACTCGAGGAGTTTGTGCCAAGGTGGAAAGCTCTCTAACTGCATCTGGGTTTCCAAGGGTGGCTTGAACCTCAGACTGAAGAAGCTTTAGATGCCAAGCTGACCTACCAAATGTTGCGACCCTTGGATTTGAAAGGTCTAAGCGAACTGGGACCCTTGGGCTTTCGAAACCTTACGTAAAGCAAGTTTTTTATACTGGGACGCTCGTGCTTTCTCTTATGATTGCGCAAGTCTTTGTTGTTTTGTTTTGGTTTTTGTTGGCTTGGCTAGGATTGTAGTGACTTGTCATGTGCTTGCTACTCAGCGGGATTCGACTTCGGATGGTGTTTCTATACCCACTGTTCATCGTCGGTTGTGTCGCTGTGTTTTACTTGGGCAAGTGGGTGAGTATTTTCGTGCAGCTCGTGCTCTAGCTCCTACAAGTCCAGCTACTCCTTCTGCTGCCACCCTTCAGGCTTTGGAGCTTCTTCATCCACCGGCAAATGACCTCTTTTGTTGAGGACTTTGAACTTGACTCCGATTTGCAACTCTCTGAATCTCATTTTCTTAATGCTTTTCTGCACAGCCCTCATTTGTCAACTGGGGGTCCTTCTGGTATGGTTTTTGAGCATCTTCGTGACTGTTTTTCTCCTGATGACTCTGCTAGTGGGTTTGGTTTGCTCTTTCAAGTTTGCTCTTCAGTAGCATGTGGCCATATTCCTCTAGTTATTGCTCGTATTCTTGGTGATGCTCGTTTGATAGCCTTGGATAAGCCTGGCAGTGGAGTGCGTCCCATTGCTGTTGGAGAGGTTTTATACAGATTGGTTTCTAGGGCTCTTGGTTTTCAGCTTTGTGACAGTTTTGATGACCACCTGTTTCCTCATCAGTTTGGTTGTGCTATTCCTGGCAGTTGCCAAACAGTCGTACGTGCTTTGCGTGCTACCTTGGATCTCCATCCAGATTGGGTTGTCCTTCAAGTGGATGTTAAAAATGCTTTCAATTTTGTTTCCCAAGGGGCCATTTTTGAAGAACTTTGTGCGGCTCACGGTCCTCTCCCTCAGCTCATCCCATTTGTTCGCTCTTTTTATTCCATGGATGCACCTCTGTATTTCAGTCACGCTTCTCGCTCAGGTAATGTTTCGGTTATCCCGTTTGCTGATGGTATCAGACAAGGTGATCCCTTGGATAGTGTTCTTTTTTCTTTGGCGCACCTCTTCTGCTGCTTTTTCTTCTTGTTTGTTTCTCTCTATTGCTGATGACACGCATATTGTGGGACCTGCTAATGACGTCTTTCCGGCTTTCCTACATATCTCAGCAACTTTCGGCTTTGGGCCTCACAGTGAATCCCTCTAAGTGCGTTGCTTGGTGTCCTCAGGGCCTCCTTCCTGGGCTCCCTTTACCTACAGGTTTTAATACTCCGGCTGATGGGATTCGAGTGCTTGGTATTCCTATAGGTTTCTCGGATTTTGTGGCTTCCTCTTTGCGAGACACTTTGGGCGTGCATCTTCATCACGCTGATTTGCTACCAAAGTTTGGCAACGTCTTCTGAGTTGTTTCTTACCGCTCTTCGGGTTAGGTTGGGTCTCCCTCATCCAATGCTGGCAGGTTTGAGAAAATGTTCATGTGGTCACCCTCTTGATCCTATTGGCACTCATCTCATGCGTTGCCCTTCTGGCGGAGAGCGCACTGCGACTCATGATTCCATTCATGACGTATTGGCATCTATTGCACATGAGTGCGGCTTTCATATTGTCCGGGAGCATACCCATGTCTTGTCTGTGTCTGATTCACATTCGCCTCGGCGTCGGGTTGATCTTGTTCTTTCGCGCGAGGGGATTCGCACGCTTGGGGATGTTGTTGTTGCTGATCCTTCGTGGCCTGACCTCCTTCGTCGTGCTTCAACTACTCAGGGTGCCGCTGCTTCTCATGCAGCTCTAGATAAAGAGCGAGATTATTCACATCGCACTCCTGGAGAAGACTTTATTCCTTTTGCTTTGGAAACATATGGGTGCCTGTATAAGAAATTCGATGATTTTCTATCATCTTGTGCAAGTTTTGCAGCGAAACTCCAAGGACGTGGTGCCTCACCTTTATCTATCCTTACGGCTTATTATCGTCAACAAGTTTCTATGACTTTACAACGCACTCAGGCACTTGCAATACTTCGACGTGCCGTAGTTGCAGGAACGGCTGCTTCACAGCTTTCTGCACTACCTAAACTTCCAACTGTCTTAACTAGCGACTTACACCAAGCAGTAGGCTTTATGTAGATACGCTATGAGATTGTTGCTTTGTTATAGTTGTACAGTATCTCAATTCGCCTTATGGCCTTTACGCTTTCAACATGCATTCCTTTGTACTCTGATGGGTTTTCCCATCTTTTATTAATAAAAACAAGAAGTTTCTTCTTGTAAGCAAATGTAATGATTTGCTAAAAGACTCAATAGGAGTTCACTCTTATATGAGTTTGAGCATTAAAAGAAGAATAAATCAATAAACACCTTGGGTCATTTATTCATTAAAAAAAACTAATAGGTACATTGAGAAAGATATATACGTCCCCAAGAGAAAGTTTGACAAAACATAAACTCAAACAAGAGCGAAGCTTGCACTACAACTAAGATTAATTCAGATCTCGACATTAAAAAAAAGGTGCAAAAACTCTGATGATGTCACCAGGACTTTGCCAACTCACTGCAACAAATCAAAAAAGTGAAGAGGTGGTGAGTCAACTAATGAAGGGAGATGAGATGAAGCAGACCCAGCCATCGTCGCCCGTTGTAGGATTGACAAAGCCTGAGCATGTTGCAAGGCAATGGAAATACGTTGTTTGCAAGAAGCCATGAGAATAAAACTTGGAATTCCTCAAAGCGTGGATGCAAGGTGCCATATGTCTCCATTGCTAGGGGAATGAAGACATTGGTAGGGTGCCTATTGGAGTAGTTTTTTTTCCTTAATCTCTTGAGCTGCCACCCCCGCCGGTTCTCCTAGTGTGAAGGTAGAGCGAGGCAGTAGGTCACCATGTGTGGGATCAACAACAACAACATTTGCCAAAGTACGAAGCCCATCCTGAGAGAGGACAATGTCAACATGCCTACGTGAAGTGTGAGACGTGGTAGAAGGAAGGACATGAGGTTGCTGACATGAAATCCTCCATCTTTGGCAATAGCGGCTGTTGCATCTCTGACAACATCATGCGTAGATCTGCGCTCACTTCCAAAAGGACAACGAAGGAGATGGCTTGAAAGAGCATCAATAGGCTGACCGTAGACACACCTTGAGAGATCCAAGGCCAAAGGATGAGATAGCCCAAAGTGAAGACGAAGATCAGTGGTGAAGATGGTCGAAGACAATCGAAAGGATGGAATAACAGGCCGAGTTGACAACCAAGTCCTCGCACAAGAAAGAAGCCAAGCTCGATGCAATGTCGAAGGTGACTCGGAGAGCATATTTTTCTCAAGTTTTTGATTTTTCTAAACTACAGTGTTTTTTTTCTTTTTAAAATTTGAATGTCATGCACGCGACAAAGTTTCTTGTTAGATATCAATCATTGTTGTTTTTTAACTAGCAAAATGTTCATGTGGACAACTGATGATTGGTTGTCACATAACACATGCACCTTCCCCCAATGTCTTCCACCTTGGGAGGGTGGATGCCTGAGGGTGCCACCCATAGCAAGGTGAAAAGCTTGAGGGGATCTAACTTTCTCCTACATGATGTAGTGAGTGCAAGTTTTTTGCTCATGGCTACTATTGTTTTCCAAAATCAATAGAATGTTCATTTGGACAAACAATGTCTCTGGCCACCACATTGCATGTGCACCTTATGTTGAAAGTTGCATGTGCTACATGGTAGCTAGACATAGGTGCACGTACTATGACCCTAGTCATTTTTTGTCCACATAAACATTCTGCCAAAAGATTTTATGCTTAGGTATCAATCTCTCAAGTTCACGTGATAGTTTTGATAAAAGGTATAAAGTAGTTTGAAACCACGTGTAAATTAGGTTAGGGAAGGTCACTCCAAGATACAAAAAAGAAAAAGAAATACGAGCACTTGGCAGTATGTATAGGGTAAAGTCACGTGTCGGAGGCCTTTATGGGCACGAGGGCTGCTACAACACACCATCCTGGTCGCAACTTTATCTTAAAGGCTTGCATGAAATGATTTTTTGAAAGTTTTTGCAAAATATTGGCTTCCAAAGTTGCATAAATGACAAGAAAGCCCTATCCTTTGGGGAAAGATTGATTCTTGCATGTAGTTACTTGCTCAAATGAGCTAAATTGAGCATATTGAACATAAATCCTTATGTGTTGGTCATTGTTGTAGCTAAAGACTTGTTAGAATAAATTGAAATCATTTCAATAAGTCTTTATGATGCACATCAAAGAGGGTTTGTTCACCTTTCTAAGGAACTTTTATATATGCTTTCTTTGTGAGGAAACTGGTGTTCCAAAAGTGGAAAACATTTTTGTTCTTGTCTATATATCAAGCACGGTTCCAGTCTTTTGAAAACTAGATAATCTAGAAATGAACAAAGTTCTCATGGATGAGAGAGCCATATTGAAAGGCCAAGTATATGTGCCACCTTGCCCATTACGAAGGTAACATGAATCATTTTTTGATTATATGAAACTTTAATCACTTTCACTACGTATTAGCAATATGTTGGAGCTATGTGACCCTTATAGCCCATCTACACACCAACACTTACAAATGAAGCATCATCTTCAGAACATGTATGGTGTAGTTGTTAAATAGTATTGTATTTTTTGTATTGAGGCATATTTCTCATTTACCTTTGTATGGTAAATGGCTAAACTTCTAAAATACCTTATCAAGTATGTCTTCATGTGTACATGAATACTGTGAACAACATAGTTGATCAAACAAAGTATAAAAATTCCTCTATAGAGTAAACAAACAACTTAAATGCCTGATTGTGCAATACAATTTTATATGGAAATTTTAGCGTATAGGTAATAAAACCGTTACATTAGGAAGACAAGTCCATAGGGTGCATACCATTACTATCTTTGAATATGCTTAGACTCTTGGTGAGATACAACTAGAAAGCATGGATATGCTCAGGAGTATGTACAGCAGTGCGTGACAAACTTTACTCTGTAAGCGTCACTTGGGTCGGTATAGCATGGATTTGCTCTGATACCAGCACACGTGTCCACGCCAGATCTTTTGGCTAAGTAAAACTGTAACGGTTTAAACTTTTCATACTCGTCTATGTTTAAAATGAACTGATATGGACCAATTGACCGTAAGCTGATCAGTATGGCACTTGCCTTGATACGGTGATATAACGGCTTGGCCTATTACTAAAATATTGTTTGTCTGGGAAGATGGGACTATGACTTAAAATGCTATTTGAAGCTGTTAAGTAGTATAACTTCTTTTGAACATGAATAACAACTGACGCTCAGCTATGACACATGTCTTCCTCACTAAACTAACTTGTGTAGTTGTGTTTTGTGGGATGGTGGCAGGTATCAGCTGGACGTCTTGAAAGTGGTTATGCTTTATGGTGCTTTATAGTAATGTATTTTACTTTTAAGCTATTGGATTATGAATAAAGGCTTTAAAAGATTTTAGTCTTGCTTTGTCAAGAGGAACTAAGTGCAGTTTTGTATCTCTCTCTATGCATCCTGGTGGTGTAAATCCGACTATTCCTTGGTTGGAATAGTGCTGCAATCCTTACCTTTTATCCGATTCATAAGCGAACATAGGTCTCTTTATGGTTTAGTCAACAAGATGGTTTCAGGAAGCTGCCTCTTTGGGTTATGGGGAGCCCCTACCTCCACCTACCCTTTTTGTTCAAACTATTATTTGTTGTATGAACAAGGCCGTTGAGATGCATAAATTTATCATTAACACTGATAGGGCTATGTGTTCTCCTGTTGGACATGAGGATAAGATTCTTTGCTTCATTGATTTGCTAGAGACTATTGACTAGGTAAAGATTTTTTTGAGTTTGTTAAGAAAAAACAACCGTTGAGCCTCGTGGGAAATCTTTATAGTCGTCTTAATGATTTTGTTGAAAAGTTTGAAGAAGAAGAAAAGTTCTGCAATTCGCACATTATAAAAGTGTTTATGTGCTTGGAAAGTGAAATTGGTATTGCTCCTACTGTTACTACCCCTTCCGCTTCTGATGCTCTTTTATCTCCGCACCCGTTTGTTTTTACTGATGACCTTGATGAAGACAGTGCCTCTCAACTTGAGATCTTCTCTCAAGACATTTGCAATATTGGTGAACTTTTCTTCTATGAATTCTGCCAATCCAAAAATTGCCAAGTCCCATTTGTTCCTACTAGAGTCATTGAGTACAAATCCACTCTTACATCTTACAAACCCTGGAGTCTTCCTTCTGTTAATTTCCTTGCACCTATTCCTATTGACCTTTGGATTCTGATGACTCATATGATAGAAAAAGAAATACAAGTCTGCAACTTGGCCGCACTACATAAGAATCCTTCACTCAAGACCCCCGTTTCTTTTGATACCATTATTCGCATGAACAAATTTGAACCCTCTTGTTGCCCCAGTCTGGGCCAGGACTAGAGGACACTTTGAGACTGGCTTCAATAGAATGAACTTACACCAAGCCAAAATCTGGAACTGGAAAAGACCTTTTTTCAAAGTAGATGTGGTGAAAAATGCAAAAATAGTTTTTCCATCATTTGGTTTGATCATGCTATCTGGTTCATTATGAATAACCTTGCCAAGTTTTTTCCTGGTGCTTTTCTCCAAAACCAGATGAATGCTTTCTTCATGTGGCTAAATAAACTAGCTAGGGATGTACTGAAATCACATATTACTTTTCTCTTTATATGCTAGTACATGACTGATGCTTCCATTGAACTTGCTAAAGACTCTTCCGCCAAATTGCTTGCACCTTTGGGAGATGCTGAAAATATCCGAGAAATAGAACGCCTTCTAAAATGTCCTAGCTTTTCTACCCTCCAAGACAAGTACTTCCAGAACTCAAACAAAAGGACTGGCTCTTTCAACCTTAACAATCCGAACTCAGTCATTTCTGGATCAGGAACGAGAAAGAAAAATCGTTTTTTAGATTTCAAAGGGAAGGACAAAGCAGTGGCAGCAAGGATGACTTACCAATAAAAAAAAGTTGAATTTTTACAGATCTTAATCAATGTGTAGGATGAAGAAGGGACAGTTAGAAGGCAAATCAGCGTTTCAGCAACCGGACGTCTCTAACTTTCCACTAATAGCAACTCAGGGAGACTTTTTTTTGCATTTATGTTACCGAAATAGAGTTTTCAAGTTTATCCATGTGAAGCACTTTTACGCTCACATTTTATGCAGATTTTTTGGTATTGTAAACGAACTCTTTCATTATATTACTTTCGGCTGGACTTATCTACCAAGTGTTAAAAGTAAATGATATTTTCCTTATGACATTTTTTGCCAATTCATTCATGTCAATGTCACTCTTTCAATCGTTTCAAAAAAATTATCTCGAAAAAATTCGGTCATGTCATGTGCACAGATTGTGATATTGTTAAGAATTCTCTCTTACGAAAATCTTAAACCATATAACTCTAAGGCAAGCTAATGTGAACGAAGCTGTTGTGGAACTCTATGACGGTTGGTTTAAACTTATGGGACTCCTACCTTCTTATGCTTCTCTAGATGATACTACTTTCTATAAAAATATCACATTGAGCTTTATTAGAAAGGGTAAATGGCTTCACGGTAATACTGAAAGTTCTTCTAAATATAGGATTGCCAAGGATGAACGACAATGGCTTACCAACTTTTAATACGTTAATGGTATCGATAAAGCACAACATAATCCTTGTTTTATGTGTAAACTCTTTGCTCAAAAATTGGCCATAAAAAGACTCAACGGTCTAGATTTTACTCCTTTTCCCAATGATCGATCTAATTATGTTGAGGATTTTTCTGTCATACATAAAGCCCACAAAGACTCATTCAGATGGATTACCAATGCTCACGATTGCTGCTTTACCAAGCTTGCCAAATTTCTCACAGGAGCTCTTGGTATGTTGTCACCATTCCTCATGGAAGGTGCAGGCCTTAAGGTCAATACATACAAGAGTATCCTAAGAGTTGATACTATTTTGCACTGGCAATGTGAGTCATCTATGGATTTCTATCTAATTACTATCTCTGATTACCGATTTATGGGTCACAGACATCTCCAAATGTTATGAGAATATACCCTTAGATGGTCTGAAAGGACTAAAAATTGTTATGAAAAAGGCAATAAAATATGCATTTAAACATTCCAGACATGATCTTATTTACTAAAAATGGAATCACTTACTCGAAGTTTTCAATTGGTCATGGAATAAAAAACAATCACAAGAATGGCACACTCTTGATATAAATCTACTCTATCAATGGAACGATTTCTTGATTGATAATTGTATTATCAAACAAGGGAACAAAATCTGGAGACAAGTACTTGATATTTATCCTTCTTTGAAGAACAATTTATAAAGATACTTGCTAAATTAGGCTTGACCGCTTTCATGAATGACTTTCAACACTCTTTCAAATACATTGACGATATGTGTTTCATCGATAACCCTAGTATCGAGCTCTTTATGGACAAAACACAGACGAGAACCTCTGAAAATCCTTTATGGATCGATCCCTTAGGCTTTCTAGAAATAGAAAGGAAAGTGAGAAGGAAACAAAACCAGCTTTTTAAATATATCTATTGCCTTTGATCAAAATTCTGACCTTGCCTGCCTTTCAAAATTTGACAAAAGAAGAGAACTACCCTTTCCATACTTACAGTATATACATCTGGCTTCTAATAGACTGATCTATATTTCATATAAAGTTATTGTTTCACATGTCATTACTGTAATGTACTGTTGTAACAAACAAGAGACGTTTATTAATGAGGTTGGAATTTTGGTTGACGCTTTTCAGAAAAATGGATTTATGAGAGATAAACTTTGTCTTATCATCAAAAACTTATCTCTTGATCTTTTCCCGTTTGTCCTACACCTTATCACATGATATTGATTGTCTTTTGGTGGGCAGTTAGCTATCCCTTACGGGGAGCTAACTGCCCCCGAAGTGTTTCACTAACTGCGGATCGGTTGGTGGGTTCTCTCTCTCTCTCTCCCTCTCTCTCTTATGGATGCTCCTTCGTTCAGTTTTGCCTTGCTTCACTTCCTAACAAGTGGACAACGACGGACGTAATGTATATATAGGTTCCTTTTAACATTATACACTTACATATGTAGAAGTTTTTTTATTCTTGACTAAGGGATGTTTCCACTTAAAATTCAAAAAAAAAAATTAAATCCTAAATTGGAGAGAAATTAACTGTTCCTCTTCCACTCATACCTTCCAGGTAACCTCTCACTTGACACTATAAGAACATACTATTTCGAAGCTTTCTCTTCAAAACACTTTGAAGAGTTCTCTCTCCTCTGATATGCTGAAAGCGCACCCTACCAGCTCACGGATCTACAAAGTTTCTTCACAACGGTAAGCTTTTCTCTTCCTCTTACATTACTATCTCAGCGCTCTACTATCATAGTAATAATTCGTTGATAGCTATTAGCTATTGATGATGCCGACTCATCACACTAAAGCATAAGTGACTTTCTATGATAGCGATTCAGCGATGGGCATGCTAAATGCATATACTCAATGGAATGCGAGCACATCCTACCCAAAAGGTAGCGATGGAGGCCGCTTTTCTCTGAAAATATGTTCTGATGGCAGCGCTGACATACTAGCTACATGTATGTCCACATGCATTGCATTTTTAACTCTGATATGCAGCGCAGGGATAGCCCTATCCCTTGCAGATTTTTGGCTACAATAATTTTGTGTTATGAGGTGCATCTGTCCAACGATGCAGACAACCTACTTTCCTTTGCATTATGTATTGAATCTCATACATGAAACCCAGCGATGGGCGGATTGCCTCACCAAAAGAAATTCTTTACTCCAATGATGGACAATAGCCTCATCTTTTCATAACACTTTGAAAGAATTGATGGTTCTCAAGCTTGCAGTCCAGCGATGGACAAATAGCTTTAATATAACTGTTGGTTGCTCTTCTACTTTCATACATGCTACTATCCAAAGATGAGTAGAGGAATTCTAATGACTCATTTTTGAAAAAATAATTCGGCTTTATGTTCGTGCAGCATATCGGTGTTCTCAAAGTTTCTTTTATCATATGAGACTAATCTGCTATTGGTCCATGTGATAATGTAGTGACTTCCTTCACTACGGCCTTCTCTCTCTCATATGCTTTGGTTCTTACTCAAACCAAGCATTGTCATACTACAAAGCGAAGGCATGCTTTCAATTGAAAACTTTTATTACGCAAAAAATTTAATAGACTCCGTTGATTCTAGCCGAACGCTTCTCTTAAACATAGACATGGACTAAAAAACCATTTTTTTTGTTGCTATGATATAAAAATAATACTTTTACAAAGAAAAAACTATGGCAACCTCTCAAGGTGCCTCGTCTACAAGCATTCAGGTATGACTTCTCAGTATCAATCCAAATGCGGAATCTACTATATACAATCTAGAATGGGATAAGTAGTTTCTGACAAGAATCTCGTTTTACGTTTCTCAATATATCTTCTCCTTCTTGGCCAAAAAAAACGACTTCAAAAAAGATAGTTTCCCGTAAAGCAAAAATAAGTAACGAACTCTCAAAGTAACGCCTGTCATAGACCCTTAAAGTAAGGACTCCAATAGGACGGTCTTAGACAACATGGAAATGCGTAAGATACGTCGTTTTTACGAATGGGTTAGAATGGCACAGATCTACCCTAATACATAGTATAAACATTGGCAGTCTCTTACTGATTAGTAATCACGTCTTTCCTACACAGTGTCCTGATGCCATGGTTGTTATGTTACTCATACAATCATGGCAACACTCAACCTTACCCGTCTCTGTGTTACTTTAGACTCTTGGTGAGATACAACTGGAAAGCATGGATATGCACATGAGTATGGACAGCAGTGCGTGACAAACTTTACTCTATAAGCGTCATTTGGGTCAGTATAGCATGGATTTGCTCTAATACCAGCACACGTGTCCACACCAGGTCTTTTGGCTAAGTAAAACTGTAACGGCTTAAACTTTTCATACTCGTCTATGTTTAAAACGAACTGATGTGGACCAATTGACTGTAAGCTGATCAGTATGGCACTCGCCCTGATACGGTGATATAACGGCTTGGCCTATCGCTAAAATATTGTTTGTCTAGGAAGATGGGACTATGACTTAAAATGCTATTTGAAGTTGTTATAGTATAACTTCTTTTGGACATGAATAACATCTAACACTCAACTATGACACTGGACGCCTCACCAATTGCGTGTTTCAGATGGTTTTTTATGCTGTGTTTTGAGCAAATTTTTGCAAGCCATGAGTAGGGATGGTCGCGGCTACTTATACATTCATAATGGATGCCCTTCCACGTAATTGTTATGAGAATTACGAAAGCTTGCAATTGTAAATGGTGTCTTCTCTACAAAGAAGTGGATGGCCGTCATCTTCCTCTTGTTTTGCTATAAGGTTGTATTCATCTACTTGGGAAGGAGGGCGCATTGCCTAATTGATAGCAAAAAACTCCTTACATGTTGTTTTCATAGTAAAATTTGATGATGGCATAAGCAATTCGACACGTTGTTTCCAATTAATGCAACATGAACCATTTGTCATACGGCGAACATAATGGATTAACAAAAGTAGACACGTTTTAGGGTTTGCTAAATTACATAGGGCTTACTATGTGTAAATACCAGCACCATGTAAATTGAAATGAAGATGATAGCTATGATGGTTTGGTATTGAAATTCTAAAATAGAACAAAGTACGTACTTTAAATTGAAGGATTTTCAATAAGGATATGGTACCAATGTTAACCTATCACTGTCATATTGGAACTAATAGTATATAAGGAAGGTGTGTCGAGGATGGATAGTTCTCAAGGGATCTCTTCGCCACAGGTTCAGGTACGAGGCTACGTGGAACTTTGTAATGGAACACCATTAATTTTTATATACGTAAACCTAGCTTTAGGGTTTACACAAGTAAATATGGCATGTACTTGTAGTCATGAGGTATGATTGTGCATGCATCGCTAAAGAAAATGTTTTAGAGTTGACAATGGTTGAGTATGCAATTCTAAATGAGATGTTGAATGATTCGTGTGAGGACTTGAGTATTTTGTAAATAAGAAATGGTAGTGTCATAAGATACAAGAATGATGGATAAACATAAATCGGTTGATGCATGTAAGCTAGTACTCTGTTTAGGGTTTGGCTCTTTAGGCTTTGAATGGCATGGATTTGCCCAAGTCATATGGAAATTAGACTCTAAATAATCTTTTTAGAGCTGCTACTAAATTTTCAGCGATGGAGCACTGGAATGATTTTGCCATTTTTTTATAGCATTTATGCTTCACTTCCATCTATGAAATGTTAGTTTGTTTGGTAGTTCTTACTGCAATTTTCTCCTAACTTGTAAAACAAAATGATATGATAGCTTTCCCATAATACTAAGGTCATCATACATAAGCTTCTCATGAAAGCATTATCTTTCAGAAAGTAGACTAATGTTTGCTCTAAGCCTTCAATGTTCCATTGCTTATGTAGCACTATACTTTGAAGAACTACCTCTTCTTCAATCCTTGATTACGGTTAAAACATTCTTTCGCTTTGAGCTCATCTCGAACCATAGAGTGAAAAGAGTCAATATAGGTACGACTTCGAACTATGCTCTAATGAAGAAGCTAAACTCACACACACTTGAAGCTTTGTCTTCAATGGACAGAAAAGTTCATATATCTCCCTTTAGTAGCCATATCTTATGCTCTATTGTTATGATTCATATCCAAGTAAGCATTATGAATGAATTTAGGTATGCATAAGCCTCGAGAGATGGAAACTACTAACATAATAACAATATAATGTAATTCTTTGTACAAATCAAGATTCGATCTACTCTTAGCTAACTCAGATTAGCTTGTACATATAAAGAGTTGTAGCTCGATGAGCAAAACAAAAGGTAGCCAAGTGCAAATTCATGGTGGTAGTGTTTGTTGGGTTTATCCGAATAATCGATCTTTAATCTACATCCATTCGTCTATCTAATTATGCAGTTTTTATCATGTTTTTCCACAATCTTCAGAAATACACGGAAAATAGCTAACAATCGGGTTCGACAAAGAGTATCGAAGGTGTTCGAAGTATTGAATATTAACAGAACTTGTTTCCACTTGTTCTAAAGCTAACGACCTATCCTAACTGGTTTTGCAAGTAGTTTCTGGGAAGCCTAGCTCGATAAGTGATAGTGCAATATGGCTAAGCTCCAATTGTGACCTGTGACCAAACAAATATCTTCAACTTTTTGGATTTTAATGCTCAGCTTCAAATCCATTCAATAATGAGCATCTTGAAAGTTGTACAAAAACCAGAAAAGGAAAGATTTTCTGACCTTGGATCGGATCGGATCAGGTCTAACTTTTTCAACCCTGGATCGGATCAGATCTAACTTTTTCGACCCTGAAAAACTGACCCTTTGTATATTTCTTATACAATGTTATTTTTGACCCAGTGTATATTTTTTGAACCATTGTAAAATTCGATACTATCGGTTAGAAATCTGACCCAACGACCTGGTGTTGACAGTCCACCTACTATTGTACATACATTTACAGATACAAGGCGGTTGCAATAAATGTAGCAAATAGCATTTAATGCAAAAGTACAAGATATTTTTGTAATAGTTAATCAACAATCAATCTGACTAAAAAATCTTCTCAATTCTAATCTAAAATTCTGTTGCCAGCATTATCACACACAATGATCAAGCTAAAGTTATTACTTCAAGCTCCTGTACTCAATTTTCAATCAATCAGAGTGCAAGCTTTGTCTACACTACTGTTTCATTCTATTTCACATTGTATTGAATCATTCATCTTGATTATTTGACTGCTAACTGTCATGCTTCAGTTCCTACACCGCCCTCACTCAAGCTTTCACTGCCATTCTGTTCGATTTCTGACATGGTATCAAAGCAGGCAGTTCAGTAATCTACATATCTACTATGGATTATCGGTCTTGTTTCTATCAAGACATCGTTCTAGCAAGCGCGAAGCCAACATTATTTCAATATCATTGTTTCTACCAATGATCTCGCTCAACCCAAAATGGATCCGTCTTCTAGCTCATCCCTAATTGACAAACTTGATGGTGATAACTACCATCTCTGAAAGTTCAAGATGAAGGTTATACTACTAGCCAAAGAACTGTGGGTGTTATGTCCATGACCAGTACATAGGATACAATATACTCCTAGTCTTGGATACATGGCAGTATCCCAATGAAACAAGCTGTTAGTTATGCCACATCATACTGGACGTGACCCATAAGTAACTAATATCCTTGTGAGGCCCAGAACACACTAAATGGAGTTTAGACAAGGTACAAGACAATGTATGCATGTGTAGAGTTATCAATAGCAATTCTATGAGTAGTTGGTCCATGCTTAGGACTCTATTCTTGATGAATCTATGTATAGGAAAGTTAGGGCTATGCATGGCTATGTGCCCAGGATGCTTTTGGCTCTATATAATGGGTCCAAACTCGCCCTACTCCTCATTATGGTTGTGGATTCACTGTCAGGCTCTCACTCTACATTCATGCTTCTTGTTCCTTGGCTTGGGGATTTCATAGGATCTGTATGAAGGCTTCATGGAACTCTTTGAGACCATTTAAGACTGGTTGGATCATCACTTTTAGGCTTGGTTGAGTGTTTGCAAGTTTTTAGGCTGATTGGTCTTGAAAAAGTGAGCCCTCCTACAGGATTTTTGGCTATTCTAAACTCACACGTGTGAATCCTAGTGGTAGGCTGACATGGCAAGAGTCTTGTTCACTAGGTCTCCCTCTGTATTGAGCTTTATAGCACCCAATTTGGTGTCCTGTAGCCAAAGATATGATCATCTGAAGTTTTGCAATTTTGTGAGCAAAATTTGTAGAATTTCAAATTGTTTTGATTGCATGCAAAGTCAATTTCCTATTTTGAGGTATTGTCGCTTGCATGGAATGTCTACATGTTGATTATCAGGACATGCATGAGTGGTTCAAATCTATTTTGAGTGGTTATACGCATGTACTCTGACTGATAGATACAAAACTGGGTTTTATAGCTGACAATTTTCGTAGAACTTGATTTTACGTAAAAATTTCGTAATTGTGAAAAATCAGTTTAATGTCGCATGTCTGATGGACATTAATGTAGTAAAATTAAGAATCAAATAGTGAGTCAAATTTTTGATTTTGGTTGCTTAATATCTGACAGTGGTTTTTTACGAATTTTTAGAAAACGTAAAAAAAAAAAAAAAATTAAAAATTAAAAGTGCAAAAACTCAAATTTTTTTGTTTTTTCTAGTTTCTTGTAATATCTATGAAATTGACTAAAAATAGTGATTTGACCATGGTGGAGTCAATTTCAGTCGGTTTTGGTCAACTCTGTACTTCACTATGAGTTAATCTGATATTAACTAAATTTAGTAATTTCCAGGATAGATATATCGAGATGGCCGAAGAAACTTCAAATCAAGCTACGAATCCATGTGCGCCATCTTATATGGTGATTTTAAAAAAATTTCTAGAATTCACACGTGTGGGGATGATCCACAAGTATGATAGATCTAATTAAGCTTTATGATTAGCACAATAACTTGATTCTAGATTGAATAGTAAGATCTAGTACATAAGTTATGGCTTAACCAAAATCTAGCATGCTAAGCATCAGAGAATGATAGCAATGAATCATAAATGAGTAAAAGTCAAGAAATTAGTGTATTAGCATTAGCCTCAACACGAGTTAGAGAGAGAGAGACAGAGAGATATAAGCAAAAATGGTGTGGATCCAAAATGGCATGAGATAGCTACAAAGCTTTGGTTCTTCATCAAATAATATGGGAATGGCTACACATATTTATGGAGTTTGAGGTATCTCAAGGTAGAACCACATCCATCCACCTTTTAATGACATCTAAAGTGAAAACTAGAGTCTAAGTGACATTTGTCACATCTCATGCATGTATCTCTACCTACTTTTTTCAAGTGTCCTAGTTCTAACTAGAATTGTACAAATCATCATGCATGTGTCCATTTCACTTTGTGCATGCCTTGCATGTCACTATGAATCACTTACAATTAATGCATGTGAAATGCCACGAGTTTCTACAAGCATATTTTTGCTATTTCTAAGTTTACAATCTATATGCAAGTTGTAATCATCAAACTAGATATGACAAATTCATATAGCTCGAGTTCTATCTAGGCCAAACTTGGCATTTGCATTTATGGAACAACATACTTGCATGGTACAATGTTTGTAGCAAGCCTAAAGTCAAGATGGACTATTTTTCAATTTCAACAGATTTGTCAGCAGTTGAGTACGGCTCTTAATGATATGAATAATTGTAATTAGATGAGAGATCAGCAAATGGAGGTTCTGTTGAATCAAGTCAAATTGATGTCTTTACCCAATCTCGGTTTTCAACCGGAGGTTTATGCGGGAGAGAAGAAGGAGAAGAAACCTGAAGTCGTCGAGGACTGGCTGGCCAAGTGGAGTAGTAACTTCAATCTACACGGTGTTCATGATGAGAATAAAATTGAAAGTGTCGTGCTGTTCTTACGTGGCAAAGCGTCATGGTGGTGGCAAGATTTATTGGTGAAGTCGACTACTTGAAATGCGTTTGCGGAAGTTTTCAAGAAAGCTATCACAATTGCTGATGACGTTGACTACTACCTGAAGTTCGTGAACTACATGATGGGTACAAAGAGTTTAGACTATTAAATCCAGAAATTCGTGGACCTATGGAATAAGGTTCCATCATTGATGTGAAGTTGGCACTTTGGCAGTTTGTCCTAGGTTTGCCAGCCGACTATCAGAACAAATGCAGGCGAAATGTGCTTCAAAACCTCGAGGATGCGTTTCAGATTACGAAAGCATGTGATTCCACAGTGGTGGCATCCAGGAAGCAGTTTGCACAAATTCCAAGGTCCAGACCAAGCAAAATATTTTGAAGAATTAGATCAAGCAGCATCGGAACCCAGGAAGCCGAAGAGAAAGAGATTTAAGAAATCTATGTCCCGAGAAAAGGCCAAGAAAGAGAACTTATGTTTCGTCTGTAAGAAACCTGGACATATGAGAAAATTTTGTCCAGAAAGGAAGAAAGAGTCTGTTCACATGAATGAGATCCCAGGAGGCAATGGTAAGACTTTGGAAATTAACCTAACTGATTGTGAGTGTGAATGTTCTTTTAGTACTACTTCCTTTTTGCCTAATGAAATTTTTCGTTTAATTGGCACAATTAAAGATCAAGAAGTGAGTATTTTATTGGACAGTGGTTCAACTCATCATTTTATTAATTCTCGTCTTGTGTAGAAACTCAGCTTGGAGACTTGGGACATAAAAGTCCCAAAGCTCCCAGTTTTGATGCAAGGACACACAGAATTAGTTAATTTTCATGTTTTAGACCTAGCTCGTACTGATTTTATCTTAGGTTACGAATGGTTATTTAGTAAATCGCCTTCTCTGTTAATTGATTTTGAGAAGCATGTTCTCACTTTCAAGGAGGGTGATAAGGTAGTTACATTATTTGGCAATAATTTTGTACATCCGTTGGATCAGATTTCTACAGTTAATAAAATGGAGACATTGGATTGTTCTGAGTATGAAGTTTTTTCAATATGTGCTATTCCAGTTGTGGATGTTCATGAAATGAATCTAAATGGTTGTGAATTCTCAGCAATTCTTAACTTAGTAAATTTAGATCATGAACAAGCAATGAAAGAACAGATCATAAATGAATTTAGGGATGTTTTTCCATCTTAATTACATTATGGTTTACCACCGTCTAGGTCAGTAGACCATAGGATTGAGTTAATTCCAGGAAGTCAACCTGTCTTTAGACAACCTTATAGGTTCTCTCAGAAAGAGGAGACAAAGATTTCAAATCAAATAGAAAACTATCTGAGGATGGGACATATACAACCTAGTAAATCACCAGGGGCGCTCATGTTCTTCTTAAAGCGAAGAAAGATGGAGATTTCCGAATGTGTGTGGATTACAAGGGGCTTAATAAAGTGACTATTAAAAGTAAATGTCCATTACCCATGATGGATGACCTTGTAGATCGCTTGGGTGGAGCACGGTATTTCACCAAGATAGATCTCAGGACAGGGTACCATCAAATAAGAATTAAGTCGGAAGATGTCCAAAAGACATGATTTCATTCCAGATTTGGTCATTATGAATTCTTAGTGTTGCCATTTGGATTAACGAATGCTCCAGCAATGTTCCAACAAATGATGAACGATTTATTTTGTCCATATTTGGAGAAGTTTGTGGTTGTATTCTTAGGCGACATTCTCATTTACAGTAAATCCTTGGTGGAACACATGGAACACGTAAAAACCGTCTTGATGAAACTTCGTCGGGACTTACTCTACGCTAAAGAGTCCAAGTGTGAATTCTTTAAGCAAGAGTTGCTTTATCTCTGTCATAAGATCACAGTAAATGGGACCAAGACTGATGAGGATAAAATCAAGATTGTGATTGAGTGGCCAATTCCGGGAATCGTGAGGCAAGTAAAGTCATTTTTGGGTTTTACACTTTTCTTCAAGAGATTTATGACAAGGTTAGTAAGAATATCCTTGGCTAGGATAAGTTGTTCAGCATAATTCTTGATGGAAATCAAGAAGATGTCGCCCAAATATAAGGCTTAGGGGTCTTACGACGATGAAGGGAGAGTGACGAGTCGCGAGAGGCCATGGTAGCAGTGATTCTAGATGGTTCTGAAAATTTTGGAAATTTTAAAAAATTTCAGCATGAACTCGGGAGCAGAAATCTAGAATGAACTTGTGGAGAGGATGGTTGAGGCCTATATATAGACTTTTTCGGACATGAAACCGTAACTTCTCCCAAAAATCATGCTCAGTGTCCACGATTTCCTAGTGAGGTTCGCGAATTTTGAGGCACTGTTCACGTTATCTCCGACCTAGAACTCTTTGAGTTTTAAGGATCGATCATGCCATGCCTTTTGTCGACGTTTGTGGACTTGTTGAGCATGGATGCTGATCCGACGTGTTTCGCATAGTTGTTCTGGATGAAATAATTTATTTGCTAGGATTTGTCGATTATCTAGCTCAAGATTATAGGCTATTCGAAGGGATGAAATATGGAATTCTACAGGCACAACGACTTCTTGGCCATATACTGGTTGGAAAGGGATTAAGCATGTGGCTTGCTTCGGGGTAGTGTGGTAGGCCCATAGAGCAACATGAAGTTTTAGCTCCCAATCGAATCGGCTGGACTCGACGGTTTTGGTGAGAATACCACGTAAGATTTGTTTGTGGATTCAGTCTGGCCATTGCATCGTGGATAATACGGGGAACTTTTGCGATGTACCACAAAAAATTTGGAAAGTAGATCTGCTATGACAGAGTTAAGAAAATGTGTATCCCTATCGTTGATAAGTTCTAAATGACATCCGAAACTAACGACAACTTATTCATAGAGAAATTTTGCAGTAGAACGAGCATCAGCATTGCGAACAGCTCTTGCTTCAGCCCATTTGGTACAATAGTCCGTAGCTACTACAATATATTGTGATTGAGTGTGTCTAGCAGTGGGACTAATGGGTCCAACATAATCAATTTTTCATTTCTAAAAAGCTTAATCAGTTGTGACAGGGTGTAAAGGCATGTAGTCGGTCTTTTGAAATCATTTGGTTCTTTGACAAACATCACAGGCCTTAGTGTAGGTATGCGTATCCTTAAAGAGAGTTTGCCACCAAAATCCGCCCAAGAGGATTTTCTTAGCAGTCATTTTGGAAGAGAAATGACATGCTTCAACACCTTCATGAGTGAGGGAGATAACAACGGGTATTTCACCTTCAGTAAGACAACGTCGGATAATTCCATCTAGCCCTTGCCTGTAAAGTTGGCCTGCAATTAACGTATAAGGTTTTGTTTTGAGGATGCACATTGTTCGGGTTTAGATAAAGATGGATCCATCTGTCCTGAAGTTAAATATTCTGTAATTTCCTTGGCCCAAACGGGTGTAGAGTCAACTTGAAATAAGATGGCATCGAGTAAATCATTATTGACGTCTTGATCTAGAGTTGGTAGGTTAGGGATCCGAGATAGATGGTCTGCTAAAAAATGTTGAACTCCCTTTCGAACCACGATTCTAAACTCAAATTCTCGCAGTAATAGGATCCATCGAGTAATATGACCGGTTGTGCAAGTCTTGTTGATGAGATATAGGAGTGCTTGATGATCAGTGAAGAAGGCAACAACTTTTCCTAGAAGATAATGGCGAAACTTCTAAACCGCATATACCATTGCCAAAGCTTCACGCTCGGCAGTGGTGTAATTGACTTGAGCGGGTATCAATTGTCTATTGAGAAATCGGATTGGATAATCTTTTTTGAATTCTCCCGGTTGGGTGAGCACAGCTCCAATGGCATACTTGGATGCATTGATATGCACATGGAATTCTTTGCAATAATCAGGAGCCCAGAGGATAGGTGCATTGGTAAGGGCTTCTTTTAATTTCTTGAATGCAACGCGTTGTTCACCAGTCCATTTGGGGACAACAACTACTATATAGATTAATCGTACTTTATTAGTGAAGTCTAGGATAAAGCACTGATAGTAGTTGGCGTGGCCAAGGAAGGAATTCACTTCGTGGATGGTATGGGGTTCGGGTGGATTTTGAATGATTAGGATCTTGTCTGGGTCAGTTGCGATGCCATTTTTGGAAATGATATGTCCTAACACAATACCACGTGTTACCCAGATCTGACATTTTTCAGGGTTCAAAGAGATGCCGAAGTGTTGACATCGGATAAAAATTTTCTCAAGCACAGACAGATGACCTGTTTCTTCTAAATGTGCACCTAAATCATCCAAGTAAACTTCTAGGGTATCTCCCATCTGCTGAGAAAAGGCAGCTTGCATAACATGTTGGAAAGTGCTAGGAGCATTACATAGAACAAAAGGCATGACTTTCTAACAGAAGGTTTCCCATTTTGTGGCAAAAGCGATTTTATGTTGATCTTCTTCAGCAATTTGAATCATATTGTATCCGCTAAAGCCATCTAAGAAGGAGTAGGCCTCACCTCCTGCGAGATTTTCTAAGATGGATTCTCCAAAAGGGAATGGAAAATGATTACGTTTAGTGACGACATTAAGTTTCTTAAAATTGACACAGATCCGGGGTTTCTTATTTTTCTTAGGAACAGTGACGATCGGGGAGACCCACTCAGTATGTTTGATTTCATAGATGAATCTTGCATCTAACAAGCATTGTAATTCTTCTTTGATTTTGGCCTTGTAGATCGGATTACATCTGTAGGGATGGCTAGCAGTTGGTTTCGCACCCGGTTTAAGGGGAATACGATGCACAACTGTCTGGGGTGAGACTCCTTTCATGTCTTTATAGGACCAAGCAAAGACCTGTCGATATATGCGCAGAAGCTTTTCAAGCCTTCTGCGTTGTTCCCGATTGAGATGAGCCCCGACATGGACGATGTATTTGTTACTTTTATTCGGTTCACGCAAGGAGAGAGTGATGGTTCGGGCAAGGCCTTCGTAGGGTGAATTACCATTTGACTCACGTTGAGCTTGGGGTAATTGGATGGTTACATCCTTGATCGTATAGTCCTTAAAATATGCAGACACATCATGGGCTGATGATTCGAGGGGGGCCTTACCTTTCAACTGTCTGGATGGTGATTTGGGAGGTTCGCGGATTGATGCATGAGAGGATTGATCTCAAGAACTTCCCTAGCAGTGGTAAGGTCTTTAGGTGGCTGAATTTGAAGGGGTTTCCTCATCTTCTTTCATGGTATGGCCACGAGGTTGTGGCTTTGGAGGACGTGAGGTATGCAGATGAGGAAGTGGTGGCACATCATGGAGGATTTCGTCGTCGATTTGAAAAATTGTTTCCTCCTCACATAGGTCCCATAGATAGTTTGGTTGTTTGATTCTGTATAACTTGATATCATGTTTTTCAACCGTAAATTTGGCAACTAGTTCCAGTTTGGATGACTGTTGCAGAAAGGCCTTGAGTGGAAGGGCCTCCATGTAGTTGAGGATCTGAATGTTAGAAATGTCCAAATTGTCTGGGCAATTATGAATTCGTAAGACATTCTCGTCATCTACGAATAAATTTTCTGATTCATCAGTAGGTAGTCATGCAACATTTAACAACTCATCATTGTGTGGAAGAATATCAATAAAATTGATATTAATAATAGGGGTGCCTAGATCAGGAATTTGTTCATGATCGATCAGAGGAGTATAGGTACAATCATCTTGATGTTGATGAGCACAAGAATCAACATTCACACAATCAATGGTAGCTAAACTATGACTCCAGTTTATGATATCAATAGATTCAACATAATGACCTTTTGCGTGAGTAGACTAGTATGGCTCAAACACTGAATTAGGAGTAGAAGATATATCATCGTGACACCGTGCGGGTTTGAGTTTGCCAGATGAATCGATGGTAATAGAGTTGTCTCTATTTCCAAAGGCGACTCGACCTTTGCTCCAGTCGTGAACGACTTTTGCATTGGTAAAAGCCATGGGCGACCAAGTAGTAACTCATAGGAATAGACATTGCTAGGAATATCGAGTATGACTAGGTCTATGAAAAATTTCAGGCCTCCTAGTTTGATCAGCACTTGTGGGAGGAAGCCGGTAGGTCGGACCACACTTTGATCAGCCATCCTAAGCTGACAAGTGGGTTTGGTAAGTTTGTCTCTTAGATTCCATTCTAACACAAGGGAGGTGGAAATGATGTTGACACCTAAGCCACCATGTAGTACAGCTAGGACTTCGTGAGATTGGTGATGAGTAGCTAGTTTTTTTTCACGATTATCAAAGTTGTCATCAGAACCCTCGTCTTCTTCACGGATAACATCAGTCATTACATCTTTAAGTTGATCATAAAAGTCCACTGGTTCTAGTTTGCGGCGGATGTTTTTAGGCAGTCCAACCAAGAACTATTTGATGGCCATACGTTCAGTGATATTTTTGTCAACACATTCTACTTTGAGACATTTAAAATGTTCAATGTAGTTTCGAACCGACTCTTCGACGCATCTTGATATGGGTGATATGGCTTTGAGTCAGTTTGGATGGTTTGAAATGCTTGATGAAAGCGTCCTTGAGGGTAGTCCAAGAAGCAAGATCAGGAGCTTCAAGGTTGAGATACCACTCTTTGGCTGTTCCATTGAAATAGTCGGAGCTTTTCGGTTTCAGAGGTATCTCCATAGAAATGGCATGCATTATCAAAGTCTTGGAGAAATCTCACCGGGTCAGATTCTCCATCGTACTTTGGTGCATCGATACATGAAATTCGGCGTTCTAGTCTTGGAGGAGCCGGATTGGAAGATTTAGCACAATCTCGACACATGATGCAGTACGAGGAGTAGAGTAACAGTACAGATGATCAGGGCAGTACTGTACTTGGCCAAAAAGTCAAAAAGGGCAGTTTTCTTGTAGAATGAAGAATTTTGGGCAAAAACTAGACTTTTGTGTTGTAATAGAGCTCATGGACAATACTAGAAATCGTGGACAATCAGATAAATCTAACTGCATCGCGAATTCTGATAGGGGGTGCTTTCTATCAAAATACTGATTTTTTATGTGATTTTTGAAGAAGAAAAAAATTGGGGATAGAATTTGCAGAGGGTACAGAGAAATCGTGCTCATTGTGGGTGATTTTGTGGTATGATTGACGATTTTTTATACTGAGGTTTTGTTGACAGACAAAGGAAATAGTGAAAAAAGTGATTTTTTGACAGAAAATAGGCTAAATCTCTGAGGTAAAATTGGTGGAGCTGCTGGAGGACTAATCTTTAATAGATCTAGCCTTAGTGGAGCCGGCGAATTCTAAGACCAAGATTTGGTTGGAAAACAATGGATTTTGACAGTATATCAGGGTGTTTTTAGATAATCTGAACAAGGCCAAAATTTGTGGAGGTGAATAGAATGGAAGATCAGTGTCTGTTATGACTGCAGACAGACCGACGAATTCTGATATACTTGTTTGGTCGAAAAAAATGTCACTTGGGTCACTTCTTTCAAAGAAAATGCCCAAGTTGACACTTTTGTTGCTTCCCCCCGGCTTGATAGGTTGCTCCGCAACTCGTTGAGGACCTGGAGAGAAATCTAATGCTGTAGTGTGAAGAGAGAAAAAAAAAAAAAAAACAAGCATACACACACGCACTGAGCAAAAAAACGAAAAAACAATAAAGTTGTGTAGAAAAACTTAAAAAGCGGGAACGGCGCCAAAGTTGGAAGTATTTCTAGTTATACGGTGGGTAGATCTACTTACGGATGTAGTATAGGGATGTAGAGTTTTTGACACTTTTGCTAATAAGCAGTAAGCGTTTCTA
The DNA here is from genome assembly GCA_029204225.1 of Diphasiastrum complanatum. NCBI lineage: Eukaryota > Viridiplantae > Streptophyta > Lycopodiopsida > Lycopodiales > Lycopodiaceae > Diphasiastrum > Diphasiastrum complanatum. The sequence goes on from CM055099.1 coordinate 27,690,439, forward strand.
GCAATGTGCTATATGGATAAATATGCAAAAGGAAGATCTAAAAGAAGAAAATCAAGTCAACCTAGAAAGTGATAAACTAGTTATGAATGTCGTTTAGACTTATTTAAATGACAGTTGAAGAAACGCTTCACTTTCTTCTTCTTGGTCTTTGAAGTAGAAGGATGAGATGAATCATCCTCTTCACCATCTTTGTCTCAATCTTTGGCTTTGTCTTTGTTGGATGTTTGAGAGAACTGGTTCTTACTCCTTCATTTATGCTTGTCTTTGACAAAGAGGGCTTTGTCAGTTCCACCATGCTCGAGTTTGTTCATCTTGGACAGTTTATAGCTTTGCCTAGATTCTTCAAAAATAAGAATTCCTTGGATAGCAACTCCTCCTTAATAACAAAAGACTGAACAAGATTATCATAGTCATCTCTCAAGCCATCTAAAATGACTTGAACTAGCTCATCTTGGTTAATAGTAACACCAACACAGGAAAGCTCTCTATGTAAATCTTTGATTCGCAGAACATAGTTTGATGCACTCTCTTCACTTCTTTGGAAACTTTGAAAAATCTGATTCCTAAGAGTGAGCATTCTAGAAGTATTCTTTGCTTCATAGATGGACTTACATGCATCCCAAGCTTCTTTGGCTGTAGTGCAAGATCCTATCTCTCTCAGAATTTCATTAGATACATTCAACTTAATGAAATGTAGAGCCATTCTAGCTCTCTTCCTATACTTAGGAATGGCAGCCTGTGCTTGAGGCTCCTCCTCAACACCAAGCACAATGTCCATAACATCCTGGAGTATCAAAATAGACTCCATTCTGAACTTCCAAATTGAGTAATTTAGAAGTATTTAGTCTTTCATTTGCTTCTAAAAAAAATCCTCCCAGAGGTGCCATTTAGATGAAGACTTCTTAGTTATTGGACTGCAATATGTTTGAGCTTGTTCCAATCAGACCTAAAGTTACTGCTCTCTTTCACTATAGGTATTTTCAAGGATGTACTACCTTCCTATGTGAAACACTTACAACTGTATTTGAGATGGATCTCAAATATTCCACAAGACAAGTTATCTAGATCAGACACACAAAGTGGATTGAGACACTTTGGCTAGTTTGAATCCTACTTTTGGCAAGTATGAAATGCATCAAAAGAAAACACTATTGACACTCGGAAGGCTCAAAGGGTGTTCAATTACTTCAAACTTAGTCTTGATCTTCAGTTTCTTGTGAAGGATGCTCACTTTAGGTCCTAAACGAGCTGCTAAGCAACCCATCAAGCCGGAGGGAAGCAACAAAAGTGTCAACTTGGGTATTTATTCTGAAAGAAGTGACCCAAGTGACATTTTTTTCAACCAATCAGGTATATCAGAATTCGTCAAGCTGTCTGCAGCCATAACAGACCCTGATCTTTTATCCTATTACCTCCACAAATTCTGACCCTGTTTAGATTTTCTAAAAACACCCCGTTTTATTGTCAAAAGCCATTATTTTTCAACCAAATTTTTGTCTTAGAATTCACCAACTTTACTGAGGCTAGAGATCTATGCAAGATCAGATTTTTGGAAGCTCTACGAATTCCATCTCATAGATTTAGTCTGTTTTATGTCAAACAAGCACATATTTTACTAATTCCCTTGTCTGTCAGCAAAATTTTATTTTCAGAAATCACCGAGCCTACCATGAAATCGCCCACTATCTGAAACCTTGAAAAACACCCCCTACGAATTGTATCCTTTGAAAAAATTCCAAAAAAACTACAAAAAAATAGTATTTTAAAGTGTAAACTCCCTATCAGAATTCGCGAGTGCTATATTTGGATTCATCAACCTGTCCACGATTTCCAGTCCTGTCTACGAATTCTGTTACTCCAAAAAAGTCCAGTTCTTGTCCAAATTTCCTATTCTGTAAGAAAACCGTCATTTTTTTTTTTAACTTTTTTTGGCCCAACTACAATACTGTACTTATCATTTGTACTGTTATTTCTCATTCTGCATCATGTCTCAAGATTTTGTTGAATCTTCCAATCCTACTCCTCCACGACTTGAACGCAGAATTCTACGCATCGATGCACCAAAGTATGATGGAGAATCTGACCTAGTTAGATTTCTCCAGGACTTTGATATTGGATGCCACTTCTATGGAGACACCTCTGAAACTGAAAAGGGCAGACTATTCCCGATGGTACTCTATGGAACTGCCAAAGAGTGGTACTCAACCTCGAAGCTCTTGATCTCACTTCTTGGACCACCCTCAAAGACGCTCTCATCAAGCATTTCAAACCTTCTAAACTAACTCAGAGCCCATTCATCCAAATTACACATATTAAGATGTGTCGCGAAGAGTCCGTTAGGAGCTACATTGAGCGTTTTAAATGCCTCAAGGTAGAATGTAGTGATGAGAATATCACTAAACGAATGGCTATCAAATTGTTCATTGTTGGACTTCCTAAAAATATCCGCCGAGAACTGAAACCAGTTGACCTTTATGATCAACTTAAGAATATAATGACCGATGCCATCCGAGAAGAAGACGAGGGTTTCTAATGAAGACTTTGATATCCATGAAAGAAAATCCAAGAATCCCGAACGTCTTAACCATCAAAAGTTTGAAAATATTGCCCAATCCTCAGAACTTCTACATCAAATGAAAACTTGGCAAAAAGCTCAACAAACCCATATGGATATACGAACTGCTGATTTCCAAACCGCTATGAAAAATATTGCTGACAAAACATTTCCAGCAAGAGAAAATATATGGTATTCCATCTGATCACAAAATCACACTACGAATGAATGTCCCCAAATGAAACAACATTATCCGGTAGACTCCAAACCCATCTATCGGCAATACCGTGCTTACAATCCACAACAACCTATGTCGTGACCATGAGTCTATCAACCATGACCAACTGCACCCAATCAATATCCACCACGTCACCTCACATGTCTTTTGAGACTAAAACCCTCAAAGGCACTGAAGTCTGGGGAGATCTGTTACAAACTAACGTGACTCTCCCTTTCTATGTTCTATGGAAACATGCGGGTGAGTGGAAACAACAACTCCAATCCACCAAAACCACCACCCTTGATGAGCTACCTGAAATGCCATTACACCTAACCAATCCGCTCAGTGAAAGGAAAAACATCAAAATTCCAGCCACTCATCACCAATTCCGAGAAGTCTTAGCCATATTAGATGGTGGCTCAGGTGTCAACATCATCTCCACGTCTCTCATGTTGGAATGGAATCTGAGAGACTGATGAGTGAAAAATCTCTAATGGTCGAGCAATCGGGTTGCTCTGATACCACTGCTGGTGAGATTCACCTTCGGTCTGTGAATATTCAACGTCCACGTCCAGCTTACATATCATTGATGTGTGAATGGTCGATATCGCTAGCTCTGATACCACTATTGTGGATCCTTCAACTTCGGATCTCCAGGTAGCTCTGACGTAGTTGTTGTGGATCTAGGAGGTCGAGGACGTCGGAGACTTCGAGCACTTTGAAGTCGGAGCTAGACGTGATTTATTGATAGGAGCTCAAATGGAGCCGATCTATCCAGGGAAGCTACTGCTTCATTTCGAGATCAGAGATCCTCTGAGCTATAGATAGTAGATCCATTTGCACTTGACAATCTTTCTCTCAGCTGGTATTGGTTCAAGAGTCCAGACATTGTCCTCTTCATGGAGTCCAACTCTTCCTCCATGGCGTTTGTCCATCTATCCTTGTCGGGACTATCGATTGCTTCGTCATAGGTTTGTGGTTCACCACCAAATCCACATAACTCTTTTGTTGTCGAAGCTGAGCTGTCATGCACAAATCTGACTGGTGCTCTTTGCAACTATGCAAACATAGTGAAAAAAATAAAAAAAGAGAAATAAAGCTCCGTGGCATGTGTTTTGTAAGTCCATGTAATAGTATTTGTCAATAAACTTCCACCATGGCATGTGGTTTGTAAGCCCATGAGTAGAAGCTTAAAATAATAAAAGAACTTAGACTTAAGATTAGAACTTAGACTTAAGAAACTTAAGCTTAGAAATATTTGTCTTAAGTTATCTTAAGTTTCAAAGTTAGAAACTTTTAAAGTTCTAAGTCCTAAGTTAGAAGTTCTAGAATGGCTAGTTTTAAACTAATCCCATAAGTTGTGGATACTTATGGAAGACCCTCCTTGCTATAAAAGAGGAGGTATTTGTCATGTACACAACACTTTTGAGATTAAGCTTATTGTACTTCTCTATCTTTGAGATTATCATTCTATTGCATTTATGTTCCCATTGGGAAGGTGCATAGCTTGAGGGGTGCTCGGGCCTCCTCTTGCCTCCTTCTGATTGGTTTGTATTGTGGCATGCATTTTACTGGTTCTATGTTTAGTATTAGTCGCAATCTCATTTTATTACCCTTTGGGTGTTAAGTAGAATTTAGATTAATCTTCTTGCTAGTTGGGGAAGCCTTAGCAAGACTTTGTATTTCTTAAGTAAGTGGCTAGTTGGGTACCGCCTTAGTCACCCCATTTATTTCCGAGCACTAGTTCGGAAGCCTTAGTGTTCCATTTCGTTTATGTTTCATTTTGAGATAATTACGAGTACGTGGTTGAGTGATGTCAGAAATGGTGAACTCTTGCAACTTTGTCGCATCACGAACAAGACACGAAGGTCGAACGAGAACAATTCGCGACAGTCAACGTGTCTTTGACTCGAAGCACGAACGATTTGCGAATATCGTAAAAACACCTCCAGGACGACAAACCGCAGGGGCACAGAACGAAAACACATGAAGAAAAATCTTTCGTGCTGCCAGCTGGCAGCTCAACGGGCTTCACGCCCAGCTGAAATGAATAGCAACGACGGAGACTAACTAACTAGTTGATTAGCGTTAACTAGTCTTGTGATTCTACGTTTAGCTATCTTGTAAACTCCACATAGTGGAGTTATAAACAATCCTCTCTGGATCATAACTGTGTGAAGAGAGATAGTGAATATAGAGATCTGTAAGAAACAGAGAGAGACGTAGCGAATAGAGTAAGAAAGCAAAAATACCATAGCTATGCATGAAAGTCTGCCAACGAGCAGAACAAAGTTAAAGAGCAGAGAGTCAATCCGCCAACGAGCGAGACACTGACGATCTTGCTCTAAAACCAAACTGACAATATAGTCACTCTATTTTGTGTATCTTTTGGCCTTGTGCTGTGTCTCTTGATTGCTAGAATAAAATATGTTCTCTGATGCGTAGTCGAGTGTTTAAGATCCCGGAAGAGCTTCTGCACGAAAAGAAAATGCAAAGACAGAAAACTGTTCGTGAATCAAAAGAGAGAGGACGAACATGAAACAAAAAAGCTTCCGCAACATGGTATCAGAGCCTACAGGTTATCACTATTGATATCCCAGCAGTGATTCTTCTAGACAACACAATATGGCTACGGCAATCCAGACCAGAGTAGCAATCAGTCTTGACGGTACAAATTACAGAATCTGGAAATTTAAAATCAAAACACTTCTGAAGGGCGAAGGCATCTAGTCGGTGACCGAGCTCTCAGAGATGCAGCCTCCAGAGGGAGACCCGAGGAGAGTTGAATGGATCAGAAAGGATGAGCGCGCAATGGCGATCATCGTTTCGTCCATAAATGAAGATCTACTCATGCAGATTGAAGACTGCGAAAGTAGCCATGAAGCATGGGAAAGATTAAAGCAAAAGTATGAAGCGAGGACTGTAGCTTCAGTCATGCACCTTCATAATCAGCTGCAATCCATACGGTGGGATGGCAACCAGTTAGATCAGCACGTTGAGAAGATCATAACGATCTTCGCTCAACTCGTTGCATCAGGACAGGAGCACCAGGTCTCAGCACCATAGCAGCTGATGTACTTCATGAAATCTCTACCGACGTCCTATCAGCCACTGAGAATGCTCATACTGAGTCTACCAGATATGACATTTGACAAAGCAGTCAGTCTTGTCGCTGATGAGAGACGAAAGAGATGGAAGCAATGATCAAGAGAAGGCTCTCTTCACGAAAGGAAAGAAGAAGAACAAAAACAAGCCAAGATTCGAGAAGACGAAGTCCTCAAATCAACAATCTTATTCCTACAATCACTGCCAGAAACCAGGCCATACGGCCAACAATTGTTGGTATAATCCAGCAATATCTTGCATGCACTACAAGAAGAAATGGCATTCTGCATACGACTGCAGATTCAACCCAAAAAAGAAAAACAAAGCTGAAAAGACAAACGTTGCAGAGTCATCAAAGGATGTTGAAAGAGGTGACGAAGCTTTCACGATACTTGACGAAACTTCGACAAGCTACTCTAAACACGACTACGATGTAGTCATCGATTCAGGAGCAACTTCTCACATAACCTGCAACAAGAATATCTTGATCAACTTTCGTGAACTCGAAAATGACAGAGCAGTGATTCTAGGCGATGGAAGCAGACACGATGTCAAAGGCATCGGCTCTCTACAGCTACGAACATTGACAGGCCAAGCAGAGCTGCCATGAGAACTCTATGTGCCCTCATTGAGAAAGGATCTGCTATATGTCTCCAAGATGGCAGATCTAGGCATTCGAATTTTGTTCGACGGCAACACTTGCCGTATGATTGAGAAGACGACAAACAAGTTGCTGACGGTCGGATGCAGAGAAGGAAATCTCTACCAGGCCAAAATAATCAGCAACTCTGAAAGCATATTAAATGCTTCAGAAAACGAAGATCGGGTTTGGCATAGAAGAATGTATCATCTGAACATGCGGAGCATGTATGACATGAGCAGAAAGGACATTGTCACAGGTCTCAAGATTTCAAGGCCAGAGGCTGAGTTTTGCGAAGCTTGTCAGAAAGGCAAGCAACATCGGAATCCATTCACACATGAGAGAAGAAGAGCCAAAGAAGTTTTTGAGCTCGTCCACTCTGATGTGTGTGGACCGATGAAAACATATTCGCTCTCAGGTTCGAGATATTTTCTAACGTTCATAGATGATTACAACCGAATGATCACGATCTACTACTTGAAGAAGAAATCCGATGTATTTGATTCTTTCAAAAAGTTTGTGGCATTCGTAGAGCGACACACCTCGAAAAAGATACAGATCCTTAGATCTGACAATGGAGGTGAATACAAAAGCATAGAATTCTCAAAATTTTGCGAAGAACAGGGGATCGAACACCAGTTCACTCCTGCATACACACCAGAATACAACGGTGTGGCAGAAAGAAAAACCAGAACGCTAGTCGAAGGAGCCAGATGCATGATGACATAGGCTCAATTGCCGAGTCAATTCTGGGCCGAGACAATAGTTGCAGCTGTACACCTGCAAAACAGATCTACAACGACAACGCTGGAGAACAAAACACCATACGAAATGTCGACAGGCAGAAAGCCTGATCTGTCATACGTACGAGTGTTTGGATGTGTAGCATACAAGCACATTCCAAAGGAAAAGAAAAGCAAGCTCGATAACAAATCCGAGCAAACAATCATGGTCGGCTACTTGAATAGAACACATGTGTACAGACTCTACGATCCAACCACGAAGAAGGTTGTTTCGAGCAGAGATGTGAAGTTCGACGAGTCCACATTCCCTGGACTGAAAGACGAAAGAGACCATGAGATCTTCACATTGCTGCCTATTCAAGAGGGAGATCGAGGACATACATCAAATTAGAATGCAGAGCCCCAGATTCCAGAGCAGCAGGAAGCAGAGGATCGACCCCACAAACAAGAAATGTTCGAGCAGCGACAAAACGAACCTTGAAGGTCAACAAGACGAAGAGCTCCAGACCGCTATTCTGCAGTTTTACAGAAGAGCCAGCAACATACCAAGAAGCTATCCAAAGTTCAGAGGGAGAATTATGGAAGCAGGCAATGTTAGAGGAGATCGAGTCGATGAGGCAAAACGAGGCATGGACATTAGAGCCACTACCAAAAAACAAAAAAATAGTCGACTACAAGTGGGTGTACAAGAAAAAGCTAAAATCAAATGGCACTATTGGCCGCTACAAGGCAAGGCTTGTCGCAAAGGGCTACACGCAGAGATATGGTGTCGACTATTTCGACACATATTCGCCCATGGTGAAGATGGCAAGCATAAGGCTACTCCTTGCATACGCCACACAATACAATCTGGAAATTCACCAAATTGACGTGAAAACAGCCTTTCTCCACGGAGATCTAGAGGAGGAAATCTTCATGAAGCAACCTGAAGTCTATGAAGACCCCGACAATAGACAATATGTCTGTCAATTGTAGAGATGCATCTACGGTTTAAAACAGGCATCACGAGCCTGGTACAAAAAGCTTGATGGTCTTTTGAAGTCTTTAGACTTCAACCCTACTAAACCAGACTATAATGTCTACACCAAAAGAGTAGGAAAAGAATTTGTGATACTGACCATTTTCGTGGATGATTAACTGATGATAGAAGATTCCTTGATGCTGATCAAAGACACGAAGAGTCAGATTTCTGAAAGCTACAAAATCATAGATCTTGGAAAAGCAACAAAATGCCTAGGGCTAGAAATCAGAAGAGATCAAACAAATGGCGAAATGCACTTGAGTCAGTCAGAATATGCCAGAAAAGTGCTGAAGCAGTACCACATGATGGACTGCAAAGAGAAAGCCACACCAATGATAGCTGGAGCCAAGCTCACGAAACAAGATTGCCCAAAAACAGAAGAGGAAGAATAGAAGATGGCAGGTATACCCTACCAAAACTTAATCGGGAGTCTGATGTACTTGACAATTTGTACTAGACCGGATCTGGCCTTCTTTGTTTATGCATTGAGCCAATTCTGTTCCAATCTTGGTCTAGCACATTGGCAAATGGCCAAACGAATCTTACAGTATCTGACGGGTACCCAGAATATTGGATTAACCTACAGAGCTAGAAACGAGGAGAAAGGATTCGAGTTGCATCACTACAGTGATGCGAGCTGGGCAAGCTGCAAGGATGACAACAAGTCCATTACTGGAGGATGTACAATAGCGTGCGGAGCTGCAATCAGCTGGATATGCAAAAAGCAAACCTTGGTAGCTCAATCCTCTTGCGAAGTTGAGTATGTCGCAGCCTCGAAAGTGGCGAATGAGGTAGTGTGACTGCGGATGATGTTGGAGGGAATCGGGATACCACAAGAGGGGCCATGCACGATGATGATGGACTCCCAGATTGCCATCTATCTGTCCCAGGATCCTGTCTTCCATTCAAAGATGAAACACATTCCTCTGAAGTACCATCACATTCAAGATTTGATCTTGAAAGTAGAGCTCCAGGTCCAGTTCATAAAATCAGAAAGTATGATTGCAGATCTCCTCACGAAACCGCTCGACAAGCCACTCTTTGCCAAGCAAAGAGAGGCAATTGGATTGAACGAACAAAGCTGCAAGGTTCAAGAGGGAGTGTCAGAATTGGTGAAGTCCTGCAACTTTGTCGCATCACGAACAAGACACAAAGGTCGAACGAGAACAATTTGCGACAATCAACGTGTCTTTGACTCGAAGCACGAACGATTCTCGAATCATTCGCGAATCGTAAATACACATCCAAGACCGCAAACTGCAAAAGGGGCGCAGAACGAAAACACACGAAGAGAAATCTTTCGCGCTGCCAGTTGGCAGCTCCAGCTGAAATGAATAGCAATGACGGAGACTAACTAACTAGTTGATTAGTGTTAACTAGTCTTGTGATTCTACATTTAGCTATCTTGTAAACTCCACATAGTGGAGGTATAAACAATTCTCTCTAGATCATAACTGTGTGAAGAGAGATAGTAAATACAGAGATCTGTAAGAAACAGAGAGAGACGTAGCGAATAGAGTAAGAAAGCAAAAATACCATAGCTGTGCATGAAAGTCTGCCAACGAGCAGAACACAGCGAAAGAGCAGAGAATCAATCTGCCAACGAGCGAGACACTCACGATCTCGCTCTAAAACCAAACTGACAATATAGTCGTTCTATTTCGTGTATCTCTTGACCTTGTGCTGTGTCTCTTGATTGCTAGAATAAAATATGTTCCGTGATTCGTAGTCGAGTGTCTGGGATCTCTTAAGAGCTTCCGCGCGAAAAGAAAATTTAAAAATAAAAAATTGTTCGTGAATCAGAAGAGAGAGAACGAACACGAAACGAAAAAGCTTCCGCGACAGTGACACCTCAGCTTTTAAGTAAGTCGTCATAATAGCTTTACACTACAAAGCTAAAAAGAGCCAAGGTAATCTATGTATTATAAAAAAGCTAAAAAGAGACACCGGGTTCAATGTATCACCAAAGCTGAAAGCTGCTAAAGAGTGATATCTTTTAAAAGAATTAGGAAATTTAAAAAAATCATTTCAATGCAAAAAACTAACCAAAGAGAGAGAGAGAGAGAGAGAGAGAGAGAGAGAGAGAGAGATGGAGGAAACAGCTTTGCTTCGAGTATCTGTTCTATCCTCTCACTTTCCCCCTTGTTCCTCACCCTCGCTTTGTCCGGCTCTTATTGCTGCCGCTTTCTGTTCATCACCATCGCCATTGACCGCGGAGCAGCGCCAGAAGAGCAAGTACGAGAGGCTACACAGTGATGTCTCTACTGCTCCTGCAAGGTGGGAGCAGGTAGGCATTCCCGGGGATGAGCTTCAGGATGTTGTGTACGAGAAAGCAGCTGACGAGGGCATCGCAAAGGTATGGTATTATTAAGGACTTTTCCCTGGCAGATTGGCTCATTGTAGGATACATCAGCTGTAAGCTTCTTCATAAGCTTGGCTTAGCTTTTAATTCATTACTAAAGGTGGAGGAGAAATTAGCTATGAGCTATTTTATGTTTTAATTCAGTATAGAAAAGGTAATGCTTAACTTGACAAAGCTTATGATTACCCATTCTTATTCCACAGTGTGTATGCCATCACAATCTATCTGCAACAAGTGAATGCAGCTGAATTGTCAAGTAATCTTCTTTTTTGTGGACAATCTTTATTTCATACTAGGTGATTACAGACAAGTGTAAAGTTCATATGCATATTCACATTGGTTGCCAATGACAAGTGGCATACCACACAGTGAGCCATTTTGCAAGGCTGACCGAAGCTTAATTTCAACAGTTACAGTCACTAAGCAGGAGGTGCAACTTTAATGGGGTGCAAAGCCCATAGTCCCTACCGAAGCCTAAGGTACCCCATTCAAATGCACTTGGTAGGCATCAAACTCCAGACCTCATGAGCAAGGGGCATGATGGTTGCCAGTAGCGACAGGTAACACCCATGTAAAAGGCGGATTGCCACTTTTGAAGTCACTTGTGCTTGGAGGTGGATGTTCAGCCAAGCCATGTCCAGCTTCATGTTGGTCAGTGCAAACATGGCAAGTAGGCTTCAAACCCACTGGGCAGGTCAGCAACTTGTAGCAGTATGTCATCTCACCACGTGCTAGAGATTCATTGGTATGGGAGTCATTGCTGGTGGCCCTTATTGTGCCTCTCAGATACAAGGCCTCACAAGGGGGAGAGGAGCTCTACCATCCAAACTACCCTCTAGGAATGTCAATGACTTTTAGTGTTTTCCAAGAGTCTAGAATTTGGGACAAGGATCAAGCGAGGTATTTGCCAAATTGTGAGCTTTGAGTGGCGAACATCATAAAGCTCCACATTATTGGGTGTTCTATTGCTAAAAGTTGTCACATGATGCTTTCTCTTGGCCAATCATATTCATTGGACAACAATCAGCTTATTAAAGTTTCCGCTTAGAGATTTTGCTTGAAAGATTCTAGAAAGCAGTATGGCATTTGGGTCTTAAAGGAGTGTGGAACTGGGAATTGTTTATGACTGTTGCTGCATTGCGTATCTTTTTGAGTTTGGGAGCTCAATAAGCTAGATCTACTGCATAGACAATAAGTACAATAAGTTATATAGGGACAACTTGGAATAAGTACTAGGCATTTGTATCTCACATGATGCTACTAGTTGCATCGAAACTGTATACCATAACGGTATGACCTTGAGGTGGTGGCGTTGCCATAAGTTGGAAAGGTTGGGCTAGCGTTGTTGACATTTTTAGTGCCACGTGTCAGCACCTCAGTTGCCTTGTGTCACAAATTTGAGCGTGGACCATGCTTATGGTGGGATCCATTTGTACTGTGTATATAGATTGGGAGAATCCTATATTATTTGTTTAGTCTACCTGGGGAGTGGGTGGGTGATATAAGCAAGCAAGAGCCAAGATCTATCTCCAGAAGTAGAGTTGTTCTCTTTCATTGGTTCTTTTGGGATTGTATATATTGATGAGTTGGAGAGAGTCATCACAGAGTGCGATGGATCTGGTTGTAGATTTGGCGACATTTTGATTGGCATTCTTCTTTATGCCGATGATGTGGTACCAGTCTCCTCGACTAGAGAGGGATTACAGAGACAGTTGGATTGCTTATAGCTCTTTTGTACCCGATGGGTCTTGGGGGTGAACATTGCGAAGACCAAGGTAATGGTCTTCAACACTTCTAGAGCTTTCATGCAATGTCATGAGCTCATTTTGAACGGACAACCCCTAGAATTGGTATTTTCATATACTTACTTAGGGACACTGTTCACTAGTCCTACATTCAATATGCGATAGGTAGCTACCACTCGACCTCGGAAGGGACATGCCGTCCTTGTTCAGCTAGAGCAATTTTGCTTCCGGAAGTCCATATGGGATGCTTGGGGTAAGTATAGGTTTTTTGATACCATTGTCACTCCCACAACCTTATATGCAGCAGAGACATGGTGTACCGGTCTTTCCTCCTCACATTGGGCCAGTATCTTGAGATTACAGACTACCATGTTAGCTCGTATGATTCGGGTGAAGCTCTCTGTTCCACACGAGACTCTCCTTGTTAGCTCGTTGATTCGGGTGAAGCCCTCTGTTCCACACGAGATCCTCCTTGTCGAGTTTGTTGTTCCACCTATACGGATAGATGCAGCTTTCCAACTTATCACATATATTCAGAGAGTTCAGGCACTTCTAGCCATCCCACCTCCTCCTTGAGTCATTTGGTATCCCTATTATAAATCTTCCCTGGGGCACTCATCAATATATTAGACGCTCTTTATATAGTGCATATCTTCATCGTACATGGCGACGCCAGTTGGGTTTGATTCCGATTATTATCGGAATTATTTCCTTGACCTGGACATAGTAGGGTTCCCAGTTTTACCATTGGGCTCAAGATTATCTTATAGCCTCAGATTCACATTGTGCTAGCTTCGTGTTTCATCACATCAGTTGGCTATTGAGACTGGGAGGTTCCCCGATATTTCGAGAGAGGAATGGATATGCCAGTTATGCTCTTTGAGGGAGGTTGAGTCTGAGGAACATTTTACTTTTAGATGCCCGATATACGATGAGATTAGAGGGAGATACCATTTGCTTGTTTCGTGGCATGCCCACCACACTTTGCTCGCTCATACATATGAGGATTCTTGTTGTGTTGCACTTATGATACGAGAGATGTTCTTGCTATGACGAGATATATGCCAGACAGCTCAACAGGCTCATTCCAGCTCTCAGTCTCATATTACCTCTTTCTTCTCTAGGAGAAGATCACATTGGGAACCGGAGTTTGATAATGAGATGGACAATGATACACATGTCCACAAAGATCGGAGACAACAAGAAATAATAGATAGTTTTGAGCATTGGGAACAGTAGTTTTTATGTGCTTGCATATGAAAGAAATTGTGCATATTTGATTGCCCTTTGAAGTCATCGTCTTCATATGAGAATCATTAATGTCTTATATGTGATCAGCTTTTGTCGATGCTTAATTGCATAATAAAGATTCCTTTTTTTTGGAAGGGGGGGGGGGGCGTTGTTGGGTTACGTGAATGATGATTATGGCATGTGATTTCTGCTTGCAAGCTGATTTTAGCTTCTTCTGCAAAGTATTGAGTTCGTGTTACATGTGAAAGTTTATGATTGTTACCGGACCTTTCGTCAAGCTTAGTTCACAAAATTGTGCATGGAAAAAGGTAAAATAGTTGAGCTGTAGTTGAAGATGAAGATATGCATGCATTGTTGGCACAATTTGGGGATGTACTTGTTGCTAATCTTCCTAACAAATTTAAACTTGAGAGGGAAGTTGATCATGCCTGATTATTGGAGAATGGAACAAATAAAGCTCCACATGATTCTCTGAAGTTGGAAAAGAAGATGTTGGCATGGCATATTGAGTAATTTTTGCACAATAGCTTCATCATTCACAGTCAGTTACTTTTGCTTCACCAGTGTTTTTGGTCAAGAAGAAAAATGGGACCTATAGAGCATGTATTTGACTATGGGGATCTGAATGAAGCTACCATAATTGATGGGTCTCCAAATCCGAGGGTGGCTAACCTTTTCGATGAGATCTCCTAAAGTTGGGACCCTAATGTTCCCAAATTTTGACTTGATATATCAAGAAGGGTGACAAACACAACACGAGCTTCAAATATGATGGGGGTTTATACACATTAAGATTGATGCCCTTTGAGCTCACCAATGCACCAACAATAATTCTGTTAAATTCTATCAGTCCACACGAGTGTTGTTTTTTTAGTTCACAGGCAACCTATATGTTCGATTCAAAGGAAACCTTTATGCACAAGTTTCAAAGGCAACCTTGGCCTCTCTGTTTCAGGTGCATTCTCTTTGTTGGCTTTTTTGTCTTAATTTTTGGTTGAGCCGTTAGCTAGCTTCTTCCTTTACTACAAGAAGTCTACTACCATAGGATTAGTCAGGAATGAAGGCAAATAATCAAGTGGTGCGGCAAATAAAGATAGACCCTTATATAGAGAATTTGCGTGAGTCAGAGAAACTCTGAAACTTTAACAAATTGTTATATCTGAAAAAAAAATTTACATAGTTTTTAGCCTATTGTATTCTTTTTCTGCCCTTAATCGAAGTTTGTATGCAAATTACTTCTTGGATCACATGAAGGTGATCCAAGAAGTACTAGTGAGGATAATTATATTTCCAATTTAAGCATGATGATAATAGTACCACAATCGTGACGAAGATTCATGAACACTAATCTTGAAAGTATCACATGCACAAGTTCAACTTTGAATCAAAATGGCTTGAGTAGCTAAATCAATCCACAAGAAGTTTCTAACTATCAGATCCTAGCTACCACAAACTTGTTTCTGGTCATGTTCGCTTCAACACTCTACATGGTATCAAACCAGGTTGATAGTGAATAGTACTGTACTGAATACATGGCTGAGACAAGATTTCAGTGATACCGAATGTGATTAAAAGCCCTGTAAATTGATTCGAAACAAATCTAAAACGACTTTTTTTTGTTGAGAAACTTTGATTCCTCCCATAGTTTGTTTGTAAAAGTGGGTTTTTTTCAACTCATTTTGCAACATGATGCTTTGCATTAGGATGATGCAAAGTGCCTAACGTTTTTTTGAATCGATTCAAATCACAATCTGTATCGACTCTATTTGAATCAACTTGTGACTATGTAAAATGTGCAACATAAGTATTTTTACTGATGGAGACCTGTTCTTTTGACATCAGGCTCATTAATAGATTCAATGGAGATGATCTTTATATGTTGGAAATGAGGTTGAAGATGGTCCTATTAAAGTAGGACGTATGGTATGTGATGGATGGAACTGAGACCAAACCTGAAGCAGATGTTGCAACTATTACATTTTGGAGACAATGTGGTGACACTGGTTATCTTGAACATAATGGATCCACGTGTCACATTTGAGTGGAGCTCACACAACTGAAGAGCATGGGAAACAAGGGTGGGTCTATTTGAGACCCAAGATGTCACCACCAACCTTTTCTTGAAAAAGAAAATTTGCTAGCTCAAGATGAGTGAGAAGGAGAGTATTGGTGATCATCTATTGACGTATTCAGATGACTCCTAGACTGGCTTCTTTTGGTTGGGTGCCCACTTAATGATGCAGAGAGTACCATGACCTAATGGAAAGCCTGCTGAAATCTATGAGCATCTGGTAACGACATTTTGTCCGTAGTAATGCCAATACTGCTTCCAGAAAAAGTGAAGCGAGAACAGTCTCCAAGGTTCTGAGAAATTCATGGCACAGTACTCCAACAGGAAGGTGCTAGCCAAAGAATTGCTGGAAATCATTCATTCAGATATCTAGGGCCCTATGGAAATCTTGTCACTAGGAGGTGTAAAATACGTCATCTCATTTATCAATGATTATTCTAGAAAGATTGTCGTTATGTTTCTCAAAATAGTTTTGAAGCAGGAGTGGGATAAGATATAGATTGATAAGAAGCTTAAAATAATGAGAACTGATGGTGGGAGTGAGTGCACCCTAACAAAAACAAATGAATGGTGTGAAAACCAAGGAATTTCAAGACAATTCTCCACAACAGAATGAGGTGGCTGAAACGAAAAACAGAAGACTTAGAGAGTGCCAACAGCATGCTTGTTCACAGCATTATGCTCAATTCATTCTGGGCTAAGTAAATGCATGAACAAATTATATCTGGCTGAACCAAAGTTTTGAAAACCATCCTGCAACTCAAGTGAATTTCTTGCACTTAATATTCATATAAAGAAAATCTTAGGAGGTAGAGAGCCTTTCAAATTCAGGCTCTTTATATCTACCCATAAGTTCCAACCATAACTATTCTCAAATTCCAGCCCCATGTATTTTTATGAAGAGATAATTTTGAGATTTTCCTCTTCAAGTGAGATTCTTTCTTTATGGTCTGTTGTGCCTATCACCATTACCTTTGCTTTATTCACATCAATTCCATAATCCACTCAGTGACTTCAAGTGCCTTTGTTTTCAAATGTAGACCGTGAGCTTCAATTTGAAGGAACTTTCTCCATGTTTCCAAGTTTGATTATGGACGCTCACTGTATTGTATTAAGGCCAGCTGAGGTAATCATTGTATTTGATTCTCTATGCTTAGGTAATTGATGGTGATAACCCATATTGTAAGCTGCAGATTTCTATCAACCGACCCCAGAAGCGGAACGCATTTCGGCCACAAACTGTTGCAGAGTTGCAGAGAGTTTTTAATGCTGCTCGTGACGACCAGAAAGTCGGTGTAATTATTCTCACAGGAAAGGTGTTTTTCCAGCTTATTTCACCTCCTGAATGTTTCAAGTATCTCCAGCTAGTATAATATGGACTGTGTGATGAGTAATTTACAAAATTAAAACCTTTTTAGCTTTCATCCTTTTCATGCACTTGTACTATTGGTGTCAGAGCAGGCGAATGTGCAGTATGGTTTGTTGAAGTATCGTGGTTATGAAGCTGCAAGAAGTTGTTATCTAATTTAGAGTTGCACAGGTACACATAGAATATGCAGAATATAGATACTTCTAATCAATACATTATAAAGTACTATACATGAAATACTTGAGGGTCGGAAAATGGTTTTGATGCTCAGTATTAAACTAACAGATTCTATAGGATTTCCTAATAATTGAATCCTGATAAGCCATATGTGTATTTAAATCATTATTAGCATAGAATCACTTAATTATATCAGAACTTTCATTGTGTTCTGGAACGTTTGCTGTGGGAAAGCTGGGAGCCCATAATGGCATTTTGAATGCAACTTAGGTTTTTACAAGTGTACATTGAGTATTTCCTCCTGCAGGAAAGCATCTTATGAATAAGCATCGCAATGAAAGTTCTGATAGATTTCTACACCAAAATACCTTTGTTCTTCCCATATGGTTCCTTGAATCATAAAGTGAAAAGTTAATACCAGAAATCCTAGTGTAGCAATATATAAAATAATCTTCAGTGCAGTGAAGCAAGCAAAAAAGTATAGAACTATAAAACATTACCTCAATGAGGCCATCTTTGATGTCTTTAAAAGGTGATCTCTGTAGAGAGACACAAATTCCAGATTCCAGAGCTAGATTCTTATTGCATTTGCTGGAGGCAAAACCGCAAGAATAATCTAGCTTAAGCTGGGTGCCTTTCTCACCTAATAGAAGGGTTTTACTGTAAGACGTAATCTGTTTGAGGTAATACTTGATTGCTTAATAGTGGAGATTCAAGAAGCTCGAAAATGTTGGAGGGGCAAGAGAGCAAAATGTTAGTTACATGGAAGGAAAAATCTCATGTATATTTTACATGAGTCCTATCATGGTTTACTTAAGTGGTACGTATATGGACATTGGTGTTTGCACAAATTTTTTGAAAGCTTTCAGCTGGATTGTTAAAGCTATATGATCACCCTTTTTCTTCCAGGGAACTGAGGCTTTTTGTAGCGGAGGTGATCAATCTGTTCGTGGAAGATATGGATATGTGGGTGATGATAATGTTGGCCGACTAAGCATTCTTGATGTACAGGTGAGCAAAATTTTTGAAGTGAGTAGTCTGTGTGGGTTGGACAAGTAGACGAAGGCTATAGCTGTAAGTTAAACGTCCATGTTGTTGATTGGACTAATCATAACTTGCTGGAGTCTTGCAAATGTTTGCCTCATTCAGGTATAATGTATTGATGTAATGAAGGAACTCAAAACGTTGATATCAGAATCTTGAAGATGCTTTTTGACTTCTTCAGTTAGTACATTTTTGTGGACACATTCAGTCAAGAGCAGGGACATGCTATTATGGTAAATAGTTTATGGAGTCCCATTTTGTGCACTCTTTCTTCAATTGCAACTTAATGTAATATATCTTGATGAAATTGATTGTGCAGGTGCAAATCAAGAGGCTCCCAAAGCCAGTGATAGCAATGGTTTGTATCTTATAAGCTTCCACTTGAAAATCATAGAGCAACTTGCACTAGTTAGCATGGTTAGCTACTCAAAAATGCCAAATCCGTGACTTATAGATTCTACCTAACCTTTAGAGGTTTCAGGTTGCAGGATATGCAGTGGGAGGTGGGCATGTCCTCCATATGGTTTGCGATCTAACAATTGCTGCAGACAATGCCATATTTGGTCAAACGGGGCCAAAGGTAGATTTCTCACTAAACTCAGTTTAACCCTTGAACTCAAACTGGGCACCATTAGTTTCAATATGATAACTAGCACTTCACACCACTATTACCTTTTTTCACCCACATTCTTTTGTCAGAAATATACAAATAGAAACATCATACCATGCATTCAGTGAAAGGCATACCATTTATCTGACAATGAAGTAAAATGCTGCTCACTAGCTACTAACTAGTTTTGCAGTTTATATAGAATCAATGACTAGCAATCAATCTTATTGGAAATAGATGAATGTGAACTCAGCTTTTGGTAATGCATCAATCATTATCTTAGGAGAAATACAATGCCTAACAAAATCTATACACAGCCACCATTTAAAGAAAGAAATGGACCTTGGGCTTGCATGCTTTAAACAATACCTGGACTTGGAAAAAAATTTAATCTGATCAGATTTGGACCTGTGAAAACCAACATCAAATATAGTCAATAGTTGATTCCCTACAAGGAAGAAGAACGAATCTCTATAAAGAGCTCAAGAGTAATGTAAAACATAAGCCACTTAATGAATGTAAACCCTTACGAGTGAATTATTTACTACCCTATCAATGAAACTAGTCAATGGTCATGCCAAATGACATGGGTCCTAGGCCCATAATGTAGAGTAAGCCCTAACTCGTTGTATGTCCATAACTCCTCCCCCCTCCCTACGACAACAAAGATTGCCTTCAATATGGGCCTATTATGTAACTAATGTAAATGATGCAAACTATAAAACTGAAAAAAAATGTTTATGTCAAATATGCTACCTCAAAATGCCAAGGTTGTCGCACAAAATTGAGTATATGAAATGCATAGCTACCACAAAAGTATCCAAGCTAGACTAAAAGCTGCAGCATGAAACTAGAAGCTGTAAACTACTATTGCTGAATAATAGCTTGAAGCTCTGTCAATCTTTCATGATAGCCCAAGCAAGGCATCATAGGGTTTGTCATGGCAATAAGTCGAAATACAAATAACATTGCAAATGCTTATGTACCAAGCTAGTCATGTGGACCAAGAATGCCACATAAAGGCATTGATATGATCATCAAGGCACCAAACAATCTGTAAGGACCATGAGTGTCACTTGCCATAAGCATGATTTGGAGAATAAGCATCCCAAGCCAATTGGGTAGACCGGGAATGCCAAATAGCAGGAATAGGATCCACAAGTGCATAATAGGTAGCAATTTAAATAGTTGAATGTAAATCCTCTGTTAGGAGTATGGGGAACATAAAAGAAATTGAATGATCCAATGGTGGTAAGCTCACTACTTGACTCTAGAGTTGTGCCTTAGGTACAAACTATGACTACATTGGATATGCATGTACTTCATCTCAATTACCTAGTGGTGCTGCCATCTCATTGTGTGTTAAATGGCCAATAAGACTGTTGTTGCAAACATCTACCAAGCCAATGGTGTAGACCAAATGTGACGCATAAAGGTATCAAAATGGATATCAGGACACCAACTCTGCAATACAAATGATTCACTAACAAGTAGATTGTTTTTGGTAGTAGACCATGTCACTATATAAGTGGACCGATTGACAATATAGTATGATTATTCTAATGGACTATGGATGCCATATAAGGGCACTAGATACTATGCCAGAACATACTAGTAACGACAATGAGCTCGAGGGACCAAGAAGGTTGACGAAAGTCTGATGAAAGAATGTTGCTAACAACTGCTAGTACCATGCCTTGCCGATTTGCATCATAGAACATCTATTGCTAGATATGCATAGAGAAACTCTACTAGCATGAATGACTAGGACCTCGCTACACATAGAAAATATATTGACATGTAAAAGAAGCTCATAACATAAATAGTAGACCTCTACTATAGTGGCAATCACTAGTTTATACGCACATAGTTTTGTAGGTGTTATATTAAACTTGGACCCACTTGGCTCCTTGTTGTCTTAGACTCATCTAATATTTTTGGATTGGTTAGTTTTGTGAAGTCTCATGTCTCTTAATATTGTATCATTTCTCATAGAAATTTTGATTTTTGGAGAATCTCTCTCTCTCTCTCTCTCTCTCTCTCTCTCTCTCTCTCTCTCTCTCTCTCTCTCTCTCTCTCACATACCTTCTTCGGTCCATTGCTGTTAAGCATACCTTCTGGACTTTCGACGAGATTTGGGTTAAGAAACACCTTTATTGACCGTTTGTGGTTATACTTACTTCACGAAAACAATACCGGTGGAATGGACCGAGCAGTTAGTTACCTCAACAATGTATCCCGACAATAATGAATTCTACTCTGACTATTCTTGATGTCGGAATGCATATTGGATTTAGCTCAGAACTTTAACCTACTGAGTACAAAGACTAAGAAAACACTATGGTTGCACGAACTGGAAATGATGGAGTTTCCTCAGAGCGGATGACATACACAGTAGAATCAGAATCACATTCTGTGACACTCTAAACCCTTTTTTAAAACTCCAGTAATGTTTCACAGAACATTGTAATACTTCAACACAAAACCTGGTTTGTTGGGACCCACAAAAGAGCACATGCTTCATGTATTTGAACCTAAAGCTTGCTCATATAAAGAAGCATGCTTTTTGACATCACCAAAAGCATTCTACTCATCATTGGATCTGCACTTGCCCTGCTCTACTTCACCATTATCTTATGCTGGTTCTGCTGAGAAAGTAAATTGTTTGGCATTCCAATAGCAACCTACAGCCTTGGGATGGCCAGCACCCCTCCTACACACCTGTCACATGTTTTTGGAACTACTTACAGGGTAAGAACCACATCCAGCAAACGTTTTTTGCGCTCCTATGCTACTTGCGACCTGGTATAACTTTTTTCTAATCTCTTTTTGCTAGCTGCAACCTATTTCACTCAGTATTGGTCGTTTTTGGGATATATTTAACAGCTTGAACGTTTTTTGGCTTCATTGTACTTGCTGCGATCTATTCCACCTTCTAATGGCCGTTTTTTGGATGTATCTAGCTGCTTGAATGCTTTTCAATCAAACATTATAGCGTTGGGTTGCATACCAGCGACCCGTTGGCCATTAAACGCTTATTATGTACAAAACGTGTCAAATATGATTGCTTTGAATAATCGATCTCATCATAGGCCATGTTCATAGTCATGTGCATGAAAACTTTAATACCCACCTAGATCTATAGTGTTCTACTACTCTCAAGCACATCATTGGAAACATACACAATTCGATTGCACGTGTCAAATCCATCTCCTCATATGGTGGCCCTTCAATGGAAATGTGCATAACTGAATCAACATGTTCTCTTGACAAAGAATTTAACAACTTATATTTTATGTTGAATCATCTCTTGCATATTGCAGTGCTGCAACACTAACATTAGCATTGTTGGGAAAATTTCTTTGTCAAGTTTCATTTAAACCTATGAAAAACCATGTATTTCTTAAGCTTTTTCCTCTCCACTTAGTTGTTGCTTGTACTTTACATCCAGTGAATTCTCTCCTAAATGACAATCCATCAAGCAATGACTAACACTTCATTGAGATTCACAGTTTTAGAACTACCATAAAACTCAGCTGACTTAGTAAATTCATCTTTACCAAAAAGCATTATTTCATGATAACCAAATGAAAATCGCAAGGAAACAATATGTTTAAAGATCCAAGAATTGAAGCATCTGAAAAACATTTTCTTATGTTTTTAATAATTGAATTACAAAACTATTCTTGAGATTTTATAGCACTTTGTAAATCATCTCCTTAAGAATCTCTATCTATTAAAATACCTTCCAATTCCCTACCTTGTACTGCTCCATGCAAGCCTCAAGGAACCCCTCAGCTGGACCATACTCAGGCATAATTGGTTATCCTCGACTATCAAAGTCAACAGCATTGACATCAATCGATGGGTCTTCAATAAACTCTAGAGTGATTGAACTTACCTCAATTGAGATGATGCTTGAAATACTTGTTACATCTACGTACTACTTTCGAAAGAGTTTACACTTGTGGAGGTAGCTAATCCAGACACCTTCTAGGATACCTGGATGCACAATCAGATTTGAAAATTTATGGGATAGGCCAATCGAAATTATTCATATAAATAGGTAGGGCATTATTTTTGGTGTCGATTGGTTTCCTTCAGGCTAATTTGGATTTAGCAGCACATCTGTCATGCCCACGATTGACTTAGGGTTCGAATCCCTTTTCTCCAAATTACATCAAATTTTGGTGGAGGTAGCAATCAATCATCGAAACAACTCAACAATCAGCTCCTTCCCATATATTTCGATGGTTTGAGCAAGAGTTTTTTTCGCGCTCGGATTAATGTCTTGTAAGGAGGTCAATAGGTTTATTTCGTCCCGTAAATTAATTATGTCTAGGAGACGTTGGGTCATGAAAGCAAACTCATAATCGATGGTTTAGAGACCTATAACTAATGATGGTGGATAGTGGAGGATACTGGCAATTTATTAAAGATACACGTTTGAGGCAAAAACACTTGTACCTTTGCAGGATGTGAATCATTGCATTGACATATTTCTTGGCACAATTCCTCTTTTGTTAGCATCCTATCAACTATGAGCAGACAAACATTGAGTGACAAGTAGAGAATTTGTTGCAAATTGGAGGAGATTATTGCGGCTCAACAAGAGGACTTGCCATTATATTCTTACCATGGGTTGACAAACACTCATTATTGTACATAATATGTGACACAACCTATGTATTTTTAAGAACCCATTCATGAGAACTATGTTCTGAGGGCTAAAAATTGTAGCCAATCAAATTTGTAAAAAAAAAACAGAGGTCCCATAATTATGTGCTAGGTAATGTGGTCCCCAAACTCAATCTGAATTGTTCATGCATGTAAGATTTGAGTAGACGTACATTGTGTTCAAGTCTACTCCTATCATGAGTGTAAAAGGACTAGTTATCTAGACCAAATATGATGAGACACCATTGAACTGCATCTTTCTCATACACACAACACAATGCAAATTTAGGAGCATGTTCTCTCTATCTCTCTCTCTCTCTCACACACACACACACATACACACACACACACACACACACACACACACACACGAGTGTACATCTTTCTACAATATATTGACTGATGCTTGCTTAATTTCAATATGGTATCATAGCAAGAAGATCCAATCTAAATCAACACAAGATTTGTGATAAATATAGGCTAAATTTTTGTAAAGAAGATGTCGACAAACCAAATTGAGTGTATTGTTACAACTTATGGTGAAAATTTGTCATGAAAATGGATTGTGGTTAGCATTGCACTAAAAGTGCATTGACTCCACATTGAAAATGTGGTTTTTCGCCCAAAAAATGTGTGTAATAGGGAGCTTGGTGATTTAGTAGGAGGGTGCAATCGCCAATGGCAAGTTGAGTGAACTGCATGAAGCCTAGAATCTATCTGTGTTGGCTAGCTAAGAAGCCACAATGTATTTCAATCAAAATCATAGGCCACCTTAGAAGCGTGGAATCTTTGAGCACATTTGGTCATCCATCCATGAGAGAAAAGGACCCCTGGTAAGTGTTCAACCCTTGAGTGGAAAGTTTAGTGCTCCATTTTTGTAGATGGTCCCTTTGTTTTTGTTGGCAGATTCCTTGAGGCCAACATTAACAATAAGTTGCGAGGGTCATGGCATCCTGCGTGCGTAAGACCATGGCCCAATGAGCACTTGTAAATTATCTATTTTGGAATAAACTAGACTTTGGGCCATGTGCATTGTGATTAAAATAATATTAAAAGGCCAAGCTGGTTTCTTGGTTGGTTTCTTGGTTCTTGATTGGTGTTTGGGCTGAGGTTCTTTATTGCAAGCTTAAGGTTCGAGCTCGGTGGGAAGGGTGAAGGCGGAAGAGAACTGTGCTACAACATGATGAGTGGTTGAGTGGTTGAGAGAAACAGATTTTGATGTTGAGAGAATCAGATTCTGATATGTGTTAGAATTTGCAAACATTGGCGCCGTTGCCCGGCTTGCAAACCACAACTCACAAACTTGTCCTAAATCTGTTACTTTGAAAATGTTTCAGCTGGGGCTCCGCACAAACATTGTATGTTTTGACAAAAACCCTGCAAGAAACATATTAATGCAGACCATTCCGATCTACTAATCTATTTCCAAACTCGGAACAAACGTTGCTAAGCTGCATCTCTATCAAACATGGTAAGGCAGAATCGTTGCTAGCTGTTTAGCAGCCTCTGTAGCTGAGAAGTCGAGTCGCTGCTAGTTGAGAGTAGAATCGTAGCAATCCATTGAGGATCGATGGTAGTAGAGGTAGCGATTCCTGCGCAAACAGTGAGTAGATTCATCTGCAAACTGAGAACGAATCTAAGCAAACATCCAAACCGTTCTCAGTTCTTCATCGTTTTTGTTTGTGTTGCTTGCTGCCCTGCATTCTTCATCTCCCCAAGCACACATTCAAATTTCTTGTTTGTCAGATCATGATTGCTTCAGAACGTCCCTATTGATCCTTCAGATCTGTGCGAACTCACCCAAGCTTTCCGGAAATCCACCGTCGCATCGCTATTTCACATTTCTGGACATCGACAGTCAAAAAAATCGAATTTTCATGTTTTTTGAGTTACTCGAAATTTTTCGAGTTTCTCCACTATTTTTTCGAGTTTCCACCATCTCCACTGCCCTGCACAGCTGTTTTGCACCGCCAGAAAAAAAAATTCGAGTTTTTTCAAAATTTCGATATTTGCATCCACCAAACTGCAAAATAAATTTTGCATCCGCCGACTTGCAGTAAATGTGCATCCGCCAGTAATTTGCATCCGCCGTTATTTCAGATCATAGATGCAGCAAATCGCGATTCGCTGGTCTGCGATTCGCGGGTCCCTATTCGCGACCCAGAATCGCAATTTTTTTTTTTTTGAAATAATAGCTTATTGCTGAAATTTTTTTAGGGGATCAATGGTCAAACCAGCGTTTTGCCTCTCAGAAGTGCAGTAGATGAGGCACAAACAGAGATCTTATTTTCAGTAGTTATCCGGTTGTCATTTGCTCTGGTTTTCAGTAAATGTTAATGCTATAGTTTGGACTATCAACTGTATGGATGATGATCACTTTTGCAATCGTTTCACTGGAGATGTGAGTGCAATGTACATACAGTTGGGGGCATAAATATTGGGCCCTTCTCGGCGCGCATTTGGACCCCATTTTTATCTACAGTGGGGCGGTAGCATTTTATCTACAATGTCTATATAGCAGGAAGCTCTAGGAGGTTCGGGGGGCGGTAGTCTGAGAAACAGGGGGTCCGGGGGGCGGTAGCCCCCCCCTGGAGGGTTTGGGGGGCAACGCCCCCCAACGGCCCCCAACGGTAAGGCCTCTTCATGATTTGGCCTTCCAACTCCTCGAGTGAAAACACATTTTTGGTGTTTTGCACCCGAAACAGTCGACAAACTACACAATCATAATCCCCTCGATCAGAGCTTTCATCTGATACCCATATTCCCTAAAAAAATTCAAAAAAAAAAAAATCGATTCTACACAATTTTGGGAAAATTCCGAATCGCGAATCGGGATCGCGATTCTGATTCGCGCTGCAACTATGTTTCAGATTTTTGAATTTTTGAAATTTTTGAGTTTTTCTTAGAAAATTCCATCCGACGTTTTGCTCCAGTTTTTCGACCTTTCGAGTTTCTCGAGTTCTCTACATTTTTTCGAGTTTCTCCTGTTTTTTTGAGTTTTTTTTAATTTTAATTTTTCGAGTTTGTTCAAAAAAATTTGATTCGACATGCATTCGACGGCCACCTCACACGCACAATCTGTCCAAAAATTGCACCCTCTGAAATTCTAGTTTTTGTATTTTTTTTCAAGATTTTCGAGTCTCGAAAAAAAAATTTCGAGTTATTTAGAAATTTTTGGAGATCTCTAACTTTTTTCGAGTTTTTTCGAGGAAATTGCGTCCGATGATTCCA
Organism: Diphasiastrum complanatum; assembly: GCA_029204225.1. Lineage (NCBI taxonomy): Eukaryota > Viridiplantae > Streptophyta > Lycopodiopsida > Lycopodiales > Lycopodiaceae > Diphasiastrum > Diphasiastrum complanatum. The sequence goes on from CM055099.1 coordinate 27,717,259, forward strand.
TCCGACAAACTGCACAACAAGACTTTCTCTGACGATTACATCCGACGACCTAACAAAAATCTCTTTGATGTTTCCATCCGACCAGTTTTTGGAATTTTTCGAGTTTTCGCATTTTCCAATTTTTCGGATTTTTCGAGTTGCTCTGAATTTTTTCGAGTCTCTTTGAATTTTTCGAGTCTCGTTGAATTTTCGAGTCGTTTCGAAACTTTTCGATTCGTTCTGACATTTTTCGAGTCATTCCGTATTTTTCGAGTCTCTCTGCATTTTTTGAGTCTCTCCGAAATTTTTCGAGTATCTGCATTAATCGAGTCTCTCTGAATTTTTTCAAGTCTCTCTGAATTTTTCGAGACTCTCTGAATTTTTCGAGACCCTTTGAATTTTTCGAGTTTCTCTGACTTTTTTCGAGTCTCTTTAACTTTTTCGAGTCTCTCTGAAATTTTTCGAGTCTCTCTGACTTTTTTCGAGTCTCTGAATTTTTCGATGTTTTTTTCAACTTTTTCCAAATTTTCAAGTTTCTGGCATTTCTTTTTCTAGTTTAAGCTCGGCTGAGGTACCGTTAGTCACATATTGGGAAAAAAAAAAACACGAGATTTGGTTAACATTCAACTTTGACTAAATCAAGTACCTTCGATCTTAGCACATTGAGCCCTACCCGACAAACTTAAATTCAGACGATTATGAGGAGTTTTGCAAATTTTCATTTTTTGGCACCCTAAAAGGCTCGGATTTGATAAAAAATTTCAAATTGGAATATCTCCCTCGTTTCGAGTCCAAATCAGACGAAAAATTAACCTAGGGATATCATCTACTATATCAGATCACCTTACTAATGATGTTTTGGCTCAATAAGACACCTCAAGTCAAAGTTGTGGAGGTTTGACTACCATGTTACTATTTTTAGTAAATCCTACATAACATTCATATCTTTGACCCATTCCGGAAGGGAGGAATATTGAGCTTCAATTCACCAATTCTCGGTTTCAATTCGAGGGAGTGCATAAGAGAAGGAGTTTCTACAAAAAAGCGGTGAGCGGGTTTGACGAAACTTTTGAGTGGGTTTGATTGAACTCTTGAGCAGTTTTGACTGAAATTTTCAAAGTGTTTATTTCTTTGTGATTTGATTTTCACTGTATATTTTACATTCTGTCACTTCTTCATTTTGTGCAAGATGCATTGCAATATGACTGCAAGTACACATCTAGTTGAGATTTTAGAAATTGCATCTTCTTCAATGCTCCAAGAGCCATCTGTAGATTCTCCTATATACTATGTAGAGGGTCCATAAGAAACGTCAATTCCAGTGTATTGGTCGCACTTGCGCGGTGATGGAGTTATCCCGTCTGTCAGATGTTTTGGGTGTGGAGGTAGGCATCGTAGAATTGAATGTCCACATCGAAGTAATCCTGTAGCGTTTGCCACCTCTTGTGTTGACTGCGGAACAAAGCACCCTTGTTTAGATACGTCCGTTTGATGTGGAATCAACTGATTCCATCTCCACATAGAAATATGGATAACTGCAAACGAATATGGATGCACATATTGTCCTACCAACAGGATTACAAGAGAAAAACTTGGAAAGCTGAGTACCTACACAAGTATACGAAGGAGAAATCTATGTACCTAGCGGACGCGTACTTTTTCTGGCTTGATGCAAATAAGCTTGCAGACACAGAACACAATTTTTGCACATGGTGGACGAGAGATATATTTGCTGAGAACAAACCTGGACAATCACGACAATCAAATGAGAAGGGGCCAGCAATAGCAACAACATCTCAAAACAAGAAAAAGACACAGCCATGCAGATTGATGAAATGTGAAGATAGGCCTATCACTCATTACAATACTCCATCTCATAATCAATCTACTGATCAAATTACAGAACAAGTGATCATTTCTCTACATAGATCTGGAATAAAAGGAGCTGAAGCAGCGCACGATGAAGAATTATTTAAAATATGGTATGATGTCATTGGGAATCAATCCACAATGGATCAGCAAGCAACGACCGTGATACAAACAGAAGAATCTACTGAAGTTGTTGATCCAAGAGATCAAGGTCAAGATCCGGAAGAAGTAAGAAATGAAGATCATCGTGGCGAAGGGCTGGCTAGTCAACCTGAAGTTCAAGATGATAATTCCACATCAGACCCGAAGTTTAACATATGTTGGCCAGACTATTTATCACATTTCGACTTGCAACCATCAGTTTCGATGAAGGGGCACTACTTCAAATGGCTCAATGAGATGGACTATAACGCTTCAAAGAAGATGTTCGGAAGGTGGTGGTATGCAGAGGTAAGGGCCAGAGTCGCAATAATACAATGGCCGAAGCTTGATCAAAAGGAGTGGATGGAACAAGAAAAGCTGAGGAGTCAAGAGCAAGCGGCAGATCAGATGGTATTAGATAATAAGAATGATGAATTACTGGAAAACCAGCAAGATGATTTCTATGAAGATTCTCAATCAAGTCATAATGTCGCAATTTGTTGGCTAGCATATTTATCAACGTTCACACAACGCTCACCTGATGATTTTAAAGAGCCATATTTTTCATGGTTGGAAGACACAGGCTATGCGGATTCAAAGAAAATCTTTAGAAGATGGTGGGGCAGAAAAGGAAAAGATATTGAGGAGTGGAAGGAAAAGCAAGAACTTGATGAATCTGAACGAAAAGAAAAACAAAGGGTAAGAGTGAAGGAGAAAGTACAACAATCTGGAAGTAATGATCGAGATGAAAATCTAACTAAAGTTTCATGTCCGAGCATAACGACAAGAACATACCAGTCAGTGCGCAGTGTACCGCAAGAATGCATGACTGAAACTTCACCTCAAGATCTAATCACACGAGCTTCTAACGAAGTTCTAGATTCTTGGCCACTAGATCAATTCAGGGATTCCTACTTTAATTGGTTAAAGCTAACAAAACACGAGGATTCAAAAGTAGCTTTCAACCACTGGTGGAGAACAAGAAGGAAAGTCAACGAAAAAAATGACGATGTAAATAGATTGGCAAGACATCAGGGATTTCCACCAAGTCGAGAACTCTTCAGCCTCCAATGGAACATCTACAAGAGTTTTTCAATTTCATGTCTATAAACCACATTGAGCTATCAAAGCAAAACGTTCTCCACGGGATTTTGCAAAAGGGGTACACATAGAAGGATGAGCAATCAACGGCTAAGGAGGACGGAGCCAGCACATCTATATTTCCCAACAAACAAAGTGTAGAGGAACAAGTGCCAAAAAGGCCAGATCAGAAGCTGAATCAAACGTGAATGGCTCTCAGGGGCTGTTTCCAGCAAATGTAACTTGTTTAAGAGAAAATGAGCTTCAACTACGAATTCAACCAAGCAGTGTAGATCTAAACCAAACTGCTCCTGCTATTCAAAATCGAACTACCATGTCCAATGGAGCAGTTGCTACTCAAGCACACCAACCTATGCATCAACATCCAGAGGCACATGCACCTACAACGCGAGAAATGTACTTGAACGTTGCTTCTCAAACAACAAGACCTCAACTAGTGGATTCACGTGAAGTTGTTCGTGCGCCATGCAATCAAAGGGTCTATTCAAATGGAAATGCTTATCAATCTTTATATTATCCTGCAGAAACAAATGGTTATTTCCCTCATTCGACATGATGAATATCAATACCAAGATCACAACGATTCATCAATCTCTCAAATCTATCCCGACTACATTTATGCATACAATTCTTACAATGGATATGCAGAGAGTAACCATTCTATACCAAGGAGTCAAGCGCCACCTACATATTTCAAGTGGTTGTCTCGAACACACAATCAAGACACGCCATATAATTACGATTGGTGGTACACAACGTGGCTTCAACCGAACTGCCACTCTCAACAACTATTCATATGAAACACCCTCTTACAGGCCTGCAATACTTCCAACTAGAAGCGGACTACCATTCCAGCAAGGACCTTTTTCTCTTTTTATATCTTTTTTCAGAAAAATAAACCCTGTAAATTCTTATCTTGCGGACTTTACCTATTCTTTAAAATATTCTTTTACGGGCCTCACCTTTACGTTATTTATTTCAATTTATTCTACTTTACATTTCTCATTGAAGCTTTCTTGAGTGGCCTTTACAAAAAATGAGTGGAAAAAAGAAAGATGAGAGATATAGAGTGACATTTCTATTCCTTACTCTATTTTATTACTTTTTCTTCTTTTTTAGTTTCTAGTGTTTTCTGGGTCACAAGCCATTTAGGCCAGGTACATTCAAGAATTCTCTATGGATCAATGATCTTGCAAAGCTCATGAAGCATGGTAACGAGTCATTATCCGTTACTTTGTCTATGTTCTACAACGAAGTGGCTATTGGCATGATCAACCTCAAGCTGCTAATTTTCCACCTGCAACACAACTTTCAAGCAAATGACAAAGATGCTTCTGTTTTCAATGTCCAAGATTCAAATGTGCAATTAAGTCAAAGATTTGAGGCCAAAAGAAAGCAGTTGCTCCTCAGTGACATATTCAATCGAATGCAAGGTTTTTTGATAACCTTTCCTCACAACAAGAAAGAAAGGCAATTTTCTAATAAGCTGTTGGTTTTACGCAAGCGATAAAATATCTACGCTTTTCCAACTGCAAAGTCTTCAAAAGTCACCAATAAAGTCCTCTTCAATAAATCTCCTCATCCAATACTGCAGAGGGACCTGCAGCTGTTTGAGAAGGGGGCATTGTTGGCAGATTCCTTGAGGCCAACATTAACAATAAGTTGCGAGGGTCGTGGCATCCTGCGTGCGTTAAACCATGGCCCAATGAGCACTTGTAAATTATCTATTTTGGAATAAACTAGACTTTGGGCCATGTGATTAAAATAATATTTAAAGGCCAAAGTGAAAGTTAAAGTTAAGTTCCTAAGTTTCTATAGTTAGGTGGGGTGTGCTTCTTTGTACACCGTAGATTAGTTTGTGTTTCTTGTGAAGGGTGTGGATTTCAATCCCACCTCCTTGCAAGTAGCCAATAGGAAGCAAGGGGCCAGGGCCACCCCAAAGATAAAAAGGCGCCTATTGTACACCATTTAAAAAATACTATTTTGAATAGAGGAAACTCTACTCAACTTTGGTGCCTCTCCTCTCTCGTGGCTCCTCCCCTCTTCTCCATCTCTCTTCCCCTCTCTACTTCTTGGTTCTTGATCTCTCTCTCCCTCCTCTTCTTCTTGGAAGATCCAAGCTCTCTCCTCTCTCTCTCTCTCCCCTCTCTCTCTCTCTCTCTCTCTCTCTCTCTCTCTCTCTCTCTCTCTCTCCATTGGTGGTTAATTTAGATGGTTGGTTTAGCATAGATATGGATGAAGTTTTGATGTTTCAAGGTAGGTTAGAAGATAGGATCTGCTTCTATTTGTTCTTGTTTGGAAATGTAAATGTTGTAAATAAGCTTTGATCTGCTTTGTCTTCTTTCCTTGGCATTTCTTTGCTGTAAATAGCTCTTGAGTTCTTGATTTCTTGCATGCTTTGTGGTTTTGTTTGGCTGGTTTCCTGCTGGTTTCTTAGTTTCTTGATTGGTTTTTGGGCTGAGGTTCTTTATTGCAAGCTTAAGGTTCGAGCTCGGTGGGAAGGGTGAAGTCGGAAGAGAACTATACCACAACAGGATGAGTGGTTGAGTGGTTGAGGGAAACAGATTATGATGTTGAGAGAATCAGAGATATGTGTTAGAATCTGCAAATAGTTTTAGTTCACATGTTACTGTTTGAAGCCCAAAAGGGTAAAATAGCCTATAAGCACTCCAATAATTGGAACAAATTTCATCCGATTATTATGGTAAGTGACACCTTTGTGTACAGGTTGTCCCAACAAGCTAAACATGGTACATTCATATTGGTTCTTGGTCAAAGTGATATATATTGGCCCCTACTTGGTTTTCTAAAGGATCAACAATTCGTCAAGACAACACAAATCATGATTTGAGAGGAAGTTTATATCTTCTGCATCTGTTTAATTTGTTTATTGCTTGTCTATTCATATACATCACTTGGAATCCTTGATGAGTTAACTTATCAAAATCAATAATGAAGTTACTGAAATTTACAATAATTGTTTCTCTCAATGGTATGCTGGTTGAATATAAGAAAGGTACTAATAGCAATGAGGATAAAAAGAAGGAAAAAAGAAAGGGCAAATGCCATTGCTACAAAAAAGCAAAAACATTGTTGCAAAAGGACAATTCCCAAAACAAAGAGGAAAAGGTTGTAGCCTACAGTGAACTTGTTTATTGAAGAAAAAGCTACGTCTTGAACACAAGTGAAAATATGTACAATTATATGGAGTTATCTATACACCACAAGGTGGCTACTTAAAAAGTACTTTTAGTACTTGTCATATGTACCTAACATATTGAATGTTCAATAAGCACAAGTGCCTCAAGTAGCATAAGTCAACTCGGTATGGTCCTGTCATAATTGTGAAAGGATGCGAGTGAGGTGGATAGGACACAAGAGAGCACCCTTCAACTTCATCCCTCTCATTATGGATCATTCTAACACAACACATAACACAATGCCAAAGGAGTTTATGTTTTCTCTCTCTCTCTCTCTCTCTCTCTCTCTCTCTCTCTCTCTCTCTCTCTCTCTCTCTCTCTCTCTCTCTCGTGCTCGTTGCTGGAGGTGGAAGATGAAGCCCATTTCCTCCTCAGATGTCCGCTGTATTATGTGATATGGGGGAGGTATTATTGTCTCTTTCACGATGGTCGGCATACACTTTGCAGTTTTGTCTCCTATCCTGATGCTCGTTGCTTGGGACTTCTTGTTCGTGAGATGCTTACTCTCCGTCAGTCTCATCTGCCTTTACCAGATCACCTGGGGTTAGACTCCCAGCAGTTGCTTCTCACTAGCTTCTTTCGGACTTGAGCACATGCTAATGACTCCGACGATGAGATTCCTATCCCTGTGCCACCGCGGAAAAAGCCCAGATGTAGTCGCCACTTGCCTCCATCAGGGCCCACTGTACACTCCACTCAGTGGACATTTCACACTTACTTTTGCTAATATGTACTTATTCTCCACCTGGCTCGGGTTGTGGGCATTGGTACTTTTTCTCTAGTTCTTCTGTTATAGCTGGCCCGGGTTGTGGGCTTACTTCACTTCTGCTTTGTTCTACATTCATTCGTAGCTAGTTTATAGCATTTTACGGCCATGTCTTCATGATGCTCCCGTTGTTGCTTGTACATATTTTTTTTTTGGACTTATGCACCCATGGGTGCCCAAAAGACGTTAATAAAGCTCTCTCTCTCTCTCTCTCTCTCTCTCTCTCTCTCTCTCTCTCTCTCTCTCTCTCTCTCTCTCTCTCTCGTAGCTAGTTTATAGCATTTTACGGCCACGTCCTCCTATGGATGATGCTCCCACTGTTGCTTGTACATATTTTCTTTTTTGGTCTTATGCACCCATGGGTGCCCAAAAGACGTTAATAAAGCTTTCTTTCTTTCTTTCTCTCTCTCTCTCTCTCTCTCTCTCTCTCTCTCTCTCACACACACACACACACACACACACACACACACACACAGCAAATAGATAATGAGAGATCTACACCCTAAATTGTATAGCAAGATTTGAGCACTCAATTAATTGTAGGTTTTCATTCTAGAATGCCAAAAATCATAACATCCTACTTTCTCCCTCCAAGACAAGGAACAAGAATGTAGGACAACTCTCATTGCTCTCGAAGTGCATCGATATGAAGGTATAACAAAAGAAGCAAAATGATATATTGATATGAAATGCCAAGAACTTGCTTTCAGACATAAATAACTTCCTCTTTGGATGAAACCCTAGGATTGGCTACTTCTACTTTAAAGCACTAGGTCAATATTGCCCCTAGATTTTCGTACTTAATGTTTGCATGGAGGAATAGTAGAACACATGTAGTAACTAATGTACTTTTGGTGCATGAGATTGAATAGGCTTAGTGTTTAATACTACATAAATTTAAATGTTCCTCATTTTCAAAAGAATGATGAATATTTTCAATAATCTCTTTTTGATGCATTTCTAACAATGTACATTTGGTTTTTATGATTTATTTGTCCAACCTCTTTCACTTCTTTACCTTAGTTTGTGAATGGTTGAAGCCAACAGTTTATACCATTTGCACTAGTGTTCCATTTTCTTTCCAAGGTTGATTGTGATTCTAATATATTGAAACTCCCTTAAATCTGCACTTTGCAAGGGTTTCGATGATCATCATGCCTTGAAAAGGCCAAATTACTTAAAATTTCTCGAGTAGCTTAAAAGTTTAAGCAACAACTATAACTTATGGTTTCAGGTTGGCAGCTTTGATGCTGGATATGGTTGCAGCATGATGGCTCGTTTGGTATGTGTGCTTCCACTTGTTCTAATTGACACCATTCGTCCTTACATATCAAATGTATTCTATGTGAGCTGAAAAGTTTTAATACAAAATGAATGGATAATAACTTAACAATATGTCATGTGGGTATGTTCATTGACTTGGTACTAGAGCATTTTCCATGCCATCAAGGGGTCTTTTTTGAGCATAATGTTGATAGTTACAATTAAAAGAACACATATTTTGAAATTGATTGCAATTGCACAAGTCGAAAATGAAATGTCCTAGAAAGATAATGACAATTTGGCAATGTTAAGAAAAATATATTTTAAAATCCTGTCACAAACTCCATAGGAAATGTTTAGAACAACACGGAAGCACAATAACGGGAGCAGACTCATGAAACTTTGGATATTGACCACTCACGATCACAGATGGCAATCCATACAATCAAAAAAGTGACTGCAGAGTTTTAATCATAGATTCTCTGAAAACCTAAATGCCTTGCACTAGGCACATCATGAGATTCATTCAAAATGTCCTTTTTCAGGCTTGCATTTTTGGGAAAGAAAATTCTTTTATCTTGACGAAACATCAACCTGTCTCATATGAAGTATTTGCAATATTGTTGGACCTGCTTGCCACTTCCTCCAAAGTCATCTTGAGGAAACCTACTCTCTGCACTCTGAGCTAGCACTCAGTGAGGCATCTTATAATTCTTTAAGATTCAGGCATCCTTCGTCTTACATCAAGTCTAGGGCTTGGTAGCATATTTGTCTCTGAGATAGATTTCCCCAAAGCAGTAAAAATGGTCCCTCCTTACAATTTTATTTAAGATAAAGCATCCACATTTTTATTATGGCTGCTAGGTTTATGCTTGATTTCCATATGGAACTTGTGAATACGCTTCACCTAATGACCTTCTCAAACTTTTAAATCTTGCTACATAAGTATGATGATCGATAAATACAATAAATTGAGCACCAAACAAGTAGTGCCGCCAAGTCTTAAGAGCATAAATAATAGCACACAACTCTTTATCACAAGTTGGCCAATTCATTTGGGATTTGTCATGTATTTTACTCAAAAAGATCACATGTTGACCACCCTGGCTTAACACACTTATGGTCATGTTACATGCATTTTTTTTCAAAATAACTGCATTTGGATCCCTTATTTGCAACATTGGGGCAATAGCACATTCATATTTGAGCCCATAAAAGGTCTCTTGCTCAAGTCCTTTCCGTTTACTTTTTAATGGCACATACTTAGTGCCCCCCTTTGTAAGGTTCTTTAAAAGTGTTGCAATGTGAATATTCCTCGATAAAGTGGTGGTATCAATTGGCCACCCAAGGAACGACTTTACCTCTCAAATAGGCTTTAAATATTGTATTGGCATGGTGAGATGCATCATGATCCAACAATGCAGAGTGCATGAATAGAGCTGGGGAACAATGGATCTTGAAAGGAAACTCGTGGAACATGAGATGAAAGGTATTATTGCATTAGAAGACGAAAGAAGTACATCTTAGGTATGTTTCTTGCTATGGGAGCTTTAAGTGTCTTAAAAATAACTAAAGAGTTTATTTTGACAAGAGCTGAAACTGAAATCAAACCTAAAGATTGACTCTCTACTGAAAAGCAAAAGGCATATAGCCATAATAGAAAGATCATATCTATGCTTCTTGCAATAAACTAAAGAAAGTCGTGATGGTCGAAGATGGTGGATGTGGATTATGTGAAGAACGTAGTGTTCGAGATGGGCATTGTCCCTAGCTGAAGGTTGATGCATGACTGTCAAGGGTTGGGTCTGCTAACTATAGGCATTGTCTCTGATCTCAGTGTCTAGAGTGGATCTTTGCCACGAATCTTTGCCTAGTCCTTTGAATCCAATTGTGCATGTGACCAAAGGCATCGCAAGGATAGAAAGAGGTGGTTTGCATGTAGTGACTGGTACTAAACTACTAATACCAGTGGTCTAAGGTCGCTCCTAAGGTGGAATATCATTCGCATCATCAAAGCAACACGCCTTTGGTCCTCATATGATATAAGAGAACAAAGTGTAATGGGCCGATCTTCAAAAAGTCAGTAGTATCTTCCTTTAATCTCATAGTATATCAAACAACTATAGGTAAATTGCTTCTTTGTCTCTATGCCGCCCATGGAAGATGTACAATAAATCCTTCAAAAATGATTTACTTTCATCTGCAATGGTTGAAGGAAACTATGAACTGCACCAAGGTCAAAGAAAGACTATGCAATAAGCCTAAATTCAAGTAGCATGGTGAGATAGTATCTACATAAGTATCGATTTTCAAAAAGTGGGTATGATAGAAATTTGGCTTCACCTTTAGAGGGCTCGATGTTTTTGATTAGATGATCTGCTAACGCCTTGTTAGATATATGCACGTGTTCCTTTAGGGAGGTGACATATAGAGAACTTTATAAGAGATAGGCATCGGGGGTATAATACCCTTGACCTTGCCAGGGTTGCTCCGTTGAACCCCGGCTTGGAATGAGAGCTCCAAGTGGGCCATTTTCGGTAAGCAGAACTGGTGATGTGGGATGAACCGAAAGTCGGGTTACGGCGCCCAAGTGTGCGCTAACCTAGATCCCACAAAGGGTGTTGATTGATTAAGACAATAGGACGTGGTCAAATCCGCTAAGGAGTGTGTAACAACTCACTTGCCGAATCAACTAGCCCCGAAAATGGATGGCGCTGAAGCGCACCGCCTATACCCGGCCATCGGGGCGATTGCGAGGCTCCGATCAGTAGGAGGGCACGGGGTCGTGGCGAAGCTCTGGGCGTGAGCCCGAGTGAAACGGCCTCTGGTGCAGATCTTGGTGGTAGTAGCAAATATTCAAATGAGAACTTTGAAAACTGAAGTGGAGAAAGGTTCCATGTGAACAACAATTGGACATGGGTTAGTCAATCCTAAGAGGTGGGGCAATCCTGTGTCAAGGTGCAATGTGCATCGTGCATCGAAAGGGAATCGGGTTAATATTCCCGAACTGCGGGACCTGACAATGGACGGTAACGTGGCTGAATCCAGAGACGCCAGCGGGAACCCTGGGAAGAGTTTTCTTGTCTTTTTAACGACTTGCCCACCTTGTAGAATAAGTGGGAGTTCCGGCGCAAGTGAAATACCACTACTTTTAACGTTATTTTATTCACTCCATGAGGTGGAGGCGGGGCTTTGCCCCTACTTCTAGACTTGAGGCGTGCTTCGGCGTGCCAATCCAGGTGGATGACGTGGTCGGGTGGGGAGTTTCAATGGGGCGGCACATCTGTTAAAAGATAACGCATGTGAAAGCATGGCCTATCATCCTTTAGTCTTTCGGAATTTGAAGCTAGAGGTGTCATAAAATCTACCACAAGGATAATTGGCTTGTGGCAGCCAAGCATTCAAATTTCATAGCGACGTTGCTTTTTGATCCTTCGATGTCGGCTCTTCCTATCGTTGTGAAGCAGAATTCACCAAGTGTTGGATTGTTCACCCACCAATAGGAAACGTGAGCTTGGTTTAGACCGTCGTGAGACAGGTTAGTTTTACCCTACTATTGCCAGGTGCCGCAATCGTAATTCAACTTAGTACGAGAGGAACCGCTGATTCACATAATTGGTCATTGCGCTTGGTTGAAAAGTCAGTGGCGCGAAGCTACCATGTGTAGGATTATGATTGAACGCCTCTAAGTCAGAATCCATGCTAGATGCGGTGCTTTCTACCTCCTCGGTTGTTACCCGACTAATATTAGGGATGCCTTGTGCATCCCCAAGAGCAGTGTCGAGCGCTCACCCGTGCCAACGGAAGAAGTTGTGCGCGGGCGCTTTGTAGTTCAATTCCAAGCGATCGGGGAGACGAATTCTTTGTAGACGACTTAAATATGGGACGGGATATTGTAAGTGGCAGAGTAGCCTTGCTGCTACGAGATATTTGTCTCTCAAGAAACTTACAATGATGTAATCAAGCTAAATCTCATCTAATCTTGAATCTTGGGATTTGTTTTTCGAGTTTCACTCTCATCAAAATAATCATTTCTTATGGTGACTCTCTCATCAAGATCTCTCCAGTTCTCATATGTACTAGTTACAACTTACTGAAACAATCGTGAACCTCTCTAAATTGCTCAGCAATCTAGACTTCTTTATTTTGTACCACCCACTGTAGATGCATGCAAGTTGAACTCTCAATAATCAAAATACACAAGGGCTAAGGCTGATAAAGGCACATACACGTATGTGACAACATGCATCACCGTAGAGCTACATCTTGTAGAATCAAGGTGAGGACACTAACATGCAGTACCAATCAAGATAATAGACAAGATAGAGTCTCACCATCCATGTAATCATTCCAACTTCCCATTAGAGAAACCGAGCAGTTGTCCACAAGCATGTGACTTACTCCCTAACATGGTACATTCGTGAACTAGGGAGATTATTGTCTCCCAGTGAATCCATCCATAACATGGTGTGGTCCATGGATTACAATCCTCTTCGCAAGACTCCTAGGCCCATCTCATCCTTGTTCCTTATCATGGTATGTTTGTGAGTTGAGGCCCATCTTGTGCTCCACAAGAATCCTAGGCCCATCTCATGCTCCGCAAGAATCCTAGGCCCATCTCATGCTCGCTCCTCATCATGATACATTCACGAATTGAGGACCTTTTGCCATGGAATCTCATGATGCATCCAACGAAACTGCATACATACAATTTATGTATCAAGCATCAACATACACATTGTCTTCATAACAAGGTTGACATGCACTGCTAACAGACAAGGATAAAGAGAACTATGAAGCAAAAAGTTGTAATTCACAATAAACTCAGCAACTTGGAAAACTAGATCCATTGGATCATTACCTTCCACATCTGCATGCAAGAATCTCCAACATGGAGAGGAAGGGAATATGCTTTGCTATTGTTCCTACAATCCTACAATGTACAACTAGCAATTGGAGCTCATGAAGAACGAAAAGAAAACACAAGAGAACACCCAAGGCTTACCACTTGCACTTTCCTATAGGTCGGTGCTATGCTAAGCCTCCACATTGCCGATGTGGAGTTGGAATGGAGATTAGGGACGATCTCCTCCTTCCCTCCATTATGCCCTTCTCTAGCCGTTTTGAAAAGAAAACACAAGAGAAACACCCAAGGCGTACCACTCGCGCTTTCCTCTGGGTAGGTGCTAAGCCTCCACGTTGCCGATGTGGAGTCGGAATGGAGGTTAGGGACGATCTCCTCCTTCCCTCCATGATGCCCTTCTCTAGCCTTTTTGCCTGAAAACACAAAGGTGAATGCGTCCTTCTCTCCCACCCCTCCTAAATATATATCTGAGAGAGAGGGAGGGACTAGGGTTGGCAATATGGTATAAAAACAAACTCGTCTCATTGGAGAAGTGCACCCTACTTCCCTAGCCTCTGGCATGCTTTTAATTTCAATGGAAAAAAGAGAAACTGGCTTGTTGCATCTGTAGAGAGAAGAAAGACAGTAACAAGGAAAGAGGAAGAAGACTTTAGCTTGAAACCCGGAATTCCTCTTCCTCATAGCCCACATGAAGTCAATTGAATCTCAAGAACATCCTTAGAAAATGTCCGCTGCCTACTGTTGGAGACCTTAGAAGCCCGTCCCCCATTTGTTCTCATAAGTATTATATCAAGTTACCAGGAAAACCAGCATCAAATTAGGTCCCCTTGTGCAAGAAGGATTCTCTCAGAATATAGAGGTATGCTGCAGCTGCTTGAAAAAGGCATAGTTTGTCCCTTCATGCATCCTCTTGTGTTACTTTGAAAGCTATCGAGAATTGCTTCCTGTCAGGCGGCTTGAGGACCATTAAGCTGATGAAAGACCGTGCATGGGACGGAATTTCCTTAGTATGGGGCCCAAGCTGCTGCTGTCCTTGCCGAAATGGCAATGAAGAAAGTTTGGCAGGGTGTGTTGAACTTCCTATTTAGGGCTGTGTTTTAATCATGACTGAAATGAACGAGCACCATATGATTTGAAGCTAATATGACCACGACCATAAATAGCATATCAACATATTTGTATGATTTGTAAGTTGGTCTCTGCAGAGAGTATTTTGCATGTAAAACTTCCACTCTGCTAACGGTTTGGAAAAGAACATTTTGACTCAATCAGTAACAGCTAGGAACAATTTTCACGCTGCATTTTGTAAGAATAAAAGATGAAGCTTTTATTTCATAGATAGGTTAAGTATCATTTCTGAATGTATGGTGGCATGCATGTCACAAAATTTTGCAGATTGGTCAAAAAAAGGCTCGAGAGATGTGGTTTCTAGCAAGGTTTTACGATGCCGCAGAGGCTCTACGGATGGGTCTTGTTAATACTGTTGTGCCTGTGAGATCCTTGACACTGTTCATGTGTAATTTGAATAGTAAACTAAATTACATTGTGTGATCTTAAGATTTAAGGTATAAGTTTAATTTGTTCAATATTGTATAGGTTGTGCATATGCATGTTGCAGGACTTGCTCTTGTAGCTTTGGGGACTTTTAGTGAAAGAAAGAACAATTTTTGGCGGTTGATCTAACCTTATTTGTTTTTCCAGTTGACATAATCCAGTACCATTTACTTAGGAAGGTTTCGGCAGAAAAAAAAGATTTTGTTTGTGTAGCGATGTAAACATAAAATCAGGGTTGATGAACATTCTTGTATTTGCTGTTGTTACTCTCCAACCCTGGTTGTGTTACCATTGCTTCAACACTAATGCATGTCCATCCAGCTACGTATCCATTTTTTCTGATTTTAGCTGATTATACTGTTTGTCTCTGCAAGATCTTATTTGTAAGCTCTTGGAAAGTACACGAAGTTCTTTATGTTTTGTTAACCTTCTTATGATCTAGATACAATGCAGCTTGAAAAACTGGAGGAAGAAACTGTGAAATGGTGCAGAGAAATATTGTCCAACAGCCCAACTGCAATTCGTGTTCTCAAATCTGCCCTCAATGCAGTCGAGGATGGTCATGCAGGCCTGCAGGTATGGTTTCGAAGTTGTGAAGTTTGTTTTTTCTAAGTCACGGTTGAACAAATTTACATTAATGAAAAGGATTCTATACTGGTTCATACACAATAAGCATTTCTTGGATAGGTTGAAAATGTACGTATGACCTCTCTCTCTCTCTCTCTCTCTCTCTCTCTCTCTCTCTCTCTCGCTCGCTGGCGAATCATATTGAACATGAATGAAACTCTCTCTCTCTCTCTCCTTGGCGCGCTGCCTGGCTGCCCTGGCGCGCTGCCCTGGCTGACCTGGCGCTGACCTGGCCCTATCCTTTTGCGCTGCTGATCTGGCGCTGTCCTGATGTGCTGCTGACCTAGCACACTGTCTGCTGACCTGTACTTCTGGTGATCGATGCTGACGTGTTGAGGACACCTGCTGACGCCTGCTGACCGGACTCCTCAATTGCTTTTCGATGTTGCAGTTTTGCAGGTTCATGATACTAAGGATTCCCATCCTCTCCTAGCCTAAGGGGTTGCATGTGTTTGTAAAGGCTGTGGATCCATTGACATATATGCTTATCCTATGGTTGCCTTCTCTTTCCCAGGGCTCTAGTTAGCAATGCATGATTGATCTTGTGATTTAGATAAGTTTGTTTTATTGCTATGTCTCATAAGTATTCACATGCAATTCCTTTGGACACATGTTGAGATTCATGGCAACAGGTTCTCAGTAGGTACGCAAAAATTGGGAATTGAGCAAGATGGGTCTGAGATGCATGCACAGATGATTCCTATTCACAATGACAGTTGTGTTAAGAATAGACTCACAGGGCAGCCAGGCTCTCTACTCAATTGGGTACGGTATTGGGGAGAAGGCAGATCCTTGGCAGCAACTAGCTTCCTGTAATGGGAACATGTTCAAGGATGATGGAACTATATCTAACTAGTCTGCTAACTTGGTCTTTATTGCATGTGAATGATTCTACACACATGAAGTAGCTCAAAGGATGATGCATGTGGCCAACGGTAGGTCGTGGCATTGCTTGCTGTCAATTACTATGTTGTATGACTATTAAGGGGTTTCTAGCATACATGCATCTATGGTGGGGCAGTTCACATGATCTGCAACATATTTATGGTTTTTGTTTTTGAAATTTTTTTGGTTTTTGTTATATTCTCTTATGGATTGTGACAAACAAAATCTTCAATAAACTTGGACAGTACTTTCATAAAAGTTATCCCAAAGTTGGCATCACCTTGTCATGAAGCTTAATGTAGTTTAACAATCGTTGGGGTCTACTATTGAGGCTTCGATGTAGTTTACAGGTTAATAGAAGTTCTATTTGTGAGCTTGCTGTTTGCATAATAGCATGTTGCTGTGTGAGTTCATCATCTGTCAAGCTTCATGGTCCTTATTACTCATTAATTTCCTCTTGTTACGTGAAAATCCTGTAGTCGTTCCATTGGAATGTGTAAATTTTGAGGCAAAAATGCCACATTTATCAGCTGCATTGTTTATATTTCACAAGCTATTAGTGCATGGTTTAAAAGTGGTTTGTGTATGACAAGTTTTTTCTATCAACTTTCCAGTTCTAATCTCTCGGGTGTCTTTTCATATATAGGAGTTGGCTGGAAATGCAACACTGCTTTTTTACAATTCAGAAGAAGCACTGGAAGGCAAGACTGCTTATTTGGCTGGCAGGAAACCCGACTTCTCCAGATTCCCAAGACTTCCTTAAGGTTGGAGCCTGTCCACTTTTTGGCTTCACCTCATGCCACATTGATGTAGGCTAGAACCCCACATGTTGCTCCATCAACATGCTTGGGCCTTATTCGAAGTTTACTGGAGCAGTGTCTATGAGGAGCACAGATGCCGTTGAGAATTGGTTGCAAAAATGGGAAAAAGCATTCCAGATGTGTGGCATAGACAATTGACCTCTGTCAAAATCATTATAGCGTTTTCATTGGCTAACGTAATTATATATATCAAATAGATGTCTAGATATCTTTACTTAAATGGAGATTCCAATGCGAAAATCTACACAAGACAACCCCATGGATACAAATTTTGAAAACAATTAAACTATGTCTACAAGCTGCAAGCAAATGAATCTTTCCAACTTGGATGCAAATTTTCAATGAAAGATACAAGACTAGACATGTTACCTCTTTGTCTAAGCATGTTTCCATCAAAGCAAACCAATTCACCACCATACTTGGGAATGCCATCACTAACATCCTTAGTGTTATCTCTTTGATTATAAGAAACATTTCCCGTCTTGAAAGCTTACAAAAGTCATGTGCATCATTTGGGCACCTTTCTTCTCTTAGGTACAAGTGCCAAGTGCATATAATGCCTCAACACTAGACCTCATTAGGACAACAATCAAGGGTAAACAATTTAGTGGTATTCCTTACGATTAACAAGTGCAACGATAGCTCTTTCGATTATGATACATCCAAAAAAAACAACATATGTGTAATGCCAATAGCATATTGAACTTGAGCATAACTCCACTTTACAATCGAGATTGTCTTGGTCTAGATTTAGTATATTGTCAGCCTATTCACCTATTAATAAAATACTAATTTGCCAAGTTGTAAAAGATACATCTATCTATTTTTATTTTTTTGGTAATGTGTAAATGTAGGAACAACATTAGATATGTGTGATCAATTAGTAGAATGGTTGTGTGTGTGTGTATGTGTGCGCGCGCGTTATTTTTAGCACTCATTCAGTTTTTTTTTTCAACTCAATCCTCCTTTTGAGGCTGATTCATTCATTCCCATTTATTAACAACACAACAACAACAACGCACACGCTATCTCCGTAGATCCACATCCACACCTCCAAACAGAGTGGAAAGAGAGAGAGAAGTTGTAGCAATTGTGCACAAGACTCTGCATTTCAAGCACTCTTTCAAATATCTATATCTCACTAACTAGTACAAATGATCATATATCTTTATACATAAGTCTTCAATGTCATGCCCACATCATGTCCACATATGGACTTACCTGTAAGGAGGTCAGTAGGCCTGCCTCGACTCGTAAAGTAATTTGAGCCATCGATTTTAAACAGATCACAAGCATGATATGCCTTGTTAAGGGTATTTGTGTAACTTTGATATTTTCAAACACAATTGTAATACCATGTCTTTCAGTACATTTTTCACAAATCTCTACTATAAAAATTCAAACACTATAACAATTTATTTAGTATGTGTGCTTGTGTGGAAATGATAGAGCAAAAAGACAATATCATTTTATTGGTGCATGTATGGACAAAGTGGTAAAACAATTGTGTTGCTCTATACTCCATAAAAGCCCTTTAAGGTTAAAAAGTCAAGGGTTTTTTCATTTTTTTGTCGATCTAAATAATAATACTTAAAAAAATCAAACACTAAATATGATACATAGACAATTTAACTTTTGTGTCAAATTGATAAAATCAAATTTTGATACATTTGTCCCTAGTTATGCTACAACAAGTGAGCATGGGTTTGATGTGGGCTTTTGTGCACATGTGCACAAAAGTGTGTCTGAAGGCAACTCTAGTGTTAAGCCATGCAAAGATTGTGCTCAAGACTTGAGATATCAATACGATTATACCTATGACAATAAAGTTGAAGGCATAAACATTCTACACAAGCATTATTGCTCTTGATGACTTCGTAATGTAATCCATAAAAAATATTTAGCAAAGGCCAATACTAAACTAATAGCCATATGAGTATTAAGATGGTTCTTGTAAACTTTTTTGCTATGCTCCATCAAATGGAAATTTTATTTTTCTCTTGTTCTTTTTGTGTTGCCAAGAACTTCAAACCTCGAAGAGAGAAAAGTTGGTCTTCACCAACACACCACTTATTGCAAGACCAAAAGAGCATTTAAATGATTCAATTATACTTGGAGATATCCACAAAACAAAGACATTGTGACGACTCCTATATCTAACGAGCAAAATAGTACATAGAAGTTGCTATCAAAACTAGAATGAGAAATGAGTTGTTACACCTATAATGATCCCATTTGAACACATATTTAAGGTCATTGATTTTTGTATCTTTATGTAGTAAGGGCAAACTTCATTTGTTTTTGCAATAGTACTTAAATAACTTACATGTGTACATATATGCAATAATATCCAAGTAACGAGTAAAAACATACAAAAAAGAAAAGAACTTTAATCACGTCTAGGCCCTTATATTCGAAGTTACCCACTTAATATGCTTATATCAAATATATTTTGACTAAATATAGTTGCTTCAACTAGTGATATGTTTGTTGCCAACTTATTAAGTAGAATTTGCAATTTCTCTTATGTTGCCCCCAATTTTTCATTTTTTTTGCACCTCACAATAATCCACTAGAAAAAAGATTTTGAAGCAAAATTTGTTTTGTATCAATTTTTTTTTCAAAATAGGCAACCTCCTCAACCCATCTCATTGGTCCGGTTAGTATCCTAATATACCAACATACAACTATACTTTCACATGTCAATATAAGCTCTTGTTTTCTTCAAGGATGTCATAATCCTCCTCTCTAATATTGAGTTAGGAGCTATGTATTCTAGATCCATCAGTTATCCATAATTTGAGCTCCCCAGTGGAATACATTCATCCTCCACTAAAGCTAACGCATGATAACATTTTGGAGCACAAAAGGAATAGGCTTGGTTGTCATGAAGACTTGTTTGTTAACCTGAAATGCCCATGAAGCCTTAAACAATGAATATATGATGAGTAAGCCTTAAATTTTGATCAATATCTATATTTTGTACCATGAGCTCAAAACATCATGCTAATTCAAGCTCTAGTAATAATAATATCATCAACCTCCATCCTTCTAAACAAACCAAGGATCAATGAAAAATAATAAATTTCTTGCATAGTCCATGTGTTAGTCATGTAAATATTTTATCTGTTTGTGAAACTGGAATATATCCATACCCATAAGTTAAATATAAGAATCAGATGATGTCATCAAGTAAAGCTTATAAAAAGTGAAGGAAAAAAAAAACCAAGAGTTAAAAGCATCCATATTAGAAAAATATTATTGGATTCGCAAAACAAAAATCTTACTCAGCCAACATTACTTATGTCTTTTCAAAACACAAAAAACTGGGTTCTCTTGAGAAGACCTAGTATTAACTAGAAACTAAACAATAAGCAAAATAGGGACCATAATGGGTCAACAAGAATTATCAAGCCAGACAAAGTATGCAAATACTAAAAACAAAGCTTTAGTTCCAAATTTTTCAGGATTCTATAATCACTTCGAACATACCTGAAAAGAGAAACACCAGTGAAGTCTATAACAGTATTAACTTTTTTTGTCTAAGACAAGTAAATCTTATGGAGTAGCAGAATATTTCTCTTAAATACGTAACTGGTATACAAAAGTATCTCTATTGATACAAAGATGAGAAAAGTTCGTATAATTGAGAAGTAACCACTCCATATTTGATGGAAGCTGAAATGATCCAAGAAATATAAGGCATGCAACTTATGCCTTATTTATTGTATTCTGGGGCAACCTTTTACCAAAATTATCAAGAATAAACTTGACTTAGCATAGCTTATAGAAAGTTCCAAAAACCCGCACTTATCACTACTGGCTGTGTTATTCAGTTCGATAGATTGCCCCACCAATCTACCCTCCACCAAAAAAATCTCAAAAATATTGCAAGCAAGTGGCATAAACCAACCACTCAATGTCATCCAACATCATCTACAATTGCCTTTGGAAAGTAGTTGACAACCAGATACTATACTCGATGGAATGTACTTATATTAAATAGATCAGTTTCTCAGTTCATGGCTTGACATGTCACCATACAAAGGTTCAGTATGTGATGTCAATTTATTGGATAAACTTCATATACACAGATTAGATCAATGATATGTTAACATGTCTCTAATCTTCATAATGCCCTTACATAATTGCACAATAGCTTGAAAGTGTCCCATAACTCAACAATTGGACAATCAAGTGGATAACAATCGGATAATCAAGCGTAAATAAACTTTTTATTAACATGAGATATGTTTGAGTTACCAGGTAAGTTGAACATGTGGCATATGCAAAAGGTTGATGCACCTCTAATATAATGTTTCAAGTGCATGATCATCGTGTGTTCATTTGACAAAATACATCAGATCTTTTAATGACACAGATTCCAAACTTGAAGAACATGAAGAAAACATTCTTCTGTGCAATGACATTTAATGACACAGATCCCAAACTTAAGAATGTGAAGAAAACATTCTTCTGTGATAACAAACATTGTCATTGCAAATATAATGCATCTTGTATTCTCTAAAATATCCCTTTCTGCAGCTGATTGGAGTCAAGTCTCGTAGCCTTCAGGACAAGAAAGAACCCTCCACCAATAAACCACTAATCACTGGGAACATTTATTTCCTATTTGAGACAGTATGGCTCATATCATTATTCACTAAAAAGTATTTGCTCGTCACACAATCTGTATGTAGCTAGGCCTCAAAAAATTCATACTAACAAGTGATGTAGTGGATGATACAATGAAAAGTCAATAGCATTAGTTCCTCAGAACAAAATTGAGAAAATAAAAAACACAAAATTGTCACTAGTGGTCCAAAATGGATATGGCTTTCAAAGAGATTTGCAAGCCATTGAGAGAAGAAAACTTGCGTATCTCCAAGGGTATTGTCAGGGCACAAGGTCATGATCAGCTGGCAGCTAGCAGGAACAGACTCAATTTATCCATCTTCGAGCTGGTTTCAGAAAGCAAAAGGGCAATGATGTAGGCTTCAAAGCAAATATCATGATAAAGACTGCAACTAGGTTAGTCTCAAAAAGGTCAGAGAGTAAGTAATGCAACCCTTGTCGCAGCCTTCTACCCTTTTCCAACTTGGCATCCTTCAAGAACCTGCAAGAGATAGAAAATGCTTCTTTATCCAAGCCTTTAGCCTTGGGTTACAATCTTGGCTTCATGGTTCTGACAATTTCACAAGCATTCCTTGAAGTTAGCATTCATCAACAAAGTAAACAGTTGTCATACATCATCCTTAGCCGGTCAACTGAATAAAAGTGCAAAAAGGAGCTCATAAGTCTTGGAAGGAACCTGAATTGACAGTGAAGCGAGTCATGGAATTGCACTTCTGTCACTATAGTGCATTATAGCATTTCTTTTGCAGATTTGACTGAAGGAGGAGATTGTTGCTCAAGCAAAAAGGGAGGCAGCCTTGCTGCAATCATTATAGAAACTAAAACTGCTACAGTTGCCAGAAGCCCCACCCACAAGGCTTGTTGAGGGATGCCATAATGCACTCGTTCACATACTGGAAAACAGCAAATCAACACTCTTCTTCATTCAGTTCAAACCTTAAGGTATCAAGTTACGACCAATCGAAATCTTTGAAACTCCATTACATCTTGAAAAGACAACAACAACTAGTGGTAACATAGCCAATGGCCATTCTTATAGTCAATAAAGTACAGACTAGACCATGTGATAATGCCATGAAGCGTAGATTCCACTAGCACATACAGATGTTGTAAAAAATATATGGTTGCTCCTGTGCATTCCTCTTGGCAACAATGCCAGCAGGTCTCACAGAAACGAGAATGACAGCTTTGGCAGCATCACCACTACTCTGAAAAGCAATCAAAAAGTGAGGTGAGGACCAACACATACACGTTTTAGGTACATCTATTCTGTTTCTTTGAACAGTCATCTAAACAACTTATAGAAAACCTTCTCTGCATATATACAATGATGTAGCCACAGTTTTGGCCGTTAAGATATCACGGCCCTTCCCATTTGTAATATAACACACCTATGTTTTAATAATGTAGCAATCAAACGTTTGAAATGCATTTGATATGTGTCATCAAAGTTTCAAATGTTTAAAACTTTGCCAACCAAACTCTAACCTAAGTGTTTTCTTAAGGATACTGTGACCAATCCTATTATTGGAAGGTCAAATATATCATGCAAGTGATTGAATAAGCCCATAAAATGAACAAAATGTTATAAACTTCATTATCTTTTGTGCAAATAACCTTCTAGTCATCTGTTTAGGATCCATAAATCGTAAAGTGTTACATCTGAAAAACACTTTTGAGAATGTAGCAAATACTGGATGGAAACCATCAAACATTAAAACTTAAAAACATCATAAAAGTGGCCCTATTAGTCACAGAGGACTGTAGGGTGGCCCAGCACAAAACTTAAAAAGATGATGTTTCAAATACGTTGCTACATACCTACCTTTAACAGGATATGTCAACCATAATCAACTTGACTGCAGACACGTAGCACATAACCAGCAGAACAATTACACAAAACTTCCAGACATAACTCAATGAATGCATGCTTTGACCAATTAAGTAATCAACCAAAAGAATATCTGAAATCACAACAACGCCCCCTACCAGTACATGCACCCTTATTGTCCTTTTTTTTTGTACTGAATTTTCTGTCTTTCTTGTCAAATAATTTTTTTTTAACAGCACTCAAACTTTCTTTTCTTTATATAAACTGAGTTGACACCACCTTTCAAACAATAGTTGTCCACTTTAACATGTTAAAATCACTCACCCTTTCTAATATGTGCGCATCTGCATGAAACATCAGTTTCTCTGTGTTCAGCAACCTTCTTCCAAGATTCTTTGAGCCGTCATTGTACAGTTGAATGGAGAAGCTGGCAGGGATCTGTACTTGAATACAGTCTCTACATCAGTTCAAGCAAAACTTGCAAAGGTACATAGTTAGAGCACACTTACAAAGTCCTCCACAATCTGAAAGACAAAAATCATAAGTGTTAAAGACTACATAGACCAACTAACTGACTTTCCTGCTACTTGTCTCATGCCTACATGATTGTCAGACACTGTTCCTAAAAAGTCTCAGAGGTGTCAAGTACACATCATGCAAATAGACCTACATTTGATTTTGTTTTCCAATAAAAGGTGGTCAGCAAGATTAACTTGGCAATCATGCAACAAGAAATTATGTCCAACATTAGCTCATTAAATCATAACTCAGCACAAGCAACGTGCTACTTGATGATTGTGGCTAATAAACTCAATGATTTAAACTACAGACAAATGCTCACAAAAAACTTTAGGTACACGCATTTCCTATGATTTTCAAATCTGAAATCCAAACTACATGGGAGGCTAATTGATACACTTCAGCACTCAGACCCTTCTTGAACATGATTCCACATAAAGTTTGTTCAGTAGTGGCTCCTTTGCTAAGTAAAAGCTGGATATATGCAAATTGCTTCTGTCAGAACCCAAAGAAAACGTCACAATCAAATTTGTGGACACATTCAAAGTAGCAAGTTAAAGCAGTGAAGACCACATCTTAAGTGTCACTTTTAATTTTGTTATTTTGTAAGGTGCAAAATCAATAAGACTTTATGATGATTTAAACCACTCTGTTGCTTTCAGACACGGACTTCAGTTCCTTAGGTAAATTCAAATACTTTATCTAAATTCTGCCAAGATCCAGCTGAATTATTTTTGTTAGCCGATTCTAGATAAGGCTTTTAAATCACATCTAATGCTAGCCGGATCACAAGTGTGTTGATCGCAAAACAACGGATAGGATTCAGTTGGGAAAGGGATACTCAGGAGAATAGATCATCAAGACTGATTGAGTAATGGCTCGGATCTGAATTTGTTAGAATGCAATCAAGGCTTGTGCAGATGGAGAACAAGTAGATCTAACTGATACTTTGCTTTTCTTTTCCTTTTCGTGAAACTCAATTGCACACAGAAATCTCTGAGATAAAGCTAAGCACCAACTAGTCGTTGACTTGTTGATGAAGTTAACAACTTACAAAAGCTTTTACCAAGTTTAGGAATTTTCATAAACTTAGACAGGTGAGCGTATAAGCAACCATGGCTGCCATGGCAGTCACAGGCCCACCACCATCTAAGGATGGAGTATGCTTGAGAGCCTTGAGCTGCTTTAAGCATCCTGCACTATTGGATGATGGCGGGCCATGGCAGCCACGATTGCTTATATGCTCACCCATTGTAAACTTTGAACAATAGGCCAGACGTCACTGACATGCAGCTCTTTGAGGCTTAAAGGTCGCTGAACACAATACGATTCGATTATGTCAAATACATGTTGGAATTAATGGTTAATTAATTAATTGTAGAGGCCAGGCTTATTTCTATTTATAGTATAAGTCAAAGTCTAAGGCTGACTAGGTACCTAAGATAGTACCAATTTTGCTAGAATAGTATAGAATACTATTTTATAATTATGCTAACATAGATTGCTATTTTAGAGACTTAGTAATTAGCATAATTGCTTTTACCAAACGGTATTGTAGGCAAATAGTTTTTGCCTTAAAGCAAGTCCAATCTCTATAAGAGCAGATGGGCGCCCTCCTTCATTATCAATTCAATTCAGATCATCTCACATTATTGCTGTTGTAATTCATCTTCTTCCTCTTGTGTTTGGTGTTTTGTGAGTACTAATAAGATTAGTCTACTCCTAGTTTGAGAATCACTCAGATTCTATCATGGTATCAGAGCAGGGTTCCTAAGATCGGGATCTACGGAAGAAGTTATTGGTGCAAGTCATATCTGGTGCAGGTCACAACTGGAGAGGTCTTTTCCTGAGGGCGGCAAAACCTGAGCAGGCTTTACCTGAGGGTGGTAGATTTGTTGTAGGTTCTTCTGAGTGCGGCAGATCTGTTTCAGGTCCTTCTGAGGGCGGCAGTACCTGAACAGGTAGCTTCTGAGGGCAGCAGTACCTGAACAGGTGGCTTCTGAGGGCGGCAGTACCTGAGCAGGTGGTTTCCAGGGCGGTGCAGGCAGTACATGAGGGCAGCAGCATCTGATGCAGAAGTACGTGAGGCAGTAGTGATCAGACAGGCAGTACCTGAGGCAGTAGTGATTAGACAGGCAGTACCTGAGGCAGCAGCGACCAGGACAGGTGTTCCTGAGGGCGACAGCAGCTGGGGAAGGCAGGATCTGAGGCAGCAGAGACCAGGACAGGTCTGATTCAGGGCAGGTGCTAACTGGACAGGATTATTACAGGGAGGCAGAACTGAGGAAGGTGTTATCTGGGAAAGACAGCAACCAAATAGGCAGGATCTGGACAGGAGGTATACAGGGAAGGCAACAATTGGACAAGTCTTTATTCTCAAACATTGTTGCATGCAAGTATATTCTTAGTGGAAAGCCCATCATCTTTGTACGACAACGATGGGGAGCCTTCATGAATCCGTTCTTCCGGAATCAAGCAAGTTAGATGGATCTAACTACAGCTTGTGGAAGTTCAAATTGAAGAATCTACTTATGGATAGGGATTATTGGGAAATTGTCACGGGACAAGAGGTGATGGCTCAAAATCTCAATCATCAAGATAGAAGGACATTTGAGAAACGAGTGCAATGTGCGCATCATATCATCAACTTATCCGTGAAGGATAAGGTTATTGGTTTTTTGGAACCAACTCAGAAGCTGTCAGACCAGCGAGGGGGGATAGCAAAAAATTTCAGATCTTTTTATATTTTTTCCGCCTTCTATTCAAATTTCTCAGAGCCACAGGTTTGTTAGCAAGCCAGCGAGCTATTTTATTCAAGCAACCGGAAATTTGGTACCATTTTGGAGCTTCAAACTGGGATTTTCTGTGACAGCAGGTCTGGAAATTTGGGTGAAAGAGCTGAGAGGGTTCCTCTTCGTATTTTCTTTGGAAGTACAGTCCTCAGAAACAGCTAAGTCATCTTTCCTTTCCCTTGTACAGTTGTAAATTAGTCTTTTTGACTTTTTTCTTCAGAAGTTAAGGTACCTCTCTTTCAGTTCTGAACATGGAAAGCCTTTGAAGAAGCTTTCCTACGAGAATTCCTACCAGAAAATGAACTTGATAGAGCCTGGGAAGCCTGGGAAAGAACAGTAATGGACAAGTCCCTAATCCAATATATCTCACAGTACCGAGAAGCAATTTTAAAAATTAAAAATATGGATGATTATCAGAAAATCAGAGGGTTTGTCCGAGGCCTCAAAGATGAATATAAAGTAGAGGTCCAAAGAAACTCGCCTACTACCCTTGAGCAAGCTCTCAGATATGCTCAAATCTATGATGATTCAGTGGGTAGGAAGAGGGCGAGACAACAGCCCCTTTCTGAGCAGCCTCCTCAGAAAGACTTTCAATCTAAAAAGAAATTTTTAAAAAGAAAGAAAGAAGATAAATTTAAAGGTGAAGCTCCTCAGAAACGCCCTTCACTCATACAACCCTTAAAACCAGAAGATTTTGAAAAAGCCAAACAAGAACGTTTGTGCTTTGTGCATATGGGCAAGGGACACACAGTCAGACAGTGTCCCAAGGGGCCTTTCACTAAAAAAGATAAAAAATATAAGAAACAAGTTCATCTTGTTCAGACTGTAAGTTTCCCAATGACTCAGCAGCTTCCGAGATCAAAGTGTATCATGAAGATCATGAACACTGTTGCCAACTGACCTCTGCAATGCTAGCGAGACCCTTCAGCTTTGGGCCGCATGACCTAGTACATATGCATGGGAAAGTTGGTAACCAGTCAGTAAGAGTTATGGTTGATGATGGGGCAACCCATAATTTCATCAACTACACCCTGGTTAAAACTTAAACTTCCAGAAGTACCTAGTCAGCATAGGTACATAGTTTCACTAGCTAAGGGTGAAGATAAGAAAATCTGGAAAACTATGGTAAGTAACTTAAATCTTGGTATTCAGGGGTACCAAGATGAAATAAACTTTCAGATAATGCACCTGGATCGCACAGACATTGTTCCGGGAGAGATTGGCTCTACAGTTTAGGACCTTCCCTCCACAGAAATTATCAGGAGAACACCCTCAGCTTTCAGCATAAAGGCCGAGAGATCCAGTTGCATGGGGAGCATGATGTTCCCAACAGCCCTTTGGTCTGCAGTTCAGAGCTCTGTCAGCTAATCGGAGACAATGACCATCAAGTATTCTTATGTGACTTTCAGTTTATTCCTGAAGTTTCTATTTCTAGTTCTATACTACAAAAAATCAGTAAGTTAGAAACTTTATTGTCTAAATTTAAAGATGTTTTTCCTAAAAATTTGGCACATGGTTTGCCACCTAGCAGAGAGGTAGATCATGTAATAAACCTAGTACCAGGTACAGCACCTGTTTCTAAACCTCCGTATCGGGTCAGCCGAACAGAGGATGAAGAAATAACTAGGCAGTTAATAGAGTATCTTGGGAAAGGCCAAATTTAGACCAGTAGTTCACCATGGGCCTCACCAATCCTTTTGGTGAAAAAGAAAGAGGGGTCTATGCGTCTTTGCGTAGATTACAGAGCCCTCAATAAAGTCACAATTAAGAATAAATATCCTATGCCTCGGGCAAACGAGTTGTTTGATCGACTCGACGGGGCTAAGTTTTTCAGTAAAATAGACCTCACATCGGGATATCATCAAGTCCGTATAAAATCGGAAGATGTCTCGAAAACAGCTTTTAGGACACGTCACGATCATTATGAGTTTAAGGTGATGCCATTTGGGCTCACAAATGCTCCAGCTACCTTTATGACCTTGATGAACAGTGTCCTCAGACCATACTTGGGTAAATTTGTAGTCGTATTTTTAGATGACATCCTCGTCTACAGCAAAACGAGGAAGGAGCATTTAAAACACCTCAGAAAGGTGTTTCGACTGCCTAGAAAGCATAAGCTTTATGCTAAACAATCCAAGTGTGAATTCTTCGTGGAAGAAGTAGCATATTTAGGTCACATTATCTCTTCAGATGGGATTAAGATGAACCCGAATAAGGTTAAAGCCATACTCAGTTGGCTAAGACCTCAGAATGTTTTGGAACTTCAAATCTTTCTTGGTTTGGCAAGATATTACAGACGATTTGTCAAGGAATATGCTCAAATAGCAGTTCCCATGACAAATCTTCTTAAGGGGAAGGGAAAGGAGGTCATTTGGGAGTCCGCACAGCAGGAGAGCTTTGATGCTCTCAAAACAGCCTTAGCTACAGCACCAGTTTTAAAAGTCGTCAATCCCAATCAGCCATTTCGAAACAGATGCTAGCGACTTTGCAGTTGGTGTTGTACTAACTCTGAGTGGACGACCAGTTGCGTTCGAGAGTAAAAAACTCAAGCCAGCCCAGACTAGGTATAGTGCCTATGAAAAGGAACTCTTTTCTATAGTCCATGCCCTTAAGACTTGGAGGCATTATTTGTATGGTGCCAACTTTGAGGTCCTGACAAACCATGAAAATCTCAGATACCTTTGCAATCAACCTGAGCTTTAGAGGTCGGAAAGCTCGTTGGGCAAAGTTGATGCAAGAGTTTGATATGTATATCAGATATAGATGGGGGAAATTCAATATAGTAGCAGATGCCCTTAGCAGAATGCCTATGATAAACGAGTTGAGTTTTACTCAGATTCGTAATGAGTTACTCGAGTTCTTGAGAGGGAAATGCCAGTATGATGCATTCTTCTCTACTATCTGGAACTCAGTCCAAAGCAGACAGTTACAGACTCCAGAACCAGTTCCCGGGGCTGGTGCCAGTTCATCCAAGAATACGGCAGCTTCCGTTGAGGATGATGATGAGTCCGAGTATACGTCAGATGGCGTTGAGGATTCTGAGCCTGTATTACCCAAGCAAACCCCAGTGGTTGAGGGTCAGTTGACTCAAGGATTCAAATGGAAACAGTATTCCATTCAGGATGAGTACTTGCTCTATAGAGATAGAGTATGTGTCCCCAATTCAGAGGATTATAGACAGCAGGTCCTATATGAATGTCATGACAATCCTAGTGCGGGACACCCAGGCATACAGAAGACCTATGAGCTTCTTCGTAGGCAATTTTTCTGGCCTAGTATGAAAAAGGACCTCCAACAATATGTAACCAGTTGCCAGAAATGTCAAGTAAACAAATCAGAGCGTTTAAAGGCAGGAGGGTTGTTGCAGCCCTAAGAAATACCAGCTGGTAAATGGGAGAGTATCTCCATGGATTTTATAGTAGGCCTGCCTAAAACCCAAAAGGGTAATGACGCTATATGGGTCACAGTTGACCGTCTGACCAAAATGGCTCATTTTATTCCGACCAAAACAACCGTTAGAGCTCCAGAGTTTGCGAGGTTGTTTGTAGACGAGCTATTTGAATTGTATGGTCTACCTTCCGGCATAGTCAGCAACCGGGACAGTAAGTTAAGTGGAAATTTTTGGAGGGCAGTATTCCATCATCTCCATACTAAACTTAATATGAGTACCACCGACCATCCACAGACGGACGGTCAAACAGAGAGGGTAAATCAGGTGCTGGAGGATATGCTTCGTGCATACGTCAGCAAGAAGCAGACTAATTGGGAGGAGTATCTCTCGATATTAGAGTTTGCTTACAACAGTACCAAACATTCAGCTACAAGATACAGCCCATTTATGCTGATGTACGGTTTTCAGCCACGCTCACCCACAGCTGTAGGGTTTAAACAAGAAAAAGTTGAAGCAGCCAGAAACTTTTTAGAGGACCTACACCAGATGATAGAACATGCTAAGCGTAGCATCAGGCAGTCCCAGGATCGAGCCAAGCATTATGGAGATCCACACAGACGGGATGTGCAATACTTCGCTGGTGAGAAAGTCTACTTGAGAGTCCCAGTCGACTCTAAAACCCAAATCAGGAGTGTGTGCTAAGTTGTCTCCTAGGTATTGTGGTCCCTTTACCATCAGTAGGAGACTAGGCGAGGTCACCTATGAACTAGAACTCCCACACAGTAGTAAGGTTTTTCCAGTCTTTCATGTAAGTCAGTTACGAAAAGCCTTAGCCAGATCAGAAAATCTGGTAGGGGATAGTGTTCAAGTTCTCTTGAGAAGATCAACCTCTTGAGGAGAAGATCTACAGCCAAGGATGCCTAGATAAACACGAATAAACCAAACCAAGAAAAGACCGAAAATAGGAAAAGCATCAAAGATGAACGTCGCAAAAATATAGGCTATTTCACGATCAGATTTGAGGAAAAGATCGCCGACATTCGACGAGCTAAATGAGTTGCTACTGCAAGAAGAGTTACGAAGACAAAACTTGATGTCTAGGGAAGATTTCAAGGAGCTGGGTAAGAATCAAGGTAAGAAGCGTAAAAAGGATCAGAAGCACGAAGGCAAGGACAATTCGGAAAAAGGAGACAGTTCCAGGTCTAATCCAAAGAGAAATGGCAATTGTAACTTTTGTGGTAAATATGGTCACTTTACATTTGAGTGCAGGAAAAAGAAGGCCATCCAGGACAAGAAGAAGCAGTCAGGCAACTTCATTGAAGCCGAAGACAAAAGTGAAGGTGTGGGATGCTATGAGTTATTCTCAGCTTCAACATCAGAGAGCTCTAAAGACTGTTGGTACATTGATTCTGGAGCAACGCAACATATGACACCACATCGTGAGTGGTTCACACAGTTTGATGACAGTGGTGTAAATGCACATATCAAGCTTGGAGACAATTCTTCTTACGACATCAAAGGTCGAAGTACAGTGAGAGTACATTTACCTTCAGGAAATACAGGAGAAATTAAGAATGTTCTCTATGTTCCAGGTTTAAAGAAGAATTTACTTTCAGTTTCAGCTATCACTAAACAAAATATGAAAGTTGAGTTTGATGATCAGAAGTGTATTATCAAAGACAAAAACAAAGGTTACAAAGTTGTGGCCAAAGGATATTTGGAAGGTCGACTTTACAAACTTGATGCGTCTACATCGGATCATCAGGTTTGTGCAGCTTCTGATAGCATGGAGAACAAGAAGAACAGGTCCATTGTAGAGAGTGCTCGAAGCATGCTACGAGGTAAGAACCTCAAGAATCATTTGTGGGGCGAAGCAGTTTGTACAACAATTTACTTACTCAACAGAAGTCCTACAAAAGCAGTTCTCAATCGAACTCCAGAAGAAGCTTTCACAAGTATAAAACCTAAAGTGAATCATCTACGAGTTTTTGGTTGTATTGCATATGCTCATGTTTCTAAAGATCACTGTCAAAAACTTGATTCAAAGGCAATCAAGTGTTTATTCCTTGGTTATGATGAGGAAGAGAAGGCATATCGCCTTTATAATCTTACCAGTAAGAAAGTGATTATGAGCAAAGATGTTGTGTTCGAAGAAAGTGAGTCTTCTAACCTAGAAGATCATGAGGAGGATGTACTTTCTCCTACATCAAAAACTCCGGTTATAGATGATGTTCAGGAAGATACAGGTCCATGTGATACAGTTTCTACACAAATTGAACCAACGGTGAGTACACAGGTGGATCTTGGTAAACGTAAGGAAAGGTCAAGAGTATTTGATACATATTCTCCTTCTACGTCACCTACAAAGAAATTACCAAGATGGTATTGTGAGACTATACAAGATAGTCAAATGTTGGATGAGGGAGAATCGAGTCAACAAGGAGCTAAGAGATTGACACGATCAAGTGGAAACTATCATGAAGATAGTGAAGAAACATATTATGCGTTTATGGCTTCAGTATTGGTTGCAAGTGGATTTATAGAACCAATTTAAGTCTAATGGTTCTATAGATAAGTATAAAGCTAGATTAGTAGCCAAAGGATACTACGAAGATACTTTTGAACCTGTTGCTAAAATGAATACTTTGAGGAGTGTTTTGGCGATTGCTTTAGCTACTACATCGGCGACTTGTGAAGCAATCTGGTTACGAAGGATTCTAAAATATCTTCATATAGAACAAGTTAAACCTACAATTCTTTGGTGTGACAATCAGAGTTGCATTCAGCTTGCGAAGAATCCAGTGTTTCATAGCAGGACAAAGCATATTGAAGTTCAGCAACATGTCATACGAGAATAGTTGCAGAGTGGTGAAGTAGAGTTGATCTATTGTGACACCAATGATCAAGTTGCAGATATCTTCACAAAAGGACTTGGTCGTGAAAAGTTTGAGAAGTTCAGGACACTCCTAGGTGTAATTGATAATCTATTATCCATTAAGGGGGAGTGTTAGAATTAATGGTTAATCAATTAATTGTAGAGGCCAGCTTGTGAGCTAGTTAAAAGGCCTATTTCTATTTATAGTATAAGTCAAAGTTTAAGGTTGACTAGGTACCTAAGATAGTACCAATTTTGCAAGAAAAGTATAGAATACTATTTATAATTGTGCTAACATAGATTGCTATTTTAGAGACTTAGTAATTAGCATAATTGCTTTTACCAAACAGTATTGTAGGCAAATAGCTTTTGCCTTAAAGCAAGTCCAATCTCTATAAGAGCAGATGGGCGCCCTCCTTCATTATCGGTTCAATTCAGATCATCTCAGATTATTGCTCTTGTGATTCATCTTCTTCCTCTTGTGTTTGGTGTTTTGTGAGTACTAATAAGATTAGTCTACTCCTAGTTTGAGAATCACTCTATCAATACATGCAAGAAGGTAAGGTGGTCTGAAACTTCACAATTTTTAGCTTAGTCCTTGGACCTTTAAACAATCATCTTCATGGTTGAATTTTGCTATATGTTGTTATATTCGTAACTCATACTATTTTGTTTAAGTTGATACACTGACATAGAAAATCATTGTTATTTGTTGACTTCTCACATCTAATCTTGGTCATAGCAAACATTAAGATTTTCTACACCCTTTCCCTCCCCCCCCCTCCCCCACTTTCACCCTTCTTGGAATCCTTAGGTTATGTCTCAGCGATCTTAGGTTTATGTTTTGAGCCAACCTATCTTGCTTCTTTAAAGTCACTCATATAGATCTGTTATTTTATCCCCATATATTAATCTTGCTTATGACTTTCACATACAAATGAGAAGAACAAACCGAGGCCGGATAAGAAATTTTGACTTCGTAACTCTTAGACTGCTCCAAGCCTAGCACTTCATAGAAACAATGGCCCCCTTTCAAAGGAAGCTTTTCCCCTTCAAGCTCCTTTCCCACATTCAAAAGCCTAGTTGGAAGCCTGCAATCCAAAAGCATCGTTGAGACACTCTTCAGAAATAGAAATGATGATATCAAATGTCATTTTCATACTTGCTCAATAGGTGATAGAGTAGTTGAACCTTTTTTCGCAAATAGCTAAGGGACAATAGCATCTTGCACATGAAATTCTTGTTGGGGAGGAAGGAAGCCAAAATAATACTCACAAAGAATGGCTTGTATTAAAAGAGTTCATTGGGAGACCATCATCCTTCGCTACTACACCTCCATGCTCGAGGTTACTTGGAAGGAGCCAAATAAAAATAAGAACTACAAACCTGTGATCAACAAACTAAAAATCACTCACATCTTTCACAAGGATAAATTTTTTGAAATATAGATCTCTTTATAATTAAACTCAAGACAAGCAACCCGAAGAAATGATTATATGATTCTATTATAACTACGCTTCATGCCACTAGCTAGCTACTAAATTTGACAACCTTGTAAGTCGTCAAAACAAAATTCAAATATAATACATGAAACATTAAAAAAAGCATAGCTCTTTGTTCAACCTATCTTGATAGTAGGGCACGGGGCACAAATTTTTGTTCTGCACTTTCAATTATTTTCAAACTTATCAGAGATTCAAACTACTAGTGGATGGCATGCTGTTTTGAACTGGTGGATAGCTTTCTTGTAAATAATTTTCTCTTTGGGCCAAAGGCACACCTTAGCCCTTCACATTGCAAGCAAAAACATTATTCTTTTTTAGGTGGAGGGCATGTTAACATTCACATTGCAAAATACAATACATTGTACCTTACTTGATTTTGGTCTTGAACATTAATGTCATGTGCTAAAATT
Source organism: Diphasiastrum complanatum (assembly GCA_029204225.1). NCBI lineage: Eukaryota > Viridiplantae > Streptophyta > Lycopodiopsida > Lycopodiales > Lycopodiaceae > Diphasiastrum > Diphasiastrum complanatum. Next base: position 27,752,287 of record CM055099.1, read on the forward strand.
CAAACATTTTACTGGAAAAAGAAAACCCTTATACACAAGATGGGCTCAACAATTTTGATGGACTTACGTGCTTGACCAAGAAGAAATTGACAAAAAGATCATAACAACCATTCTAAACCAAGCCATTGTTCAAAAGCTGCACTTTCCTCTTACTATCTTAAAAGTATGGCTTGACTCAATCCTTAAGGGAGTGTTTGTCTTTCATGGAAAACCCGTAGCAAAAATTAAATCAACGTGTATGTCAAAAGGAAAAACCTTCACAGTATGGCTCGTAAGAACATTGGTTTTCTTATGGACAATCTATTCACACCTTTGGCTACTTGCTATATAGGATTCAATGGCTTTACTGCTATAAACTACATCTACAGCCGCTAAGAACATTTTCAGCATTTGGCTTCAAAATTATCATGATAGCTCTAAAAAGTTGTTGGAAACAATGGCATTGTACAAAGAGTAAGGATCACTTTCAATCACAAGAGGGCTTGAAATTGGAGATATAAACAACCGTTGACACACACAGGAGGGCTGTCATACACATAGTTCTCAGAAAATTCAAATTGAAAACATTCAAGGCAAAGTTTGAATCAGATTGTCAAAAAAATATTTTAAATTTTGAACCAAGCATGATAAATCCTGTTTATCACGATGGCTTCTGCTTGATCAAGGACGCAAAAGCACATTGCCCTTACAAACCTTGTACAGAAAACCCTTGCAGCCTTGTACAAAAGCACGAGGACAGTTTAACACAATACGAATTCAAAGCACCAACTCTAACAGAAACGCAGTTGATAATAAGCATAAAGGAACTCAAATCAGAAGAAAACAAAGAGCTTAAGGATCTCAAGTCTGCCCTTTCCTAGAGCTTCCTCCAATTGCCATCGAATCTCTCTCTCTCTCTCTCTCTCTCTCTCTCTCTCTCTCTCTCTCTCTCTCTCTGCAAACACCAAATGCTCACTACCGTCGCTTGGAAATGGACAACCAAGCAACCGATGCATGACAATAGCTGCTACCAATAAACACCAAAAACCAGCCCGATCCAGCATCAGCCCAATCCTTGATACTACTATACAATGATAATGGGCACTGAAGAGGAAACACTCTTTGTCAGCTACCACTGGAAAGGCTTTCTGAAGTAGTAGTTCTGTCTCCTTCAATTACAAGAGACCGGGGTGTGCACAAAAAGCTGTCTCTGAGCACAGTTGCTTCCTCTCATAATAATGCTCGGAATTGAACAAAATAGAGGGCAAAAGAGCGACCCTCTCTCAGTCTCTCTCTCAACTCACATTATCTCTGATAGACGGGGACAATTAAGAAGTGCGATGACAGATTAATTGTGAATCCGTGCAAAAGCAGGTGCGGATCAATCCAGCCTGCGCCCACAGCCACAGCACAGAGCTGCGAGGAAAAGCAAGATGCCACTAGATTGATCCGCCTACAAGTGTAGGAAACACCAATACTAATGCTACCGCTGCTTGATTCCATCTTGCCTGCGATGCTCGCCACTTAATGTCTCCCTCCATCCTATCCCTTTCATTCACATGCTCGATCCTTCGTTGCTTCTCCTCGCTCCCGCTAGACAATAACCCTAATTCAGCCCTAAATTCGCCTGGTGCAAAAAACCAGTATAATTTGACCACAGCGTTGAAACATTTGAAACCCATTTTCCCCAAAAGAAAACCAAGCATGAATTTAGCACAACCCTAACATGAACTCTTATAAACGAGCAACTACTTCAATTTTAGCATGTCCTCAATTTCACACAACCCTATCATGAACTGCTGTAAAAGAACAGGGACTACAAATTTTGGGGCGATACATTGCTCTTTGCTACACAAAATTTTGGCAAGAGTACAAAGAATCTGTCGTGATACATTCTCTGCGCTTCAGGAATCTTGCGCCAGCCTCCGACGTGCGCTGCTCCGGCTGATGCCATTCACCTGGAAAAATCGTGCCTGTTACAATAAGAAAACTGTCCACCTGTAACAGTATCAATGCTTTCCCCTGAAACAACAAGAAACAGAACAATATAGTTAAACAATCACAATTTGCTTCTGCAACTTGAGACTGCATTTTGCATAATCTGCAAACTGCTCACTTCAAGCACTATCAATGCTTTCCCAGAGACAGCAAAAATAGTGAAGGTGTCAGAACTTGCTTCTGCAACTTGAGACTCTACATCAAAACTGAAACAGGAAGATCGCGAAACTATGTATATTCTGAAAAAGAAAAGTAGCATTGCTTCAATCCTTCTTCTGATCCAACCACTCAGTGCGTATGATGCTTCAAAGAAATGTTTATGGTTAGATTTGAAGTAAGCTTGAGGTGAGCTGTCTTGAATCTATTTCATTGGCAGTAATAACAAATCCAACATGGTTAGATTTGAAGTAAGCTTGAGGTGGGCTGTCTTGAATCTATCACATTGGCAGTAATAACAAATCCAACATGGTTAGATTTGAAGTAAGCTTCAGGTGGGCTGTCTTCAATCTATCAGATTGGCAGGAATAACAAATCCAACATGGTTAGATTTGAAGTAAGCGTGAAGTGGGCTGTCTTCAATCTATCAAATTGGCAGGAATCACAGACCCAACTCGGAAATGAGCAACCCAGCTTACCAATCATAGGCTTCAAGCAAATGCTATAGCAGCAACCTGTCCAAGCTGAACTTAAAACCTTTGATTTATGTAAGATTTTAGTACAAACACATTATGCTTTGTGCAATGTGTATTGTATCAACAAATGGGATCAAGTAGAATCGAACTTGAGTGAACAACCCAAATTGAAGCACAATACAACAATTCAAGTCTCAAACATATGAGAGTACAACAATTCAAGTCTCAAAGATATGAGATTTGACATTCTATGAATAAGGAGTTCCAAAAATTTTAGGCCAAGCTTAGAGTATCATAACGTGTTATTCGAAGTCTTCGTCGAGTGCACACATTATGTTGCGTAGGGTCTCCCACAATTTTAGGTCAGGCCCAGAGGACCAACCCTAAAAGCATTTGGGAGTTCGAATCTGGGAGAATGTGGTTCTTAGTTGCGTAATGGGTTATAACTTGTAGAGTGAAATTATGCCATGTACTATGTCACATGGACTCTTTGTAGAATCTACAATATATTATCTCAGATTGTTGGAAAGCCAAGTCTAGGTGCTTATTTAGAGCAAAAATTCACAAAGCTCATCTTTTCAAATCTGAATTACATCGCTTGATCTTGAGTTTCATTCATGTTGAATATTTATTCCATCCAAGCAAAGGAAGTATAATCAAAGCTCCACATTTCATTGAACATGACAATGAATCCTGGTACACGATCCATTATTAGCCTTATCAAATCTATTGTAACATATTCACAGAATCTTGATATAGTTGCTCCTTTGATTCACTAACAAGTGCAATTAATGGGAAACATGTGGGGCCTTATCAAATCTATTGTAACATATTCTGAAGATCTTGATATAGTTGCTCCTTTGATTCACTAACAAGTGCAATTAATGGGAAACATGTGGGGCCATGATATGGTTAACTATAATCCATTATCCCTTAACTTTTGGAATCTTGTTTATAATCCATTATCCCAATCACCCTTTAGTGTGAACAGATTCAGTTTTTTTCTAACTAATCCCCACGCTTACTGTAGTTGGGCCTCCACCATTGATCATATCCCTAATCTTGACTTGGAATAAAGGCAAGGCCCTTATCCAATGATTGGGAAAGCTCTAACTATCACATTATGATGTATCCAACATCATGGAGGTTTCTTGCTCATTGAATGAGGGTAAAGCCCTGCCTACACTGTGCACCCCCTAACATGATTAGAAATATGTTGCTCTGGTATTCTGCTCCTTATCAAGCAAGGCCCTTCCTCATCCAATAATTGAGAAGACTTGAACTATCACATCATAATGTATCCAACACCATGGAGCATCCTGTAAGCAAGTATTTGTTACGCGATTTATGCACTTGCCATAAAGTGAATAGTCGATGATGATGATGTCGCTTGTGTGCAATCTTTTTGGAAAAGCATTTGTTTGGTTGATTTGTCACTTTGATTTCAGTAATATCGTGTCCAAGATCCTTATGTGTTGCACAACCTATAACAAGAATTTTTTATGAAGTATTTTCTTTATTATTGTTGATAGTTACAAGATCATGAAATATACGTGTGGGTGATCATCATTATTTCCCACCTAATATCCATATTACTTCCTATGTGTTTTCCATCTCTCTTACCACTCACTTATCCATTCATATTTTTTTCCAGCCATGTAATTTTCAAAATTTTGTCCATCTAATAATTTACAAGACAGAAATCCATGCGTGGGTGATCTCCCTATTTCCCTCCTAGATATCCATGCATACTTCAAGAGTTTAATTCAAAGTCTTTATCACCCATGAGCTAAAGTCTTATCATTTCTCACCACATGATCTCATTTGTCAAGGGTATGTAATTAAATTGCCACTCACATTTTATGATATAAAGATACATTGGCACCTTATAATCTCAAGCAGAATGTGAGCTCCTCTTGCACCAACCAAGGTAGTTGCTTGGGCATCTATTCAAATACACATGTGCAATCTCAAAGCTACCTACGATATTATTTCATCTATTGCACCTTTTGTTGGAACTTGATCTATTCATTTTTTAGATCGAACTAAATTTGAAACAAGCAAACCAACCAAACGGGATCAATTCCATAACGATGATGTAGTGGAATAATTGGGGATCCTGTCAACAAGTACACGTCAACAAAGTCAATGATTGTTATGGAATGCAAGGGTCTCAACTAGCGATGTTGCACTCTTCTTGGGCATTTGTGAGAGTCGTGAGAAGTGGGATAGATTATAAATACTACATTCACAATGTATAAAGATGGAATAGATTCACGATAGTGTCCACTTGGGATGCTTCACTTTTTCTTACATCAATTTTACATGTAAAAATGTGACTAGAACATGAAGAATCAAATAGAATGTAAATGAAATGATTCCACCATGCTTCCAACTCTGAACTCTCTGGAAAAGTACAGCAAACAAACAATAAATGTGAGTGATCAACTTTTGCTTGCATGTCTCCTCCTCCTTTGTCCTTTGTTGCCTTGTATCCACCATGATACTCCATGAATGAGCCTCCAAAGATTGACAATCTCCAAGTATTGGCATCAAGTAGCTCAACACTTGAGAACTTAGCCATGGATGAGTGACATAATGAACCTCCAATAGCTTCATTTCCATCAGCAAAATCAGCCAAGAATGCTAGTAAAAATCCAACATCAAAACAATGCTCACCAATGTAGCTAGTTTTACCATATCTTGACAATTTGCACACATCCACATGAAATTGCTCAAACATGAGATAGAACAAGTAAAGTAAACTTGAACAACAATTCCTTGCTGCTCCTTTGACCTTACTTGAGTCTTCAATATGCTGCAAAAGCAGATCCATAACACCTTTGCCAATAACCTCTCCTTTGATGCTCTTGACTAGCTCCAAATTGCCAACTTCCCTTTTGACTAGTTGAAGCGCTTTGAGATCAACCTCTTGATCTTCAATTTGATCATCAAAGTCATTGAACAAAATTTGTTTTCCAGATCCATTACTTGATTTTACAGCAAGACAACATCCATCCACTTGCATAGCTCCATGTACACAAGAAGATCTTCCAAAAGATGTTCCACTCTTCATAAGAGATTGATACTCAAGATCCATTGCTTGGATCCACTCCTCTTCTTTCCTTGCTTGATCTACACTTGTAGGCTCATCCAAAGAGGTTAGGAAAGCAACATAATTTCTAGAAAGTACTTGCTTACCCTTTTGATCATATGTGAGCCATGAAGGTACTTGTCTTTCTCTTGATGTTCTCCTTGGCTTTTGACTTGATGAAGGTCCATCATCACCATCATCCAAAGTAGGATCCTTCTCATCAACATTAAGAATGTTAGATCCATCTACTTTACCATCAATCATGCTTGAAGACACCTTTGGAATGTTTCCCTCATCAAAATTGACATCTCTACCAACAATCACTTTGTTAGTAGAAGGAATGTAAACCTTGTAGGCTTTACTCACCTCACTATATCCAACAAAAATACCTCTTCTTGAAGATGGATCCTCCTTGGTCCTATCATCAAGAGTAATGTTGACATGGCATGTGCATCCAAAGGTTCTTAGAAAGCTGACACTCGGCCTCCTCTTGAATAGCATCTCAAAAGGTGTCCTTCCATCCAAAATAGCACTCGGCCACCTATTGCACAAGAAATTGGCACACAACAAAGCTTGATCCCAAAATGGTTTGTCAAGATTAGCACTTAACCTCATAGCTTTAGCACTTTCACATAAAGTTCTATTCTTCCTTTCAGCCACTCCATTTTGTTGTGGGGTCCTTGATGTTGTATACCCCCTCTTGATCCCATGCTCATCACAAAAGGCCTTGAACTTGTTAGATATGTACTCACCACCATTGTCACCTCTCAAGCACTTGATCTTTGTGGAGAATTGGTTCTCCCTTGCATTCTTGAACTTGACAAAGACATCATACACTTCATCCTTGCTCTTTAGTAGATAGATCCAACAAAATCTACTTAAATCATCAATGAATGTTACATACATCTTAGCTCCACTATTGCTAATTGTAGTAAATCCATGAATATCTGAATGTACAAGCTGAAAAGGCTTTGTAGATCTAGAAATAGATCTAGTATAAGGTAGTCTATGTGACTTAGACAAAGCACAAGACTCACAAACATGCTTGTCATTACTTAAGGAACTTGGAAGACCAATCACAACCTTCTTCCTTGCCATTACCTCCAATGACTTGAAGTTGAGGTGTCCCATCCTTTTGTGCCAAACCTCTTGAATAGAAATTTGCTCCCTTGCAACACATCCAACTTGGTTAGCAATAACACAAGCATCAAGTTTGAACAACTTCCCTTGCCTTTTACCTTTTCCAATCAAGACATCCTTCCTTTTGATCAAACAAGCATCTCCATCAAACTCCACCTTGAGGCCCTTACTTAGCATTTGACTCACACTAAGCAAATTCTTGGTAATAGATGGAATAAACAAGACATCCTCCAAATGAACATTCCTATTTGTAGAGAGAGAAATAGGAATTGTGCCAATCCCTTTGATTGCACACTCACCATCATTGGCCGTGTAGATCACCCTCTTGTCATCTCCATATGCCAACAAAGAAGTGAAGTACTCTTTGTGAAAGGTCATGTGTGAACTTGCTCCACTATCAATCCACCAAGGATCTAGATCTCCATCATTAGCAAGCATACATGAAGACATCACAAAAGCATCATCATTTGCATCTTGCACATCCAAACCATCCTCAACAAGAGTAAGATTACCTTGCTTGTCTCCTTGATCTCTCTTCTTCTTGTAGCACTCACTTGCAAAGTGTCCTTTGATGCCACAATAGAAGCACTTGAGCTTTGATCTATCCTTCTTTTTGCCACTTGAAGAAGCATCCACTTGATCTTGCCCTTTAGACCACTTGCTTTTGGTTTTGCCCTTGAGTTTGCCCTTTGTTAACATAGCATCCTCTTGAAGTGTCGATGTAGATCCACCTCTTGCTTGAAGCCTATATTCCTCATTGATCAAGATCTCTTGAAGATCCATCAAACTTGGCAAAGTCTTTTGAATAGCAATACTTTGAACAATGTTAGCATGAGCATCTAACAAGCTATTAAGAATCACTTGAATAAGCTCTCCTTCCTTAATGCTTTCATCTATGCAAGCTAACTCATCATTCAATGCTTTCATTCTCAAAACAAAAGTGCTTGGACTTTCTTCATTCTTTTGCAAACAAGAAAAGATTTGCCTTCTTAGATTCAACACTCTAGAAGTAGACTTGGATTCATAAATCTTCTTCAATGAATTCCAAGCTTCCAAAGATGATGTGCACTTACCAACTTCCTTGAGAAGTTCATTGGTAACATTCATCTTTATCATGTGTAGAGCCTTCTTGGCCCTCTTGTCATACCTCAATTGATCTTGTTGTGTTGCTGGTCTCTCCTCCAAACCTACAACAATATCCAAAACATCATTCATCTCAAGAAGTGACTCCATCCTCACTTTCCATAATGAATAGTTACTTGAGGTAAGCCTATCATTGGCTTCCAACATGACTCCAATTGAGGGTGCCATGTAGCAATGACCTGATCTTCTCTTTCAACCTATTTCAATGCACAAAGCACTCCTTTGAACAACAACAAATGCTTTCAAAAGAAATCACCAAGATTTGAAACTATCTCACAAATTCTCTTCTAGCACTTATCCAAACAAATCAACACATAGAATCATGGAATCTTGATCAACCTATGATTTATCCTCAATCTAATAACTTTTGCCACTTCCTAAGATTGAAACACACTCAAATGAAGTCCAACAACCTCACTATCTAGAGATCCAATCAAAATTAGGGTTTTGACAAAATCACAAAAAATTGACTATTCCAAATCTACATGCAAAGGCTGAACCAATGATCCAAAAATCGGCCAAATCCAGCATGTGAATTCAAAAAACGAAATTGAACAAGTATATTGACCTATTTAGTGTTTTTATCTACAAAAGATCCAATCTACAAAAGCAAAAAATCCGATTTTGGTGTAGAATCCTCTCTAGCATGCTCTAGACTTGATATCTTCACCAAATCATTGATAGATCTGATTTCCTCCTTCATAACCTGAAACACAAGCTCTGATACCATGTGAAAGATTTCAGATCCTTAAGATCCAATCTACTTGAATGATCTTTGGTTAGAAAGAGAAATACACTACCAATTTCACCAATGTAGAAAAATCAGCATCTACACACAATTTGAGATGCAAACACTAATAGAACTTGATCAAACTTGAATAAAATGATTATGTATTGTTGTTTTCCGTACAAAACCAGCAAGCTACTATATTTCACACGTGTGGATCCAAAAATAGCAAATATAGATCATTCTACACATAGAATTGCAAGCAATCACCAAGATAGTGCACCAATGGATAGTAGAACCCAAGAGAACCATGTATAAGCATGAAATGAGATAGAGAAGAGAGAAGATGACTCTCTCCACGAGTTACATCCTTTTATAGCAGGTCCAAACCCTATTTGGCCACTTGGCTTTCCCACCAAAATGCTAACCCTACCAATTTTGGGTCTAGATTTAATGTACCCAACTTATTCAAATTGAATCTACTCAAACTCGCATTCTATCTTTCCCACACTTTCAAAAAGTGTTTATTTAAATGAAATTTAGACTAATGAACTTTGAAAAGTCAACCTCTAAGTCTAAAACAAGTTTTGGCCTCAATATGCCAAATATGGAAATATTGCAAAATGTGATGAAACTAGTTGAATCTTTCACAGTTGAGACCCCCCTTGTGAACTTGACTCAACACTGTCCTCATTTATTTCGGTCCAACAAGGTTCCAAATACGACCAAATGAAAATCGGTTTCATATTTTTCTCTCATCGAAAGATATAGATCCATGGAAATTTGGGTGAATGACAATTTATTCAATTCACCAATTTGACTAAGAGCATCCGCAACTTGATTCAGACTGTCTCTTATATAATGGATTTCGTGATCGGATTCTTGCATCAATTTGGCCCATCGAGCTTTCCTCCTCCTGAAGATCATGTTGATTGCAAAAATACTTAAGAGGCTAGTGATCCGTATACACTATAAGCTTACTACCATACAAATAGTGTCTCCAGGATAACTGCAATAATTTCTTTTCCTATGTAGTATAGCGCAACTGAGGACCAGTGAATTTTTTTTCTTTCCCTACACATGTAATCCCATTTACCAAGCCAAGATCAAGGAAGAGTTACAATGCCTACTTGAGGCCAAGTTCATCTATGAGGTCGAACATACGGAATGGGTGTCGCTGATCATAATTGTACCTAAAAAAAATGGAAAGCTTCGAATTTGTGTGGAAGCTAAATGCGGTCACTAAACTTGACCATTTCCCTATTCCGTTCGGAGAAGCCATATTAGAAAATTTAGCTGGAGATGAGGCTTATTCATTTTAGATGGCTTTAGTGGTTACAATATGATAGAAATAGCACTTGAAGATCAACACAAAACCGCTTTTGCCACAGAATGGGGGACGTTTTGTTGGAAGGTTATGCCTTTTGGATGATGTAACGCTCCTAGTACCTTCCAGCACGTCATGCAAGTAGCCTTCACGGACCTGGTAGCAGACATGCTAGAAGTCTACTTAGATGACCTAGGAATTCACTCTGAAGCATCTAGACATTTAGTTGTACTTGAAAATATATATATTCAGTGCCAAAGGTATGGTATATCTCTAAACCTCGAGAAATGCGACCCATGGTGTTGTTCTAGGACACACAGTATTTCTAACTTATAAAAGAATCAAGTTTTTTTTATCGATTTTGAAATAGATATCAGATATCTATTATCATATGGTATTCGGTTTTGTTGAGATTCTTAATAATCCTTTTGGCTCAGTAAATAAACATGAGGCATTTCAGACAATAATTGCACGATACTTTTTGTTCAAACACTGGGTGTATGCGGAGAGGTATTCTTTGTGTAACGCTTAAGGGGCATGATAAAATTCAATGGCTAGAAGTAACTCCTGGAATTGGTTGTGAATCTGATCCTATATCTAGGTAATAGTCCCGACCTAGAAGCAGAGAATTCTTGGAGGGAAAGCTAGTGGTATGGGACATCAGTGATTCCAAAGAAAATTTCTTGTGCTAGAGTGATCTGTAGACCGATGGTTATTGATATTGTAATGGTAATACTAACAGAAAAATCCACTAGTTATTTGTTCAGGGTATTTTGGAAAATTATGAGATATAGATCTAGATCCCAAATGGTATCTCATTATTTACAAAATTTGGAGGCCCTTGATCTATTTCTCTTTTATTTTAAACACCTAGACATTTAAGATTTTTTAACCATTTGCAATTGACTTGAGTAACTGGATTACTCCTGGTTAAAAGTTAATTGGTCAAATAAGCAGTGTGAAGAGAATTCACCAGAAATTGTTTATTTTGATCTATATTGCTTATAAGACACATGATTTGTGAGTCAGCAAAATTCATCAATAAATGTTATGTGCATAGAATATAGGAAATTCTTGGTATAGGATATTTCTTGAATGAGGAATATATCCCAACTTATTGAGTGTATCCTAGTGAGCTCATATTGGATGACAGAGTTTAACTAATATTGAGGATAACCATTGAATTCAGTTGGAATTCAGCAGAACTCTATAATCTCTATATGTTGTTTTAGGTGATTGTATGAAGTTTACGGTGTTAAAGACGGGTGTTAAAATGGTTTTGGTATGTCTTCTGTCTTCAATTATCTGATTGATCGTAGAATTTGGTAACTCATAATCTTGTTAAGGATCAGGTTGGAAGAATATTCTTCAAATCCAGAAATTTTCCTTGGGAAAAAAGACTTTAGAATAGTTCTTATATTTCCTAAGTGGTATGTTGTACATATATTCTAGTATCTTTCAATGATTAAGTACGGTTTCGAATACTGTAAATTATGATTGACGAATCATAAGATTCTAAATATTTATGATTGACAAATCATAAATTGATACTTAATTATCAATTGAAGATTATAAGGAAATATGATGATTCTTAAGAGGATGAGTAATTTTCGATCAATTGAGAGAGTCAAGAAACTAGATCAGTCATTTAAAAATCTAAATTTCTTTACTCCAGTATTTAATTGAGATTGTGTGGATCTCACAGGCATTTTACTTATGCGAAATTTGCTTACTTTAGTGAATGAGGTTCTACTACAGATTGTGGTGTTTAGATGCTTATGTACAAATTTCAGCCTAGATCTCCGGTTGATTAGGAGACTAAAAAATCTATCAAGATTTAATGGTTGTTATTTTCTTGCATCACTTTACTCAAGAGAGTATTCAGAGTACTTAGGATTGAGTTAAAAGTCATTTTTATCTAGATGGATCAGTTAGAATTAAAGTACTATATTGTGGGTCCTATCAGTTGATAAGGATCAGTTGGCCTCGCCACGATTAAATCAGTTGATAAGGATCGATTGGCCTCGCCGCGAATCATGTGTATATGGGAAGCAGCATCGTGAGAAGTTCAATAAAGGTGGTGTTGCAAGAGCAAAGAACATCCTGAATTTAATCCACACATATTTATGCGGGCCTATGAGGACCATGTCCTTAGGTAAAGCCTTCTATTTCATGACCTTTATTGATGATATGTCACGTAAGACGTGGATCTACTTCTTGAAGAAGAAATCAGATGCATTTGACAATTTCAAGAGCTTCAAAGCATTGGTCAAAAATCAGATAGGTAGGAAGATCAAAGTCCTAAGATCAGATATTGGAGGTGAGTACAAGTCTAATGACTTCAATGATCTTTATGATCAATGTGGGATTAAAAGACAATTTACGCAAGCTCATACTCCTGCTCTCAATGGTGTAGCTAAGCGCAAGAATCGTACGATTGTGGAAAGTGCCATATCTATGCTAGCTGAGATGAAACTACCAAAAGATTTTTGGTCAGAAGCATGCAGTACGGTAGTCTATCTTCAAAATAGAAGTCCTACCATTGCCATACCAAAGATAACACCTGAGGAAGCATTCACGAAGAAGAATCCAAAGGTGAACCACTTGCGAATCTTTGGATGTAAGGCCTTTGTACACATTCCTAAGGAAGAGAGACGTAAACTTGATGTGAAAGCTATCAAGTGTATATTCCTAGGATATGATTAATGTGTGAAGGGCTATAGATGTTTTGATCAAGTGGAAAACAAAATCCATATAAGCCGTGATGTTATCTTTGATGAATCCAAGATGTATGAAGATGAGGATGTTGAGAAGATAGATACATCCAATGGGAAAGATGGTATAGTGAGGATACCTCCTGATGATGATCCATTCATTGATCTTGCAAGTGATGAACATGAGGATACATCTCAAGATACTACTACTCAACCTCAACAGAGAGGTTGGAGAGGTAGAGACAAACCTTTTGGTGCAAGAAATATTGAAGTTGCAGGTGACAAACGCAAGGAGAAGGATGTACCATGGGATACATTTTCACCAGGAAGCCGATCACCTGACATGAAGCTCCCTAAGTGGTTTGAGAGATTGTTCGAGAGCCGCGACATGGATGACTTTCCAGGATCATCTAGCCAGGGAGAGCTACGAAGATCAACAAGAGAAAAGACACTGACATTTGGGTCAAGGCCATGGGAGAGGAGATGGAGTCAATTGCTAAGCATAGCACATGGGACTTAGTAGAACCACCAGTTGGCAAGAAACCCATTGGTTGCAAATGGGTATACAGGACTAAGTACCATGCAGATGGAAGTATAGCAAAGCAGAAGGCAAGATTGGTGATCAAAGGGTATGCACAAAGTAAAGGCATCGACTATGAGGAGACCTTTGCACCAGTATGTAAGTGGAATACTCTACGCCTACTTGTTGCTTTAGCTTCACATTTTGGTTGGCCTTTGCATTAGATGGATGTGAAATCTGCTTTTCTAAATGGTGAGTTAGAAGAAGAGGTGTTCATGGATCAACCTGAAGGCTTTGTAGCAAAGGGACAGGAAAATAAAGTATGTCGCTTGAAGAAAGCGCTTTATGGTCTTAAACAGGCACCACGTGCGTGGTATAGCAGGATTGATGCCAACTTTCATTCAAAGGGGATGGTGAGAACATATTCTGATCCAAATCTATATGTCTTATGCTTTGATGGTATGGTTGCTTTGATTGCTCTTTATGTTGATGACTTGATTATTACAGAAAATAATCAAGAAATGATAGATATGATCAAGAAAGACCTCATGGAACAATTCGAGATGACAGATCTCAACCTGATGCATTATTGCCTTGGAGTAGAAGTGTGGCAAAAAGGACACGAAGTGGGTTTAACACAGGTGAAGTATGTCAAAGAGTTGCTGCACAAGTTTAGGTTGCAGGATTGCAAACCAGTGAATACTCCTATTGAACCAGGTAAAAAGCTTTCTAAGCTTGATGAGTCATAGTCATTTGATGCTACGCTGTATAGGCAGGAGCTTGATTTACCTTACCACGACTAGACCAGATATATGCTATGTTGTTGGCATTGTAAGTCAGTTTATGGCAGCACCTATGGAAACGCATTGGAAGGCAACTAAACACATTTTGCGTTATGTGAAAGGCACTTCATATCATGGCTTGATTTACAGGAAGCATGATGGTTTACCTGAATTGTGTGGCTATGTGGATGCGGATTGGGGAGGTGACTATGATGATCGTAGATCCACCACAGGGTATGTATTCCAGTTTTGTGGTAGCTGCATTTCCTGGTCTAGTAAGAAGCAAAGTACAATTGCTCTATCCACCACAGAAGCAGAGTATAAGGCAATGTGTAACGCAGCACATGAAGCTATATGGTTGAGACAAATCTTGGAAGAAGTTGGCATGAAGCAGAATAATTCCACGACATTACATAGTGATAGTCAGAGTGGCATTCAGCTAGCAAAGAATCCAGTGTTCCATGCGAGAACCAAACACATTGAGATTCAGTATCACTTTATATGTGAGAGGCTGCTGAGTCGTGAAATTCATGTTGTTCATTGTAGCACAGAAGAACAACTAGCTGATATTTTCACTAAGCCACTTGTTGGAGAAAAGTTTGATAAGTTTAGATCAAAGCTTTCTGTACTTAAAGTTTGTTGACTTTAAAGATATGTATATGATTGTATAAAAAGTAGACTCTACTTTAAGGGAGAGAGTTAGAATTAAAGGAGAATCACTATGTTACTGTACTGTAGGTCCTATCAGTTGATAAAGATCAGTTGGCCTCGCCACGAGGCAAGTCGACGGGACATGCGTCCCGCCAACGGCAACTTGGGTCATGCATGGGTTGCCTGAGTGAACAACTATATGTACAATGTGATTTCATTTTGAGAAATACAGTTGCTATGTGAGCTTGCTATGGAGAGTGTTTTATGTCTGTGTTACTATGTAGCATGATCTGTGTTCCTGTTCAAAACAAATTCTAAGTGGATCTCCTAGAGATTTTGGTAGGATGACTTGTTATTTCTTGAATTGTAAGTGTATTTGTATCAAGAAGCACTTATAATAGGTCTACAAGAAAATGTGGATAGTCTTGGACAAACATTAATTTCCAATGTAAGGCGACATTTCACCAAGTGGTTCATGTAAATTGAGGTTAGATGAAGGTGCGTTACTAGATTGGAGAGAATCAGACCCAATAGGAAAATTTATCGCTTAGTGTACTTCTAGAAGCATATATAGTACCTCAGTGCAGAGATAAAAAAATTGAAAATTGTTCCATCTCTAAGTACTTATTTGATCTTTGAAGTCAGACTAAGGATAATGATTTTTTGGATAAATGTGAAAGTTGAAGGATTGGTTTGTTAGCTTTTGAACTTGATCTTCAGGATTAGTCGACTGCCCATCCAGTGTATCATGTAAACTTATTTTATATGATGATGGCAGTTGAATGTGTTGAGTAGTTTACCCATTTGGAGGATTTATCGCTCAATATACCTTTGGAACTTGAAAGAGTACTCAGTATCAAAGATGAACAATTGAGAAATCGTTCTAGCTCTGAGTGCTTGATTAGGTTGGTTGGTTAGATTGAGGATAATTGTGAAAGAGAGTTAAAAGCATATAACGAGGATCTTCCCTAGTTGCTCGTTCTGAGGATAGAACTTGTTTCAGGAGGAAGAGTTAGAACTAAAGTAGAACTACTGTGTTAATGTACTGAGGGTCCTATCAGTAGATAAGGATCAGTTGGCCTTGCCACGAGGCGAGTCGACGGGACACGCGTCCCGTCAACGGCAACCTGGGCCATGCATGGGTTGCCATAGTGAAAAATTATATGTATAGTGTTTTGAGAAAGACAATTGCTACGTAAGCTTGGTGTGGAGAGTGTTTTCTGTTTGTGTTACTGTGTAACATGATTTGTGTTTCTGTTCAAAGCAAATTCTAAGTTGGTATCAGAGCCACACAGGGAGTGTACACAGTACAACATCGTCGTTGGAGAGCTTCAGGAGAAGAGAAGTCTTCTGAGAGTTCGGGGTTTACGACGGGTTGAAGACGGAAAAAAAAGTGTTGGCACACCGTTTCTAGCATACTGAGGCTTGCCAAGGTTGAAGCTGTGAGAGGATTCAGAGACAGGTCTTGTCAATTGAATCGAAAAAGCGGAGAAACAGAATTCTAAAAATTCTATAGAGTAGCTGCTTGGGGTTTCGGAGTGGTGTGCATCCAATCGGACACCGATTGAAGAACTGTTTGAAGCAAAAGTTTGCTTACAGTAGTGCGACCTCAGGGAGGTGTGCAGCTGCAAGAATAACCTCACAAAAAGTCTAAATAAAGCTCAATAAATATCTCTTCTTCTCATGGCTAGGGTTAGCTCGTGAAAAAGTTGAGAACTCTCTCTATTCTGCACGTTTTCTGGAGCCGTAAAAGCTTGTAGGAGGGCGTCCTGATTAGTTAAAGAGATTCCTAAGAGGTCGTGGAAGGCCGTGCCATGGATAGAGCACTAGACCAGATCTTATGAGGGTGCAGAAACCCTCATCCACCATAGCAGAGGAGCTGAAGCTCGTGGTGAAGGAGGAAGGGGCCGCGACTGGTCGCGCAGCTAGACTGAGGGAGATCATTGTGTCTCCAAGTTACTAGTGGTTCAAAGGGCCGGGTTTGGCTCACGAAATCACTGATAATCATCGATGGAACTCAAAACCAAATCAACAGTATAAATCATTTATTGTTGGGGCTGTTGGATCTACTTCAATGGTAATGATAGAATTTGAAAGGGCCCTGAAGTTTTGAAGGCATATATAAAGAAACTTCATTAAAAATTTTCATATGAAAATCCATTGAAAGGGCCCGACAAGTGAAAGTCTTTTTGAAGGCCACATCTCTTCAAGCTGAAGTTGTAGTTCAAAAACTTTAAAAATTCCTATTTTTAGGTCCTTTATTCGTTTTGACCCAAATGAAAGACACGGACTTCAAATGAAGGGCATCCGGACTATACCTGCAAGTACGGTACCGCAAAACAGAGTGATTGCAGTGGAGAAAGTGTTCGAAGCGTGCCAAAAGTGATTTCACCATTCCATTGGGCACGTAGTTGGGAGTTGGTGACAAGGAGCATTTCGGAAGGCGACGCCGATTTGGCTTTCAATTTGGGGGAAAAGTGGCGGGTGGCCTAGTAAGCAAAAAGCTGCAGGTCACTATTTTTGACTTCTGACATCATGGTTGGCCCCACCGTAGTTTTAGGCAGTTTTGGGATGGCAAACATGGGAGAGTCCATTTTGAGCAAACATAACAAATTGGACGGGATTTCCAACTATGCAGTGTGGAAATTCAAAATGAAAAACATAATGATAGAGAAGGAACTGTGGGATGTTGTCACAGGTGATGAGAGAAGACCACCAAATGAAGCGGACATTAAAGTATTCGACTGGAAGGCGAGGAGAGCTTTGACGTCAGTGAAAGACCACATCATTACCCACATAAGTGATGCCATTACACCTAGACAGGCATGGTATGTGCTAAAGGAGCAGTTCGAGACGTCAAATCCATCGAGGATTATGTTTCTAAAGTCAAAGCTGAATAGTGCCCGAATGGAACAAGGAGAGCACATTCAGACTTACATGACCAAAATCAAGACAATGAGGGATGAACTGCATTCTATTGGTGAGCGCATACGTGATGTTGAGTTGGTGCACAATGCATTGTGTGGCATTGCAGAACCTTATCATATGTTTGTGAGTGGGATAACATCGAGAGAAAGATTGCCAACCTTTGATGAGCTCACATGAATCTTGATGTATGAGGAGCAACAACAAGAAATGGTGAAAGCTAGACGTCAAAATTGCAAGCCAGTGAACACTCCTATTGAGCCAGGTAAAAAGCTTTCTAAGCTTGATGAGTCACAGCCATTTGATGCTACGCTGTATAGGCAGTTAGTAGGGAGCTTGATTTACCTTACCACGACTAGACCATATATATGCTATGTTGTTGGTATTGTAAGTCAGTTTATGGCAGCACCTACGAAAATGCATTGGAAGGTAGCTAAGCGCATTTTGCATTATGTCAAAGGTACTTCCGATTATGGCTTGGTGTACATGAAGCATGAGGGTTTACCTGAGTTATGTGGCTATATGGATGCGGATTGGGGAGGTGACTATGATGATCGTAGATCCACCACAGAGTATGTATTCCAGCTTTGTGGCAGTTGCTTGTCCTGGTCTAGTAAGAAGCAAAGTACAGTTGCTCTATCCACAATAGAAGCAGAGTATAAGACAATGTGTAGTGCAACACATGAAGTTATATGGTTGAGGCAAATCTTTGATGAAGTTGGCATGAAACAGAAAAATCTCATGACTATACATAGCGACAGTCAGAGTGGCATTTAGCTAGCAAAGAATCCAGTGTTCCATGCGAGAACCAAAGACATTGAGATTCAGTATCACTTTATACGTGAGAGGCTGTTGAGTCGTGAAATCAAAGCTTTATGTACTTAAAGTTTGTTGACTTTAAAGCTATGTATATGATTGTATAAAAAGTAGACTCTACTTTAAGGGAGAGAGTTAGAATTAAAGTAGAACTACTGTGTTACTGTACTGAGGGTCCTATCAGTAGATAAGGATCAGTTGGCCTTGCCACGAGGCTAGTTGACGGGACATGTGTTCCGTCAAAGGCAACCTGGGCCATGCATGGGTTGCCATAGTGAAGAACTATATGTACAGTGTATTTTGTTTTGAGAAATACAGTTGCTATGTAAGCTTGGTGTGGAGAGTGCTTTCTGTCTGTGTTATTGTGTAGCATGATCTGTGTTCCTATTGAAGCAAATTCTAAGTGGAAGAATGCTACGTCTAGTATGTGGGATTCGAAATAATTCCTGACATGGATAGCCGGTTACTCCAGTGTATAAGGTTATTAGTTATGCCTCGTCATTTTGGTCTTGGCCAGTAATATAATAAAATCTTATGAGGGCCCAGACCTATAATTGGACTTAGGAGCTCTTGCATGGTGTTTGACTGCTATAATGCAAGAATAGGAAGTCAATTGCTTATATATGGGTTGTTTAAGTTTCTAAGAGAAATATTCTCTTCTCAAAGGAGATTATATATTTTCCTATTGGATTTTCTGGTCCATGAAGCCATGATCCCCTCCTCTCTTGCATTCACCATGGATTGGGGATGAAGTGGTTAGGGTATTGACTAGCCATTTCATGTTGGTTGGGTGGTTTTGCTTCACAGGTGTCCTTTTGGTTGCATCAACATGATCTAATCGGATCTTCACTTGGCGATTCTTACACATTGGTCCTTCGACAATCGCAGACCTGGATCCATCGGTGAGTGAGCTTCTTTACGATTTACCAGATTATATCTTATAAGGGTATTATGAAGATACCTTTGCTGAGTAATATAAATCAGTCGTCTCGTTCTGATACCATGTTGGGATTCAAAGGGGAAATCCTCTACGTGCACTACAACAACTGTAGGCGAACACAATAGAATTGCATGGTGGTTTGCGAAAGCGGAAGAGCAGACAATCAAATAAAGCAGTAAGAGAGTCAAACAAAAACTGGAATAGCAAAACATACAATTCTGAAAAAGACTGTGAACGCAATAAGAAGACAATGACTGATTCAGATTAATGTATGATAATACAAGTCAGATTGATGCCATGAGCACAAGGCAATCGCGGACGAAACCGCGTGCTTAGGAAGCTAACTCCGCTCTATTAAAGCTATGCGCTTATTACTGACAATCAATCTGAAAGAAATAATCGATGCATGAAAGCATCTACAGTGTTCGTCTCTGATAATTATAGTGTTATTGTATATGATTACAATAGTTATCTATATACAATTTACAATTGTGCAAATTAGTGTACAAGAAGGTGGCGTGGATCTGTTATGCCGTCTGGAGTAGATCGTGACAACTACTATCATTGTCCAAGTAGTTGCACAGTACAGAGTGGGCGTGAGAAGGCTTCAACTATTCAGAGTCAACCGTGTCACTACCGATAGTCGATAAAGCCGGGACAGTCTGGTCCTCGACAATAATCGGGTGAGTCGACAAGTCGGACCCTCCGATAAGTCGATCAAGTCGGACTTCCTCGACAAGTCGGACCGCCACTCGCTTGCCTGTCTATGATAATTGATTATTTATGTAGATTGTGCGACAATGCGTGTAAAAACTACAACAATATGAATGGAACTAGATTAATATGAGATTTAGGAGAGTAGAGGAATAAATCCAACACCAATGTATTTTTTGATCATAAGAAATCAATAACAACTCAATGTAAATACTCTAAACATAAGAGAATTTAGGTTTCATAATATACTTGCTTAGTGCTAATGAATGATAAAACTCGCTTGTGGGTATAAATTTTTTATAGATGACTCTCTAGAATGCAAACATGGATATCTCAATTGGGATTAAGGGTAATCATCCACACATGGATCTATTTCTCTTTGTCTTGCAAAAATATGATGAAGATAACATTGTAGAAAGTATATATGGATATATAAGTGAGAAGTAATAGTGAAGGCCCACACATGAGAAGTTAATATGGATATACAGGTGGGAAGTAAGGCATATCACACACATACATTTGTACACCTTCTCAAATATATATAATAAGAAAATACAAGACGAGGAAAAATAATACAATAAATTATTTTTCCGAACAATATATTTTATAGGATGTGCACTAAATACATTATACAAAAACTTAGTGGATCTTTTTCACTTGAATGAAAAATCAATCGAAAGCATGTTTTTTTCAAAAAGATTCAACATAATCAACATCATCAACATTGACTCTTCACTTAGAGTCATTTTATGGCAAACATATACATCACATAAATAAATAATCTCTTACTTTTGATATAGGAAAGACTTATTGTGCACCAAGATTAAGAGTATACACTATAGGCAAGGTCTCGGTCTCACCCAACAGTGCAAATGATGCTTGTGAGGTCATGATGTAGAAATAATTGCTCTTTGATAATTGTGAGGTCATGATGTGGAAACAATTGCTCTTTGATGCTTGTGAGGTCATAATGTAGAAACAATTTGTACCAGCAATAGTTGAATACGTCCCTCCCCCGTCCAAGGGTGATGAAGAGATCTATACGCAATCAAATAGTTCTATCACCCTTGGATGGAGGTGGCTAGAGAAGAGATCAATGCACAATAGAGATGGATATATCACCCTTAGATCAGGGTGGGGCTGGGTGGGGCCAAGCACCATTCTAGAGGAAAGATCTATGCAAAATTGGATAGATCGTCACCCTTGGATGGGGGTGGGACCAAGCACCATTCTAGAGGAGAGATTTAGGCACAATAGGATAGATATGTCACCCTTGGATGGGGGTGGGACCAAGCACCATTCTAGAGGAGAGATCTACACGCAATCTAATATATCTAACACCCTTGGATGGAGGTGGGACCAAGCATCACTCTAGAGAGCAAGAGATCTACATACAAATCGATAGATTTATCACCCTTGGATGGGAGATCTATGCAAAGACGGATAGATCTATCAACCTTGGATGGGAGCGAGACCAAGCAACATTCTCAAGGAGAGATGCACAATTGGCTAGATCCATCCACTCTCCACCACCCTTGGATGTGGACCATGCAAGCTTCACCTCCATGCCAAGTGAAGACTAGAAATTTCACTTGAACATATATTACTTGGCTTGCAAGGCAAAGGCCAAAAATTGAGATTCGTGTGTCTCTTTTTCCCCCTTCTTTTTCAGTACTAGCTCGCTCTAACAGCTTCACTGGGATTTGAGAGAGAGAGAGAGAGAGAGAGAGAGAGAGAGAGAGAGAGAGAGAGCGTGGATGCGATGGCAATTGGAGGAAGCTCTGGGAAGGGGGAGACGTCTTCAGATCAGTAAGCGCTTTGTTTTCTTCTGTTTTGATTTCTTTTGATTTTTGTATCAACTGCGCTTCTGTCAGAGTTATTGCTTCATGTTGAATTGTGTTGAGCCGTTATCGTGTTTTCGTACAAGGTTGCAAGTGCAAATTCTTGTTTCCGTATAAGATCTGTAAGTGCAATTTGCTTTTTTGCGTCTTTGATCTAGCGGAAGCCTTCTGGATATAGTTGATGGTGCTTATTATTGTTGCAATTAGGTTTGTGAAATGCTGGGGGCTTTTGTCACGATTTCGCTTTTAGTAATAGAAAAAACTGCCGTACCAAAAGATATATTGCGATTGTCAATCTAGTTCAGTTCAGTTCTGTATTTCATTCCAATATTTTTCAGAACAGAGTGCAAGTTAACGACATTATCAGTGTCAGCGATTTCCCAATTATCACACCTCAATTATGTAAGGTGCTCTATGGGGTCCTGAAACCGCTGTTCTTTGGTAGTTTATAAAACATTTTCAAGAAAATTGACTTTTCACTATCATTTCAGTAGCTTCTTTCGTGTGCGTAAATACCTGTCAGGAAACTTCTAGTCTTTTTGGAGATACCCTTGTTTGGCAAAATATGATGGTCTGTTACAACAGAATTTACATAGGGGATATTCCCCACCCTCGGGCCTTCCTCCGTTTGAGACACCCATTGTTACTCAAATGGAATAGCTTTCGATTTGAATGTACATTTTGAATTAGCTAATTATAAGAACGCTGTTTAAGATATGTATATTCCATCACGTATCCAGTGCTCACAGATATCTATCAAAATGATTTTTCAGATGGTACACTTTCAACCTGAATCAGACTACAAGTATCGTTGTAGATTATTGTACCAGGAGATGCAGTTTATATGCTATTACAATTTTCTAGTAAACTATATCTTTTTTATTATAGTGTACACCACATGGTGGTTTATTCAATGTACTTTTTATTTTTACATGCTCACACTGTACTTGGTATATCAAATAATAGATAGGCCTAAGAGCCTCATGTAATGTGATCAATGAAGTCTTTTTAATTTGTAGAAGGACCCACGACCTATTGACTAGACGTGAATGGACACAAACCTTTACATAATTTAAACTCTCATATATCATTTTGAAACATTTCAGTCTCTCACAAGCCATATGTTTTGTCTTCTTTCTTTTCTAATCATGAACTCTCTCTTCTTCTCAGATTAGGAATTGATTTCTTTGGTGTATGCTCTTATCTTCAACATGGTATTAGAGCAAGTTACGATCAACGCTTGATAAATAAGATATGCTATAGCTTATTGATATGTGAAAATAGTTCTTCTATGGTTATATAGATAGATATAGATATATGAAATAAAAGAAAGGGAGGAACACAATGTTAGGGACCCAATCCCTTGGGTCCCACACCTAACTTGAAACTAGACGTTGAACTGGGCCTATTGACTTGACCATTGACTCGTGGAACGGATGCATGCCACTTCGTGATCAGGGATATGTGCTTGGCATGGAGACTCCTACCTAGTAGGTATACATGGGGAGGAGACCTCAGTTACCATTCATTCTATTTACCTAGGTGTTGGTGGATGGTAGTGCGCATGTGCATAGCCAGGATAGGCTAAAGTTACTGGCAGTGGTATGGGACGTCGTTTGGGCTAGAAGCTAGATCTAGCTTGTTGTCTAGTCACGGGCTTAGGGCTTAGAGGGTGGATTTGGATTGGATCCTATGGCGGGGTAATCCCATTTATCCAAACTATGTCATGGGGGTCAAAAACAGTGGTATTAAAACAACAATGCTCATAAACTGAACTATCAACAAAAGATAGATCAATGCTAGAAATGTTATAGAGTCGCCTCGCGTCTTAAATGAAGCCCCTTTATCATTGTCCCTTTTCTTCAAGTATTCCTTTACATGTCCTGTCTCTGCAATTAAAGCATAGGTTGTCACTCCGGGCCTTAGCAAAGGTCTCCTAGTCCATCGTGGATTGTTTCTTTGATCCACAAGATCTAGCAGAAATATCCTTTGCTTTTTGTTTTCCTTTCGAGAGTAAGAGGTTGGTTCGTCCTAACCTTGAGCTGAAAATCCTTGGCATGCCCAAGATAAAGTGGAACTTGACTAAAGCAAGATCTATTCTAGTGGAAAAACAAGAATATACCTCCTGAAAGTTTTGTAAGCATGCATCAAGGGGGTGGTTCCCCATGTGAATCGTTGCATATTGGCAATAGAATTTGAAGTTGTCCAAGATGGGTAAGAAGGCCACCTTGAAGGCCTTGCAAAACTCCTCCTAGGTCTTGGGGACTTCAGGCTTCCCTTGTAGCCATGTAAAAGCTTTTCCTCACAGGTACTTGATAGCCATGTTGATCGTGTGGTCATCTTTTGAATCGCACATGGAGAAATGCGCACTCCAATGATCCAACCACAGAATCACAACATTGGGGGATCTGTCCTTCTTATCACCAGCAAAGATGTAAGGCATGAAGAGGGGATGGTGCAAAACTTGCCTGGTTTGAGCCATATCCCTCCACCCTTGATGCTCGCTATAAAGCTTTGCCTGCATATCAATAATTTGTTGTTGTAAATTATTGATTGCCAGCATAAGAGCTTCAACATTCATAGAAGCCATTGAACTCATGGCTTCAACTAGCTTAGGTTGGGAAGGATCCTTAGATAGATGAAGAAAAGAGGAGGCAACTTTTGCAAAAGGAGGAGTACTACACTTTAACTTACAGCATCTTTACAGGTCTTTCTTAAATCCTTGCAGCCTCCTAAGTGATATTGTCTATAGCTGCCACAAAACTTGAGGAAAACAGCTTAAGGAAATCTAAAATCTGAGAAATAGGAATGTGTGGCAATCCACCACCCTTCCCCCTATTTTTTCTAGCACCTAGGAAGCTCAAAGGGGCTACCAAACAGCTGAATGCTAGCATAATGCAGCAAGCTGGCTTCCTTTTGGCCAACTGCCTGCCCCCACCAGCAGGCTCGCTGTCTGCTAGCGAGGTTTGCTGGCTAGGTCCATGTCTACCTTTGCAAATTCAATCCTATAAGGATAAATTGGACTTTCATATTATGAATTTGGACAAAGTAGATGCAATATTTGGGAAAGACTGGTTTCATGTACATAATGAGTCATTGAAGAATTCATGCACAGGGGCTCTTTAATAGAACTTAATGAAAATGTTGATATTTCTCCCTTTTGTATTGGATTTCTGCTTTGGAAATGATTGAATGCATTGTTTCTCGATCTTTGTGATTGCCCCTAAATTTTGAAATGTTCTAAAGGATCGGTGTTGCTTAAAATTGGTCATCGTGCTGTATGGGAACTGTAGCCCACTTTATGAAGTTTTTTGATTGCTGAAAATTTTGAGAAAATGGATCAAAGATACCTCAATGACAAGTTCAAAGGTGAAAGTTTTCGCGCTTGGCAAGTCAAAATGAGACTTGCTTTGATGGAGAAAATTTTGTGGGGAGTTGTTGATGGTTCTGAACAGCCACCATGTGGGCTGATACAGCACCTGACTTTCTAATAGGCGGTGTAAAGAATGAGGGTCCTCCCCACTATAGGCTGTCCTTTTTAAGTCTCTTACTTGCCTTTCCTTGTCCTAGGTGACACAGTCGTCAGTGTTTGGCTATTCCATAGACCCAAAGTCTTGACGACTGAAGCGTGTAGTGACTACTAACGGGCACCCCATTCTTCATTGTAACTTGGTGATAATTGGACCACCCAGGCCTTGTTCTGACTAGCCCTAGTCATGGTCCGGTTTGAGTATACCTGATGGCTTGGTGTATCATAGTTACTTCACTGGATATTAACTTGAGAGCACACTCGGTCCCATGTGGCGACACACCTGATTCAATCAGAGCTAGGTGCACAGTTCAGGCCACACACTCTACACTTCCTGTACATCCACAAGTCCTGGAAGGTTCTATTCTTTAAAGAATTTGCAACTCAGCTTATTTTTATCTCAAAGAGTGATTATATCAGGAGAAACATCTCCTCCAAACCCTACTTACCTCTGAAAAGAATTTGCTAACGTAATCTAATCACCAAAGTGAGCAGAAGTTGGAATGGACAACCTACTACACTCTAGTGCTCTGATGCAGTCCAAGCAGGCCCATCCAAACAGAGAGTTGCATTAGACCAGGTGACAAAGGCTGCCATCATCTCAACTTTGACTGCTAGCAAAGAGCCTAGCTTCACATTCTAGCTTTGCTTGTGGTCAAAGCTTTCTTATAATTTATCAGGAAGCATTGATAGACCTTTAGAGTGGTCTTTGGGACTCTTTTGCAATTAGAAACATAATCCCATTAAAGATGGGTTGTTTGAATTTGACAATAAAAATCAGGTTTGCAATAATATGAGAATGATGAAAGTCAAATCCTTGGGCTTGCAATAGATAGCAACACCTGGGATCTTTTTCTGAGCTGGCATAGATGTGCTAAGAGACTGACACGGTGAGCATGTATGGTGTTAAGGAGTCACTCAAGTCATGGATGATGCATGTTGATCTTATCATTTCTTATTGTTAGTGCTTAATGTGCACAAGTCAAGGACCAGTAGGTAACTAGCAACGATCCAAGGTCACTCAGTTCACATCGGGGTATGGAAAGGCGTCAAGTCAGGTATGTTTGAGTTCCATGTCATGAGAAAAGTGCAGGCCATATCAACCCAAATGATGCTTGTTGGTGCCAGAGTCCTAAAAGGAAGCTTGCAAGCAACAGTTCTTTTTTGGCCTGGTGGAATGAGGAATCGTTACATTCACCACAAGCCAAAGTTAATAAACTTGAGGAGGGAGGCTTGTAGAGACAAAGTTTACATAGTAAGCTACTTTCTACTTCGAGTGATTGGGATCTTCTCAGAAGCCCATGCTTCTGAGATCTTTTATGTCAGGAATTTACCCACTGTTTGAAAACTTCAAGTTGTCTTAAGCTGACTGGAGTTTAGATTAAAAACTGTTCTGGCATGGCTTAGGATAATAGGTATAGTAAGCATGTAATGTTTATCTCACATGTTGCTTGTCTTGCCTTATTGCACAATACAGAAGAGCGGGGAAAAAGGATGTGTCAACAGCAATCCTGGAGCGAAAGAAGGCGCCAAATCGGTTGATTGTTGATGAGGCACTCAATGATGACAACTCAGTGGTGGCTTTAAATTTGGAAACAATGGAAAAATTGCAATTTTTCAGAGGAGACACGGTTCTGATTAAGGTAATCTTTGGTGTTGAATCAGCGTGTCAGTCTGGATCTACAACTTACTGTGTAATCAGAAGTAGCTGAAAGGTGCTGTAGTGTCAAAACTTTCTGCTCTACATGCAGGGGAAAAAGAGAAAAGATACTGTATGCATTGTGCTGGCAGACGAAACTTGTGATGAGCCAAAGATTCGAATGAACAAGGTTGTGAGGAAAAATCTACGTGTGAGGCTTGGTGATGTTGTATCTGTTCATCAATGTGCCGATGTCAAATATGGAAAACGCATCCATGTTCTTCCAATCGATGACACGGTTGAAGGAATCACAGGGAACATCTTCGATGCTTACCTTAAACGTATGCACATTCACTCCATTAAATATTTACAGCAGGCTTGGAATCATTCCTTGCATTTAGGGTTCTGTATGGTTTTTTGCCCATCTTACTTGATGTCTTTGGTTTCAGGTAGATAAATAATTTTTCCAACTAGATTTAATAAATTTCTACCTGTAATGCAGCATATTTTCTGGAGGCATACAGACCTGTCCGTATGGGGGACCTTTTCTTAGTTCGAGGAGGAATGAGAAGTGTGGAATTTAAAGTAGTTGAAACAGACCCTGCGGAATACTGCATTGTTGCTCCAGACACAGAGATCTTTTGTGAGGGGGAGGCAATAAGGAGAGAAGATGAAGAGCGCCTTGATGAAGTGGGGTATGATGATGTGGGAGGTGTGCGAAAACAGATGGCACAAATTCGAGAGCTTGTTGAACTTCCTCTTAGACATCCTCAACTGTTTAAATCAATTGGCGTGAAGCCTCCAAAGGGCATATTACTTTTTGGTCCTCCAGGTTCGGGTAAAACCCTGATTGCTAGAGCTGTGGCAAATGAAACAGGAGCTTTCTTTTTCCTCATCAATGGTCCAGAGATAATGTCAAAGCTAGCTGGTGAAAGTGAGAGTAACCTGAGAAAGGCTTTTGAAGAGGCTGAGAAAAATGCTCCTGCCATCATATTTATTGATGAGATTGATTCTATTGCTCCAAAGAGAGAGAAAACTCATGGAGAGGTAGAGCGGCGCATTGTTTCGCAGTTGCTTACGCTCATGGATGGTTTGAAGTCACGTTCACATGTGATTGTAATGGGTGCAACAAACAGGCCTAACAGTATAGATCCAGCTTTGAGGCGGTTTGGGAGATTTGATAGGGAGATTGACATTGGTGTACCAGATGAGGTCGGTCGCCTAGAAGTGCTACGCATCCACACCAAGAATATGAAGCTTACAGAAGATGCAAGTCCTGATCCTTGTACTCCATGAATTTTGATAATTGTGCTCTATATGTCTATATTTCCTTCAGCGATTGAAATCTTTGGATATAGTATGATTCTTGGACAATCATAACATTTTCAATGATAAGAATGAGCAGTGCGTGAGATAAAGTTGAATTGTGTTCAAATTTGTTTTGACCCCATGTTGCTGCAGTTCCTTATTTCTAAGAGCTTTCTGTCGGACTATGTTTGAACTTTGTGGCCATTTTAACAGGTGGATTTGGAAAAAGTTGCCCATGATACACATGGATTTGTTGGATCAGATCTTGCAGCTCTTTGCACAGAGGCAGCACTTCAGTGTATTCGTGAGAAAATGGATATCATTGATCTTGAGGATGAGACCATCGATGCAGAAATATTGAACTCTATGGCTGTTACAAACGAACACTTCCAGACTGCCCTGGGCATTAGCAACCCATCTGCCCTTCGAGAGACCGTAAGTACTTCTTCAAATTTCAGAATTTAGATGAGCAATTTGAATTGTGATATCGATGAAATTACTGATGTTTCTACGTCACAGGTCGTGGAGGTGCCTAATGTCACATGGGATGATATTGGAGGTCTAGACAACATCAAAAGAGAGCTACAAGAGGTTTTTAAATCATTTTATGTGCTTTTGAGCAGTGTCATAATTTTTTGAACATATTGTAAACGGTGGACCTGATTTTTGTGCTAGAGTTTCTTATGCATCGCTTATGTGATCATTTTCAAAAAGAACAAAAATATCTAAAGCAGTAGGCCCTTTTTAACTTTTGTATGTAATCTGTTGCATCTTTGTAGACTGTGCAATATCCAGTTGAGCATCCTGAGAAGTTTGAGAAATTTGGGATGTCTCCTTCAAAGGGAGTGCTGTTTTATGGACCTCCCGGGTGTGGGAAGACATTATTGGCTAAAGCAATAGCTAATGAATGCCAGGCCAATTTTATCAGTGTGAAGGGTCCTGAATTGCTGACCATGTGGTTTGGAGAAAGTGAGGCTAATGTACGTGATGTATTTGACAAGGCGAGGCAGTCCGCACCTTGTGTGCTCTTTTTTGACGAGCTTGATTCCATAGCCACTCAGGTTTGTTTTGAAGTTTTTTTGCATCGTCTAAGAAGCTGAACTTGTTAAGAGTAGTCTGCTTAATTGCATAAGGTCTCCAACTTTCTGTGGCCGTCCAAGATGTAATCTGATTGTGCTTGCTTTTGAAATGTGGTCATTATTTTGATGCAGCGTGGGGCCAGCGTAGGAGATGGTGGAGGTGCTGCAGATAGAGTTTTAAACCAATTGCTAACTGAAATGGATGGCATGAATGCCAAGAAGACCGTCTTTATTATTGGTGCAACAAATAGGCCTGATATCATAGATCCAGCATTGCTCCGGCCAGGCCGGTTAGATCAGCTTATCTACATTCCTTTACCCGATGAGCCATCAAGGCTGAACGTATTTCAAGCTGCATTGCGCAAGTCTCCTCTTGCAAAAGAGGTTGACCTGGAAGCACTTGCTAGATATACACAAGGTTTTAGTGGAGCAGATATCACTGAAATCTGCCAGCGGGCCTGCAAATATGCAATAAGAGAGAACATTGAGAAGGTACACGATATAACGATGTCAGATCATTGTAATTGCAGCAACAGCTGTTCATATGTGTGGCAAGAGGGAAAATTGCAACTTGCTTGTCACAGTTGTTTTGTTAGGATAAACATTGTATTAGGATGCCTTTTGAGTCCTTAGAATACATGTCTTTTGTGCAGGATATAGAGAAGGAAAAGAGGAGAGCAGAGAATCCAGAAGCCATGGAAGAGGATGAGTTGGACGACATAGCAGAGATTAAGGCAGTGCATTTTGAAGAGGCCATGAAATTTGCTCGCCGCAGTGTTAGTGATGCTGATATAAGGAAGTATCAGGCATTTGCCCAAACATTGCAACAGTCTCGAGGATTTGGATCGGAATTTAGATTCGCAGATCGCCCAACAACAGCTGGTGTTGCTGGTGAATCAGCTTTTGCCTCAGGTGGTGTTGATGATGATGATTTGTACAACTGAGTCAACATTATCAAATGTTTGTGGACCCTTGAAGCTAGTCCAGTATGCCTAACCATCAGCATGTGATATGATTAGAACCACTAACTTTTATTGACCGTCAGCTATGATGCTAAGTGCTGTAGTTGCATCTATTTAGAAAGATCTTTGAAGCAGGCTCCTATATAATGGAATGGGTAAGGCTTCCGATAGCGTTTATTTTGTACGGCAATGCGGCATGGTCTGATATAGAATCCCACATATAAAAAAAAATCAAGCTATTTAATTCCTCGTCGCTTTGTTCATTGCATCTACAACATAACTAGTCTCCGCATTATGAAGGCTTATTTCCTATGGTCGATCTTGATCTTTTACATATGCGTGTACCTGGATTTCGAGTAAGCTCATTATCACTTACAAGTCAAAATTCATACAATCTACACTTTTAACATGGAAATTCGTGGTTCGCTCTAACTGCTTTGAACCTTCATATAAGAGCTACCTATTGCTTAGAGACTGCCTAAAATGCGATTTCATATGATTATTTACACAAGTCCCCAAATTTTTCTTCAAACCTATATTTTGTGAAAGATTTCCAGGCATGTATGGGGTTTGATAGCATAGTTTCATGTTGCATCCAGAGCACTGCAGCCAGAGTCCCAAGTTTAAAGCCGTGCATTTCAAAGATATGGCGAGTGTGGTTTTTCTCTTCTACGCATGTTGGTGTTAATGCTAATGATATTGTGATTGTTGACATGGGATCAAAGCTTCCTTGATCCTGAGTGCTTAGTGAATTTGGATTGATGTGGGCTGTGTACTACAGTCAGATGCTCCATTGCATGAGGCGAAAGCTAGGAGAAGCAAAGTAGTAAAATAAATCTTGTATTGGGTAGTTTGCAACCTATAGAGCACTGTAGGAGGTGTATAACACTGCAGAGAGCTATTGACATGACACAACAAACTACTACATCATATAAAATCGAAATCCGTCAAGTGTGGAGATTTTAGTGACCGATGTTTTGCAAATTGCGTAAAAGTGAGACTACAGTGCACACCTAATACTCAATGGAAATGTTCCTTAGTCTTCAAGCTGCTAATAGCATTGCTAATTGCCATGCATAGATTGAATCATTGCATCAGCTAGTATGCTCTTGATCCATGTGATTGCAAGAGTCCATTGGTAGTTTTTTTTTGTATTTGATGCTACATAGTGTGAAAAACGTGTACTAGTACATTTCTAGCCATGTTGATTGGGATATTTGATTTCATTGTAGGTGGATCCATGGGTGTTTGATTTTTGTAATTTTTGTTGCTAGTGCATTTCTACTTAGGGCAATCCCGACCTACCTCATTGGAAGAGTACTAAGATACATTCACTTGAGTTTGAGATCCACGTCATCCACACTGCAATGTCCAAACGCAGACCACGTCATAGTTCACTTTAGCACTTTTCAATAACTGCACTATTTTACGCTCGTTGCCCACACAGTCATTGTAATTGCCCCATGTATATATACATAATGGCAACTCACGTAAATGATGATGACAATCTGTGAAGAACACATGCAAATGGAGAAGAGTGAATTAGAGTTCTTGTGCGACTCCATTGTGTCTTAATTATCTGATTCCATAGGATCAGAGATCTTAGATAGAGTGAGAGCCATTCAAGGAATAAAGATAGTTATTTAATCTGTAACTAGCTCAGTAAGATCACTGCACACAGTGCGCTATTACTGTGAACCATTCTTGGGCACAAAATTGTGATATGATCATTGTATTCACAACTGCTTAATTCAGATTCTCTATTTTCTTATGTGTATTGCACTACGAATGCTTTTTGATTACTTTCTTTCTCTATTGCCACTCACTCAATTTGGAATGTCTAAACTTGAAGGAAATATGGCTGTCTCAGACGCCTAATTATTCGTTCCCTTCATAGTTGTCATTGACACCTACCAAGACATTCCTCCATTCGATCTAAGTCAATGCTGATATTATAATTTGGTAAAGATCTTGTTAATTTCTCTATGTTGGAGCTGTGCTTTTTTATTTTATTCCGCACTTAATCTATTTGAGAGCACCCCAACATGTGCCACACCACCTTTCACACGTGTGGATCCAATACACCACTTAAAATAGCATTCTACACACAAGAATTCAAGATTTCAACAAGACAATGCAAAAATGAGTATAGAAACCCAAAGAGATCACTTCCATAAACATGAATGTGTGTGTGTGTGTGTGTGTGAGAGAGAGAGAGAGAGAGAGAGAGAGAGAGAGAGAGAGAGAGAGAGAGAGAGAGAGAGAGAGAGAGAGAGAGAGAGAGAGAGAGAGAGAGAGAGAGATGAACTCTTCGCACGCTTGTACACTATATGTAACAGGTCCTTGACCTATGTGAGTGAGCTTGCTCAAGCTTATCAACATTTGGAAGGTTCTAGATCTATTCCAAACAATAGACTAGATTCAATGCACCTAAATTAACCAATAAGAGTAGATCTATATGCGACCTTATCAACTCACCTAACATGCCAAAAATAGTAAATCCACTATTCTTAGGCCTTATTAACAATATAAAATTTATCTCTAGGTCTAAAATGCATATTGGCCAAAATTGCCATTTTAAACTAGACATGATAAAACTTTCAACTAGTTGTTAGCATAGACTTTGAAAGTACACCAAGTGATGTTCTATGCTTTGTAAACAAGTGCATTGGTGAAGATATGAGCCACACACTCCCTTGATGAGACATGTTGAAGGTCCACCTCCTTTACCATGACTTGTTCCCTCACAAAATGATATGCCACCTGAATATGCTTGCTCCTTGCATGAAAGATAGGATTCCTGGCCAATATTTGGGCTGATAGGTTTGATAGGTTGTCACAAAAGATGATTGGACTCTCTGAAAAATTCAGCAAGTGAAGATCTTTCACCATTCTCTTGATCCATAACATCTCCTTTGTGCATGATGTAAGTGCTTTGTACTCGGCCTCACTAGATGACAATAAGATTGTAGCTTGTTTTTTTGACATCCAAGAGATAGCTCCATCACCTATGAAAATAACATGTGCACTAATGGATTTCCTATCCAGAAAAGTTCGAGTCTAAAAATCCAAACAAGTTAGGTGATGATCCTCCATAAAGAATGCCATAATCTCTAGATCCCAAGATGTACCTTAGTACTCTCTTACCTAGTTTCCAATGCTCCACACTAGGATTTTGCATAAATTTGCTTAATCTACCAACACAATAACTAAGATCAGGTCTTGTGGTGGTTAGATATATGAGTGAACCAACCAGCTTCCTATAGAGAGTAATGTCCTCAAAGGATCTTTCATTGCCTCTTATAGTGAGCTTTACATTTGACTCCATAGGTGTATCACAAGACTTAGCATCTACCATATGAAATATTTTTAGAATAGAACTAGCATAATTCTCTTGACAAATGAATGTAGATTGAGAGGATCTAAATACTTCTATTCCTAAGATATAATGCAAAAGACCAAGATCATGCTCCTCAAACTTCTTGTGTGCAATCTTGATATCATCAATATCTTGATTGTTGTCTCCACTAAAAATGATATTATCCACATAGATTAGTAGAATAGTAACATGATTTCCAACAAATCTATAGTAAAGTGAATGATCATACTCACTCATTAGAAAGTTTTGAGAGAGTAGAAATGTGTTAAGCTTAGCATACCAACTCCTTGGTGCTTGCTTAAGACCATACAAGCTCTTTTGTAGAAAACAAACATGCTTAGGCTTGCCATGTGAGATGCAGCCCTCGAGTTGCTCCATGTACACTTACTCCTCAAGATCACCATTCAAGAATGCATTAGTGATGTCCATTTTCCATAGATACCAACCAAAAAGAGTTGCAAGAGAGATGATGACTCAAATGCTTACCATCTTTGCCACGGGTGCAAAGGTCTCATCATAGTCAATATCATGTTCATGTGCATACCC
This sequence comes from Diphasiastrum complanatum, assembly GCA_029204225.1. Classification (NCBI taxonomy): domain Eukaryota; kingdom Viridiplantae; phylum Streptophyta; class Lycopodiopsida; order Lycopodiales; family Lycopodiaceae; genus Diphasiastrum; species Diphasiastrum complanatum. The sequence continues at coordinate 27,786,672 of CM055099.1, forward strand.
TTTAGCCACCAACCTTGCCTTGTGTTTGTTGATTGATCCATCTTGGTTTGTCTTCACCTTGAAGATCCACTTTCATCCAATAGCCTTCTTGTCCTTAGGAAGTTCCACCTCATCATTTGAGTTTTGATCACCAACACCATTCTCATCAAGAGTTAAATTTTCTTGCTTATCACCTTGATATCTCTTTTTCTTGAAGCACGCACTAGCAAAATTTCCTTTGACTCCACAATAGAAACATTTTAGCTTAGATCTATCTTTCTTCTTGCCAACAAAAGTAGAAGCCTCACCTCGATCTTGCCCTTTAGACCACTTGCCTCTGTCTTTGCCCTTGAACTTGCCTTTTGAGAACATAGCCTCCTCCTCCAACTTGAGAAATGGAAGTAGATCCTCTTCTTGATAGACACCTAAACTCCCCATTCATCAAGATCTCTTGCAAATCCACCATACTTGGCGAAGTTTTTTGAATAGCAAAACTTTGAACCAAATTAGCATGATCATCCAACAAGCCATTAAGAACAATTTGAACATGTTCTACTTAATGCTTTCATCAATACATGCTAACTCATCATTGAATGCTTTAACCCTCAAAACAAAAGGATGAGCACTTTCATCCTTCTTTTGCAAACATTGAAAGATTTGCCTCCCAAGGATAGTACCCTTGATGTAGACTTGGATTCATAAATCTTTTCAAATCTTCCCAAGCCTCACTTGATGAAGTATACACGTATCAGCTTCCTTGAGAAGTTCATTTGTAGCATTCATGTTGAATGAAGAGCTTCCTTTGCCCTCCTATCATACCTCATTTGTTCTTGAGATGCCAAAGGTCTTTCCTCCACACCTACAACAATATCTATCAACTCATTCGTCTCAAAGAGAGACTCCATTCTCACCTTCCAAGTAGAATAGTTGCTTGAGGTAAGCCTATCCTCGCTTTCCAACATGAAGCCTCCATTTGTAGCCATGTTGCAACGACTTGATCTTCTCTTTCAACCTGTTCCAATGCACAAAGCACTCTCTTGAATGTCAACAAATGAACTCAAGAAGAAATCACAAAGATATTGAACCTCTTAAATCTCTTTCTTGCACTAAACCTAGCAAATCCAACACATAGAATGAAAGATACTTGATCAACAAATGATCAACTTACAATCTTATGAACTTTTGTACTTTCTAAGATTAAAATACACTTTTGAAAGTCCAGCAACTTCAAACACAAGAGATCCAATCAAAAATAGAGTTTCTACACAGGTACAAAAAATTGAATCATTCACTTTCTATATGCAAATGTTACAAACTTGATATAGATTCTTGAAGAATGCAATAAGACCTATCCAATGCAATTAAAGTCGCCACATTCCACCAGAAAAAGTGCGAAATCGGCTTACTTCAAGTATTTTGCCCTATATTGAGTTTTTATTTATAAAAAATCAATTCTACACATGAAAAATGCTTGATTTTGAGTAGAAATCAATCTAGCATGCTCTAGAATTGGTGACTCCTCCAAATCCTTTGCTAAATGTGGATGCTCCTTCAATAACCTGCACCAAAGCTTTGATACCATGTGAAGAAAATCAGATCACTATGATCCAATTTGTCCCTTTGATCTTTGGTTACGAAGATAGCACATCTAACACCATTAATGTTGCTGTCCATACAATGGCTATACCACACCACCTTTCACACGTGTGGATCCAATTCACCATTTAAAATAGCATTGTACACACAAGAATTCAAGATATCAACAAGACAATGCAAAAATGAGTATAGAAACCTAAAGAAATCACTTCCATAAGCATGAATGAGAGAGAGAGAGAGAGAGAGAGAGAGAGAGAGAGAGAGAGAGAGAGAGAGAGAGAGAGAGAGATCAACTCTTCCCATGCTTGTACACTAAATATAACAGGTCCTTGACCTATTTGGGTGAGCTTGCTCAAGCTTATCAACATTTGGAAGGTTCTAGATCTATTCCAAACAATAAACTAGATTCAATACACCTAAATCAACCCATAAGAGTAGGTCTATATGAGACCTTATCAACTCACCTAACATGCCAAAAATAGTAAATCAACCATTCTTAGGCCTTATTAACAATATAAAGTTTATCTCTAAGTCTAAAATGCATATTGGCCAAAATTGCCATTTTAAACTAGACATGATAAAGCTCAACTAGTTGACAATTTCTCACACAATTTGGCCCACCTCAAGCATCATATGCTTTATTGTATTTGAAACTGTACTTATGGTGTATTGCAACAACACATTGTCATGTAACTAGGGCTAGTTCAACTCTTAGTTCAAAACCCTAGAAACTTATGTGAACCAATTATTGTTTCCATAGCTTGTTTAGTCTAGAGTTCGATATCAAATTTTTTGATACCAATCGGGTCTTGATATTGAGGTATTTTTAAATTTTTTGATAACAATTGGCTCAAGGTATTACAAGTATTAAATTGTTTTCATAGCAGCCAGTTATGAGCATGGTATGTGAGGCTAAGACGTGTATCAACGAGGCTTGTATTGCAATTGTGACACTAGTTGGTTATTAATCCAAGTATGAAGGCCAAAATTTTTCAAAGGATAATTTGTAATTTTTGAGAAACATGAATCCGTTTAACCCTCCCACTCCATGGCTTTATCACCGTCTATGCAGATGTTCATGGATTTGATCAATGACTCCAACCCCTTGGATACAAAAATGACATTTATCATGCCATCCAGTCCTCCTCCCTTCCAAACCTCTTCTCTCGGAGCAGGATTTGACCAGTTCTAGGACTATGAACGAGAACATGCAGTTGCTCAATAGGATGTACTAGCATCTCCACAAGCTAGTTTTCAAGCACACGACACATTGCCAATCCCTCCTAGTACCCGCTCTCCCAAAGTATTTGATGCAAATCAGTAGGCAATACTATTTGGAAAAAAACAAATGGTGCCCATCAATCTATTTTGGGCACCTTAAAAAAATTATTTCACATGAAAAACCTTTATACAAGCAAAACTTAATACCATACTAATACATGGGCAAAAAACCATAGATTCTCCCATGCTCAGGTATCAAATATGAGTATCGTCTTGGTCAAATCTAGCCCAAGTCAAGTATTGACTTGGTTAATTCTTGGGAGGGGGTTCAATCTTGTGCCGAGTATCAAATCTTTGCATATCATCCATGTATGGTTTGGTTTTTAATACTAGTGTCCATACAAACCAAACCCTCTTGGATATTCAACCAATAGTGGTTTTGTCCCATTGATGGGTGGCTTTGCTTCTTTCTCTCCTCTCACCCTCCTTTTCTCATGATTACGGTTTTCTTCCCATTTGTCTTAGGAACCTTCTCATTTGAGTATAGGGCCCTAATTTTCTTTATAGGGTTTCCTTCCCCTTGGAGCATAGGGCCCTAATTTTGTTTTTAGGGTTTATCATCACTTCCCAGATATTGTTTCTTTGTATTGATTGCCTTCTCTCTATAAGTTTCTCACATGCTGCGTGCACACAGAGCTAGGCGCGGAATTTTGCCAGTTTTCTTGTTGATCCCTTACATTTTCGCAGATTATTACTAGTGGGCACTTGGATTTTGCAGATTAGAATAAGAATCAAGCAGCAGAATTGTCTATTTGAGAGGCTTGAGGATCAATTGAATTGGAAAGTTATGGTGAAACACCAAAAGCAGATGGATTTTCTGGAATTTCATTCTTATGTAGGCCCAAACACGCAATGTAGCTTAGGATAGCTGGAACTCAGATTCACGGGAAGGCTATATTCAAAAGAAAGGGAATGGAGGGGGAGCCAGAGCTCTGTGAGGGATGTGGTGAAAGGAGGGTGGTGTTAGATGCTGTATCTGGGTTACTTTGTTGTGAAGCATGTGGGCAGCTGCAGGATGAGGCGACTGCCCAATTGGATGCAATCTTTCAAATTGGTCATGTCATTGAGCGAGGTGGCACGGTCGTGCACTATGGCGACACTGGCGAGAAGGCAGCATATAGTGCAGCGCGAGGGCGTGTGATGCCTAGGGACTGGACCAGCAGGAAGAAGGTATGCTTGCCCTATTAACTCACGCTCTCAATCACCAGCTTCAGCTTGGCTTGTGTTGTATTTGGCAGCTACAATGCAAAGGTATGCGTGCTGGAAAGGAAATTGTTTCCATAGCACGCACAATTTTCAATGTTTCCATTTGTGTAGAATTTTTTTGAGTTTTTTTTAATAGGGCAATGGCCTTTCTAGTGACCTTTCATGGTGGTAAGGATCATTTGAGAAGTTATGGTTGTCCGTCAAGATGTAACTTCAAAAATCACCAAAACCACCATAGAGGTCTCTAGAAAGAACATTCCCTTATGTGAAGGATTGGGCAAAAATTATACTTTCTTCTATCCTTCAAGTGCAATCACAGGGCTAGGGATTGTAGAAAAATGCCTAATACGACGACCACCAAAAATATTGCATGATATAGTGATGGAACATTTTATGTTCAGATTTTAGAGGAGGTAGGTCAAGGTGATCCATGCACATGTTTACAGTATGCATATCAGGCAGAGAGTGTATTGCTTTAGTAGATACAGGCATTGCATACTTTTTTGATTAGCCGCATTTACAGACTAGGTGACTTGATGCTCCCCATGCACTGCGTGCCTGTGGATGTAGCCAATTCTCACACATTTAAGACTCAAGAGCCTCCTTAACCTGTCCTTACTTGACACCTGTCCTTTCTTAACACCCTACCCTAAACCCTCTCCCCTCATTCACAAATAGCCATTGCAAATTCTCTTCTAGCAAAAGGGGAGGTAGCTTAAGCAAGCCGAAAAATCTACTTGTTTGGGCTTGTTTTAGGACAAACGGATCAAAAAGGCAAAGTGATCCAAATCGGCCGATTCCAATGGGAAAGTTTGAATTTGTGAATCAGGAAACATTTCTCTCTTTGATCTATAGACTCACTGTCAATCCCTTCCATACTGGTATACTTAAATGATACACAATTTTGATTGCTTTATTCCATTTAAACTTTCCATTTTTGACATCACCTTATCTCTTGGGAGAAAGCAATGGTGCAGCTGATGCTCTTTCTAGATCCCTTATTCTTCTTTGTGATAACACCACCATCATTTCAGACTAGTCACTACTCTCCCAAAGGCACACCCATAGTGCTGTGCCCCGATTATAAATTACAAACTCAGCTGTAGAGCTAGCAATCAAAGCATCAAGATTATTCCATTGTTAACAAGAGGTTGGATAATTTTGAAGCTATATGCATTCCTAGCTGGCTCCCAATTTAGGAGCACAATTATTGCATGATGCTCATCATTCTCTAGCAAGTGGCCACTTTGCTTTTAAAAGGTATTTCTCCCATCCTGAACCCCACTTTTACTTGCCAAACATGAAAAAGGAGCCGATTTAATTAAACCAAACTTGCAGCTTTTGTGCGAAAAACACAAATTACAAGGGCAAATTTCGAGACCTATTGAATTTTTATTGCCTTGTTGGAGGGAGTCATGCACTATTTTGGAGCCGGCCCCAACTTGCTCCTCAAGCTACTCTTAGACATAACTTGCAAGTCGTTGTTTGGTAGTGTAAGTAGCAAAAGTCTCATTCTCTTTGTGTAGTTTATGTTTTGATTACTCTTGGGGTCCTTGTAGGAGACTCATGATCTTTTGCTCCTTCTTGTAGGGGTCAAGTAGTCTATGCTTGTTACTCTTGCCTACTTTGTAGGAGACTCATAACAACGTTTGAAGATCATATAGAATATTTTATAGAGATCATATGACAATAATCAATATGTTGGTGTGCAACACTTCTAGGGGTCAAGTAGTCTATGCTTGTTACTCTTGAGTACTTTGTAGGAGACTCATGACAACATTTGAAGATATAAAATCTTTTGTAGTGATCATCTTATAGAAATCAATATGCTGGTGTACAACACTTTTACAAAAGAACCGTTGCACGAGTATTCGTCACTACCCGTAACAATGCTCATGAAGTAAGTTCATCGACTTAGTCTTAAGATGTTCATTCGAGTCACTCCCTCTCACCTTAGGGGCAGTGCTAGGGAAGAATTTGGCATATATATTAACGGTGATGTACGACTAGAAGTTTTTTTTGAGTCCCTCAATCAGATTCCCTCTTGCCTTTTGGGTGCTTCCAGGGCATTGTTACATTGGGTTTTTCATAACGCGTTCCGAAATGCAGGGTTGGGATTTTTCGAAATGCTTTATTAAATTTAGGGTTAGGGCTATCTAGAACACAATTTTAGTTTTTACTTTCACTTTTCCTTGAATGTTTTTTGCTTCTCCTTGAAATTTCTAGGGGAATTGTTAAAAACATGATCTAAACTATAGTAAGAATAATGATGTTTTACAATTATGGAATATATATTATGTTTTACAAAATAACTTTACTATTATGGAATATTTCAATATATAGTAAACAAGCTGAATGGTAGATTGAATTCAGGAAAATATAATCTAATTATTATTACTATGAAGGGCAAACTCATGCACTTTTGTATCTCCCTTCCAAGAAACATAGCTTTGTGACTTATGTCTGGACGTCTTTTTCCTAAGGACTAAAGAATACTTAAGAGGCTTCTAAAAAGAGACTAGATAGACTATCCTATAGGAGTTCAATTTCCTTGCAGAAAGGGGTTAGGATATTCATAGCTGCTTTATCTAAATCGTTCTTATGGGCATTCAGATAATTGCAATATAGGCCCACAACTCCTTTTATACCCTTATAAACCTTGATCCAATATGCCCATTTTGTAAATTTTTTGGAAAAGCCTTGTGTAGGATGCTAACTGTAGTTTCCTTCTGTTGGCACCCAAATCTGCAACATTTGCCCTAACACATATAGTTGAATATAAACACGTTTGTTTGAAATGCCCACGTTTAGCAATTAGGATCAAGTCAAGAGATGGAGCACAGTCCATCCATGGATGCTTCTATAGGGCCTAATTGTAAGAGAGGTCGAGTTGTAGATAGTAGTGATTTGATAGCCACATGGGCCTTACTTAGAAAAGAGAAACAAATTTTGGATCTTGCCGGAATTTTTTTTTATGCTAATGCGATTCCTTTTAATGTAGTCAAGAGCATATACGTTAAGGATATGCTGAGAACTGCAGGAGAGTTGGGTGGTTCAGTGAAAGCCCCTGTTTATGAGGCTATCAGGGTTAAAGAGCTGCTAGAGGAGACAAAATTGCTTATGAGGGATGGTGAAGGATAAGTGGGTAAAATATGGGTGCATGATCGTATGTGAAGATTGGTCTGACACACGTAGACGACCTATCATTAACTTTGTTGCTACTAGTATCTACGGTTCTATTTTTTTATGTAGTGTGGATGCTAGTGGTTTGACAAAATCAGGTTTGTATATCTATCAGCATTTAAAAGAAATCATTGCTCTCTCTCATTGGATGGGCATGGAACTCCATAGTGCACTGGAGGGGTCCATGGGCCATCTATATGAGGGTAGTAGGGCGCCCATTGGGGGGGGGGGAGATCTCTCTTGCTTGCTTTGCTTATGGTCTAGTGTTGCTACTGGTGTGTAGAGTACTTTCTTGTGTGTAGTATGCTTAGGGTTTGGATCTTACTTATGGTATGGGACATAAGTAGGGTTTGGATCTTGAGTATGCTATAGTCTGTTGTAGTATGCTTGTGATTTGTTTATGGTTAGCAAGTGGGTGCTAGATAGGTCGTGCATGGAGCTTGGATCTAGCTATGGTTGGGTGGTTAATACTTGAGGCCAGCTTGTTATCTATCTTTGTGTTTAAGAGTAGGGACACAGGTGGAGGAGAGATCCTTGGAGGCTTGCAGATCCTTACTTGCAGGTGGAGGCATCCTAGCTTGGAGTTGGGGAGCATCTTGGAGCTTGCAGGTTGCTTGGAGGAGGGTCCAAACAATTTGCTTCATTTCCACTCTCTTGGATTGAGGGTGATTCCATACTTGGTTTTTTGAAGCAAGATCTTGATGTAGCAAGCTCCAATATTTAGTTTTTCTTTGATGTTCTCTCTCTACTTGAGAGCTCTATGTAGCATTCTCTCTCTACCCGAGAGCAAGCCAAATCTATACTTAGTTTTTTTCTTTCAAAGTGTCCTTTCATTATGTGTGATGAATGGTTGATTGTAGATGCATGTGTAAGTGCTCTTGCCTTAGATTTTGGTTAGTATGCTTGTATCTCAATCTAGATTGATATATGTGCAGTCACACACATCTTAGGAGATCATTCACATTGTTTGAGAAGTCCTCACACGTGTGAAAAGTACACAAAATTGTTATGAATTGTTGATATAGAGGGAGCCACCATGGGATGTCTGTGATGTGAGCTGATGGACCGGATGGTTGAGGGAATACGGTCATGTACCTCTTTGATACGACTCGAATACGTGTGATAGAGAGCCTTTGCCTTGAGAGATGCGACATGATGCATTCTCCCTTATATGCTACAAGATTTGCTTTGCATCCACGGTGGTTGAATATGGGGTGTAGAGTTTGACAAGGGTTAAAAAAGATTGTGGAGAGATACTCCAATAGAAATTCTGCAAATGAAGAAACATTGTTAAATCAAATGGAAATGTGCAGAAATGGGCAAGGGTCATTTGGTCGGTCAGGGGCACACTTGGCATCTTCGAGGCAGACGGTTGGTGGGAGTCTTTTGGAGCCTCCACATCCGAGTTGCAGATGTTGGCAATCAAGATGCTTAGCCACCGGAGTACAACCCCTCCATGTGAGAGAAATTGAAATACCTTGTCCTTGATTAATACCAAGAGGAGAAATAGGTTGAAGCCATCCATCCTTGACATGTTGGCCTTTGTGCATTTTAACCTTTGTGCCTTGATAAGATCAAGGCACGAGGGTTTGAGAAGATGGAGCTAACTTTGCAACAAGTCGAGGGGGAGCGAGATGAGGACCAATTGCTGGTGTTGGAGCCTAAGAGGAGGGCTTGGAGATACAGGGTATCACCTAGGCTGTTATGGATATCGAGATGGACATGGCTTCCACTTTCTCTCATACTTCTTCATCTGTTCATGCTGAGCCTGAGGATCTTGATGAGGATGAGGAAGAGGATGGTTTACAGGATGATGTTGAGGATGTCGACATTGTCATACCACGTGAGGACATTTGATTTACTACTTGCTTTGCTAAGTTATCATGCTTAGTTTGCTAGCTACTAGCTAGTGGCCGCTTTGTAATAGAATGTAACTACTTAGCTTGATTTTCATTTTGAACCAAACATATTTCGAGGATGTTGATGAATCATTATTATGTACTTTCATTTTACAAGACACTACATCAACTTGTGACTTCTCTAGATAGTAATCTAAGAAAATGGAAACGGTTTGATCTTTAGTTCGTTATAAACTTATTGGAATGGTTTTCATGCACAATTTGTTTTATGTCCCAAAATGGTTGGCCAATTTATATATTATGATTTATGGATTCCACATACATGTTTGGAAAGTTTTTTCGAAAGAAATAATCACATTTTGTACAGTGAATGCTTTTATTTGTTTAACATGCTTACTAAACCACTTTTTATGTTATATTTAAGGTTCCAGCACTTAAATGAGCAGTAATTGTTTAAAACCTGCCAAAGAAAAGGGTTTTGTTTCAAACGTTTCAAACGCATTTCAAACATGGACGTTTGATACATTTGGATCCTTTAAATGCAAGCTTGCTAACATGCTAAAATTTGACTATTTAAGGGTCCTCGGGGCTTGGAAGAACTATCTATAACTGGACCGCATCATGAAAGTTCATGTACAACTGAGTACTAGTATTCCCAATCTGCACATTAGTTGGGGCCATGCCTACAACTTTGCTATAGCATGCGCATGTTCATACACAAGATGTGTTTTGGACATAGATGATTTCTGCTTGATAGTTCTACCGTATTTGAATTATTTTGTTAAAATTAGTTAATTTGTACCTGAGTTAAGCTCTTGGTTGTGATTTAAGGTGGACCTTATGAAGAAGGTTGAGTACTTGGCAGGAGTCCTAAGGGTCCCATCCGATACAGTCAATACAGCCAATCATATGCTCGAATGTGCTACAGAGGGCCAATGGGGAATGGGAAGGTGGACTGACATTTTGGTGGGAGCTTGCATTTATGCTGCGGCTCGACAAGCCCATCTACCTCTTAGTATTGTTGAAGTTGCGGTATGCTTATCATGCCATTTGAGTTTCATATTGAATATCTTCTTTGTTTGACACAACTTAACAAAAAATTGTTTTTGATTCACATGAAATGGACGTAGTGGCTTCACTACACTAAGCACGTACTTATCATGCTTGTTGAAAGTGAAATGCATTTTCATAATGTTTATATTCTAATAAGTTCATGGTAAGTTCATTTTTTACGCTGTAGTAAGTTTTTACATCATTTATACTTAGGATAGCACTGATCATACTTGCAGCCTTGAACTGCAAATTGCAAATTGCGGTTTTGAATCCCGATTCGAGCTAGGGTTTGGAGAATCTTTTTTTTTTTTGGGATTTTGGTGGGCAATATGGGTATCAGCTTCAAGCTCTTGGTGAGAGCAGTGCATTTATGCAGGTTGAGTAGTTTCAGGTACAGCTGGAACCATTTTGTAAAAATATTATGTAAAAATCCAGATTTATGTAATTTTTTTGTTGAAATTCGATTCTCATGTGCAAATCGCGATTCGTGGCGGTCGCGATTCTCAAATCGCGATTGCCCACGAATTGCGATTTGCTGCAACATTGGCTTTGATATAGGAATTCCATATTACAGAACCAATGTTTGATAGAATTGCGGAAAGAAACCTTGAGGGGTTCTTGCAAGTCATCAATGAAGTTGTACTAGAAGCTGCTGAGTAGCATCGCTTAATCTATTTGAATAACTCCAAACTTTTGTATAAACAGACCGAAAGGTTGAAACTCAAGGCACTGATGCATCTGCCAAGCAAGATCAACCAAGGAAAACAAAAATTCCTTTCTCAAAGGTAATCCATTGAAGAGATAACACAGCTTCATCTGTGAGGATACACTGCTCTCTTCCTTTCTTTTTTATCAAGAGTAAGACCATGCATGTATGATGTAGGTAATGGAACTTGGAAAAACGAATCTTCTCAAAACCATCACTAATGTGCGTCGTGATCTAAAAATCAAGTACCGAACTATTGGAGTAACACGTTGTAGGAGTTTATGTGCTTGTCTCCCATCTAGGTGGAATCGAAAACTGGAGGAAGGACTGAACCTGACATAAAACTTTAGCATGCCCATTGCCTCTTGTATCTATGAGCTTAAGGTGTAGTATCTTTTCTCTCATTAACACATGTCAACTTCGTATCTTGTGAATTAATATCAGATCAACACGTTGATATTTCTAGAGATATAAACTACTCAAATCTCTTATCTATGTGTCTTCGTAATACGTATCTCATAATTCATTTACCTGCCTTGGCTCTCATCTGGATTCTATACGAACTATAAGAGAGTCGAGAGTCAAGACTGAAGTTGTAAAGGCTCACTGAGGACTAACCTGACATGGTACCTACTACCTATTGAATAGGATACAGTTTGCCACAGTCTAGAAATCAGACTCAATACCCAACCATATTGGAAATCCATGCTCACTCCCAAGTCTGGGAGTTTGCACCAGTATCCAACAGTTCACGCTAACGTGGCATCCCTGCCATTAAGGTCCCATTCCACCAAGTAAATGCTTTGCCTGATTTGAATGATTACTTATTCAATAAAATACAAAAATCCTAAAACCGGTTCGAACCTGGCCAAACCGATTCGAACGCAGTTCGTACCATCGAATCGGCTGGTTCGAACTGCCGGTTCAAACCGGGTATCTATACATTGAACAGAACTTTGTCGTTGCTTTGCATTTTACCTTTGCATTAGTCATCAGGGAGTTTATGTGGGTGCTCCTGTTTTCATGACCTACACTTTGATAATCAGCATTTGGCGTGTTGCTTATGGCTGAAATGGATATGGAATTCTGACAAGAAATTTTTTCGAAACACAGGATGCCATGGAGGGTGATGTCAAAGAGCTAGGGCGCATGTACAACCGAGTACTCAAAGCTTTGGAGTTGAAATTGGTGAGCATACTACATCTCAGGTTGTATAAATTTCTAGTACATTTCCCCCCTTGTGTTTAATTTGCATTGAATCAGAAACAGACTAATTTCTGTCTTTTGTTGCTCATTCAAGTAAGGTTCCAATATAATGTAACTTCTCCTGTTTAATAACGGAGAACACCATGTGATAAATTGGTAGATCGTGCTTTGTATGTGAGCTAGCAGATTTTGGTTGAAGATAAGCACTGTTATCATGAAATTGAGTTGCTCATCAGACCTGCTACGTTAGGTGCTTATGCTTTACTATTATTGCGCTATGCATTTATATGCTTGTGGACAAGTTGTGTGAATCATGAGCATGCAACTTCGATGAAGTAGCAAAAGGAGCTTCCATATGTTGTTTGTGTTATGGTTCATTTTTTATTACTGTGTGCCTCCTTTTTGTGTGGATCTGAATCAATTACGTTTGATAACAGTGATTGAAATGAGTGGCCTAACTAGTTTTCTTGCTATGGCAGCCAGATGAAGACCTGTTCCTATTCTTAGATCGAGCAATGTCAAGCATCACCGTTGCTATGGTAAGGACTTAATCCACTCAACGCTTTCTTCTGCAATGGATCAGTGTGTTACACTGGTTAGTTTGTGTTTTAGTTAGATCCTGTCTGATTGCGAAAAGCTGAAATCAAATCTCAACTCTAGTACTTGGTACTTTTGCAGAAAATTGAAAAGGAGGAGGCCCGTCGGTTGACAAAGCAAGGAAGGCTTCTCCTTGAGTATGCTAGTCAATGGTTTATAACAACTGGCCGACGTTCTTTGCCGGTGATGATATAACATAAGAGCTTATCTTTCGTGTTTTCTCAACTTCCTAAATCTAGCTAGCTATCTTGGGTGCCTTGGCTTTTGGAAATGCATGGCCAATTAAATGCTGAATGTTGAGCTGTTATTATTTTTGTATACCAGTGTAGTTTATGTTTATTGATTGAGCACGAGATTTCTGGATGTTGAAACCTTCTTAGTAACTTTAAAATCATGACATGCCACTTACTAAGAGATTTATGTATACACGAATTTATCTTGTATGTTTATCTTTCTACATTTATTTAAAATCTAGCTCAAAACCTCAACTGTCTTTGTGCCACAGGTAGTGGCTGCTGTTATGTTGTTTGTCATGGAAGCGAATCAGGTATTTTTCTCAAAATATGATGTGGTGCTTTTGCAACCAATAGTTCCAATCAATTGACATAATTATTTTCGAAATCAATCTAGCTGCATTCGAGACGCTTTCAAGTTTTTGCTGAATTGAGCTTCATGCTCTATAGGATCTGTTTCTATTGTCAGAGTTGGACATTAACCACCGTAAATCATCAAAGATGTTAATTGGAGTAGTCAATTGTGTTGTAAACTCTGTAGGTTTATTCTGGTACTCATATGTTACACACTTCTTGCTCTAGGTTTAGTTTGGCAAATTCTTTTTTGAAGTTCAGTATATTCCTGGGGCCTACCATGGCAAAGTTTAGACAATCTAGAAGATATAATTGGGGGGCTTGTTCATATACAGGGCCAGCACTTTGCTCACAGAAACAACTGGAATAACAGAAATTGAACTGCATAAAGAATGACCACAAGAGATGCAGTGAGTTTCTATGACTGAGGCAATGTACTGGGAATCTCAAGTAAAGATAGCCCTACATAAGTTGGATAAAAACTTCCAAATAATTCATTGTATAGTGGCAAAATGGGCGTAGGGCCTTAATGAATAGATTCAGGTGTCCCTCTTGAGTCTTACAGATCTGGTTAAGGGTTAACAAGTTTTGAGGCTCTTTAGATGTTTGAATAAGAATTAGCAATGTATAATAGGGCTGGAACTTGTAGACCTGAGCATCTTCTTGCTCATTGTTAAACTTGTGATTTGGGTTTAAGTCCTCTCTCCTCTGTGATCACAAGGATTTCTGTTGGTTTATCTAGATTCAGGTTGATCATCTGATTGGCATGCATTTTGTTTGTTTCTATTGTTCAATTGTAATGCATATCATTATACTGGATCTATTCAATTCCAATGCAATATGATGTTTCTCCACTGATATGCTGTCTTTTGCTTTGCTGGATTGCTTGTAAGGTCTTCAAGTCGTGATTCAATTTTGTGTTAATGGTGCTAAGGATCATGGGTGCATGACAAATTGTATTAGAGCCTCTGATTCCCGCATCATTCTTTGTATTAGAACTGCTTTTGATGTCTACTTAAATCGCACAGAGCAGGCCTTGACTTGAATATTCCGGAACTTGGAAGCAATCAGATCTAAATTTTCTATGATTCTTTCCTTGTGAGGAGATTGGCCTGCTGTCCGAAAGTTAATCTGTCCAGGTCAAACTTGAGTCAGAAATTGCCTGATTGAGTTTGTTTATCTTGTCCCGACTCCCATTCTAGAACTCTGTTTCTTGAATTTATCTGGCATCAATTTAGTTTTTCCATCCATGTCTTTCTGACTTTTGTGCCTGTCTGTACTCTTCATTTCCTACTTTTTCACCACAATTTTTTATGCTTCAAATATTTCTAGGCTTTTTATATCTGCTTCAGGATCCACCTAAAGGAGTTAATTTACCATTGCTTTCTGCCGCTTTTTTATCCTGATCGATTCTTATTTTAGAAGGGAACTGTTGGGCAATTGATTAGAAACACAGAACATTTTAGACCCGTCATTGAAGGTCATCTCCTTCAACAAAGAGCAGATTTCCATGAAGGAATTTCCTCTTTCCACGATCCAAAATGGAATCATCAGGGAGTCTTGAAAGAATCCACCAGATATCCCTCCAATTCTCTGCAATATTGAGCAATGGCTATTGGAAATCTCTAACAAAATTGACATGTGTCTTGCAAAAAATTAATGAGAGATTGACACCTAAGCCCTCGATCCTTGCTCAAGCAGTGATTAGTTGTGGCCTAAACCTATTCATTTACTCACTATTGTTCTCCGTGGCCTCTACAAGGACCTTGATTTGGACAATAATAGTTCTCCAATCGGCCTTGGAACAATGCTGAACTCAGCCTCGCACATAGTTGCTGGAAGGAGATGAAAAGCCATGGTGTTCCATGCCACCATGCCTTACCCTCGACCCTCGCCTACCTACATCCTGTGGCCTAGATTAACGTCCTGAATTGACCGCCAGTGGAAGAGCTTTTCGTTCTCCAAGAGAGAATGAATGACAAACTCATGGAGATCCACCTCTATGTACGTAGTCCAAGTGGAGTCATCTCTGACCGTAGAGGTCATGCCTGACGAGCGACATACATCAGTTGTGCACACTGATGCGGGGGTCCATAACAAAGGGTCGCCTCATGCCAATAGAACATTGACACGTGGCACCCAAATGACCTATAGCTCCAGACCAACGTTCTATCCCATAAATGAGACCGTCACCTCAGGTAATCCGTTACGTGCCCTTTTGGTTATGTAACATTCCCTCCCCCTTTAAAAACCTCCTCCTAAAGGGAGCATGCCAGGGAAGTTCAGCCTTAAATAGTCTTCCCTCTCCCAGGTGTCCTCATTTGACTTACCTTTCCAACGTACCAGAAATTCAGAAACCAATCGGTTTCTCAGTTGGTGATGATGAATGTCAACAACCCTCTCTGGCACGCTAGGCTCAAAGGTAGTCAGATCCTCCAACTCAACCAGTTCGAATTCCGGAATTAGGGAATCCTTCTGACTAAGTCGCTCGCTCAAATGACTTATGTGGAAAACATGATGAGCCCCAACTCCAATTGGAAGATCTAGCTAGTAAGCGACCTGATTGACTTTCTTTACAACCTTGTATGGACCGCTATATTGTGGAGATAGCTTATGACATTTCTCCGTCAGCAGTACCATAGAATCTTTAGGGATTTTAAGATACACCTAGGTTCTGACCTCAAATTCTCGAGATGAGCGATTGCGGTTAGCATAAAACTGAGCTCTATCTTGAGCGGTTTTAATGCTTTCCTTGGCCATTTGCAACATTTCTTGCATATTTTGCGGGAAATCCAATACAATTGCACCTTGAGACCTTTGAGTCTGACAGATACCGGTGAACATGGCTGAAAGCCATACAACAACATACAAGGACTGAATCTGGTAGCAAAATGCTTCACAATATTGTGCACGAACTCAACCATTGGGAGATACTTTTCCCAATCAGACTATTGGTGAGAGACATATGCTCTAAACATATCTTCCAACGTCTGGTTGATATGTTTCGTCTGTCTATCAGATTCTGGGTGATTTGAAGAACTAAGCTAAGGGTTGTATCCA
The DNA here is from genome assembly GCA_029204225.1 of Diphasiastrum complanatum. NCBI lineage: Eukaryota > Viridiplantae > Streptophyta > Lycopodiopsida > Lycopodiales > Lycopodiaceae > Diphasiastrum > Diphasiastrum complanatum. The sequence continues at coordinate 27,802,985 of CM055099.1, forward strand.
GTTTATCAAAAACTGACTGCCAGAACTTGCCAATGAATTTGGAGTCACGGTCACTGCCAATATCATTCGGCAAGCCATAGAAATTGAACAACTTTTCAACGAAAAGCTGGGCTAGTTCATATGCCTTGACAATTGATTTAGTTGGTATAAATTCCACCAATCTGGTTAGCCTGTCCCAAATGGCATCTTGATCCTTCCCGGTTTTAGGGAGTTTGAAACACTTTCCCATTTCTTGTTGGGAATTTCCAAAGGACGTAAAAGACCCAGAACTTTGAGTCTTTCTACTTTATTATACTGGCATTGTTCACAACCTTGAATGTATGCCTCGACATGACCTTTCATCTTTGGCTAGAAGGAATTCTGCTGACAAGGTCAAGTGTCCTCTGTATGCTTGGGTGACTAGCACAAGAGTTGTCATGACATTGCTGTAGGATTTGGGCCTGCAAGTCCTCCCTATATGACACACAAACCTTTCCCTTATGGAAAAGCAGGCCATTCCTTATGGAATAGTCTTCAAGTATCTTGTCATTGCTTGAGATCCTGCTTTCCAAGGTCTAGAATCACTAGATTATTAGAATTTCCTATCAGGACATCTAGCTAGATGCGACTGAAAAACCCATTGGTTCAACAAAGATCCCGAAGTGATAAATACAAATAAGATTGCATTTCAGCAAAGCATAGCTGATTAACTTCTCCAATCCGACTCAAGGCATTGGCAACACTGTTCGACGCACCTTTATGGTACTTAACGTCGAACACGAACTCTTATGGCCACGAAGGTCCTTAGCATCACACATATACTTAAGGGATTGGTGATCAGTCATCACTGTAAATCTGGCACCATAAAGATAATGCCTGCAGATTTTCAACATGTGAATGATTGCAAATGCTCCTTCATCTAGGTAGAATACCTAGATTGAGCAGGATCCAGCTTTTTGCTTTCAAACGCAACTGGTCTACTGTCTTGGTAAAGGACCGCTCCTACAGCAAAGTTGCTAGCATCCGTATCCACCATGAAGGATCAGTTAGGATCGACAATGTCTGAAATTGGAGCCGTAGAAACACAATGCTTGAGAGTTTCAAAACTCTCATTCATTTCAGTCCATGTTATCAATGGACTTTTTTTGCGGCTACATTTTTTTTCACCCCCTTAAGAACATTCGTTAAGGGCAATGCTATCAAGGCATAGTCCATAATGAACCTGTGAAAGAATCCTATGAAGCCCAAAAAGGATTTCACATCACGAATTGTTTGAGGTCGTGGCCATTCTCGTACCTTACGAACCTTATCATAATCGATCTCAATATCATGATTAGATATGATATGGCCCAGGTATTTGAGCTTAGTTTGAAAGAACTCACATTTCGACTCCTTAGTGTAGAACTTTTCTTGCCTTCGGAGACCCAAGACAAAACGATGATGCTCTTCAAGGTTAATATGTTGTCCAAATACACCACCATAGACTTTCCCAGATATGGACGAAGAATATCGTTCATCATTTGCTGGACAGTGGCAGGTGCATTTGTGAGTCCAAAAGGTAAAACTAAAAACTCATAATGGTCATACCTCGTTCGAAAACCAGTCTTAGGTTTTAAAACTCATGTAATTTGAAGCTTTGAAACAACTTGACCAAAGCAGCTTCTACAAGTTGCAAACAGAAAAGTACTCTGGTTACCAAAAATACTTTGATGATTCAAATTAATGTGAGGGAGGGTACGAATACCCTCCCTTCACCCTCTTTCCAAAACCACAAAGAGTAGGTGGGTGAACAGTCCGCCTACAGTCCGTGCAGGCTCACGGGGCCCGCTGATTATTTTTTTGGTTTTTATCAAAAAAGTTCGTGCAGTTTTCAAAAGCTGCGATTTTTTTTTACTCTGGCTTCCGAAAGTGCCGAAAAACAGTCTTTATGATCTGTTTTTCACAACTCTCAAAAAACAGAAGTTTTCTGACAGCTCTATGTGCTAATTCCGACATTCAGGTTTTTGGAACACGGTTTAACAAATTCTGCAGCTTTAACGGCTACCAGAAAACCGAAAAACTGCAAAAAACAAGCCTCTTACCATGCATAGAAGTCCCAAGACCTATCCAAAGGTTGGATCTCGACGGAACAAAAAGGCAAGTTGTTCATAGCAGTCAAACCATGAATACTAAGCCTCAACAAGAAGTTTATACCAACCAAAATTCAAGTTGAAGTGGTTGCACCTTCTTCACAATGATTAGTGGCTCTGATACCAGATGCTAGAAATCCTAGTGTCGAATCCGGTCATTGCTAAGACACAATCTACATTACCGCCCATCCATAGAGGTACTGCCACCTCTCCCCCGTGCACTGGAGACATAGACCACCATCAAGCAAGCTTGGATCTCCGATAAGCCATGGTGTCCCATACCACTTTGCCTTACCGCCTACCTACATCCTAAGGCCTAGATTAACGTCCTGATCTGACCACCAGTGGAAGAGCTCTTCATTTTCCAGGAGAGAATGAATGACAAGCTCATGGAGATCCACCTCTATATACATAGTCTAGATGGACTCATCTCCGACCATAGAGATCACGCCTGACGAGCTACACATGTCAGTTGTGCACACTAACGTTGGTCCATAACAAAGAATCGCCCCGTGCCAATAGAACATTGACTCGTGGCACCCACCCAAATGACCTACTTATAGCTCTAGACCAACGTTTTGTCTCATAAATGAGACTGTGACTTCAGGTAATCCGTTATGTGCCCTTATGGGTATGTAACACTTTCACATAGCTTTCTCGACGTGACCAATCTGACAATACTAATTCCATTAGTTCATTGTCAATTGTTCCTCTGTAATACAAAGGTATAACAGATGGATCAAGAAAAAGAATGATGCCAATCAACCATGAATAATGTGCCATGGATGAAATCTGCTTTTTGCTTTTGAATATTGCACATTTGGTGTTCTCTTTGTGGAATTCTTTGTCATAAGCATTCACACAAAAGTCCAAAACAACTTCCCGCCATAAACTCATGTAGCCTGCACATAGATCAAACCCAAAAGCAACACTACTTCTCAATGACTAGGGGAGAGTATCTCTCTACATAGTTTCAGGAATTTTGCAAGTACAATGGAATCAAGAGGCAATTTGCAGCTATGGATACACCACAATAAAATGGCGTTGCGAAAAGAAAATATCATATTAAAGTTGACTGTGCTCAAAGTACGTTAAAGGTAAAGAATGCACTTAACTCATCATGGGGAGAAGAATTTCATACAACGACGTTTCTGCATAACGGGAGTCCAACTAAAACAATGAAGAATAGAACACCGGAGGAGGCTTTCTTGGGTAAGAGACCTCATGTGAGCCATTTGAGAGTGTTTGGGTTGTAACTTATGCATAGTTGAATCGAACCGCGGTTCGAACCGCCTACTGCGGTTCGAAACCATCGGAACCGTTTTTGCCCCAAACCAAAAAAACACATTAACTATAGCTTCAAGCATTCATCATCAGGATACACAACTAAGAACCAAGCAAGAATCTCTTCCTATCACAAAGACCTCAAGTTTGATCACTAAATATGGTAATTGTCTCATTGTTGAAATCAATATAAATCATTCAAGCTGATCGGAACTGGTTTAAGCGAACAGTCGTGATAATCTGACTAAATTTTTTTCAATATTTTTGACTGAGCACTGCAAAGAGAAATCAATATTTTTCACGACTGTTCAGTGTTCAATGTTGGATTATCAATGTTTTGAGGACCAGATGCAGAACGCTTTTACATGTTGATCAAAACGTAACTGGTCGTAGTTGCTTAACTGGTAGGTCAGCACACAAACACTTCTCATGCGCAATATGAAACTAGAAGCATGTGCACATTACATGTAAAAGTAGAAGCGTGTGCACATTGCATCCAAAAATGTTGATTTCCCTTTGCAGCGCATAGCATCAAAGCACAGAATAAACACGTTACGTTTAAAAATTCTTCCAAAAATATCGATTTCTCTTTGCAGTGCACAGCACCAAAGCACGGAATAAACATATCAAATGAAGGATCACTAGGTTTGTTCAGGACATGCATAATGCGATTCAATCAGCTGAGCGAGGTAGAGAATGGAGGGTTTGATGGCAGGAAGAGCGATATTCTTCAATTACTTTTTTCCTTTGTTAAGAAATACGTAGTTTTTTTAAATTTTACTTGGTCATGTTCCGGAACAGAACGCATTCCGTTCCGGAACGGGCAACTAAGGTTCAAATTATTTGTATGATATATGACTAGCCTAGTAATAACAACTCTTTTGCAGACTCTGCTGAAGACCATGATTTGGTGCAGATAATCTGCTGTGCATCATTTGCAAGAGTGGAGAAGCTGATATTAAGAAATTAGACCAGCTGTGTGGCACTCAAGGATATAGGCTGTGCTGACTCAGCCTCTTTAATATGCACAATCTCCAATTTAGAATCTTCCCGAATCCCAATTTGAAGCTGATATGATATAAATGTGAATACGTTAAGGATCATCTTGAGAATGTGGTAGATAAGATAATAGAAGTTTTGGAGCATCTGATCTTTTGGACTAGAATGTCATTCTAAATATATCCATAAAGAAACACGAATTCTGTACTGTTTAGTGAAAGCTTGTGTATCAAGATTAGCCCGTAAATGTTGTTGTATGATATAGCATCATAAGGGAAACCTGAAGCCCATGATGACAGCTCTTTATATGCGTGTATGCTCAGTAACTTATTAGTGGTATGATCTCAGTTCCACGAGGACTTTGAGTAGTCATGGTAGTTGGTTATAGTTTCAATGAGAACTTGAAATTTTCCCTTTGCACTATTAACATGGTAATATCATCAGTTTTCTCGTCTTCCAAGCTCATGCATTTGTGATGTAACTTCTGGTTTTTTAAACATTGGATGGTCCATTGTGTGACCATGACAATTGTAAGCCAGACAACTTACCCATTTTGTACATTAGTTTGTTTCCATTGTTTCCCTTTGTTAATGGATCAATATGTGAGATTTTAATGTGTTTTGTGGCTGTACTTAGGTCAAGGTCGATTGTTGTTTAAATCAGGTTTCAAATTGTTGTTCAATGTCTAAAGTGTGGATGATGCTGCGGTAAAATATTTTCTAGGCTTACGTAAGACCCAGGGTGCTGATATTTTATATAATTTACGACAGTTGGACATTGGAATCAATGAAGTCTCAAAGGAATTGCATGCTACCATAGCCACAACTAAGAATCGCTACAAAGAATTTCAGGTACAATCCAAAATCTTGAAGTCACCAAGTTCAAAGCCTGCTTAAAAGAAGTACAAGTTGATTTATGCTGCATTCAACTAGGAGGTATATTTGATAAAGATTTGGAATACGATATTGTTGATGTTAAGGTTAGTGCATTGTTAAGTTTTGACATGTATTCTTTTGCTCAAAACCATTACTGGAAAATGTTATAAGATTTCTATAGACTGCTGTAGTTTATAGAATGTTGAGATTGAAGTTCTGCTATTTCATTCTCTTCTCTTTGTTGTTAATGGCAGGAGGCTCTAATTAAAGTGGCACAGCGTTTGCCTTGGGGTAAAGATGTGACTCCCAAGACTCTGTCATGTCATCTTCCCTTCTTGCTACAGGTGGTTCCTTTAGGTTTATTGTTCAAGCTAAGGTTGTTCTTAAAGCACACTTTGTTATCTAGGCACAGAAAGTGTTATAAATCTCGAATCCCTGAATTTTGATTAGTTGCTCTTGAAACGGCAGCTTTGGAAACTGTAGGCATTCTGATCATGAATTTCTTTTTCCAAGTTTTCCTTTGATGTAGGAATCTTGCAATTGACAATATTTTTCGTGATCCACGTTTCTGTTTTTAAGGCATTATTTATTCAATGATTCCTTGTGCTGAACAAATATTTAGATTTGTTTTGTTCTTCTTGGGCATAGTAATTTGCAATGATTTACGTGTGCCAGCGGGCTGTGCTGTGATGTTTCAAGCTTGTTTGTGAGAAAGTGCTGGGTGATTTGATGCCTTACAGTTAGTGCTCCACAATTATGGCTCAACCTAAAGCTCATCTTGCATTAAAACATTTCACTTAAGCCAAAATATTCATTACGCTTTGCTTGACTGCTGTTCTAAAGTGTTTGTAAGATATTGACACCCTGTCAGAATCCAGTTGTCATTTTATTTCATTATTCCTGAAAAAACGTCAACCATCTTACTCCCTAAACGTTTTGGGGACATCTCTGCTTAACCATAGCATTTGGGAGGTGTATGCTGAGCAACTGGGCACTTGTGCCTTTTTCAATCATCACAGGTAATGAGAAGTTGTAGAAAAATATTTGGCAAATATTTTGGTGGCTATTGGAAGCTATTTCAGCTGTAGCAAGTTATTTTTGGCTATAGGAAGCTATTTATGGATACTTGGACGCTTAGGTTGCCACAGCTTATTTAATGTCAGGTGAACCTGTGAGGTACTTTTAAAATAAGCTCCAGAAAGTCAAGCCATCTAAGGAGAAGCCAGGCATTAGGAAGTTTGACAAATTCCTCGTCGCCATGGCATGGTTGCAGCGGATTGCATTCAGCTGCAACCACATTTTGGAATGCCAGTATTCCAGACAGCAAAACCATATTAGGAGTGCATAAAGGAGAAAATTTTTCAACTGTTTTATCAGTGAACGATTGTTTTCTGGGCATTTCATGTCATTTTAACCTTCACAAGTTTGAGGCAGTATTGCATATTGTTCTTCTTTATTCTGAAATCTATTTGATCTGTATGTGTAGTACTTGGAAGCAAGCAAAAGGCTGCACAAACAAGGTGAGTTTTTCCAGATTTGGATCACGATCTGTCCTTTGATATTGATCACAGTTATATGGGTTTACAATGAGGCAATTGTGCAAAATGATAAATGGTTAGGAGTTTTGAGTTGTGTGTAATTGTGACATAGCTGCTTCTCAGCAGTGCACCAATGACATTTTTTTTTTAATTTCCCAAATGTGCTTAGCTTCTTTCAGATTCAAACACAGATGAGTTTAACAGAGCTAAGCGATTGAAGGCAAACGAGAATACAACTACAAATGAGAACCTTGTTTTTGTCGATCAACAAGACAATGATGTTTCAGCCCAAAATTGCTCTGCTAGAATCTCCTTTGAGAATCCTGAACAGAATGAAGAGAATTCAAGCAAAGTCGAAACAAATTCCCTGGCTTCTGCAAAAGTTTTATTTGACGGACAGCAAAGACCTTGTGAAATGCTACCACGAGCTTTTCTTGCAAGTGAGCATTCTCGCTCAAGGTAAATCTACATCACATATAGGATTCATGTCCAGGCCACAGAAATCCTGCTGTAAGATGTAGGTAAAAAATAAGTAAATCAAGAAACGATTATTGAGGAAAATGTCGTGAAATATTTTAACTTTTTCTGATGATCAGATGAAAATGTTTAAAAGTTTACTGCTATAGAAACTTATGATTCTAAATGAACTACATCAATGCAGGCGTCGTACTAAAATAAACAGGGCCAAAATGCGGATAGCTGACACTAAACAGGATTTGGGCTCTAAATTCTCAGTTTTTCCACTAAAATCAGCCCTACAGAGGACTAAAGATGGAGATATTTCAAGCACGGTGCACAAACACCCTAATATGACTCAGGGTGGTAAGTTATGCAAGCCAAACGAAGGGCTTGATAGAGAGGACATAGTCATTGAGTGCCTTCTTCTTCATGGGGTAATTTTTATTCTGTACCTTTTGCTGCACAACAGAGATAGCTTGTCTTTCTACTAGTAGACTCTGATTTCATAATTGTGCATTGTTGTCATTGCTCCCTTGCAGTCTGTGCACAAAGTAAATTTCAGCAAAATATATATTTTCACTCAATTGTGGCACAGTGCTTTTGGACGCTTCAGTTACTGTGGTCATTTTGATGTCCTTAGCACTGGTAGTGTAACTTGAAAGAAAGATGCTGGAAGCATTTTCTTGAACAATTCTTAGGGTGGAGTGAAGATTGTTTTCCTATTGTTACTCAGATGAGTAGCTTCTTCAGTTCCAAGTGCTTTAAGTTACATACTCAAAATGGTGCTACATTCTGATGAACGCTAATGCTTAATATCACATGTCCACCAAACACTTGGGTATTGCAGCAAACTAGAGTAGGCATGACTGATTATATATGTTTTTGTTCTTTTTATTAAATCCCAAGCAACACCTCCTTAGCTCTCTGATGTTGATGCTTGGTAGTGCATTTATATTTGATGGGGTTTGCAAACTTTCATGTTTTCATGAGCTCAGGTTTTGTAAGGGTTTTTTTTTTCTCTCATATGTCCTGAGTTGTGTGATGGGTTGGAATTGAATTCCTAACCTCAAGGAGAGGAAACAAGTCTTAACAAACTCCTCACCTATTGGAGGACCAGGTTTCGAAAGTTGAAAAAGGATTAAGTGCATTATCTGTTGGATTGAGTCATTAAAGTCTTTCTTATGATTAGTTACATGTAAGAGCACTGAGATCAAACTCCGTCTAGAGCATAGCAAAGTGACTGTCATCTTGTCGACTGCATGTGGTGGAAAAAAATATTATCTAGCAAAACTTGTCAGCAATACTCTCTTTCTGTAGGATTAGATTTTTAATTTGTGTAATCGGCTCGTGAATTACAGGCGAATGAATCTCAGGTTGAAGAAGGTCACTACAGGTCTATTTGCGATCAGTTATTTTCTGACTCTAATGGAGAAATTTCTGACCAAGATTTGGCACAGTATATTCGCAGCCAAAGTGAAGTAAGTCTCTCTCTCTCTCTCTCTCTCTCTCTCTCTCTCTCTCTCTCTCTCTCTCTCTCTCTCTCTCGCTCATGCACACATCCACATAACACGGCTTGGTTCTGTATCACTTCAAGGCTTGTTTCTATTTGGCAAACTTTACTATTGTGATGAGTTTTACAAGAGCATGTTCTGTTAACTGGAAACTCGTACTCAAGATATGCCTCTCTGGCAGGTGGACTTGTATGCTGAATTAGTGGAGCATTCCATGGAATCTCCATGGGGATGACAAGCTTCAACTGCAATTTCTATTATTGATGGTAGCATCGAGAGCTGGTGAAGGTGAACTATTCTATTTATTGGTAGATCCATATTGGTAGGATTTCAAAATCTTAACACCAGATTAAAATAATGACAAGTTGCTAATCACATTTCATACTTGCAGGTAAGTTGTCTACGCTACATATGCACTTATCAACCACATTCATAATCGATCCCCTTCCACAGGAAATTGCAGTTTACAGCACATTAGTGTGGATTTGTGGCTTCTTTTTACATATGGTTGCTATTTGATGCCTGAAAGTCAGGGAGATGTTGAAAAGTCAACATAAGATGCCGGCATCTCGAGGCAAAAGCTTAAGTTCGACTCAAATCCTGTGGAGCACAGGTGCTGTCTGAGCAGAATGTACCTTCCATTTGTAAGCATTTGGAAGAGCATGCTTCTTGTATTGTTAAATAAAAAATGTCCTCCAATAAGTAGCACGGTTAAGACCTCTTGTCCTCTCGTTGTGGTTAGTAAGATTCCAATCAACCACACAAACTCATACAAGAAAACATTGAACAAAAGTTTTCCACTAGTGAAGTTTTTCGGGTATTATCTCCGTAAATACGTATGCTATATGCTCCAGCTTGTAGATTGAGAAAGCCATAGTGCATTAAAACTAAATTGCTCTCAATTCTTAGCAGCTAAATGTATTTTAGCTCATAATGTAATTTTGTATCATTGTTTTTGGATTCCTTGTAATTGTTGTATGTGGTTTTCCATCACGTAGCATCATGACTATGTCCTTTGCGGAATCATAAAAAGGGAATGCTTGTGTATGAAGCTCGTAAGAAATGATGTGATGATGCAAATAAAATGAATGTTAAAAGTCTTTATCATGACTGAATATTTCCTTTAAATTCCAAGAAGTGATACTAGCTCAATACATTGATCTTTGTGCAAATGTATCAAAGCTCATGTAGACATATGTTTGTGCATGCGACCTGCTCCTGCTCTTGGGTGCTGACAAAGTAGGGATGCCAAATATTGCACGTCTCCGTTGTTACGCTGGAAATGATCCTAGACATAGAATTGATATATAATTACCAATAACGTGATAATTGATATTGTGTTATCAACAAGAGGAAGTGCATGCAATTTTTCATTTATATACATTTGCAAAATGTTGTGTATTGATGCTTTACTTGAACTAAGTTTCTTGAAGCTTCTCTTCTCAAATTTTCTAGTAGTTCACAGTATTGAGTGGGAATTGTGATGAATACATAATTGTGCTTAATACTGACCCCTTTGGTGTGACAAATGTGTTGTCAGTCCCGTAAGGCCAAAAGATACAAGGTGCAACTGTCAAGAGGTAGTGGATGAGTATACAAATGGATGGGCTTTAGGTACTTGAAAAAAATATTCACCATAGAAACTCATGCATGGTAATATTTTAATAATGAGTAGTGTTGCTCCAACATGTCGAGCTCTCTCCAATCCAAAGAAAGCCTTAAGAAGGTTGTTTATCTTGTGTAGTGGCACCGATGCTTTCTCGAGATTGAATTGTTAGACGTTGGCCTTAAAGGTATATCTTAGAAGACTTTGTATGAGTTCATGCTTTTTTCTCAATTGTGAAAACAATACTTGCAACATGCTTCTTAGTATAGACACATGTTCCCATGATGCTAATAAGTCACATTGCATGCAATTGGGATAGTGGTTTCCTTTCTTAGCATTATGTAGAAGGGATGATGTACCATCTAGTGTACAACAATATAACATGTGAGTATAGATTGGGCATGTCGTTGATGGATAGAAGAATTTATAGATTTCACACTAAACACGAAGGTCATACGTGTGAGGGTGTGCAATGAACTTGCTTGAAAGCTCACAATTGTGACGACGAACAATTGTGCCATAATTCTCATTATTGCAAATAATGCATTTCGAGTGGATAAATTGAAAGTTATATGTGTACAATATATGAGCCAATTGGAAGCCTTCATGGATGTTCTTGTTCTTTACTTGATGGCTTAAAATGTTTTTTGTTTTTTTTTTTGGCTTCATGTTTAGTTGTATCTATGTCGAAATTAGTTTAATAGGTATTTCTATATCTTCTCATGACTGTTTAACATGTCATGCCTAACATGTGTAATGCATTAGATTTGGAACGGAGCAAATTTCTAAAGTGGGATGGTGTAGCACATGTATCTGACATGTGTCTATAATGGGAACATGCCTAACTTATGTTTCTATCTTTCTCAAGATAACATAAATTGGCAAATGCAGTATGACTTAAGCTTGATAATCATGTGCATATTCAAATTATTCACTCATTGAATCTATTTGCCATGTTCATAGCCCTAGCATGATGAAGTTACAAATATACAAAACGCCACCTTTTACAATATCAATATCAATATCAACATCAACATTTATACATAATGTAAACTTAACTAGTATTGTGCTTTTGTATGCTCCTTACAATGTTCAACATGAAATGTCATTCTATTGTAACTGAGCCTAACTGCTTTTTTCATCATACATTCCAAAACTTGCAATTTAATAAACTTGAGCAATTGTCTATGATGTATACTTCATAATTATAAGGGCATTAGATTGTCCAACATTAGTAAGCTTCATAGATCATTAGTAATGTACAATGTGTAAAAAGCACCTAAGGTGTAAAAAAAAGGGGTAATGTATAATGCAAAGCTGCAAATGTAATTCATCCAAGAATACTTATTTAGAAGTAAATATCAAAGGAAGAGTCAAGGTGTGATCAGAGAAGTGGCCAATAGTATAAAGATAAACACGGAAGATGAAGAACTAGTCATTTATGGTGTCCCAAATACCTAACAAAAGCACAAAATGAAAAAAAAAAATTGTTGCAAACCGAGGCCAAGAGCATTCACACAAGCAGAAACAACAAAAACACCAACGTGCCTCTACCATTGACCAAACAATAAGATGCAACATGTCACAAAAAGTGTATGAGCTTAGAGTTGAAGTGACAAATATATAGGGTGGAGAGAGAGAGAGAGAGAGAGAGAGAGAGAGAGAGAGAGAGAGAGAGAGAGAGAGAGAGAGAGAGAGAGAGAGAGAGAGAGAGAGAGAGAGAGAGAGAGAGAGAGAGAGAGAGAGAGAGAGAGAGAGAGAGAGAGAGAGAGAGAGAGAGCACCAAAGTAGCAGCATGTCCAAGAAACAAACACTGTTGTTGTCACAACAAGCATTAACAACACAATTTGGAAGGGGCTAAAACCAAGAAGTAGCAACAACACAATAAGGTGAGGATATCAAAGAAGCAACAATGAAAGGCATGGTAGGAATGTGCAACCTTCCTTGATGAAGCCCTCAGGGTTGGCACATATAGATCTCCTCTTTAAGATAGACATTAAGAAATGCATTTGTGACATCCATTTGAAACATATGCCATTTTAAAATTAGATGCCAATGCAATCAGGATTAAAAGGGTTTTCTTCTTTGCAACAGGTGCAAAGGTCTCCTCATAATTTACTCCTTTGACTTGAGCATTACCTTTGGCACAAAGTCTTGCTTTGTATTTGTTGATGGAACCATCTTGATTGTACTTGATCCTAAACACCCACTTGCATCCTACTGCATTCACGGTTAGGTGGTAGATCAATCAATTCCCATGTATGATTAGAGATTAAAGCATTATACTCCAAGATCATTGCCTCATACCAAACTTTTGATATCAAAGCATCTTGAACATTGGAAGGCTCATCAAAAGAAAGAAATAATGTCCCTTGATGACCTTCTTGGAGTTTTTGATTGAGAAGACTCCTCCTCAAGCCTCGGCCCCTCCCCATCATTGATGAGAAGTCTACCATCATGAAGTGTGCTCTCTTCAAGCTTGGATATTTTGCCCTCATGAAAAATGCAATCTCTACTAATCATGATCTTGTTAGTAGATGGAACAAAAATCCTATATGCCTTTCTCGTGGTGGAGTACCCTACCATGCTTACACAAAAAATTATAAGGTGTTATACCTCCAATAGCAAGACTAGGCAAAAAATTGCATTAAGTAGTTTGCACAAGTGAAAGCCTCACCCCAAAATGTCTCTAGAAGACATGCATCCAACCTCATACACTCATAGAGTTCGGTTCTTCCTCTTGGCCACTCCACTTTGTTGAGGTGAATAAGGACATATAAGCTCCCTTTTTATAACTTGTTGCTCACAATATTCTTGGAATTTGGTGGAGATATACTCTCCTCCATCCGACCTCAAAACTTTGATCTTGACACCAAATTGAGTCTCTACAAAAGCCTTCAACTTCAAGAAAGTTTCAAACACCATTGACTTTGACGATAAGAGATAAATTTAAGTGAATCTTGAATCATCATCTATAAAAGAGACAAACATAGATGCACCACCATTGCTTTTAGTTGAAGAGAAATGCACATCTGAGTGGGTTAGTTGAAAATTTTCATGTGGAAGTAGAAGATTCTAGCTTGATTTGTGTATAGTCTTTTGTGTACATTGTAAATCACATGAGTGAGAGCATGTTCTTACGTGTGTAGACTAGCCTAGGTAGGTTAGATCCCAATCATAGGGGTTTGTCAATTTGGTCATGATTCCTAAAATTAAGGTCCAAACTCCATAAATCAAGAAGTTGGTGAGTAACCTAACTACCAAAGTTGGTAAACCTAATGGTCAGGTCAAATTGGCGTGAGTAGGTGAAACTAATGTTGATTTGACACCTAAACATGTGCTGGACCTGCACAATTAGCCAAGGATAGGATACTCTTTGTACTACCATTGATCCATTCCATTGATGAGAGATCAAGATTTTGGAGTTCATTGACAATATCGAGTTTTTGCTCTATTTGTGTGATGATTTTATGAAGTGTATGCAATCTAAACTTGTTTAGGATCATTATCTATCCACATGCCATACCCCACACATGTGAATTCGGATCGTCATGTTTTGATCTTGTTTTGCCTTCTCTTGATTGAAATTGCTAATCTAGATCAATTTTTGAGTGCTAGTTTTGCTATGATTGGTTAATCAATCAATCAATCACTATTGAGAATCAGTTAGGGATTCATTTATGGTACTATTTATTTACCTACTACTCTAGAGGTGTTATTGGATTCATAGATTGCCTTTAATGAATCCCATGCTTCTTTGGCCAAAGTACAAGAGGATACCTCATTTAGGAGATCATTACTAACACTCATTTTGATACAATGTAATGCTAGTCTTGCCTTCTTTTTGTACTTTACCAATTCTTCTCCTCCAAGAGATTCATCCTCTTCATCTAGGACAATATCACAGAGGTCTTGGAGCACTAGGAGTTACTCCATCCTCACTTTCAATATTGAGTAGTTTGTAGAATCTAACCTCTCACTAGCTTTCAAGAGGAATGATCCAAGTGCTCCCATCTTGCTAGTGGCATGTACTATGATGTACTTCTCATCCCTCCCTAAGTTCTTTTCCAAAATTCGCCTCACTTGCACTCACTTGATGTTCACAAAGTAGTAGCAATATCTAAGTGATCTTGATTCAAAAGAACTATCTTGAAGGATTCTACAAAGAATTACTCAATAAAATTGAATAGATTTTATTCTAGAAGTTTCACAAAGAACTTCACTTGATTTGATCAACTCAAGATAGATTTCTAGCCTTGGTAAGTACATATACTTCTAGTCTCGGCCCTCTCACTCTCTTGCAAAGATTGAATGGAGATATAATGAGTTTGCATCAAATCTCATAAAAAAATCAACGATATTGGACAAAAAATGACCCTATCTCACTCCTTGATGATCCAACAAGACTATAAAACTACTTTTAAGGACTTGTTCTCAGCACCTATTAATTGGATTCTATGACACAAAGTCAAATCTCAATAATGTTTATTGATCTCTGATGCTTCCTCATGGATTTGCATCAAAAATCTCATCAAGATGATGTGTAATGAAATTATTGGGATCTAATGAACAATGTAGGTTCAGAGGTGCCCACACGTGTGGAAAGTACACCTGCAGCCCACTACCAAAACATATCTCAAATCTTGAAGCAATCTCTTGGATTGGACTTGCCCTCACAAAACTAGCATGCTTAGAAATCAAATCTTGCAGAGTATGAGAAATAATGGTGAGAGTACTGCACCAGGGTAAGTGCTTAGAATCCAATCTCTTAATAAAGAACTGGCTTCAATAAACCAAACGTCATTCCAACTGGTGTATAGCCAAAATGTAGTAGTGCTTGTGGATGATACAGTGCAATGTTTGGATGATACAAGATTACTCCACCTTCATCATGAAGTGCTACACAAGTCATGTAAAACTCATTTGCTAATATTTTATGCATTGGCCACATGATGGCGCAGGAGCACAGGGTGCTAAAAATAAGTGAAGGCCTACATAATGTATTTTCCTTATTAAATTTCTCTTAAGATCTTATAAGTGCTAGTAAGAGAGATAACAAGTGCTTGTTAGTTTGATGATCAATAATCCATTTATAACTATTACAATAGCTACAAATTTCAATTGTTTAGAAAAAGAAATTGCTCAAGTAGAAAGGTGCATAAATTTAGACATCAATGCATAAAGTTTATGATACATTTAATGGTAGAAGCCATGAAAATGCTTAATCGGTACTACACGATCTATTTTCCTTAAGTTTTATAAGTACTAGCTAAGAGAGAAAACATGCAGCCAATTAAGTTAGATGATTTATCTAGTATATAAAAGCAAAAAGTGTATAGAAAATGGGTCTTTGGTTTCACTTGTAGTTGTGTGTTGTCGAAAAATCCTTGGTGGTCCACCTACGAACCTTGAGATTATGAGCTTATGTTCTCCAATCACATGAGAGCATGTTGCCAAGCTCTCTACATTGGTTTGTGTTAGCATATTTACTATGTCGGATGGCTATTGAACCAAATAGTTTCTAATTACATTATTTACTTACAAACTTGGTTCATGGTTGTTATACAACACACATGCTTATGATGTTGCCAAGTTCTTTTTCCTTTGTAACCCTTCGTAAACGTAAAATAAATTAATAGTACCTTCAACACGTAATTTGTTTAACTTGTCCCAATTGGCATCAAATTCTTCCAACAATTTTCGTATCAACTTAGTGGCATCCCTAAAATACAATAATCATATTCATATTCTTGTAATTGTTATAGTCCTAGTGAATACATTGACTATCACCTTCTTTTAAGCAACATAATACATGCCTTTAACACAAAAATCTCAAGAATGGGAAAGGCACCTGCACGCCCGAATGATATAGGAAGCTCGTCAAGGGATAAACAATAGCTCAGGTTTAGCTCGAGAAGCATGGGAAGGGCATCCATAGTAGGAAGACGTGAACTTTCCGCTGCATGAAGAAGCGCGTATGCTGAGATGTGTCAACAAGGACAGGTGGCATATGTCTTCCAATGAAGCGTTTCTGCTCTCCTCCCATTTGAAATAATGAGAGTCACTCAAATCCAAAGACTTCAATGAGCTCAATTTTGTGACTCCAACAGGCAAGCACTTCAAGTCAGCATCCAGATAGGTAGATTTCTGATAGAATTTGGCAATTTTTTAATCCAAGATTGAGACAGGTTGAGGTAGACCAGGAGCTTGAGATTGCCAATGTTGTTTGTTACCACTCAAGTCCAAGATCATAAGCTTTTTTTTGACCCTCAACAAAACCTTGCGGCAGAAATTTCAGGGGATTTTCGCGAAGCAACAAAGTGCGCATATGGGGTGCATGAAGCTTGTGAGGGAGTTGTTTGACATCATTGTACATTAATGAGATCCTATGTGCTGCGTGTGAAGAACCTCTACTACTTTCTGTCATCCACTAGGAACACTAGGAAGGAAATTGTTTTAGATATTTCCCAGCCCGAAAAAGGGAAGACCTTTTGTGCTCTGATCTATCCCGTCCCAATATGTGGAGGGCAAGGTCTCGCAATACATCATGAATCTTGAAACAGAGGGGCATATCTAGATTCCAACTGTGCAATTCAATCAATGAGCGACTTATCAAAAGGCCCAACAGGTAGAATGCATCATTCTCAAGGGTCATCACCACCCTAGCTCAAGGCAATTGAAAATCTCTCTTTCCACATGATTGTTGGGCATTCGTGAGTTTTTCAATTTGGCCAGCTCTATGTGCCTCACTAGATGTGTGTTTCCCTACCATTGATCCCCCAATAGCTTTTAGGGCCAATGGGAGGCCCTTACATTCAGCAGCCACCGACTTAGCCAAAACTTTTAGCTCTTGAGGAACTTTTTCAATCCAGCCAAAAGCATGCACACAAAAAAGGCTCCAACTATCCTCTTCAGATAGAAGGCTCACAATTACCTCAGTTTCACTCAACTTTTGAAGGATGGGACGATTTTGAGAGGTCACCAGCGTGACACTACCTGCTCCCTTGGCTAATTGTAGCCGCTCCAATACACCTTCATCCTACACATAATCTAGGACCAGAAACACTTTTCTTCTTAAAAGTTCATTGTATAATGTGACTTGTAATTCCTCCTGAGAAGTGTTAGACTGAACTTGAAGATTAAGCTGCTTGCTAATGGATTATTTATAATCACCCACAAAAGGAACAACTTTGATAAAGCTTATTGATTTGACGAGAAAAAAAATGTATTGGTGGAAAAAAGAAGAAGCCATGAGGCAAAACATTGCAAGCAGTCTTGGTGACAAGGTATCCAAAGAAGTAGGCAAATCATAGCCAAAAGGACATAGGAGGATCTCCCAATCAAAACAATGGTAGCAAGCATCAATGAATGAAGAGCACATAGAGTGCATAAGCTCAATGTATAGAGAGTAGTATCTTGTGCATGAACCCATGTAATTCAACTATAAATAGATCACAGCTCTTCATGCATACCTCCTACCTATATCAGTCACACGTACATGCACTACTCCATATGTCTCAATTAGAGTGTCTGGGTCCTCTCAAGGTCATTAGTCAATAGGCCTCAACATGGAATAAAATCTAGATGTGACCAATAATCTTGAACATTCGGGAGGGCCGGTCTACCATATTAGGACTATTCCATGTCCTTAGCTAAATATGGCCGTAACACTTATACTCGGCCTCACATGATGAGAGAGAAATAGTATCTTGCTTTTTGGAAAGCCAAGATATCATATTTCCTCCAAGAAATATAGTGTAAGCACTTGTAGATTTTTGATCCATCTTGTCAGTAGCAAAATCCGAATCTGAGTAGCCAATCTTCACTTTTGTAGAGCAATCCATAATCATGAGTTGAAGATATGTATTTCAAGACTCTCTTGGCCGATTTCCAATGATAGATCTTGGGATCTTGCATAGATTGACTTAGCTTGTGTACACAATAGCCCAAATTGGGCCTAGTGATGGTCAACCAAATCAAGTAGCCAATAAGACTCCTAAAAAGGGTGATGTCCTCGAAGGACCTTTCATCTCCCTTATTAGGATCTTTTACAACATGCTCCATAGGTGTGTCTATGATTACAATTCTCCATATGAAAATTTTTCAACAATGATAGAGCATATCTAGATTGACTTATGAAAGCATAATCATGACAAACTCCAATCTCTAGGCCTAGAACATAGTGGAGCTCTCCTAGATCTTGCATTTTGAACTCACCTCCAAGTGCACTTTTAGTCTCATCTACATCCTTCATGCAACTTCCACATAAGATATTGTTATCTACATAAATGACTAGAATGACAAGATCATTATCAACAAACTTTAAGTACATGGAAGGATCATAGTCTCTTAGGATAAATCCAAGTGAGATGAGAAATGAGTTGAGTCTTGCATACCATGATCTTGGGGCTTGCTTAAGCCCATATAGACTTTTGAAGAGTAGGCAAACTTGTGATTCTTCACCATGCTTGATGAAGCCTTGTGGTTGCTCCATATAAATCTCCTCCTCAAGGTAACCATTAAGAAAAGCATTGGAGACGTCCAATTGGAACATCTTCCACTTGAAGTAGCAAACAATAGAGATGATGATTCTTATAGTCACTATCTTTGCAACGGGTGCAAATGTTTCTTCATAGTCAAGGCCTAGGATTTGAGCAAATACTTTTGCACATAGCCTTGCTTTGTACTTGTTGATGGTGCCATCATTGTTGTACTTGATTATAAACACCCATTGTGTTGGGGGGTATTCCCAACATATTGTAAATAAAAAAAAGATCCATAAGTGCATTTCCTACATTCTTATATGGAGGAGTCATACCTTGGCTTTCCAAAAAACAAGATACCATCTCTCTTTCGTCAACAGAATCCGAGTATAAAGCTATGACAACAACAACAAAGGAGATTCTTTGGCTTAAAAGACTTTTGGAGGAGCTTCATGTGATCAAGGATGGAGACATTCCATGCATATATTGTGACAATCAAGTAGCTCAACAACAACTATGGCATAGTTTATAAAAGGACTAATATTTGTTTGAGAGCATACTCGCTCTAAGTAACGACCGAATAGTTTGGAGAAGGTGCTTGGGCCTCCCAAACCTCTCACTACTTGGAACTCTTCTCTCTCTCTCTCTCTCTCTCTCTCTCTCTCTCTCTCTCTCTCTCTCTCTCTCTCTCTCTCTCTCTCTCTCTCTCTCTCTCTCTCTCTCTCTCTCTCTCTCTCTCTCTCTCTCTTTTCGTGCTATGCAGGTGAAGGCGGGGTTGACGCTCCTAGCGTTTGGAACTTATCCTACATTGACGACACAACAGTGGCGTCGTCACTGGGGAGCGCCACACACTCATATCACCGCATAGCCGTCTTTTTTCTTTTTCCTCTCTTCTCTTTTCTTTTCCCTCTCTTTTTCACCAAAAAAAAATCGAGTTTTTAAGTTATTAAAGTTAGTTTAGTATGGTTTAGTGTTAGATTTGCCGTTTTTTTTTCAAGATTTTGCCGTTTTTTGTGATTTTTTTGCTTGTATGAAAAAAATCAAATAAAAACTAAAAAATGGAAAAGAACCTAAGCCGCTGGTGAGCGACTCTATCTTTCGAATAGTCTCCTCCCATGATTGCGACGGTTCTATTCCTTAAAAAAAAAACTAAAAATCGGAAAAGAACCTAAGCCTCGCTGGTGAGCGACTCTATCTTTCAGATAGCCTCTTCCCACGACTGCTACGGTTCTATTCTTAAAAAAAAAAACTAAAAATTGGAAAAAAAAGAAAAAGAAAAACCTACGCCTCGCTGGTGGGCGACTCTATCTTTCAGATAGCGGTTCTATTCTCTTAAAAAAATAAATTGAAAAGAACCTCAGCATGGTGAGCCTTCCCTGTCTCTCAAATAGCATCCTCCCACGACTTGGAAGGGTCTATTCCCCAAAAAATAGAAAAAATAAAAGCGACGATTCTATTCTCTTTTTCAAAAAAAATTTACAAAAAAATTAAAAAAATGTAAAATTGGAAAAGAAGGTCAGCGTGGTGAGCCTTCTCTATCTCTCAGATAGCATCCTCTCACTACTTGGAAGGGTCTATTCCCCAAAAAATAAAAATAAAACTAAAAATTGGAATAAAAGAACCTCAGCGTGGTGAGTCTTCTTTATCTCTCAGATAGCGACCTCCCACGACTTCAACGGTTCTATTCTCTTTAATTTAAAAAATAAAAAGACCGTAAAAATAAGAAATAAAAAAGTCCATAAAAAAACCCGTAAAAAAGAAAAAAAGGTAAAAAATATGAGCGAAAAATGCACTCAGAAAATGCAAATTTGAGCAAAAAAAAACTTTGGTGACAAACTGATAAAAGAAAATCTCAAACAATTCGCGAAACTCGAATTATTTCTGTTCGAGAATAATTCGTGTTGGATCAATCAGGCCCTGAGACACAACGAAACGAAACGAAATGAGACAAAGCGAAGTGAAGCAAAACAAAGCTTAAATGAGCTCTGACATTGATTTACGCTGAAAGCATAGAGATCACGAAACGCGACGAAACGAAACGAAGTGAAAGAGTTCACGACAAGATCAATCAGGCTTTGCAACGAGACGAGACGAAACAAGACGAAACGAAACGAAACGAAACGAAACGAAACGAAACGAAACTTAGATGAGTTCTGTAATTGATTTACCCTTATAGCCAAGCGATCGCTAAGCGAAGCGAGGCGAAACACGAAGCGAAAGGATTCGCGAACAAAATCAGTTCGTGAGGAATTCAGATATGATCGTTGGTCACTGTCGGATATATCATTCCTACAATCCTTCAGAGAGTAGTCAGACACTGCTGATCTACGTTAAAAAATTAATATAGCATTTCAACAACATCAAACCAAAGTGCGGAATTAAATGAGCAAGTGAATTAGACACACAAATTGTAACAGACAAATTTACATTCAAAATCATACAATCATACAGATTAATAATGTGAAGCTACAATAGCTACAATCATACAACAGCTACAATATCATCTATTGATTTTCTTGATTAATTCTTCAAGCACTGCATGACAGATCCTTGCAGTGTGTTGGCGTGGGAGAAATACAGTTCTCTCACGAATCGCGTCTCGCTTACTAGCGGACTTTTGGATCTACAGATCCTCTATAGAATTATCTCGCACGTAGGCAGACGTATTCTGTATTTTTTATCTTCTGACTTCTTGTCTTGCTTACTAGCATTACAGTATTATGCATCACACAGAAAGTATATAGTTGTGTCGTGTAACTCCTAGATTAGAGTGATTAAACATCTACAACTAATCACGAATTAAAAGAGTGACAGATTAGCCACGATCTAGAATACTCCTGCTGATGTCATGATATCTGATCAGATATTTGTACCCCATGGTACTTGGCTGATCTTCTTGGTCAGTTGAGGAGCACGACTGATTTCGTGTTTTGTCGTGTCGTGTCGTGTCTTGTCGTCTTTTGTCAAAGGTTCGGGAAAGCTAGCAAAGCTTTGGCATTAGAAACATTTTGTTTCTTCAGCTCCCTCTCAAAGCATGATAGCTTGACGACTCCAAGACTCTTCCTCTATTCTCTCGAACAGACCTTTGTCTAAGACCTTTGTGAAAATGTCAACAACCACATCTTTCGTTCCAATGAAGGTGGTTTGCAACATCTTCTTCCCAATCAGATCCTTGATCAAGTGGTACTTGATCGCAATGTGTTTCGTCCTTGAGTGAAACACAGGGTCTTTCGTCAGATGTATTATAGATGTGTTGTCCATATGCAAAACCAGAGGTTCATTCCTCGTTTCGTCCAGTTCGTCAAGGAACTGTTTGAGCTAAATTATCTCATTGGCCATCTTTGCTGCTGCAACGTACTCTGCTTCGCAGGATGACTGAGCTACAATGGTCTGCTTCTTGCTGACCCATAGAATTGCTGCACCTGACGCGATGGTGCATCCTCCTGAGACACTTTTACAGTCGTCCTTGAGAGATGCCCAACTAGCATCACTGTAGGAAAGCATCTGAAACCCTGCATCACGACAATAACACAAACCATAATCCTTTGTTAATTGAAGATATTGCAAAATTCGTTTTGCAATCTTCCAATGTGTCGAGCCTAGATTCGTGCAGAATTGGCTCATCTTGAACACTGTATAAGCAATGTTAGGACGTGTGTTATCTGCAAGGTACATCAACGGTCCTATCAATTTCCTGTAAGGTGTGAGCTGCATCACTTCTCTCTCTTCTTCAGTCCTCGAACAATTTCTGTTCGTCATTACTGTTCCTGCGAGCATTGAAGTATTCGCTCCTTTGCAATTCAGCATCATGAAATCCTTTAGGATATTCTGGGTGTATCTGGACTTATGAAGGTACAATTTACCTCCCTCATAGTCTCTTTCAATCTGTAAGCCAAGGTATCACCTGGCTTCTCCCAGATCTACAATCTCGAAATGTTTTGAGATGTCATTATTCACTTCAGCAATCAACTTCTCACTCTTGCAGAGTATTAGAGTATCGTCCACATACACAGCCACAATGATAATCTTCTCATCTATAATTCTTACATACACATTGGAATCAGCCATTAGTGGCTTGAATCCTAAGGATTTCAGGGCTTGATCTTTCTTCTTGTACCATTGTCGAGCTGACTGCTTCAGACCATAGATACTCCTATGCATTCTGCATGCATAATCAAGAAGTGAATTCGAGACATAACCTAGAGGTTGATCCATGTAGACCTCTTCGTCTAACTCACCATGCAAGAAGGTTGTCTTCTCATCCACAATGTGGATCCTGAGGTCATAAGCAACTGCATATGCAAATAGTAAACGTAGGGACAAATGTCTCACAACAGGAGAGAAGGTTTTAAATGCTTTGGTACTTAATGCTACCATACATGTTTCGTACTTTGGAACTATTAGATGCTTTGGTACTTAATACTACCATACATGTTTGGTACCTTGGAATTATAAGATGCTTTGGTACTTTATACTACCAGTATATGATCATTTGCCATGGGTATGGTAGTCACCTTTTGGTACTTTCTACCGTTCAAGTACTTTTCTACTATAAGAAGCTTTTAAGCAGCTCTTCGACGTGCAGTGTGCGTTGGTAATTGTAATGTGCAGCACCAGAAGAAAACTGGTGAGAATTTTATTGCAATTTACAAAAAGATACTGAAATGTTAAATGTTGGCAAAATCCTGGAATACCAAAGCTTTCTAAAACTCTATAGTACTAATGCTTGTTTCAATTGCTACTTATCAATTTTCAATTTATATAGTTTTGACTACCAAATTTGGTTATATTTTACTATCAAATTAAGTATTTATTTTTTTTATATTTTTTTGTGTTTGCAGTTTGCATACAATCCATTTTGATCTTTTTGGTACTATTTTAGTGTTATTACACCAATTGATAAAAAAATATCATATTGATCTCGATTCTAAAGACAAGTCCCTCATCTATTCATATTGCCATTGTATTCCTCCTGGAATCTATGCAATAGATGCTTCTCCTAGATAAATGTTCCTATAGAATATCAATTTGGACTCACTTCCCAAGCCCCCAGTGGAGTGGCAAATTTCTATCGAATTGAAAACTCTATTAGTCACCACGGGCGATAGGAGAAACGTCAAAACCTACGAGGCACCAAGTGATGATGAGCCAAAGGATGCACCATCAGTTAAATCTATGCGCAGAACAAAGTATGACAGCCACATGATCGCAGTCCTGGGGGCTCATAAACTATGAGGGGAACCACCCACATCCCTGCCAGACATACCTACCTAGGAGCAATTCAACCTGCGAAATCATACTATGATTGACAAAGGGGACGAAGGCAAAGCCATAATAGTAGGAAAATAGGCAGAAGAAGTGTTGTAGGATCAACAGGCCAAGCAAGGGCCTGGAATTATTATCGAGCAGTCAGTGGTTATCAATTCCCATCACGACCTGATGGATGGACTTCTCAACAAGACACTTACTAGCCATTTGGGGCCACTACAATAGACGACCAGCCAACCGGCCACATTACTACTCAACATGAAGTATTGGCAGTTGAAGTAATACAAGAAGCAACAACACAACCACCAACCTCATGGCACCCCCAAAAGAGAGACTTTTCGGCCAACAATGTTCTCCAAGCAACAAAGGCAGTCACCTATGAGTTAATACTCAAGGACCAAGTCAAACTCTAGAAGAACTGGCGGAAGCAGGAAGGGCCCAACTCGTAGCAAAGGCCAATTGCCAATAGGCCGAACAACAGTGCCAACAGTTCACGACACAGTTGGAGCAGCACAATGAAGAGTCAGCAACACTCCAAAAGGATGCAGTGGCTATGGGCGCAAGCCTAGGCTCCAACCAGAATATGGTCCCATCCTTGCAGGGCTAGATTAAGGAGCTAACAAAATAGGTGCTCTAGCTCCAAACACAACAGTCAAGGAAGATCCTCAACATAGTCGAAGGTATATAAATTACATCTCTTTGCACTATGGCATACCTTGCCAAGGTTAGGGTAAGCATATGAGCACATGACGTTATAAAGATTTTCCCCATTTACTTCATACATTGTTCAGAAAACTTATTCTTGATGAAGCTATCATTGTGATCAGCACATGCCTACTGAGCAAACACTTGTTTCAAGCTAGCTTTCTGTGTGTATCTCGCTACCAGGTTATTGAAAAAATGCACTAGTATCTTGTGATTCTGGGTCCTTAGTTATGAAATGCATCTATGCTTGAAGATGCTATGATCATATACGAACAACATCATTTTCATACGAGTTCTAGTTCACCCACAAGATATGACAGGTTGTGTATGCTGACAGATCTAATGATTACTGCAACTGCAAATTTGACACAGTAAACCAAGGAAGAGAACCAGCTTGTATGATGGTTGTAGAATGTCATTGGCCAATCTACGATTAAAAATTCCTTCACCAAATGATGCAAAGAACCTTTTAGAGAATACCAATAACAGGAATCAAACTTCAGGCATATACGCATCCACACTTAAATGATCATAATTGGAAACTTCCAGCTGCTTGCTCTGCAAACATATACCTCCAATAGCGTAAAAAATCAGCTCAACTCCCGCAAAATGATAATAGTCAAAATTTGTTTTGTACAATGTTAGATTCTCTAGCATCATTGCCGGGCTCTTTTACGTCCTATTGTCCTTGGGGACATTCTCACAGCAATGGGCTTGTTCCGTGCCACCTTTCTTTTCTTTTCAATCTGCTCTGCCTTTGGTGTTTCTACATCATTGACTGTAATACCTGGCTTCCTTAAAGGAGCAAACAACAAACCATTTTCATCATTGGAGGTCTCCATGTCAGTGGCTTGCTGATTTTCTGTTATTGATCGACTGTCTGTACCACTTTTGTCACCAAAAAGAAGGTTTTGCTCTAAGTGTTTACTATCTTCAAACAACAAACAATCCCCTACACCACTAGAAAGAGGATCCCACACTTTTGGAACATTGAACAAAGGTTTATGATCTGAATTTGGAGGAAGTCGATCAACAATAATTGCTGCCTTGTGTGCCCTTTTACGTGCCACACCATGCAGTAAAGCAGACCTGCTCAAATCAGAATGCCATCAGCGTTTTAAGTGGGTAGTGAAAACCAAAATAAAATAAATCTGTACTCTCTAGTTTCAAATCTAGAAGTTGCAACCTTTCAAATCTTTTTCCACAGAGTGAAATGCCAAACAGCCATATCTGAACCATATATATGTACAGAGTTATCTCTCAGAAGTAGCAATGTGCTCATACTGAATATGGACATCAACAAATTATGTGAATGTATAACTAGGCTAACATGAATCAGGATAATACTTGCAATTTTTTGAGACTGCTGCTTTGGCATGCTCCCTTGTAAGGCCAAACATACTAGCCAGATTGGCAACATCATTTGGCCCTCTCAACTCCAGAGCTCGTTTTGCACGACTTGACACTACAATATTTCGGCCCCGTGTCCAACCTATCAAAATCTGCCAGCCTCTTAAGGGAGTTAAAAAACGATATCAAATGACACAAATAATAAGCTCTTTCAAAGTTCAATGGACACAGTCATGAACAGTGCAAGATGCAGGCAGATAATGTTATCATATGTCTTACAAATGCACAGGTACACATATCGTCTCTGAGTGAATGGAAGACCGGCAGGAGCAATAAACACCATACTTGAATCAGCAACTCAATTTTGATTCTAATTCACAGAGTAGGAAACTTTCCAACAACCAACATTCTAAAGTCTACATGGTGAACTCTACTATCAAAACATCCCGGTGGACCACTACCTTTATGTTTGTAAATAGCTCCCTTCGTGCTTTAATATCCATCAGTGCAGCTCCATATGAGATCTCAAAGTATATACCTCGCTGCAAGGAAGCAAATTAAAGCTTTTACTAATCAAAAAGATTGGGCAATGCCCAAGCATTTCTAAAGCCTCACTGCACAGTCACACCACAGGAGCATATGAAACTTTCTTCAATTTGCTCTGAATAGCAAACCTACAAAGGACTGACATGGACCATTTCAGGTCACAAATTCTGTAACAGCCAGTCCTGTAGTGAAGACTTTATATTGGCGAATAACCCTTGCACAATAAATGAAGGCAATGGGCATAATTACTAGTATGTAATTCAAACATACAAACATGTCACATGCTGTGTCCAGCAACAAGTGCAGCAATTGTAACAATGAAAAGTTCCATTATTAGGCTTATAGAATGACAAAACAACCTGACGGACACAAATAGTTAAAAAAACATAAAAGAAAAAAGTCGCCCAACAAACAATCATTGCTTTGCTGGCCAGAAATATAGGCGGTTACTACTTTTACAATGGCTTGCAAAACTTACTTTCATTTACAATTCAAAAATGTCAAGGCTTTATTCCAAGAAAGCTCGAGGAGAATATCAGGTATCAGCCACCGACAAAGACAACAAGTTAATAATCAGCGCCCTTTTTGTCCCAAAATCTAATTGTTAGTACTGCCTAGGCGAATGTTACTCCAATGCATCACACTTGACTAATTGACATGAATCAAAATCTTAAGAGTGAAGCTAAAGATTGTCATTCTAGGACACAGCGAATAAACACCCAGATTTGCTATAAAGAAAAACCGAGTATCAGCTATATATAGAAAGAATAAGGTTCGTTTTCAGGAAAATTTTAAAATTTTGCGAATACTTGCTTGAAAGTGGGACATCAAGACCAAAATTTTCAAAACAGTGTTGATAAAGAGGCTAATATAGATACAAATCATATGTGCAATATTACAAATACATCAAGAAGCAGGTCTGAAAAAGGTTTCAAGTTTCTTAATACAATGTTTTTACTGCATAATAGAGGTGGTTCAAGTGCTTAAGCCTTGTTGGGCCTCCACAAGCTGAGAATGATTCACATCTCTCCTCCTGCCCTAGGCACACATTTCTACTATTTTGACAGAAATTAAGACTGACATACTGACTTTTGCTCAATACCCAAAGGTATCAAGACAAAAATTTGCGTGTTGGAAAGGACCTGCCAAAGATTTCGGTAAGTAATGAATTCCAGCTTAACAAACTTGAATGGATTTTTTTTACAGGCAGTATTTAGCTATTCTTTTAAAGTTTTTTTAAGCACATTCTGGACCAGTACGTTCCAAAGGGTTTTTGAGGTCCCATGGAACAAAAACATCAGTTGTATCCTAATTAGCAGCAGGTATTGGCCTTGTGATTCTATTTGGCAGAATGTTCAAAATTTGCAAGTCAAAAATGATCATGTAGAGGCTGTCTAGAATAGAAAATCCGAAGTCAACTGAGTTCAATTGGAACTCAGGAACAGGGGCCTACTGGCAAGCTGTCACTGCGACCAAGAAGTTAAAGGGATATTCTATATAGATACTGAGGTGGCCTGATGTTATTAACATTTGCACCATATAATTTGGGTACTTCATCCAACATTGAATACTTGACATCTATTGATTGTTGAAAACTGTTGAACCTCTAGAGAAGGGATGCATGATTTATTAACATTTGCACCATATAATTTGGGTACTTCATCCAACATTGAATACTTGACATCTATTGATTGTTGAAAACTGTTGAACCTCTAGAGAAGGGATGCATGATTTATTAACATTTGCACCATATAATTTGGGTACTTCATCCAACATTGAATACTTGACATCTATTGATTGTTGAAAACTGTTGAACCTCTAGAGAAGGGGTGCAGACCATAGTTCTGTAGCGAATGGAACATTGTTTCATAAATTCATACGTACCAGAAGAATTGCCCAAAAGAAAGAAACGGGAAGTTTTCTTCCAGATTCTTTTCCCTTCCACACGTACTGTACCAAAAGGCATGGAACACGTAAATATGATGCAACCACTGACTATAATTCTAGTGTGGTCACAGACACCGCAGAAGGCATAATGATACATGGCTGATGTTTGAGAGAATAGTTCTTCATAGAAAAAGCCACTTGACAAAAGTTCAACACAGCTTCAACTTAGCTACTCCAGTGTAGTCGTGGAGTGTGTCATTCACTTATTTCTGAACATTAGATTGCTCTCTACATTTGCAATTTATTCTCTCTGTGTTCTATGGATAATTTGATTGAAACTTCGTAGCAAAGTACTCTTCCAGCAAAAGGAGGTTGCATTACCATTGCTATATGCTCCAGAGATTGATCTACAGAGCATGCTCGATGTTGGCTTCCTCTTGGAGGCTTTTAAGAGAAAATCCTAAGTCTGATCTTTTGGCTCCAGTTTTCAGCAAACAGGTCAACAATCAAATCTCACAATATTTCTTGCAACCTGTCATGACTACATTGAAGGGCGTATCAAGTGTATCAGATAAAGCACTAGAACTGTCTAGGCAAAAGTGCATTCTTATTACCTATTGGGTTTTCCTATGGAGTAACACTGCAATTCCTCTTCACAGATGAGAAAATAAAATCCCTACAAGTTGGGGAATCAAACATGTAATTTTTGAATTCGTTGGCACTCCTGCTCTTTCACACTTTGGATTGAATTGATCGC
Organism: Diphasiastrum complanatum; assembly: GCA_029204225.1. Lineage (NCBI taxonomy): Eukaryota > Viridiplantae > Streptophyta > Lycopodiopsida > Lycopodiales > Lycopodiaceae > Diphasiastrum > Diphasiastrum complanatum. The sequence goes on from CM055099.1 coordinate 27,832,361, forward strand.
TCTCATCTACCTTTTTTAGTTTGCTGATTGGATACCTAATGTCTGCAGGATAATCTACAGGCTGAGATCTTGCAACTTTCATTTTTCAACTTATTTTCCTCTTACCTTTCAGCTGGTACCATAGTTGCAGAGAATAGTGATTCGCTGCCAATCGCAATTCGCTGCATAGAATCGCAGACAATCAATATATATATATATATATATATATATATATATACACACACGCTGCCAATCGCGATTCGCTGCATAGAATCGCAGACAATCAATATATATATATATATATATATATATATATATATGCACCTTTTTAGATGAGTACCTATCAAGGTCAAAATGAGAAAGAAACCATACTGAATCATGGCTGAAACCATAATGAACCATACTAAAGAGATACGACACATGCTCTCTCTCTCTCTCTCTCTCTCTCTCTCTCTCTCTCTCTCAGCGCAATGGCTGCCTGCTGTCTGAGCGCGATGGCTGCCGCTGTCTGAGCACGATGGCTGCTGCTGAGCACGATGGCTGCTGCTGCTGATCTCTGCTCCTCCATCGCTCTGTCGGGCCCTTGCTCGCGACCAGCAGGAACCCGAGCCCTCTCTGTTGGAGAGAAGGGTGAGAGCGGCGGGGGGGGGGGGGGGGGGGGGTGGGTGGGTGGGTTTGGGTTGGAGTCATTAACTTAATGTTTTTTTCCCATTAATTTCGTTTTAAAGTTTCCATTGGCCTTTTTTTAGTCGTTTTAGACTACGGAAAAATAAATGCAGTTAAGTTAATAAGTGAAGCGTAATGGCTTAGAATTGCGAAAATTAGATTTCGAGGCATCTAATGGGTTTTTTGGCATTTTATCACTAACAATCCATTTTAATTAATCATTGGTATAATTCTTTTTTTAAAAGAACGATTATACCCGCAATAATTGTCAACTGAACGTAAAATTTTTTAAATTTTTCAGTTTTCAACCGAAAATGGATCAAAGTGACAAATTGCGAAACAACCAAATGCCAAATCTATTCAATCAATTTCGAGCCATTGATTCACATAACTTGGCTATTAATTGGAAATTTTTTCCGGGGATTAAAAGCACCGAAGTTGTCGATGACTGGATGATTAGTTGAGCTATTTTAGCTCGCACAACATCCTAGTAGAAAAAAAGCGAATTTTATTGTTTTCTGAGGACAAGGCCTCCTCTTGGTGGAGGGAACTGCCTGTGAAACCGGTGATTGGGCTGAAATTCCGGACGAATTCTATAAGGCTTTTTGTCACAATTGACGAAAGGAACTTTCGCTTTGTTAACTGCTAAACTTGTTAAACAAAAATTATTGTTTGTGACGCTTTGATCAGGAAGTGGAGGGCTTTCGTGGAGGAAGAACCTGTGGTATGGGACGCAGGCAATTCCAAAACGGAGATCTAAAACTAACTGGATTAGTTGACCATAGTAAGGCCGTAAATCTAATTGATGCCAAATACTATGGGTCATAAAACGGGTGTTTTGTCGAAAATTTGGGATATTGGTCACGACCCCTTATGGATCTCTCAAAATTACAAAACCGGAAACCCGACAAGCTATTTCTTTCTAAAAGATATATTGGTGAATTTCTTAAAAATTGATTAACCCGTTTTCTTGTGATTCCTTGAAAGGCAATTTTTATTACCCGTTGACCTTGGACGATCTGACAGAAAGGGTTAATGGAAGCATTTTCTAAGTTGTTTTCCTTACTTAAATCTTCAATGGGTCCTTTTTCTGATTTACAGGTTACTTCAAGTGTTTCTCAGATCTCTTCTTAGAAACTTCTTCTAAGGCAAATCTTGAATGATATGCATCCCTTGGAAACTCGTGTCATTTCCTCTTAAAAGGGGGAGAAGTAAAGAGTTATCAAAGAGAAACATCTATCATAGATTCCAGGAGGAATCTGTTATATGAAAGATGACGGACCTGTTTTATAAATTAGAATCGATAGGATATTTAGATATTTCAGAAATTCTTTAAGGATTATAGTTGATATTTGGTTTGAAGATATAAGATAAGGAAATTAGAAAATACTCTTGCAGTAGAAGAGTGGCTGATTACAAGTCCGATTGATTTGTGTCAGAACTAGGGAATTCTATTGCAAGATGGTGGTTTGTTGAAACCTGTTCCTTGTTGGTGGTAATCAACTTGATCTTAGTGTGGACTAAGATCCGTGGGTTGATGCAAGGAAGGAAATTCACGCTAACAATGTATTCTTTTGTTTATCTCCGATTGAGATTTTGGTAGTGAAATAGCACTCTTTGAGAAATATTCTCTCTTAGAGGATAATCAAGTTATAAGAAAGTATTGTGTACAGATTAGGTGATATCTGTAGAGATATGCTATGCAGTGAATCTTTGTGTGATCATAAACCTTTTGTACAAACTTTTAATCTTGTGGGTCTACAAAGGATTCCTTGGCCTAAGTTTATCTGCATGCACAAACTAGTCATTAAAACATAGGCATATTGATGAGAATTGTGTAGAGACAATTTCTCGCTAGGTTATAGTAATGTCTCATTGAGAATTGCTTATTGACCTAGAATTGATTTAGAATCAAATAAAATGTGGTGTTTTGGTACCACACCTAGACATTTAAATATTTTTCTAAATCTGATACAACTAACCGAGTCAGGGGCGCTACTTCTGAGTTAGTTGTTTGAATCAACAATATAACCTCTCTTATAGATATTGTTGTTGAAATGTATTGCTTATAAGTCACAACCTTTATGGTCAAGTTAGGATTCATTTAAAGGATTATGTGCATAGAATACACGAGAACTTTTGGCCTTTTCTTTTCCCAATCGAAAAGAATGGAATGCTATCCCGGAAGACTCAGAAGAGTTGGATAGTTGATAGTAGCCAAAAGATAGAGCTTCACGTAATGAAGTTCCGATGAATCTTAAGTTATTCTAGATAAGAACTTAAGAGTAAATTCTAGATGAATTCTAGATTGGACCCTAACTTTGGAATGACACTTTGTGCCATGGCTAAAGTAAGGGCATTTTTTTGGATTACAATCCTTATATAGGCACCGTATGTGAGTTGGAAAAGTCTGAGACTTTTCAAATGGAAAGGACTTTTTGGAACAACTCATGCGTCTTTTAAAAATTGGGATGCACTCTTATGATATGGTATGGCCTTGGGAATCTGGAAAGTTGGAATTGGCGAATCATAACTCAGACTCTAGGATCTACCTAATCCCTAGGAGAGGATTGTGTTCATGATAAGGATACCCCGGATGAATAAACAGGTTAGTGGAATTTTGGTACGACTGATCATCTTACCAAATCGGCTATGTTAATTCGGGTAAAGAGCAAGTAGTTCTAGAGTGTTTGTTTAGGCTTTACAGATTACCAAGTGACATTATGAACATTCGCGATTCGATATTCACTGGTCACTTTTGGTCGGCCATATACGCTAAACTAGAGATGACTCTAAGCTTAAAGTTCTTCTGATCATTGGTAGTTGCCTATGTTAGGTTATCACGTTCTTTTATTAAGTATAGGACAAGAATCCGATGAAGCATGATTGACGAATCATAGTTCAGATTCTAGTTATACTTGATCGTTTACAAGAAGAATTACCTGCATGATCAGAAGATTAGATGATATATGTATTTGTATTTTGATAGCAATCTCCTCGGAGAGGAAGTTATCCTTGATGGAGATTTAGTTATAGTAAGCATTTGGCTACCAGTTATAGCCATGAGTACTTATATACTGTTTTGAACCTATATCACTCACTTGGGTAGAGACTCGTACGATCAGATTTCAGAAGGTAGCGGATTTCCTACATGATATGCAGGAAATGCTACGGATTGCTCGTGAAAATGTCCAGTGTGCCCAAGATAGGGACTGCCATTGAGCAAATCTGAAAAGATCACCGCGAGACTTTCAAGTGGGGGAATGGGTATAATTAAGAATTTCGATGGATTCTAGTGTAATGCATACCGGCAAGCATTACAAATTGTCCCCTAGATACAGAGGGCTGTATCAGATCTTGACAAAGATCGGATCCTTAGCTTACCAATTGGAACTCCCGGAAGGATCTCAAGTGCATCCGATATTTCACGTAAGCCGACTCAAGAAGAGTCTACGTGAAGGAGAGCATCTTGGATCTGGACATCAATTGGACCTGTTGGATGAATCATCGGATGTGTCTCGATTTGAACCGAAAAGATCTTGGATACAAGAACTAAACGATTGAGGAATCGTATAGTTACTGAGCATCTGGTTCGATGGAAGGGACACACAGACGATGATGATTCATGGGAACAGGAGGGAGCTTAAGGAGGAACTTCCCCAATTTTAAGTTTTGAGGACAGAACTTGAATAAGGGGGGAAGAATGTCATGCCCACGACTGGTCTCGGGTAGTGTGTCCACGTTAGAGATCGGTAGACCAGCAACCCGTAAGTTAGTTATGACTATAAGGGAATTGGGGCCCTTATAGTGTATAAGGTCATAATTAATGGTTGTAGGCCTAAACTCATGGTGGTGGATTTGTATGGGTCTATCAGTGAGTCATTGAGGAACTGGACGACGTGGCCCAGATAGGCTGCAGAGGTGTCCAATGAGGTGTCACAGTGCACTACTAGTGGTGCATGGGCCTCGGAGGGTATAAGTATACCTATTGGGCTCTCACTAGTGTATCCTTGATTGTGAGACTGGCAGCCGTATGCTGCTGGTGTGATGACTCATTCCTCTTTGAGATTGATCCATAGCTTGGGGGCTAGATTCGTTCGATCTAGGATTGGTTGGGTTGGTTTGTCCACCATCCGTTTCCCTTGTGTTGCTTGTTATTGGCATGCTTGGAATAGGATCCTTGGTTTAGGACTTTATATGAACCATACTAAATCATGGCTGAACCATAATGAACCATGATTCAGTATGGTTTAGTACGATTCGGTATGGTTCGGTATGGTTCCTTGTGATTTCTATTCAGTTTGTTGTGATCTAAGATGGATAGAGAGAGAGAGAGAGAGAGAGAGAGAGAGAGAGAGAGAGAGAGAGAGATAGAGAGAGAGAGAGGGGGGGGGGGGGGATGGAGAGTGACAGAGAGGAAACATGTGTCATATCTGTTCAATATGGTTCATTATGGTTTCGGCCATGATTTAGTATGGTTCAGTACGATTCGATATGGTTCTGCGTGGTTTCTTACTCATTTTGACCTTGATAAATAGTAGTTAGCCAATAAAACGGTTTAGGGTTTTTCGGTAAGGCTTAGTAGGGTTTGGCATGGTTCAATGTGCATTTCACTGCGTTTCAGTAAGGTTCAGTGCCAAATGTCCGTTCAATAGCATATCTAGAATTTTTGTCACCCAAGTTTATGCAACAAATCAAGATTTCACCTAACTGCTTGTGGCGGACCAGAATCCAATGAAATTTTTTTTATCTGCAATCCTCTAATTTTCCTCTCTCTACTGATACCCATATTGGGTGGTTTTTATAAATTGAAAAAGAAAAAAAAAGATTTTCAGAGAATCGCCGATTTTATGAACAGCGATTCACGAATCGCGATTCCAGAATATGGCTGGTACACATCTAAGTCCTTGACCACTTGCTTATAGGAGGTTGTCTTTAGTTTGTAGTTCCCAATCATAATCATATGGGAATGCCAAATAAAGGCATTTGAAGGGATATCAGAGCACCAACTCATCAATACGAATGTTGTACAAACATATGTTTGTTGCAGATAGTAGACAGTATCATTATACTAGTGGACCAAGTGATGGCTATCATGCCAATGTCTATCAAAAAATTGATTCAAATTTGGCATCGATCTGAAAAGGTTCGAATCACGATTCATCGTGGCCATAGAGCATATGTTTTAAAAATTGATTGATCTTTTCATTCCACCCTATCTATGGATTGCTTCCACTATGAACTCACAATTGTGTTCTCAAATTGGCGAACACCTATCAATGATATTGCCACTTCAGGTCTAAACTTAAGGCTACGGGATTTGGCGACATATTAGGTCAGACAACTCAACATTTGATAAAGATGATACTTAAGTTCTAAATTGCAATCGACTTGGCCTTCTCGAGCAATCTACCTCACTCAATCGAAAATATAGCCCCCCTTGAGTCCTCAATAATCCAATAAATAAACGTTGAGAGATGCTTTCCCATTTACCATGGCTATGTTTCATGGCACAATAAACCCGAAGGACTTACTCGCTCTGCCTTGTTCACTCGATAAGGAATGCAGTGCTAGATGTATTCTCCAACATCTTGGTGCAATCATGGCAAACAACTAGTGACTTTCACTCAAATCAAAATATCAGACGTACACAGGGGTTGCCTTGTGCAACACATCCATGCATCGATGAAGGATATCTATTGAGAAGTCCATTCATGTTTGGCACAAGCTCAAAGTCATTTCTCTAGATATACCTTCTTCATTGGTGTATGCTAATTAGATGTGTGCCTCCACGAAAATGACAAACAAAGCTAACTCTCCTTCATGGCCTCAAGTGAAATTTCACTAACTCTATTTTCAGGGACATAAATGTCCCAAGGGAAGGAAATATGTAATCTCCCTAAGTAGTTAGCCAGTCAATGTCTACCTCTGGCCGTGGAACGCCCAAAGAAGATAGGCTATAACTATGTTCTAAGATTTAGGCCACATGGACAAACATACATCCACATTACTTTTCATACATTTTGTACAAAGAGCAACATATTGAGTTTCTACCACTTCTTCGGAGGTGAAGGTCAGATTCAGTCATGGTGAAGGCTAGCACTAAAGAGCAAAGCCAATTAGATCAAGTCCCTACTTCCTTGCAATAGGTTGATTATCCTTAATTCAGCCACCAAAGCTTTCTTAAACAATCTTTCATGCGAAACAGTTAACACATTTATTTTACAAATTGTGAAAGGGGGTTATTTTTAACAGAAAATAACACCACCGGAAAATAAATAAATAAATGAATAATTTGAAAATCTTTTCCAGCAACCAGGCAAGACATGTAATTCTTCCAATTAAAATGCTGTTCAAGAAAAGTTTCCATTTTGCTAATAAAAGAGAGGACCAAAAGTTTTGGAGCAATGCTTATACCTCTTTGGCTGCATTTTAACCTAAATGTTACCATTTCACTGATACAAGAGAGCACCACAAGTTTTTGGAGCAATGCTTACCTCTATGGCAGCCTTTATCATGGGTAACTTCAATCTGAAAGATGGCTTCTCCGTGAAATTCAACGTGATAAGGTCCACCTGGATCGTTATGAATAGGTCAACAACCATAGATGCCGTAAAAGCACTTAAATAGGTTTTGCATACGACAACCTGACTAACCGAAACAATGTTGTCACAACAATTTCCACCACAGTAACACAAAAATTGTGATCAAACAGCTCTTGGTATAATGGAAAAGCCAATTCATACCTAGATAAAATACAAAAACTCAAAATTCTGGAAGACAAAAATCTTAGGTTTATACACGGCATGAAACAGCACAAATTTTGGTGGCAGAATCGTAAGTTACCAAATTGGATTCTGGCGAACTAAACCCGGCGTTGGATTCTAAGTATTGAGCAGGACATGGATGCAACTTCTCACCTCCAAATGATTGCAAGCTTGTCCAAGCATCTTTTGATTGGTGGGTTGCACCGCCACCAAATCATACGTCCTCAAAACAGGATTTGCTGCATTCAATGCAGCAGCTTGTACTTGATCTTCTATAACAATCGTGAGCCTGCTATACTGCCTGAAAGGCTGCCCTACTGGCACACCTAATACCTCTCTATGAAACTTGGCAGCCTCTGCAACTCCAGGTGAAGCTGAAATTATGGCACTTACTGGTAGTGGGCAAATTCTGCACCGGTCTGAATCAGCCATGAGGCCCACAACAACATGGTTGGAAGCAATGCCACTATATCCCATCTGCATTGCCATGGCAAGCATTTCCCTTCTGGAGTGTTCTTTCACCCCATCATACACTATATTGAGGTCGTAAAACATTGCTTGCACCTAAAAGCAGACCAGAGCAGCCACCTTTGCTAGTAAGAGTGAGTTTTTGGGTCAGGGTGATGAGCTCATGCTATAAGTGGTGATCAAGATAACCCATGGAACAGAGAGATGATGGCTTCAGCTCAGCTCAGCTCAGTCAGCCGCTGCCAATGGATCAGTAATTCCTGCAAATCGGAACCGAGGAGAATAAGAAGCGGAAGTGGGCTCTGGAATTGAATGCTTTTCCCCATATATCTCTCTCACCCTACTGCATCGCAATTTTTCTTCCACAAAGAATTTATGACCCTAACCCTACCCTGAAATAGCCTAATATAAGTTGTTATTTTCAGTCTGTAAAGAGTATTACCCTAAACCTAACCCTAACGATAAGATAACCCTAAGTTAAGTTGTCGATTAAGCTTTTGATTTCTTTGTTTTAATTGCAACATGGCTGGCCTGGCTGCAAATATTCTAGTTGGACTTTTCATAGAATATATACCCTAAGCCTAACCCTACTGCTGAAATAGCCTAAGATCGGCTGTCATAAAAAACCACCAGAATAAACAAGAAAACATGAAAAAGCAAAATTCTAGATAAAATGTATGGAGACTTGCTTATGGGAGCAAAAGTAATTCAAATCTTTTATATTTTGTTTGTGTGGATGACCTTATGTAGCAGGTATATAACAAAGTCACCTATACACATGTCGATTTCGCGTGAGGTTGGGCTGAAATGTTAGTTTCAGCTCGACATTGCCTCCCCAACCATGTATCCTTCTATACACATACAAAGGCAAAGAATATCAGCTCGATGTATTACAGTATCTTTCCACATCAAGCCACAAACATCATATCCCTTTTTAGACCATGTGTACCCACTATATACACGTATCTGCTTGGCTGTATCTTTTTAGCCCACACAACATCCACTTAGGGTATGTACGAGATACTTGCTTCCAATTAGTAAAGTTCCTTTTATTTGTTTGATATTGCTTATTTTTTCCTTGGAACATCTCTGTAGACACATTGATACACTTGGTCATAAATAGCGTGTGTTGTAAAATCTTCATGGTCTAAAGCTTATTATTTAGGTCACATTGTTTTAGGATTTTTTTTTTTAATTTGGGGACAAATTTACGATACTTGATATGGTTCTCCTACTTCCCTTGATGCTATGGCAGATTATATAGTTATTGACCAAGATGAATAACGAGTGAATAACCTTGCTTAATGTAATAAACTCTAAAAAAGTATTATAAAAAGAAAGCGCCTCAAGATCCTGCTTACAAGACAAACACAATGGAAAACACACTATAAAAAACCCACCCAACTAAGTAGAAGCAACCAATCAACTCTAGAAGCTTCACCCCCAAGCCAGGGAATAGGAAGCATGAAAGTAGATTGAGAGGCTGGCAATAGATCAACCATAAGGTGAGGTAATAGGGGGCCTCCTTATATAAGGCTTAGAACCACCCTATGCATTTAGTAATGCAAAGTCCCAACTCCTCTATACATAGATTCTTCTAGAATAGAGTCTCTATGCATATCCTCTATTCATAGAATTGCTATTGATACTCTACACATGCACATACGATCCCAAACCTTGTACTAACTCCATTCAGTGCGTTCTGGGCCTCACAAAGATATTAGTTACTTTCGGGTCACATCCAGTATGACGTGGCATACCGTGTATCCAATACTAGTATACTGAGTCGTATGTACTCTTGGTCATGGACATAACATTCTTCCTCTCTTGAACTGCTCATGTCCTCAGAAGCTGAACTTAGGAAAATTCTTCTTTATGCTATCAACTCTCTCCCACGAATCATCGTCCTCAATACGACCTTTCCATCGAATTAAGCACTCAGAGATAGAACGATTTATCAATTGTTCATCTTTTGTTTTGAGCACTTTCTCAGATTCCAAAGGTACACTAAGCGACAAATCTTTTAAATGGGATAAATCCTCATCTGATCCAACTGTATCAACTTCATGTAAACTTAGTTTCAAACGAATTACATGAAATTTTGGGTGTGCAGCCGATTTTCCTTGAAGATCGAGTTCATATGCCAAAGAACCAATTCTTCGTACAATCTTGAACGGTCCACAAAAACGGGTAGACAGTTTATAATGTTTCTATGTACGTAATGTCTTAGAATCTTTTGGAATCCTAAGATATACCCAATCATCAACTTTAAAATCTTTGGGAGATCTCTTAAGATCGGTATAGTGTTTAGCTCTATCTTGAACACTACGGATACTATCTTTAGCCACTTGCAACATCTCTTGCATATCATGTAGGAAATCAACAACCTTCTGGGTCTTAACAAACTTCGTCTCCACATTTACCGGAGATCTAGGTTGAAAACTGTACATAAGCATAAAAGGACTGTAACCTGTAGTAAAATGTTTTCTACTATTGTTACAACTCCCTAAAATCTCCGGCTGCCTTAAAGATTATCGTACACCCCATACCAGTGACAATGCACCATATCCACCCATCCATAAGGTCACAACCAACCCACACCCATGCACTAAAGCTATCGACATAGTCATGTCTAGTCGAGCCTCCTACGATAATTGGCGTCTCATACCACCAGTCATCACCCTTGGCTCTCCCTAGCATACATCTCCTGGCTTGGAGATACATCCTTGCTAATGCACGTGCTCTCCATCCACCAACTCCCGGGTAGACCGAGTGAATGGCAAAAGGGAAACCCCACCACTATATAGGCATAGCATAGTGGGTCTCATCAAGCACGGTCCTGTCGACGACACGTGACCACCTAGGATGGTGACGCGTGGCATGGCGTGACCAATAATCTTGAACATTGGAGGGCCGGTCTACCATATTAGGACTATTCCAAGTCTTTACTTGAATATGGCCATGACATTATTCTCTCCTTAAACTGCTTCTATCCTTAGAAGCTCCTCAAAACAGGAAAGAATTATAAAAACAATTCTTCTAACTTTTAATATTAACCTAGAAAATCATTATCTTTAATCATACTTATTTATCAGACAAGTACCAAGAGAAAAAACTATTTTCAACCGTTAATCTCTGCTCTGGAGTACAAACTCTGGTTTGACATGATGAGGGGTCAAGATGAGGGACCCTCCCCCCGAAGGATTCTTTTATATTGTGCAAGACCACTGGCCCTCGGCCAATTACATATACAGGGATAGAATGGTTTAATAGTTTCTTGAAGTCTTTACATCATTTGGATTGCAAAAAGATTAGATCCTAAAAAATCCCATAATCTTAAAAGGAATTAGACTTTGGCAAAGATCATTGAACATGGGATTCGAACTTGTTTCCATATGCATGCAAAAATATGGACATCAAAATAAGAACATGCATGGTCATTGGACATGGGTTCCCTAGACATGCAATGGCTTAATGTTAGAGTAATTTTTGGCAGGCGATTGGTCCCACCAAAAAGTCCTAAAAAAGTCAATGGGCACCACTACTGATGGTGGTTATGCCCTACGTGAGTAACGGAGGTCTTGCCACATTCAATCCTAGGGGCTTCCTTTGTCACTCTGTGCTCTCGAGCCAATGAGAGTTTTCCAGGCTCTCAGAAGTATGACTGTAAGGAGGGGGTGCTAGTACTTTGATGCAATGATTCACTAGCTTTTTAGGGTCACGGTTACGTACAAACTTCTGATTGCTAAATCGCTCTAGGATCTCACTAACAGTATGTTTGACTAATAAATGGCCTTTGGGAGATGTGACTTAGGGCATTCTCTGGTGGTTCAGGGTATTGCCTTCATTTCCAAAGCACTCTCCCTATAATGAGGGTGTTAGCGGATCGTGGCCTTGGTGATCGCGGACAACCTTAGTCCACTAAAATCCCATACCCTACGTGTTTAGGAGCTACCTTATATCTTAAGATACTATCCTTATGTCTTTAGAATACCATCCTTTGAGTCCTAAGAACTTGTCCTTAACTCCTTAGAAAAAGCTCATGCATGGGTGAGGGGAGGAGCATGCATGGTGCACCCATACCCATGCGCAAAACTGGAACAAAGTTTAAATATATTATATACTAGTAAAGAGTGCCCGTCATTGACGGGCAATGGCGACCGATCTAGGTGACGGCCAATGATTTGGAAATTGAGTATCTCATTGACGGGTGATGATTTGGAAATTTAGTATGTCCTCGTTGACGGGTGGAAGATGTATGTGTGTACGTGGCCGAAGTGTGCCAGCCGACGTATCGCATTGTTCGGGAAGGGGAGACGTATCGCAAAGCTATTATCAATGCTTTCATCACCATAGAAATCCATGGACAACGGTGGAAGTCCATCGCACTTCTGGTAGCTATAATTTATGCAAACATCTCCACAAAATGCATGGAGCAGTGTTGTCTCTGCAGAATTATGTGGGAATGTATTGGGATCCCACCAACATATTATGAAAAACACAATTCTTGCATCAATGATAGGTTCAAGGCAATAAAATTTGTGCACTGAACACAAATACGATTCTCAATTGTAATTTTTGTTTATAAAGGAGCATTTGGGCTGACCTGAAAGCAGGTGAATCAAGACACTAATAATTTTATCAATGGAGCTTAACACAGAGATGCATCGCCACACAATAAGAGCCCACGATAATGGCCCCTGTTCAGTTCCAAAAGAAGCATCAAGCCTTCTATAGACAAACTGAGATTTGAGTTAAACTGGTAAACTGAAACTTTCATTTCTTACTGTGACAAATTTTAACTGAAACAATGAAGGATGAGCGCTTCTGAAACCCACCTCTTAGATTTTTCTTAACATTTGACCTTCCCTTTTATTTTGCATTTTCTGGATCCTTTAACATTTCCCATTGTTGTTTTTTGACTCACAATTCTGCATTGGTAGTGACTGAGCCCCCTCTTCCCACTGAGCAGCAACTTGAAAACACAGTACTTCAAGTTTTATATTAGTATTGAAAATCATAGTACATTGCAAGAGTTTGGCATAATAGCCAAAATTATACTTATAGGCTGATTTTTAAAGGCCACCAAAAATTTTAAGGGCCAATTCTGAGGCCAAAATTTCCTCTAGCCACATAACGGACGGGCTAGAACCCCTTACTATTGGCAATTTCCAGCCATTTTACATTGAAATTGTGCGGCTTTGACATGCCGATTTACATATCATAGCAAAATTGGTCCCAAAATTAGCCTGATTTTTGGTGTCAAAACTTTGACTAACATAGACGATCTCCACTGGGTCGCATGGTTTCCATGAAGCGAATCCAGAGTCTTTGGTTTCGAGTGTTGGCAACTATATTTTGTGTGTTGGATTATTCTCCTTCCAATTTATCCAAACCTGCAGTTCTCTTCGTGTTTTTACACAGTCTGCATAGCTACTCGAAAACAGCTCAAAGTGTCGGGATTTTCGTCTTTCGGGATTTTTTTCTCACTTTGGCTTTTTCGCAAAATGCCAGATGCCTCAAATGTTAAGGAAATGACTTTAGCGAAGACCTTCACGTTATTCGCGTCTTTCGCATAACAGTTTACGTTCATTTTTGCAGAGTGACAGTTTACGTGCAAATCTGTAGATAGACTGTTTACGACCAAAGCCACCGTCTTGCATTAATTCATCCATTAGAGAAACTTAGAGCTCGACGAGGGCCTTTGAAAAAGATGTTTTTTTATTTTTTTTCTTATTTTCGTTGCCATGTGGAACCTTAGGTTCGGGGTTCTACATAACGTAGAATTTTCCAGATATAAATAAAATAATTTTTTTTAAAATATATTCCTGTTTCGTCGGGCAGCATGTGGAAATGCTATTGGTTGATGACACCTGCCCTTCCAGCTCATCACTGCCCGAAGAGACCCACAAATATTCAAAATGAATATGACAGATGGTTGAGATGAGAAAATCGATGTACCATTAATGTATATGCATTGTCAAACCATGGTTAACAGGGTTCACCAGAGTTAATTTGTGGGGCCAAATAGATTAGTGTTTCAAATTTTTGTCAACACTTTTTCTCAGATTCATGGCTTTTTGTCTACGCAAATTTTCAGATTCATAGTTCATTGTTTCATATTTTTGCATGCAAATTACGAATGGTGCCATCAAGGAAGCCGTGCTCCTCAATCGACTTTGTGCTTCTATTCAACGAGACAGATGATAATGGATAATGGGTGCCAAGAAAATATTCAAAATACTCTTGGGTTTTGATGCATCCATAATCAAGAGGAGCATTTCGAAAAAGGAAAAGGTCAAAACTATCATTTCTTGGAAGGCCAAAATTGTGGATTTCAGAACATCATCAGGAGGAAAATCTATTTTTGAAATTCTAGTCCAACATGTATATATGGATATAGAGACAAATATGCAAGGATTCAACCGTCAAGATCACAAAAAAGCAACTGTGAGTATTGATATCTTTGATACTTTGATTTTTGTCATTCAGGAATACCTAATAGTAAACTTGCCAATCTGATCATTTTTCTCTTGCAGATTCATATCCATCCAACATAAATAAATGGGAGCCGAGTGGATCTTTAGCAGGTGTGTTAGATGTTATTCACACTGATATTGGACAGTTGCAATATCGAGGTAGAACTGCAAAAGATCTAGTTGATAGTGAGATCTTTTTTTATGAATCAATGTACATTCTTGATACAAAAGAAAATTCTGGACAAATAGTACCAATTCCATTACCTAGTTTTGAAAGTGATGAATGGATTGCACCAGATGCTACAGTTTCAGAATCATTTCGTTGCAAGATATATAATGATGTAAAAAATTCATTAAAAATGAGCACGGAATAAAAAACAGTCAGATTGAGTTGGTTTATTTCCTTGAATATATTTGTGGATTTTTTTTTAAGTGTCAATATACACAAAACCCCAATGATGTTTGTATGCAAAAATTTATCAGATAGTTTATTATCTAAACTTATGGATGAAGGCCGGGACCAAAGATCAGATGGAGAAATAGAATGCAGAATTAAAATGTCTTCTATGTGCTTCCGTTATCAAATTGAAAAACAAATGTTGAGCTTATGCTTCCATTATCAAAGATGGAAAAATAATAAAGGTAAATGAGTGCCACTCGATCAAGACTTGGAAGCTAGTGGACATTCAAAACGAAAAAATATTGAAATTATATAAAATGATGTCGTTTTGACATGTGTTGAGGTGAAAGAAGATTGGAGTCTAAACTACATCCGACGGAAACTATTGCTCCTACAAGATGATGTACTTTCAGACTTCAGATTCATTTTCAATGGTAAACTCGTAAGTAACTATAAACACTCGATCTTTTATGAATAGTTTCAATCAAAACTTTCTAATACAAACTCTGTAGTAATTCTAACTATCTTTGTATTAGTTTTATGCAGGTACGTAAAAGACATGAGCTCGAGATCAAATGCAGAGATATTGGCGAAACAATCCAACTTATGGAAGAACATTGAGATTCACTATTAGCAAATACATGCCAATCATCATGTCTTTTTATCATTATAGAAAAATTGCATTCCAGTATTAGACTATGGACACAAGTTGATTGGAAGAATCTATTGTGATATCAATTAAAAAAACTCAGAAACGGGTTGTTTACAAGTAAAATGATTGTATCTTTTTTTTTTGATGTCTCTCTATTTACAAATAGATCTCTATTCAATCAATTTTTCTATATTTTCTATATCAATATTAGAAATTGATAAGGCAACAGCTCCTTCTATAATCTCACCCTCCTCTGTTTCGGAAAGGGCCTCAATGCCTTTTAAAACAAGAGGAATATCTGCTACAAAATTGCCTTTCTCTGTATTAGGAAGGACTTTTATTCTTTTTTTATCATATAAAATAAGATCTGCATCCTGAACAACTTGAAAGACTGTTAAGACAGGAGCAGCTTCCTTTTGAGGGCCCTCGATTGCAGGTGCAACGCTTACACCATACTGGGCATAGAATCTAATCAACTCTTGTTGAATCTATATACATCATCAGGAGTATACGGCTCAAGAGTGAACTGTCATCAGCAAATTACAAATAATGATAGTAATAAAATATGAATAAGAATGAAATGAACTACAAATGAATAGAATATTATCTTTTCAATATCTACATCCGTTTGTAAATTATACCATTCAAAAAATAACTTCGTATTGTACAGGACGAACCATGCACAACTAAAACGGTCTAGTTGCGGTACACACTGCATATATAGAACGAAAATTAGTAATCTAATGATAGAAATTTTATTTATGCTATGACATTTGAATTAAAAAAGGAATACATGCATATCAGAGATAAATTGAATATACCTTGAGAGATTTAATGGTTATCTTTCCAATTGAAGTTGTCGTTGTCGGTATTTTTCGAACGACATCATGAAGTAGAGAATCAAATTCTCTATGTGTATTTGCAGCTGAGTTTAATTTTACACAGAAAATTTGAGACTCTCTCCTTATTTATCTTCACAAAAAGAATGTTCAGGCTCCAATGCCGACTGCAAGAACCAAAATACAAATATCGATAAATTCATATTTATGAAAAAATTCCGCTCTTATTAAAGCAATGAAGCATGCAACAATCCAGATTAAAGCAACAAAAACAAAAGAGCAATCCTTACTTATTTTCATATGGAATCAAATAGAATTTCGCCATAGGACTGCACTCGATGAAATAGACAGCCTTTTCAAAATTGGCTTCTTTCGCCTTTACCACTCCCATGAAAAATGGACTAACTACAAAAAGTGTACCATGGGAATCGAAACTAATACTATTCTGCAAAAAAGAAACTCCGGCCTCTAGTATTGCATCTGCAATTTTTGAGGTCTTATCTTTTAGCTCGGCACAAAATTTGGGACCTAATCTAAAGCTTCTGCGTGTATCTGAAAGAAAAAAATCAAAAAAGTTGTCGAGAAGATCAATTTTGTTAGCTAGGTAGGCCTCGTATTGATTATAATGGTCAAAATAAAAAAAAACCTGGGCTGAATCATATGGAATTCTCACAAACGGACTATGTACAGGAGCAGAAACAAAAGTGGAAACAATATTTACAGATTTCTCTGTTATTTTGTCTAGCTCCTCTTGGGTAATCAACACTTTTGGTGATGAAACTTGTTGAGGAGCTAGACGATGAATAGGAGGAGGAAGAGGTGAAGATTCTCAATCTGAGTCAGATTCTCCAACATCTGACTCAGAGCTCAAGAAGACATGGGATCTTTTGGCCGAGATACGTCTAGGAGGAAGGGAAGCAGCTGGCCTTCGAGATCCAGCCTTCTTGGGGACAAGTTGCTTTCTCTTCCTCCTAGAGGTAGTAGGCACGTTGGTTCTATCTAGAGACAGGTCTCTGGAGGTGCTGACATTATCAACATGCAGACCAGAATATCTGTCCCGAAGCATTTTGAGAATGACGAAATCCTTTGGCATGATGGTGACACGCTTACTATGCACTGCCAAAAGACAAGTATCCTCAAAAAACTGGGACATAAAATCTTCTGCAGCACCCTGTAAGGCCTGCATGGCTGTCACGACAAAACAAACATTTAGCCCAAGTGACAGAGTGACATTCCGAACAGATCGACCGAAAGGAGCTCTAGGGATCAACAATTTAGTTGATCTTTGGAGTTTTCTGATCTCCCTCAGCCAGACCTGCTTCTTGCCACGCCTACGGCCAGTACCAGGAGAAACACGAGAATGGGATGGCTGTACAGTGGTGATGGCACGGGCGGTGGATTTGGTCCTGGCCATCATTCTCTAAAGAAGAAAATTAACAAAAAGAAGTTTGAACAAAACAAAAGTGGATGAAAACAAAAAAATTTGCGATGAAAGGGCACTTGAGATCGATACCAGAACTGAATATCGGTTTTGAGCGCAAGATCTAGACAGATTATTTGATAAAACGAGATGCGCACTCGAAAGCGATATTGAACAACCAACGGAATCGGACTCAAGCGCACTGTGAGAGGGCAGAGGCTTGAACGGTGAAAGAGCGCGCTTGAGAGCGATATCGAAAGCTAAAAGTGAAAATTTTGTGGTAAAAAATGAAAATTCCGAGTACTTATATATACAAAATTTTGCATGTGTGAAAAGACGGCGAAGACACGTGTCGTTAGATTATTAATCCACATGGAATGTCCGTACTGACAATGATGACCCAATTATGAGGCCACGTGGGATGAAACACGTGTGCGAATCCGATATCGACGCGTGTCATTTTCGCACGTGACAAATGTCAGATCAATCATTCTAGGTACGATGCATTTATTTTAACCAATCACAATTTGACACGTGTTCCTTCAACACTCCTCCACACGGGCAAATCTTTTTTTATAAATAGGTCTTTTTCGGCTCGGATTTTCATGCAAATTTACGATTGCCTTTCCGGATATCAATTTCAAGCGTGTAGCTTGCTCTCATTACCTTTCGTTGACTATTATGCGCCTGGATCCGATACTGCATCGTCCGGTATCGCATTCAAGCGCGCTTCGCATCCCTTTTCTTTTCTGCTCGGTGTTCTTGCGCTCGGATCCGATACTCCAACTTCAAATATCTCTCTTGAGCGCACGTTGCCTTGACGTGCTTGTTTGACCTGTTGTTTGCGCCTGAGAGCGATATTTGGAACTTTAGTTCTGTTATTTTTGTTTAAAATGTCTAATTTTGAATCCAGTTTGCTTTCTTTTTTTTAATGAATTTGGTATTACTGATAGGTTGGACTATTTCAAATCTCATTTTTCTTCTTTTCTTTTTATTCTACCTTCTATAACTGAGGGCCCCTGATGTGGAGGCATTTTTTAAGATATATCTCAGATTTAAGTCTTTGCTCAGTACTCCTCTATTCAGATCTCAGAATAAGAAAATGATTCATTATTAGGACCTGGTGGCACTCGACAGACATATCTATAAAGCTAAGCTTGACAGAATGTTTACCAAGTTACATAATGATTTCAAGTCTGTAGATGAGTGCCCAATTCATAATAAAAAATGTAGATTTGTTGATTTTCAGTCTGCTTTTTTTTTTTTTTTTGTTAAATATTTCTGACGATTCGGAAGCTGTGCCCTCCACTTCTGAAGCAGCTTCTTCTAGTGGTACAAAGTCTGAAAAGTCAAAGATTGTAGATATAGATATGTTTTTTATTGATACAAGTGTCAATTTAGATAATTGTTCTGATTTTGATCCTGCTCAAAATAGAGCTACTTTTATAGGCCCTAGAACACCCACTACCCTTTCTCCTTCTGATAAATCTTTGATCACTTTGCCTACTTATAATATAGATAATAATTCCTTTTTGACAATATCAGATATATCGAATCTTTTTGAATTCACTGAAGTTGAGACTCTTTGCATTTTGAGCAAAGAGCTTGATGAATTTTTGGATATAATTGATTTTGATGATGATGATCTCTTCTCCCTAGTGTTGACGATGTACATAATGATAAGTTTTATTCAGGGAAAGATTGCTTGAAAATGGCTGTGGAGGAAATGCGCAACAAAGAAGATGATCTACCTTCTGAGGAGGAGTTTCTTAGAATCCAAAGTCAATTTGGTTTTGAACAGCCAATTATCTATTCACCAACAATATTGACATCGAAAGGTGGACATAATACTGATGGAGAGACAGTAATCAGAGAAGACAAAGCCGAATGCATAAGTTTTTGACTCTTATCAAGTACTAGTAGATTTGTTATGTTAGATTATATACTGGAGCTTACTTTGTTTTTTATCATTTTAGAAAACAATTTTTCTTGATGATTTCGCAATTCGTCGAGGAGGGCAGAGATCTGCTGCTAGAGAATTTTCAAGAGATCATGCACTGGGGCACTATCTGAAGTCCTTCAAGAATAATGAAGTGTTGCCCATTCAAATTTCATCAACATGGTGAAACTATGATTATGGCAATCAAGGCACTATCTCATTTTCTTGGAGGACATAATTTCAATAAGGTGCATAAAATAATTTTTGTAAAGAAAACTATTGCGGTTAAAATTTTAGGACATGGACCAGTGAATTCCATGCTCAGATCATCTCATTTTGCAGTGTATGCTGCTTACGTTGATCTGAGTAAGCATGAAAACTTTGAGCTATTGGATCCATACGAAAGAAGAAAATTGTTGCATGATTCTAAGTTGTAACTTTCATTGGAAAAAATATCGGAAGCAGATTAGATACTGCTGAATTGTACTTTGAAGATATTTTTATTTAATATACAAGATTTTATTGTGTGTCTATAGCCTACTGGCTTGTATAAATTTGCATGCTTTTTGAAATTTTTTATAATCCGTCGATTTTGTATTATGACGAATTTGGATTCTTCTATAAAACCATTGGAAAAGTTGCAGTATATAGTTGTTTTTTGTGCTAGTCCCGCCATGTTGTGTACTTTTATGAAATGTCGCTCTTGCTTGCCAATGAGATTTTTTCATTCCTTGCGATGACCATATGCTAAGACTTCCACTATTTCTTCCAAAGAATGTCGAATGATGTCGTAATATGTGCTGCATGTCATAAAAACATAATATAAATCAGTACCAAAAGTATCTAATTTAATTGCACATATTTGTCTATCGTAGTGTAAAATCAAAATCTTACCATATAATGTGTTATATGATCAACACCCCATGTAGTTTGAACTACATCCACAAATTCATTGGTTGTTTTCTGTATCATTTGAACATCAGTATTTGAAAATTTATTTTTTCTCAAGTATTTCACCATGTTGTCTAACTTTTTCCAAACTTCTACTTTGTGTATATGAGTAGAACCTTCTTCTTCAAAATCTTGAGTTGCTGCAATAATTTCTTTCCAAACCGTGTATTGAATCTTAGATTGTTTGCCAGAAGAATTTGATAAAAATCTTCGAGCTTTAGATCCTCTAATGCTCGGTTTGCATAGAATATTTCCTGTTTCATCTGATAGCTTGTCATCTTTTTTTATTTTAATATGTAAACTTGCTTTGGACAACACATCCTCTAATCTGGAAATAGCTTCCTTCGCAGAGGCCTTTGGTTCGAAATTCCATGCAAACAAGATGTGAAGATATATTATTTTTTCTATATTACGCACCTCTGCATGCAATGTACAGATATGAACATTTCGTAGAGGAATCGGTAGTACATGTTTCCAATTAGAATCTTCTCGATCTCTTGATATTCTTGTACTCGTCATGTCTTTTGCTGTTTTCATGCAGTACAAACAAGGGTGTGCAAATGCCTCCTTTATCATCTTAAACATTGTTGCATATGCTTCCCTACTGATGCTAAAAAAGTCACATGCCCCCTGAAGCAATGCCAGTGTCTAATATTTTTCCAACTTTATCCATAATGTTATAAAAAACTGAGCCCTTAATCTTCTTCATTTTGTTATTATTTAGCATTGATTTCATAGATTTAGAAGTCAAATAGAGCCTAGTGAGTTTCCAATTGAAATCTCATCGGCCCAATGGTCTTCAACAACCAATGTTGATCTGCATTGCAAACATAATGTTCATGAAAATGTCAGTAGAAATTAGGACACTCATAGTATTCACAGCAGTATATAATAAGCAAATCAACAGAAAGTTGAAATGAATAAATGACAAAATTAGTGATTATGAATAAATCAAAAAGTTCAAGCAATTTTCAGTACCAAATAAGCTATAACTTACTTGAATGCACAAATTCGTCTTTTTCTATACCTCCTCTGGATGATAGATCACATATATCCTTGTTTACCAGTCTTTTCCTCTTGTTGCTTCGGACCTTTCTGTTGACCACATCCACATCTTTAACAAGAGACAAATATGAGATACGCATGGATTGAAATGCAATTTTTATCTCATCATTACTAGTTGTATAATGATGCAAAGAAGATTTCAACCTTTGGATCTCCTCCTTGAGCATCTCATTTTCATCCAAACAAGTTTTTATCTTTGTAAATTTTTCTTCGCATTCCTTTGATATTTTTCTTGATTCCTCTTCCAAATAATGTATTCTTTGCATTGAATGTGCATTCCCATAGAGCATCAAATTCTCAAAGTAACCCAAAAGGCCATTTTTACCATGACACATATATATTATTAATAGACTCACCGAATTTAAAATCTAGGTAATGCAATGAACATGGATGAGTAGGATACAATGTTCCTGATGACCATAAATCTACATGTTTTAGCTTTTCCTCCCTGTATCGGACCATATCAAAAGTTGACAGTTTGGGTTGCTTTGAATTTCTCGTCCTGAGCGGAGCATATTCTGGTGACAGATCCACATGAAGATGATAAAGCTTTGTCATCAGTACAATAGTATAGTAACAAACAACACAATGACAATAACAAAGCTGGAGATGGCGCTAACAACTCTGTTGGAGATAGAGATGGCGTAGGCTTTTTTCAGAAATGTCACTCCTAATTCAAATTTTTGAGTGTTCCCAAATATTGGGAGGGAATATTTCAGCATTTTAAAAAATTATATTTTAACTGTGGCTAAACACCAGTGAAGTTTGATGTGACTAAACTAAGGTGCATTCATTTACATGGAAAGTAGTGCGGGCAGATGCGTAAAGAAGTTAGAAAATGATATTATAATTACTTTATAGTTATTTTTCTCTCTCCTACATGGCATTTCTTATAGGGCCCTCTTTGGGCCCATATTTTGTCTAATGAGCAAGTAGTTTTTGAGAATTCCTAACTGGATGGATGTCAGCACATCGCAGCCAATTGAATGACGCATTTGACGACCTAATTACTTAGTATAAATAGCTGCTCATATTTCTACATTTAACAATGCGATCAAGAGATCAGCAAATATTGAATAGTTAGCTCTCTCTCAAGCCTGCAAGCTTGAACACTCTTGAGCATTCTAGCTCCGTTCTTTAGAGTTGATTAGAGATTGCTATTGCACTTACTGAATATCAGTAATTGCGCTTAATTCGGACTTTTATTTAGTCATTCAGAGATAGCTTAGAGTACGCGGCTTCGATCCGCAAACTTGTTGTACTCGTTTACATTTGTTTTGTTTTTCATACTGAATCAATTCTATCTTCTTATTGCATTCAGGTTTGTCTCGGAATGTATGCGTCTCTGTAGTTCTTCATGACAAATTATTTGTCTGATGATCAATGCTTTAATATTTGGCTACGTAATCACTGTAGTACTAATTATTTCAAAGTTAGTTACTATAAGATCGAACGTGATTGTTATCACTATTGTTTTGTTCGAAATTGATAGGCATAGTCATGCATAGAGAAAGAGGAAGATAGTTTTATTCCACTGCGCACGATAAGTTTTCTTTTTTGTCATTCGAATTCTTTTTATTCGACCTATATTTTTCACAACTCTTTCTCAGAGCATTGATTCTTCAAGGCCTAATACTATATCAGAACGCAAGCTCTTATATTTGATATCTTTCGCGATATCAAATCATTTTTTAGTTTGAATCAATTTGTTTCAGTATCAGAGAATTGATTTCCTCAGCACGGTATCTCTATTAACGTCGTCAGACTAAAGTTTCAGATGGATTCTCAAAGTAAAGTCGGTCTCATCGTAGACAAGTTGAATGGATCCAATTATCATTTGTGAAAATTTAAGATGAAGACCTTGCTAAATCTCCAACGAGTTGTGGGATATTGTTATAGGTATTGAAGTGAAGTCTGAAGATGACACGGACGACTCAAAATGGAAATCGAAGGATGGTAAAGCTTTCGCGCATATTATCCTCAATATATCAGATACACAGATTGGCCACGTAGCTAAAGCCAGAAATTCGAAAGAAGTTTGAAACATTTTGAGCCCACTATATGATGTGAAAGACGTAACTACCAAGTTACATCTTTGAAGGAAATTCTTCACACTCAAAATGTCGAATAATGATTCTCTTCATAATCATATTAACCAGTTTAAGAATCTCTTGCAATAGATGGTTGTTGTCGAATTAGTCATAGACAATCAAGACGCAATTATGACATTGTTTTCAAGTCTGCCCTCTACATATGAGAACTGGGTGATGATCATATCAACACACTCAAATTTAAGTCTTACCAGAGTTATCATTATGTTGTTGCAAGAAGATAATCGAAGAAGTCAAGACACTTTGTCTACCTCTTTGTCTCATGCTCTATATGTCAACAAGGGCTCGAAACGACAAAAGCAGAAAAGCTTCAAACAGTCTACATCGAATAAAAAACAGACTCAAAGTCAAGAACAATCATCGAATCCACATTTGTTGAAGAAGAAAATGTTTTGCAGGTATTGCAAACGCAATAACCATGAGATCCAGGATTGCCAAATTCTCAAAGCCAAGAATGCAACCAAGCAACCTGATCAACAAGCAAATACAGTTACAACATCTCCTGAAGTCCAAATGGACAAAGGCGCTTTTATGGTCAAAGACAAATATGCAAATTTGGATGATTGGTTTATGGATTCTAGAGCAACTCAACATATGACCAATCATTATGAGATTTTCCATTCTTATACGCCTTACAGCACAAAGAAGTATGTTCATCTTGGTGATGATAGTACTCACACTATTGAAGGTGAAGGTACTGTAAGATTAAGATTCCAACATGATCAATTCAAACTATTGTCAAAAGTCTTGTATATTTCTAAACTCTCTACAAATCTGTTATCAGTAAGTAGAATTACAGATTTAGGTCATAAGGTGGAGTTTGAGTCTGATCAATGCAGAATTATCGATAGGAGTAATAAGATCCTTGCACTTGGCAAGAGGCATGGATACTTATATAGATTGGCACATTGTTATTTTGATTCTAGTCAAGCTTTGAAAACCTCGGTTCTTGTCAATAAAGCATTACTATGGCATCATCACTTAGGACACTTGAATTATGCATATGTTTTGAACATGTCTAAACAATTCATAGTACTTGATCTCGACTATCATTCTAGTAAAGTCGATCTCCCTGTCTGCCATAGGTGCATCCTTGGAAAGCAGACTAGGACTCCTTTCAGATCGAGTCATAGGCATGCATCAAAAGGTTTGTTAGATGTTGTTCATTCAGATATATGTGGACCTATGCAAACTCCATCATTACTAGATGCAAAGTACTTTATTACTTTTATTGACGAATTCTCCAGAAGAACAGCTGTTTACATCAATAAGCAGAAATCAAGAGCTTTCATCAAGTTCAGACAATTCAAAGAGCATGTAGAAAATCAGATTGATAAACGAATCAAAGCATTGAGGTCTGACAACGGGGGGAATACATCTCCACCAAATTCAAGGAGTACTGTCTTAACAACGACATTGAGCAACAATACATTACTTCATGTTCGCCTCAGTCAAATGGTCTTGTTAAGAGAAAGAACAGAACCTTAGTTGAATCGGCAAAGTGCATGTTATCACATGTGTCACTTCTGAAGTCCTTCTGGGCTGAAGTTGTTTCAATAGCAACTTATATTCAGAATAGATGTCCTACTAAAGGTCTCTCAGACAAAACACCATTCGAAGTTTGGACAAGTACCAAACCTTTTTTATCGAACTTAAAAGTTTTTGGATGTACTGCTTACGCGTAAATTCCTCATGATCTCAGGAAGAAGCTCGACTTCCAGAGTATCAAATGTATTTTCATTAGCTACACTACTTCAGATCAAGCTTACAAGTTGTTTGATCCTATCGAGTCGAAGATATTCACTAGCCGGGATGTCATCTTCATCGAAGATCAGTTTATCGACCTCAAGGGAAAAGGCAAAGCCCATGTAGCCGACATGATGGATTCTCCCGACATAACGAACTTTTCAGTTCTTCAGTCGACTATTCCTATTGAGGTCCAAGTTCATTTACTCTCGACGAATACCCAATCAACAGAGAATCCCAAGATGATGATGTCGTAATTTAGCAACTACAGTATGATGAAAATAATCAGCTTCCTTTATTTCCCATAAGATCATCAAGAACTAGCAGACCACCTAATAGGTATATCGACGAATCTGCAGCATACCTTGTTTAGGAGTCGACAACTGTCAAAGAGGCACTCAGTTAGCCCGATTCCGATCTCTGGAAAGAAGCTATGGATAAAGAGTATTCATCTCTTATCGAGAACCAGACATGGACAATTGTCGAATTACGTGCTAGCAGAAACATAGTTGATTGCAAATGGATTTTCAAAGTCAAGTACAAAACAGACGGAAGCATCGACAAAAGAAAAGCCCGACTTGTCGCCATAGGTTTTCTCAGGTATACAACGTCGATTACACTGAGACCTTCAGTCCAGTAGTCAAGCATTCTTCTATTTGACTTTTATTATCGTTTGGTGCTGCAACAAATTTGGAAATACATCAAATGGATGTACAGATAGCATATCTTAATGGTGTTATCGAAGAAGACATTTACATGGTGCAACCCGAAGGTTATATTATCGAAGGTAAACACAATCATGTGTGTAAACTCCATAAAGCACTTTATGGCTTAAAGCTATCTGCTCGAGCATGGTTTCGAAGGATCAATACCTTTCTTATTGATCACAGTTACATACTTAGCTCTTCAGATTCCAATGTTTACTTTAAGACAGTGCAACAGTCTTTTATCATTATCACTTTATATGTGGACGACACGTTGCTTTTCGGCAACAGTATCTGTCATGCCCATGACTGGTCTCGGGTAGCGTGCCCACGCTAGGGATCAGTAGACCAACAACCTGTAAGTTAATTGTGACTATAAGGGAATTGGGGCCCTTATGTGTACATGGTCAAAATTAATGATTGTAGGCCTAAATACATGGTGATGGAGTTGGTATGGGTATATCAGTGAGTCATTAGGGAACTAGTTGACGTGGCCCATATAGGCTACAGAGGTGTCCAGTGAGGTGTCACAGTGCACTACTAGTGATGCATGGGCCTTGGAGGGTATAAGTATACATGTTGGGCTCTCACTAGCGTAAGCTTGATTTTGTGATTGGTAGCTACATGCTACTAGTGTGACTCCTCTTTCCATGACTCTGATTGATCCATAGCTTGGGGGCTAGATCCATACGATCTAGGTTTGGTTGGGTTGGTTTGGTTTATCCACCACCTGTTCCCTTGTGTTGTTGCTTGTATGGTATGCTTAGGATAGTATCCTGTTGTGAGGGCTTTATATTGGTATCAGAGCCAGTCTAAGCAGGATTTACCGTTGAAAGTGTTGTGTGAAAATCTCGACGTTTTCTCGAGAATCTGGTGGAGTAAGCAACAAACGGTGGAATTGTGGGATTTTCTTCCCGTTGAAAATATTTTTCGAATTGCAATCGATTGTGTGGTAAGTGCACTACCAGGTTCACAACCTATAAAGCCATTCTTGAGGATGGTGGGGTAAAGCCATTCTTGAGGATGGTGGGGTTCAGAACTAGTGGCTATTGAGTAAAATAGTTGTAGTAACCTGCAAAAGTAAAGTTCTGAGAAAATTTTGGCAGCATAACCTCTGTTTTTCAGGCATAGTGAGGGCAAACCCTGCAAATCTTGCAAAGAAACTAGGCTAATGTTTGAAACTAGTAAATGAAAGCAATAGCAATCTGAAAAACGCTGTAAAGGCAAAGAGATCTGCAAAAAAACAGCAGATGTTTTGTGCCTTTGTGCTTCCTGCATTTAAGAACTGAAAAACTGATTTGTAAACTCAAAAATCATGATGATAAATTTGCCTATGATGATAAATTGGCCTGTACACTCCTCCTGTTTGCTTATTATCTGCTGCAAACAATATGGTTTGTAAAGGGATGGTGGGCGCCTCTACTAACCGCCCCATTGTGCCTTCTGTAGAGCGCTCTCTCTCTCTCTCTCTCTCTCTCTCTCTCGGGTGTGTTCTGCCTGAAATCGCGACCTTGAAGGCCCTGCTATCGCGTGTATTCAGGGCCCGGGTAGCGCGAGGAGAGGCCGTGAGGAAGGGGCCCGAGGAGAGGAGAAAGGAAAGGGGGTGGGGTGTAGGGGGGTTGGTTTATTTATTGTAATTTTTTGGTGTTTTGGAGAACTTGTAGATTTTTTCATTGTTTGGGGTCCTTCCAGTTTTTATGAAACTGTTGATTTATATTGCAGTAGTATTAGACAGCTTAGGTAGTTGATAAATGATTTACATTGCATTGACGGTTAAATTCCGGTTTTTTATTGCTTAGCATCCATTTGCAAATTCATTGGTATAAATTGTAAATGAAAGCACGTTTGGTCTGCAAAATGATTTTTTGTAGGCATTTGCTTGGGTTTAGCAACTATTATACCCGTAATGAATGCGTTAACTGAACGAATTTTTTTTATTTATTTTCAGTTTTCAAGCAAATGGATAGAGATGAAATTTTGGTACGGGGTGGCAACCGAGCTTTACCCGGCATCACCAAAAAGTAATGGGGGAAATTCGGAGATTCAGCCGACATCACTCGTTAGTGATGACACCCTAGACTCAGATAAATTATTGCAAACCTTAGGCAAGGCAATTTTAGAACTTCATCAGAGCAATAAACAACGGGATAAGCAAATGCAAAATCTCTTTAATCAACTGCAGGCTGTTAACTCTAACAACTTGGGCTACCAACCGGAAATATTTTTCGGCGATAAAAAATTTAAACGTTCGGAAGTTGTTGAAGACTGGATAAACAATTGGACAAGCTATTTTAGCTTGCACAACGTCCCAGAGGATAAGCAAATATCCTCAGTTCTATTGTTTCTGGAAGACAAAGCCTTTTCTTGGTGGAGGGAACTTTCTACGAAACCGGTGACTTGGGCTGATTCCTAACGGAATTCCGGAAAGCTTTTGTCACGATAGACGATTCCGAGCTATATATTCGTTTTATCAACGACAAAATGGGCAGCTGAAACTAGACAATTATGTCCAAGAGTTCTTGGACTCTTTGGCCAAGGTGCCACTGTTTGATCGTAAGTTGGCACAGTGGTAGTTCATTGCCGGAATGCCAGCCGACTATCAAAATGAGTGCAAACGAAATATCTTCAACTCACTGGAGGATGCTATCCGTGTGGCGAAAGCCTATGATAGTACAGTTGTTGCCTCACGGAAAAACGTGCACGACCAAACGGCCCCGAAACCCAAACAAGAAAAAACCAAGAAACGGAAAAAGTAGTTTTTTGACGAGCTGAAAGCAGAAGCGTACCAACACCCAAAGAAGAAGAAGAATAAGTAGAAACTAGTGGTAAAAGACAAAGCACGGTTGGCAACGCTTAACACAATCTGTGTTTCCTCTGCAAGAAACCCGGGCACCGTGCCAAATAGTGCCCCGAACGGAAAGCCAAGTCGTCAAGTTTCATGACTGTGGATTTACCGGCAGGTAAATTGGAAGTCAATTTGTTAAAGAATTGTGCCTGTACTTGTAACTTTAGTGCATTCTCTTTCAGGCCTAATGAATTGTTTCGTGTGAGAGGCAATATATTAGGGAAAGACGTGAATGTCCTATTTGATTCAGGTAGTACTCACAATATTTTGAATGCTCGACTTGTGCAGAAGCTCTGAGTGCCCACCATGGCCAATGTTCACCGTTATGTGGTTTGTCTTGCCTCAGGGTTGGACACTGAGATATGAGATGTCAAAGTCTCAAACCTAGAGCTTTGGATGCAGGACTATGCTGAGCTGTTGGATTTCCATGTCATGAATATGGACCGCACTGATGTTATTTTGGGCTATGAATGGTTTTTCGACAAATCTGACTCTTTAGAGATAGATTTTAAAAACCATACTATGGTATTTACACCTTCCTAGGATTGGGGATTTTAATATCTACATTTCAGCTTTGCATATTAATTGATTGCTAGTGTATGCGATAAAATACGATATTGCTTTGAACAAAATGAAAATTATGAATTACATTTAATTTCTTACTATGTTAGATAACGTATATTAATAATAAAA
This sequence comes from Diphasiastrum complanatum, assembly GCA_029204225.1. Lineage (NCBI taxonomy): Eukaryota > Viridiplantae > Streptophyta > Lycopodiopsida > Lycopodiales > Lycopodiaceae > Diphasiastrum > Diphasiastrum complanatum. The sequence continues at coordinate 27,862,085 of CM055099.1, forward strand.
CAAATTGAAACAACACAAACTCACTGGTAAACTCACTTGAAGCTTAAGTGCAAACGTACAATTGCTCGCTCTTTAAACGCTTGCTCTCTCTTTTTTGAATATTTTTGTCACATGCACAAGCAATTAAAAAATAACACTATATTACACAATTGAACGATTATTATAAGCAAATTCAAACATACAATTACCATCAAACACCATTTAGTCATCTACTACTATAAATCTTAATCAAAACACGCACACACATACACAGACACACTCTCTCTCTCTCTAAAAATCCAATATAAATTCTATCAAACACTATTTATTTATCTATCACTCTTAAATACCCTAAACTAATGCATAATACAAAACACACACACATTCTCTCTCTCTCTCTCTCTCTCTCTCTCTCTCTCTCTCTCTCTCTCTCTCTCTCTCTCTCTCTCTCTCTCTCTCACACACACACACACACACACACACACACACACACACACACACACACACACACACACACACACATACACACACATCTATTATTCTTAGTCCAAAATAAATATAAATCTAACAATCTATTACTACCATAGACTATGTATTTATCTATAATCTTAAATTTTAAATCAATGCAAAATGTTAAACACACACACACACATCTTTTTTTTTTTCTCTCCTTCTCTCTCTCTCTCTCTCTCTCTCTCTCTCTCTCTCTCTCTCTCTCTCTCACACACACACACACACACACACACACACACACACACACACACACACACATTATAAATTTAACAATCTATTACTACCCAACACTATCTATATCTATTTGTCTATTAACTTAAATTATAGATCAATGCAAATTTCAAAACACATACACATCCTCTCAAACACACATACACTATCTTAAATAATTCTAACAATCTATTAATAACAATATTTATAATTTTATATCAAACACTATTTATTTATCTATCACTCTTAAAACCCTAAACTAATGCATAATACAACACACACACACACACACACACACACACATTCTCTCTCTCTCTCTCTCTCTCTCTCTCTCTATATATATATATATATATATATATATATATATATATATATATATATATATATATATATATATATCTCACATCTTAAATTTTAAATCAATGCAAAATGTTAAACACACACACACACACACACACATAATTTATTCATCTACTACCCTAAATCTTAATCAAATCACACACACACTCTCTCTTTCTTCATTATCTTAAATTCAAAATGCAAGACACAATACATACACACTTCTTCCCTTTTCTCTCTTCTCTCTCTCTCTCTCTCTCTCTCTCTCTCTCTCTCTCTCTCTCTCTCTCTCTCTCTCTCTCTCTCTCTCTCTCTCTCTCTCTCTCTCTCTCTCTCTCTCTCTCTCTCAAATCTTACATCTTAAATCAATGTAGAATGATCATGTTTACAAAAAAAAACTCTCTCTCTCTCTCTCTCTCTCTCTCTCTCTCTCTCTCTCTCTCTCTCTCTCTCTCTCTCTCTCTCTCTCTCTCTCTCTCTCTCTCTCTCTCTCAGAGTCCTAAATAAATAAAAATCTAACAATATATTAATTACTACCATTGATTATGTATTTATCTATAATATTAAATTCTACATCAATGCAAAATGTTAAACATTATCTCAAATAATTCTAACAATCTATTATAAACACTATAAAAAATTAATCTATTATAAACACTATCACAATCTATTATAGAAAACACACACTCCCCCCCCCCCTTCTCTCTCTCTCAAAACTTTATTTTTTTTAAAAGGACTCCAAAATCTTTCAATATCTTCAACCATACATGTACACTTCACCTCTTCTCTCTCTTTCTCTCTCACAAATTACAAATCTAATAATCCTAAATCTACTATCCTAAATAATACTAATAATCTATTACAAGACCATTCAAAACCATTTTAAATCAATGCAAAATTTAAAAACTCTCTCTCTCTCTCTCTCTCTCTCTCTCTCTCTCTCTCTCTCTCTCTCTCTCTCTCTCTCTCTCTCTCTCTCTCTCTCTCTCTCTCTCTCTCTCTCTCTCTCTCTCTCTCTCTCTCTCTCTCTCTCTCTCTCTCTCTTTCACACTCTCTACCTCCTCTTAAAACAAACAAACAAACATCAACCTCAAACAAAAAGCAAAACAAACAAAAATCAGGCATCAACCTCAAACAATGATCTTCAAGCACCTTCAAGCCCTCAAGCACTGATCTTCAAGCCCTCAAGCACTGATCGCCCTCAATCGCTCCAAAGATCTCAAATCTGCAAAAGACAAAGTGAAAGAGAAGGCGCTGGATCGCGCAAATTGGAAGATTGAAATAGACGTCGGACTCCGACGGCCTCCAAACACGTCGAAATCCAACGTTTGTGCCCATTCAGGCCCAGATAAATGTGCCAGATGTCGTAGACAGGCCTTTTGGCTTGCCGACACGGACGTCAAAATCTGACGCACGTCGGATTCCGACGTCCACGTCAAATTACACGTATTTTTTTAAAAAAAAAATCTGTGACAGGTCATATCCACATCTGCAATCCGACATGTCGGACTCCGACGTGCCTTTGAAAAATTGGTTGTCGCCCATATTTCACAATCGCCAAACTCTGATATTCGGATTTTTTACTGGGACGTCGAACCTCGACGTGTCGGATTGCAACAGATTATGAAATTTTTGATCATACGTCGGACGCGGATGTCGGAATTTGTGCGATATGTTATTGTGAATCAAGCTCTAGTTTATTCTTGTGTTCGCCTACTGTTAACCGGTAATGCATGCACCGAGGGAATTCACGCTTTCCGCATCAAGAAGCCATTTCCCATCAAAGACTTCTCTCATCATTCGTGGTCTAATTGTCACCCTGGTCCCACCTTTTATTCTACAAGATTAGATCCCTTTTATGTCTCCTTGGCTGGGGGGTTCTTGGCTGAAGCTTTTGCATTCTGAAATTCACAGTTTCTTTTTTCTTTCTGACCATAGTCCTGTTCTTTTTAAATTCCAATTCTCCTCTTTGTCTCCTGGTATGTTATGAATTCTTCTCTTCTCATTGCTCCTCCTATCATCTCTAATATTTCTCGCATTGTTGACTCTCCCTCTTCCTTTCAATCCCATCTTGATGCCAGTGCGACTCTCCTTCGCAATTTTGGTCAGGCCAAGCATCGCTCATCCTTTTTTGTATTGTTGAGGCTCGCCAACACTTTAATGCCTTCTTGTTTGTTAATCTTGAGCTCCTTTGCCAAACCATCCTTCGTCGCATTGATGCTCATGCTGTTGTTGGTCTCATGCTTCGCTCTAAGCTTATCTGGCTTTAGCATGGTGACCTCCTTTCTTTCTTTTTCAAACACACATACACTATCTTAAATAATTCTAACAATCTATTAATAACAATATTTATAATTTTATATCAAACACTATTTATTTATCTATCACTCTTAAAACCCTAAACTAATGCATAATACAACACACACACACACACACACACACATTCTCTCTCTCTCTCTCTCTCTCTCTCTCTCTCTATATATATATATATATATATATATATATATATATATATATATATATATATATATATATATATATATATATATATATCACACACATCTTAAATTTTAAATCAATGCAAAATTTTGAACACACACACACACACACAATCTATTCATCTACTACTCTAAATCTTAATCAAATCACTCTCTCTCTCTCTCTCTCTCTCTCTCTCTCTCTCTCTCTCTCTCTCTCTCTCTCTCTCTCTCTCTCTCTCTCTCTCTCTCTCTCTTCATTATCTTAAATTCAAAATGCAAGACACAATACATACACACTTCTTCCCTTTTCTCTCTTCTCTCTCTCTCTCTCTCTCTCTCTCTCTCTCTCTCTCTCTCTCTCTCTCTCTCTCTCTCTCTCTCTCTCTCTCTCTCTCTCTCTCTCTCTCTCTCTCTCTCTCTCTCTCTCTCTCTCTCTCCCTCCTAAATAAATAAAAATCTAACAATATATTAATTACTACCATTGATTATGTATTTATCTATAATATTAAATTCTACATCAATGCAAAATGTTAAACATTATCTCAAATAATTCTAACAATCTATTATAAACACTATAAAAAATTAATCTATTATAAACACTATCACAATCTATTATAGAAAACACACACTCCCCCCCCCCCTTCTCTCTCTCTCTCTCTCTCTCTCTCTCTCTCTCTCTCTCTCTCTCTCTCTCTCTCTCTCTCTCTCTCTCTCTCTCTCTCTCTCTCTCTCTCTCTCTCTCTCTCTCTCTCTCTCTCTCTCTCTCTCTCTCTCTCAAAACTTTATTTTTTTTAAAAGGACTCCAAAATCTTTCAATATCTTCAACCATACATGTACACTTCACCTCCTCTCTCTTTCTCTCTCACAAATTACAAATCTAATAATCCTAAATCTACTATCCTAAATAATACTAATAATCTATTACAAGACCATTCAAAACCATTTTAAATCAATGCAAAATTTTTAAAACACACACACACACACACACACACACACACACACACACACTCCATCTCTTTTTATCTTTCACACTCTCTATCTCCTCTTAAAACAAACAAACAAACATCAACCTCAAACAAAAAGCAAAACAAACAAAAATCAAGCAATGATCTTAAAGCACTTTCAAGCCCTCAAGCACTGATCGCCCTCAATCGCTCCAAAGATGCTCAAATCTGCAAAAGACAAAGTGAAAGAGAAGGCGCTGGATCGTGCGAATTGGAAGATTGAAACAGACGTCGGACTCCGACGGCCTCCAAACACGTCGAAATCCGACGTCTGTGCCCATTCAGGCCCGGACAAATGTGCCAGATGCCGAAGACAGGCCTTTTGGCTTGCCGACGCGGACGTCAGAATCCGACGCACGTCGGATTCCGACGTCCACGTCAGATTACACGTATTTTTAAAAAAAAAAATTAGTGACAGGGGTCATATCCACATCTGCAAGTCGGAATCCGACATGTCGGACTCCGACGTGCCTTTGAAAAATTGGTTGTCGCCCATATTTCACAATCGCCAAACTCTGATATTCGGATTTTTGACTGGGACGTCGGACCTCGACGAGTCGGATTGCGACGGATTATGAAAATTTTGAGCATACGTCGGAAGCGGATGTCGGAATTTGCGCGATATGTTATTGTGAATCAAGCTCTAGTTCATTCTTGTGTTCGCCTATTGTTAACCGGTAATGCATGCACCGAGGGAATTCACGCTTTCCGCATCAAGAAGCCATTCCCCATCAAAGACTTCTCTCATCATTCGTGGTCTAACTGTCACCCTGGTCCCACCTTTCATTCTACAAGATTAGATCGCTTTTATGTCTCCTTGGCTGGGGGGGTTCTTGGCTAAAGCTTTTGCATTCTGAAATTCACAATTTCTTTGTTCTTTCTGACCATAGCCCTGTTCTTTTTAAATTCCAATTCTCCCCTTTGTCTCCCAGTATGTTATGAATTCTTCTCTTCTCATTGCTCCTCCTATCATCTCTAATCTTTCCCGCATTGTTGACTCTCCTTCTTTCTTTCAATCCAATCTTGATGCCAGTGCGACTCTCCTTCGCAATTTTGGTCAGGCCAAGCGTCGCTCGTCCTTTCTTGTATTGTTGAGGCTCGCCAACACTTTCGAGATGCCTTCTTGTTTGTTAATCTTGAGCTCCTTTGCCAAACCATCCTTCGTCGCATTGATGCTCATGCTGTTGTTGGTCTCATGCTTCGCTCTAAGCTTATCTGGCTTAGCATGGTGACCTCCTTTCTTCCTTTTTCTTTCACACATTTCATCGCAAGCACGCAACCTCTTTTGTTCACTCCTCCACTGTTTCAAATTCTATTCTCTTCTTCTATTGGTGAAGCCTTTGTTTCTCATTTCAGGCCTTGCGTTCTCCTGTCTAGCTATATGAAGATAGGCTAGTCACTTTTTGTGTGACTGGTTCGACTCTCTCCTTGGAAGCCTCTTTCTTGCTTGCCTCCCCTTTCTCTTTACAAGAATTGCATGCTCCTCTCTTTTCTCTCCCTGTTGGCAAAACCTCAGGCCCGGATGGCATCCTTCTTGAGTTTTTCATCAAATTTTGGCCTCATGTAGGCCCTGGTTTACTTGATCTTGTCCTCCTAGCTTCCTCTTTAGGTGCCCTCCATGTCTGCACCTCAGAAGGCTTAGTCAAGCTCATCCCTAAGAAACTGAATTTTCACTCTGGCTGACTTTTGTCCCTTGACCACGTTGAACACCTTGTACAAATCATTGCTAAGATGTTGACCTTGCACTTGTCTCCTTTACTTGGGTCTATTCTTTCTAGCGAATAGTTCAGCTTCGTCACAGGCCGTAGCATCATGGACTTTATTCTTAATGTTTGGGCTATGACTGATTCTCTTTCTTCTGCCTCTAATCCCTCCATTATTCTCCGCTTGGACTTGGACAAAGCGTTCAACCACATCAGCTAGGATTACATCTTTCGTTGTTGTCATGCCCTAGGCCTTCCCACTACCTTATGCACTCTTATCCACACATCATATTTTTCTTCCTCTTCCAAACCACTCCTTAATGGTTGTCTTGTTGTTCCCTTCTCTCCTACCTATGGCATTTGTCAGAGTTGTCGTCTTTCCCCGTTATTGTTCGCTACAGTCATTGAACCGTTTTCCCATGCCCTCCATAACGCTACCCTTTCTTGCTATATCGCCCTTGTTCTCTCTCCTTTGCCCTCTCTCTCACTAGCTCTTTGTTGACAACGTAACTGTTCTTTATCTTCTTTCTAAGTCTCATGTGCGTCATCTTCTCGTTATTCTTTTAGAGTTTTGTTAATGCTCCTCCTTTTTTCTAAAACTTAGAAAAATTTGAGCTACATGTTGTCTCCTCCGTGGGTCTCTTCCTTAGGCATTCATGTTGTTCCTCATGGCACTGTCACACGCTTGCTTGCGCACTTGCTTGGTACTCCTTTTGGTCTACATCTTTCTTCCGCTCAATTCTCCAAGTGGTTTTTGGACTCCTTTGTTCTTAAAGTCACCCCCTTGCAACCCTAGTTTATGTCCTTTGCTTCAAGAGTCCTAGTTGTGCATCACATCCTTGATGCATACCCTATCTTTTTTTGCCTCCATCTTTATTAACATCAAAGTTTTTCTTGACATTGTTACCAAACTCCTTCACTATTTTCTTTGGGCCGACAAACACTCTTGTTCTCTTGGTCAGTCTACTGACGGAGGCCTTGGCATCCATGACCCCCTCTTGAAGAATAAGTCCCTCGTTTTTCGTCGTTTGTCCTCCCTTTCCAACCCCTCTCAGCGTTGGCACTTCCTCCTCTCTTTTATGTCCCTTGCTGCAGTCATCCTTGCCCCCCTCCTACCATCTGCAAACTCCTTAGTTTTATTGGCTCGTTTCGTCTTAAGGGCCCCTTTGTCTTAAAAAAATCTGGGTTTGGCACTTCTTGACTTCTGCTCCCTCTGTCGTTGGTTTCCTACAACATCTTTTCCTTTTGATGAGCCTATCTGGACTTCTATTGTTTTTGCTTCTGCTCTTTCCTCCTTTTTCTCTTTGCACTCAAGGCTCTGTCTAGCATTGGCCCGCATAGGCCTAATTACCACCTTTCATCAATTCATCCATGTTCCCACTTGTCAAATCCTTGCGGATGTCAGTTTGTCCCGCAATGAACGTTCCCTCATTGCTCCCTCATTGCTTGCCTCTCTCTGCTCTTGGTCTGTGCTTTAGTGGCGATCCCTTCTCAGCCCTCCTTGGTTGGGAGCCTGCTACCCCTTGCCCTTCCCTCTTAAGCTATTCCTCTGTTCATTTTTGTCGCTACCCCTCCCTCTTCTCTGACTATTTCAACACCCATTGGGCATTGTCTGATTTCCCGGCACTCTAGCGTAAGATATTTGAGACTATTTATTACATCCTTGTGGGCAAGCTCAGATATCTTGCTTATCGAATTGTCTCTAGATCTCTGCCTCTTCATGCCAAGTGGCCTTTCTTGTCAGATTGCCTCTGCCCAATTTGCCAATTGGAGGTTGAATATATTGAGCATCTATTCTTTTATTGCCACAGACACCTATGGGCTGACTTTGCACACGTCTTCAGTCATTGGGAAACCCCTCCACCTCTTACTGTCTGCTCTGTTATACTGGGTGATTCATAGATTATGGACCGTGTCTGCTGGCTATCAATACTCTAGAATATCTGGACGTCTCGAGATCAGTAGACCTTCGAGGGTACTACGACTCCTCTTTCAACCGTTATGTGCTTTTGGTTTGCTTTGCATCTACTAGCCACATAGTTTTGTTTTTGCTCCTTACTATTGGACTGCCTCCCCGTGTGGTGTTCTTATAGTCCTTTTGTTTGGTTACGTAAAGCTCTTCCTTTCTTGGGAAATTAACTCGTTGAGCCTTGAGTTCAGCCTTGACTAGATGATGTCTTTGTTCTTGTGAGAACATACTATTGCCTTAAGATTTTGCAAAAAAGATCTAAGCATGCAAATGCCAAACTGCATGCCAAGATAATGCCTCGTCATAACATGCACACTTGCAGAAAACAGAGTCAAAGAAGCAACCTTGGCATTTACCAGCCTCCTATTTTAAATGCACGCTTCGATCTTAGAGCTTTCCACCGTTAGATTTTCAGCTTAAACGTTCAGGATCTTGCCACGTTTCTAAAATTGATCTATAAGCTGCAGTCGTGGCACGTGGCAAAGATCCAACCAAGTGGTTGGGAATGTGATCTTTCTTAGCTGCTTCAGCCGATCAGAGGATGGGAGTCATCGATGGACTTAGCGGCACGGATTAGTTCAGGCTAAAGCATTTGGATCTCTGCCACGTGACACACACTTGCCATTTGGATCATCCTCAATGGTTGATTTACTAACACGTGGTAAGATCTGGTGTTTATCGTGACATCCAACGGTGGAGGGCCTTCAATCGCCGCGTGCCGAAGGTTTCCTGATGCTCTTCGTGAAGTCCGATCCGTCGGGCATGAGATTGGCACGGGGTATTTTGCACCTCACCAGTTGGATCTTAACCACGTGGCATACACGTGGCAAAATCTGAACGCTGAGAAGAATCCAACGGTGCCATCAAGACAAGAGGACTCCCACTTCCCGATCTCAAACTCGACGCTAGTACCTTATAGACGCTAGAAATCTAAACTCCGCCGCCGCTAGATTTTACTTTGACCTTTCAGATCTTGCCACGTCTTATTTCTATGAGCAATGAAAACCTCCACGTGTCAATAGAGCCACCTGGCAAACTCCAGACGGCTGGGAGTTAAGACTCTCCGTGCCATCGGCGTCGCATCTCATTTTACTGCCACGTGGTTATGATCGACCGATGGTGGTGGAGTGCGACGTGTCAGAGATCCAAGTGGTGGTGGAGCTAAGGAGGTGGTGTGAGTAGGCCGCTTGGAGCTTCCCCTCATGCATTGGATCGGAACGAGAAGTGCGAGAATTGGTGGAGAGCTTCGAGCGATGGCGGTGGCAGAATCCAGAGAAGAAAATGTATACATCGCCAAGCTTGCAGAGCAGGCAGAGCGCTATGACGAGATGGTGGAAGCCATGGAAAAGGTGGCGAAGACAGTGGAGGTGGAGGATCTCACAGTAGAAGAGCGCAATCTCTTGTCTGTGGCTTACAAGAACGTGATCGGCGCTCGCAGGGCCTCCTGGCGCATCGTCTCCTCGGTTGAGCAGAAGGAGGAGAGCAAGGGGAATAAAGAGCATGTGAAGCTGATCAGAGAGTATCGCGCCAAGGTTGAGCTGGAGCTGAGCGAAATCTGTGACGGAATCCTTAAGCTGCTTGACGGTCACCTCATCCCCTCGTCCTCGTCTGCTGAGTCGAAGGTTTTTTACCTCAAGATGAAGGGCGACTACCATCGCTACCTGGCGGAATTCAAGACCGGAGCTGAGAGAAAAGATGCAGCTGAGAGTACGTTACTCGCTTACAAAACGGCACAAGTAAGGCGAATTCCCCTTGGCAGCTTCATTTTAATTAAGTTCCTTTTATAAAACAATTTTTTGATTCGAAGTTGAAGAGTTATGAGCATACAAGTTTTCTTACGAGCACAATATTGCTAAGAATATGCTTTAAGGAATTTTAAGCATTCATTGCAAGAAGATTAACTATGCGGTGCACTAATATTGTTTATGCAGAATTTTGAGAAAACTGATTTGACTGTTTTATCTTCAAAATTGCTTTTTTGACGATGTTCTCCGCACTGATTCGGCTGTTCTATTCTTTCAGGATATTTCTCTCACGGAGCTTTCTCCCACGCATCCGATCAGATTAGGCCTTGCCCTCAACTTTTCTGTCTTTTATTATGAGATCCTAAATTCTCCCGATCGGGCATGCACTTTGGCAAAACAGGCAAGCAAAGCTCCTTTTTTGTTTGTCATGTGTAATGGTGCCTGGATTTTCGCCTTTTCACAGATTTCTGTATGGTGATTAGTGACTTGATTCATCATCTGAGGCTGCTTGTAAAGGGCAAAGAGACTCTAGGAGGAGCTGGTCAGGTGGAATAAGGAATCTCTGTACAGCAGAGAGAAAACTTATTTTGATATTGAAATGGGTTCTTAAGGTTAAGAGTAAACACTACTAGATACCTTTAGCAGTTGGTTCTTTAAGCTTTAAGGTCTGAATCATGATCGAATATTAGATTTTTAAGCAAGTTGAGATTGTTCATGCATGAAGGCAAGGCTCAGATGTGTAACTTATTTACGAATCCTGTTTAAGTATAGCTGATTCGATTATGTTGACTCAGATTGAAGAGATGTTAGAAAAGCAAAGCTTTTCACCAAATTCTTTCCTCTTTATTCACCAGTTTGTGTGTCAAACTTCAAGGGAGAATCCTTTCCTGGGGACTGTCATCTCACTACATTTTTAGGAGTTGCAATTGACTGACACCTTTCTAATTTAAAATTGTTCATGGTAGTGCAGGCATTTGACGAGGCCATTTCAGAACTGGACACATTAGGAGAGGATTCCTATAAGGACAGCACTTTGATCATGCAATTACTTCGGGACAATCTGACACTTTGGACATCAGATATACAGGCAAGAAAAAATCATAGCATTATGACATAAAGAGCTTTTATAATATAGTTGAACTGTACTGAAGGCTAAATATTGTTTTGTTCTCTTTCAACTTTCAGGAACAGCCGGATGATTCCTAGTATGAGTCATTAATCATCTTTACCAGATTTGTTTTCAATCAAAAGATTTGCCTTGATTACAATCCAGCATGTAAGTGGCAGATTGCTTGGTTTGCAATCTTTTAAGAATGTGGATTTTCTGTTGCTGAAGAATGGTACAATGTGTAGATTGGTCTTTATAGTTGTTCTGGATAAAGAATTCTTTATTGCCTGCAATGATCAAGCCTCAAGTGGTTGGTGAGGCTTTTGACAAATTCTATAAGGAATATTACAAACTTCACAAATTCTTCAGCAACAGCAAACAGTCATATTGGAGTTATAAGCTCACATACCGCGTTTTTTTGCTTCACATGTTTTATTGTCAGGTAGAGTTATATATATTATTGTAGTTCAAGTTTGACTAATTTGAAGGCTTTATTGCAACAAAATAACTTTCAGTCCATAATCAGAAAGGAAAACATTACAGTCGAGTAAATGATTGAAGCATGTTGTTACCGTTATATGAACTCCGCTTTATGTTGAATGTCTTGAATTTGAGAATTTTCTCATTCTGTTTTTTGTTAATTATTAGCACCGGAGCTTCCTAATGAAGTTTCTTCCAGCCCAGTATAATGTTCAGGGATCAGAACAGAAGAATCTGGATTATGATCAGAAGCTGTAATCGATGCATATGCATGTGTAGATTCTCCATGCTTGTCATCTAGGGACAATCTTGTAGCTTATGATATATTTCTTAAAATCCATATGAGTATTTTCAGGGCTTATTTTGGGAACTCTTATAAGTCAAATGAGATTTGGCATCGCTGTCAAATTCTCACCTGCAATTACAACATGTTACACTTTTTTGGTGAAATCGGTGCATTATTTGCCAGGACAGATGGCACTACCATTCCCACAGTGATGTATTAGTGTGTTTTTGCAAGGGAAACCTATGATTATAAATTGCCATTTTTAGCCTTTTCTTGCTGAGAAGACTATTTATCTAAGTGGGCAATGGGACTTTGTGGACCTGGTCTAGTCTTCCATAATCAGAGAGCCTTGGTAAGGGTCCTGTTGGATTACTTGTCATACCCTGGGAAAGAAGACACATTTGGTTCAGATCAGCAAATCTCTGTTAAGTCGATTTCCATACTGTTCTTGACACAGATTCAAGACTTCACTGTTTTTATGCTTTAAAGCAACTGATAGACCACATATGCACTACAATTCAGGCCATCAATTGTGAGTCCAGTGAGAGTTTGATTGTCTTTGAACATGCATGCTTTTGCAGTCTTATTGACAAGGTTAACCATCTAATACAAGGCTCAGTAGTAATAAATGTCAGCTTATTGAATTCTCATGTATCAAGTGAAGCTTTGAGATTTACAACATTTGGATGGGCCTTATAAATATATGATACAAAGTGATGACCTGCTTCTTTCATGCTTCATCAGCATGGTATGCATCTTAGGCTTTTTTATAAAACATCAAAGCATCAAAGACTCGGGAGAATCAGATCCATGGAGGATATTATCAAATTCTGGCCAACTAAACCTACTTAAAGGATTGGAGTGGTATTTTCCTGAAGGATGAAATATGCAAAGAATGATTATTTAAGAATTTGCTTGTAGGTAGAATTGGCAGATTCTATGATTCCTGAGACCATAGAAGGTATGTAAATCACAAAATTGACATGCAGGCAGAATATGAATTTTGAAGTTGAGAAAGTTTTGGGAAGCAGATTATGGCCAATAAAAATTATGTAAATAGGTTGGAAGATATTATAGCCAACAAAGGTCAAAAGACTATAAGCCATAAGAAGCAATTTCAGCAACAAATAAAAATGTTTTGCCAATGTTTTTGGCTTAGGAAAGGACCTTTTAGTGACATTTACACTGTGTTCAATGGCCATTCAATCATAGTTTGGCCCTATTGGCTTTACCATAATTTAATGACTGTTTAACTTGGTGCAAGATCATTAGAGAATCCATTTTCAATAAGAAAATTGTACTTTCACAAACTAGTTTGTGTAGGAAAGTAGACCTCATCTCAAAGGGCTGAAGAAATCAAGAATAATTGCAAGAATCAGCATGTTTTTGGAAGATACGACTTACAACAGAGACATGCATGGCTGAAAATTTGTTTATTATTTGATGATGAGTTAAAACACCTTTTGAAAGAGAAGTTTTTTGTGAGGATAGTTTAGCTTAAAAAAATATGTGAATTTGAGTAATAATAGCAATTATTTATGAGTCTATGGGTAATAATTGTGTTTTTTTTATTACATACATCAAAGTCAATAAAAACATATGGAATCTAGGTGTTGTATTAGTACATAAAGGTGCTGGTTACATATGCAAACTTTAGCATTCATTCTTGTAACATATGAAAACTCATCATAGGAAGAGGTTAGTTTGGCGGGGAGTTGTTGATGGGCAACAAGGGAATGTAATGAGTAGCAAATGATATAAAAACGCTCAACATTTCTCATTGAGTTGTCAAAGTATATCGAAACATGTCTATGGGTCAATATTAAAAAATTGGATTGGAGGTGTATGTAGTGATGAGGGAGACATAGCAAGCACGGGAGTAAGAAGGTGCCAAATCAAGAATAAGGAAGTCATAACAGTTGAAAATGGTAATGTCAAAACCACAAAAAATAGAGTGGTAAGAATAATTTTTGAAATAGAATTAGTCAACTTTGGGAATTATGTTTGACGAATTTTTGCTTCTTGGTCAATGACCTATAGGATTAGTCAACTTTGGGAATTATGTTTTACTCCATGTTTTCCTGGCATGGCTACTAGCTCACAACCTATTTATGGTTGAGTTACTCATTTTTTAGGGAATAACTTTGGCATCTTTGGTTTTCTAGTAAAGACCTTGATAAGGTGGCTATTTAGAAAATTTTGTTTCAAGTGGCAACTTTTCTCAAAGAAAAAAATCGATAGCTTTCAATCTTCAAGGCACGCTTCGGTAGACCAAAGGCTATTTATTGAGCACCTCAACCAACTTTCAATGAGAGCAAGGTACATTTAGATAATGCTAAGAAAAAATTCATGTGAAATTTGGTTGTGATTGTGGGCTCACAAGCACCAAAGGCCACATTGATGGTTATTATTGCTGGGTTCAAGTTGAGGTTTGTTGAAAAGTTTTGCCCATGTTTGTCAAAGTGGGCCAACCAACAATGATACACTTTTGTACCAAAGTCTACTTTTGGACAAATACAAAGCAACTATTCAACAAGAGGAACATATTTCTCTGACAATAGTACCAAGTTACAAGATGTGGCAAACCAACTAAAGACAACTTCAGTGTGCATGTAGACAAACTCCTCGCATGTGCCAAAATGCTAATAACTATTGGATGGGGTGTAACTAAATTAGGGACAAAGAGGATCTTGTGCTTTAAGTGAAGGCATAACGTGGATCAATATGTATGACAATCAAAAATATTAGATTCATGCAATTCAATAAGAAGTTGGGATAAGTAGAACTTGGAGAGATCGGCAAGCAATTGGATTGAACAATATATACAATAAAAAACTTGGCAGTTAATTAGGCTCCACAATTTCACCTCCAAATCTTAGCTTTTATTAGTAGTATAAATCAAGCAACACACACACACACACACACACACACACACACACACACATACACACATGCTCGAAGGTCAATCTAAGTTCATTTGAGTGTACCATCTTGAAATTGATCAATAAAAAGAAAACTATTGTGAGAACATACTATGAAGGATTTACTATGAGAAAAAAATGGTCGTTAGAGAAGGAATCCTAGATCACTAAAAATGAAATAGTATTAATGTCCGCAATAGCAAAGTCTTACACTACCAAATATCTTATGATGAGGCCTTGATCAGTAACCAAGTAGCAATATAAACTTGCAAATACTTTTGGTTGTCATGGCCCTTCGAAGAAAACCATTTTGGCATTTAATAATACGTCTGACAAGATTGATACTAAATTTCTCTCCCTTGCATATCCATTAAGAGAGAACTTTGTACAATGCCATACAGTTCATTATTATTTTCAGGCATCAAATGCCAAAGAATTTTGGCAATGTTTGAGAGTGACTGCTATGTTTGTTTTCTTGTAAGCTTAGCACTCAAGAGTGCTTATTCTTTTTAAGTCTTAGGGTTTAGGAATAAAGGGTTTATTGTTGGAATGTAATTTTTGATTATGGTCCTTGAGAAGTGGTTCACTCATGCACTAACATTTTTTTGGGTCGAACCAAAAGCGCAAGATCGTCTATTATTTAAATAGGTATATGAATTTATTTTAGCCATAATTTGTACATGTAGTGTGCGTGTTCTATTTTGGGTACCATAAAATAGTTTCTTGACAATTTGTTGGAGTTATGTTGACTTCCTTACAAAATTTGTATAAAATTTAATAGTTATTCAACCAATTTTTGCATGTGCACATTGTTGAATTCACACGTGTGGATTGTCCACAACATGTACTTGTGATCTCCTAAGGTGTGTAGATGCACCGAGATCAAGACTAGATTGAGATTCAAGATCAATCTTAGATCCTATGGCAAAAACACACTACTACATGCATTCAATCACTTCCAACTCTCACTCGCACGTGTGGGAAGTATTCAAAAAATAATCTGTTGAAACAAGCTGCTCTCCTCGAGTAGAGAGAGAAATAGCATCATGAGCCCTCAGGTAGAGAGAGAAAGCTAGAAATCCAATAACTCACAAAATCCATAAAATCACCAAATCAATTAGATCCAAAATGAGGAGTACAATGATACTAGTAGATCCACGAGCTACCACTATGCTTAACTATGATTGGACCATACTTTGTCACCTCTTGATCCTATTGGACCATTGATCCATGCACATCTTAATTCTATTGGACTATATTCAAGCACACCTCAATTTCCTATTGGACCTCACAAGGTTCCACCTCTAAATCCTATTGGACCTCTTGGAATTCATCAAACAAAAGCTTTACACTTGTCTACACTCTAATTGGCACGTGTTTAGCCTCTTACTCTATTTTGGCTCAATAGTGACATTACAAGTGGAAATGCATAATTTGCCATCTATGCCAAATTTATTCCTATCAACATCCTACACCTAGATGCTTGATGTAAAAAACATAAGACCCCTATATCTAACATAGATAATCTTTTTCAATTCTTCACATTCCTCCTAAAAAATTATCTATGAAGATTTGAGCATTGATCTTGATATAACTCCAAGATTAGATCTATGCTTGATGAAAGCACTTTTGCTCAAAGGCTTGGTGAGTAGATCGGCAATACAAGAGGACGAGTTGACATGCTGATTTCTCCTCCAATAAGCTTTTCTCTCACAAAATGGTGTGCCACTTCTATGTGCTTGCTTCTTGCATGAAATATGGGATTATTGGCAAGAGCTTGGGCCGAGATGTTATCACACTTGATCATTGGTAGATCATCCTCCTTGGTGCACTTTAGCTCCATTAATAACCTCTTGATCCAAAGCACTTCTTTGGTAGTTGTAGTGAGTGCTTTGTACTCGGCCTCACATGAAGAGAGAGATATAGTATCTTGCTTTTTGGAAAGCCAAGATATAAGATTGCCTCCAAGAAAGATAGTGTATGCACTAATAGACTTTCGATCCATCTTGTCACTTGCAAAGTCCGAATCTGAGTAGCCAATAATGGATAGATCTTCACTTTTATAGAGTAGACCATAATCACAAGATGAAGATACATATCTTAGAATCCTCTTGGCCATCTTCCAATGATGGATCTTGGGATCTTGCATAAATTGACTCAATTTGTGCACACAAAAACTTCGATCGGGCCTAGTAATGGTAAGCCAAATCAAGGAGCCTACAAGACTCCTAAAAAGTGTGATGTCCTCAAAGGATCTTTCATCACCTTTATTAGGATCTTTTACAATTTGCTCCATCGGAGTATCTATGCTCTTAGAATTTTCCATATGGAATTTTTTCAACATAGAGTGAGCATATCTAGATTGGCATATAAAGACATGATTTTCATAAATATCAATTTCTAGGCCTAGGATGTAATGCATCTCTCCTAGATCTTGCATTTTAAACTCACATCCAAGTGCTAGCTTGGTTTCATCAACTAGCTTGATACAACTTCCACAAAGAATAATGTCATCAACATAAATTAGAAAAATGAAAATATTGCTATCAACAAACTTTAGATACATGGAAGGATCATAGTCACTAAGAGTAAATCCTAGTGAGATAAGAAAAGAATTAAGTCTTGAATACCATGATCTTGGTGCTTGCTTGAGTCCATAAAGACTTTTGATGAGCAAGCACACTTTGGACTCATCCTTGAGGTTGTTCCATATAGATCTCCTCCTCAAGATAACCATTTAGAAAAGCATTGGATACATCTAATTGGAACACCTTCCACTTGAAAAAACAAGCAAGAGAAATAAGAATTATTATTGTCAGCATCTTTGCAACGGGTGCAAAGGTCTCCTCATAATCAAGACCATGGATTTGAGCAAATCCTTTGGCACATAATCTTGCTTTATGCTTGTTGATGGTGCCATCATGATTGAACTTGATCCGAAATACCCACTTGCAACCAATCACATGCTTGTTGGATGGAGTATCCACAAGCTCCCAAGTATTGTTGGTGATCAATGCATCATACTCTTGATTCATGGCATCATACCACTCCTTGGTATTGAGTGTCTCTTGTACATTCTTTGGCTCTTCATGAGAGACATAAAAAACATAATTAGTGGAATCAAGATCCACTTGTTTGCCTTTGTCAACATATGAGATCCTCTTAGGCTCGGATCTATCTCTCATGGATCTTCTTGGTGAGAAATCCGAGGAGTCTTATTCAAATCTTGACCCCATCACATCACGATTGTCTTCAAAATCAATAATTGATGATGCATCCATAGATTTCTTGATCTCGGCCTCTTCAAAAGATGAGTGTTGATCTTCATGAAAGACAACATCTCTACTTTCAATAACTTGAGAAGTAGAGAGTATAAAGACTCTATAGGCCTTCTTGGTGGATGAGTATCCAACCATGATCCCTTTGCATGCACTAGGATCTTCCTTCTTCCTTGTTTCCAAGGGAATATGGACAAAGCATAAGCATCCAAAACTCTAAGGTGATCAACCTTAGGCTTCTTCAAAAATAAGATTTCATATGGTGACTTTCCTCCAAGAGCTACATGTGGGAGCCTATTGCAAAGATAATTTGCACAATTAATGGCTTCTTCCCAAAAATCTTTGGGCAAAGATGCCTCAATTCTCATAGATTTTGCACATTCACATAGAGATCTATTCTCTCTCTCGGCCACTCCATTTTGAGATAGAGAGTAGGCACAAGAGAACTCTCTTTTAATGCCTTCAAGCTCACAAAAAACTTGAAATTTATTGGAGATATATTCACCACATCCATCACTTCTAAGAGCTTTAATCTTGAATGATAAGCTTTGAAAATAAGGAAATGATCAAACACCATAGATTTAGAAGCAAGAAGATATATCCAAGTGAATCTTGTGTAATCATCAATGAAAGTAACAAAACAAGTGGCTCCTCCCTTGCTTGTAGTTGATGAGAAATGCACATCCGAGTGGATTAACTCCAAAGGATGCTTGCTTTTGATAGAAGATCTTGTAAATGGCTTTTTGTGAAAGCACAAGCCTCACAAGGCTTGATCTTCTTGGAGAGTGACTTTGGCAAGCCAATAGCTTTGGCTTCTTTGATCATAGAGAGCATGGATTTGTAGTTGGGATGTCCCAACCTCCTATGCCATAATTCCTCCATAGAGAGCTTGTTCACAAGAGCAACATTACAAGCATTCACATACTCATTTGGATCTAGTTTATAGATGCCACCAAATCTAGATCCTAATGCAAGTATCTCATCATTCTTCTTGATAGTGCAAGTATCAACATTGAATTTTACATCAAGGCCATTATCAAGCAATTGGCCAACACTAATAAGATTCTTGGTAAGCTTAGGTACATAAAGAACTTTAGAGAGAGAAAGAACTTTAGAGGATGCAAGCTTCAAGGGAATGTTCCCTATGCCTTCAATAGGACACTCAAAATCATTTACAGTGTATATTGATTTCTTGACTCCATCATAAGGTGCAATAGAAGAGAAAGAGTCCTTGGAGCTACACATATGTGAAGAGGCTCCGCTATCAATATACCATAGGCCGTCCTTCTTGAAAGGAGTAGATGAGAAACTAGAGACCATAAGAGATCTCTCTCCATCACTTGCAATAGTGTCTTCCTTCTCATTGGTAATGTTGGCTTGCTTGAGTTGATTCTTCTTCTTGAAGCAATTGGTGGCATAATGACCTTTCTTGCCACAATAAAAGCACTTGATCTTCTTCTTCTTGAGCTTGGATGATGAAGCATTAGAGGAATCATCTTCCTCCTCATCTTTGTCTTTGAATTTGACTTTGTCCTTGCCTGAGGATTGTTGATGTTGGTTCTTGCCCCTCCCTTTGTGCTTATCCTTGGCAAAGAGAGCTTTGCCATCATTATGAGTGAGAGAAAGCTTGTCCATCCTCAAGAGCTTGTACTCTTGTCTTGATTTTTTTAAAATTAGCACACTTTGGAGAGCCTCCAAACTTGGTAGCTCCTCCTTAATGGCATAGGATTGGACAAGGTTATCAAATTCACTTCTCAAGCCATTGAGAATGACTTGAACTAGCTCATTTTGATTGATGGAATCACCAATACAAGCAAGTTCTCTATGAATATCTTTTACTCTCAAAACATAACTAGATGCACTCTCATCACTCTTTTGGCTACTTTGAAAGATTTGATTCCTAAGAGTGAGAAGCCTAGAGGTATTCTTAGCCTCATAGATAGTCTTGAGACAATCCCAAGCTTCTTTGGCTGTTGTACAAGTACCTATCTCACTCAATATCTCATTAGAGACATTCATTTTAATGTAGTGGAGAGCCATCCTAGCTCTCTTTTTGAATTTTTGAACCTCTTGAAGAACTTGTGGTTCTTCTTCAAGGCCAAAACTATGTCCATCACGTCTTGAAGGATCAAGATGGACTCCATCCTCATTTTCCAAATTGAATAGTTTGAAGTGGACAATCTTTCACTTGGTTCCAACAAGGATGAACCCATTGAAGATATTTGAAGTGAAGAAAACTCAAATGATGAGCAATAAATGTTGCTACACACTCTCAATAGGATCCAATAATAGAGTACTATCTCCTCCTATGAAAGATCTTGCAACTATTTGTGAATTGATTCTCACTAGCTACACAAATCCTCTAAAACAAGATCTATTTCACATCAAATGATGGAGTATAGACAAAGTTAGGATCAAACACTCTTAGCACGTGTGAAGTACTCTAAGAAACCAAATTTTACTCAAATACAATGATATTGCATGAAACAAAATGGCAAAGATCTCAAAACAGTGCCTAGATCACATATAGATGAGATTCGCAAGCATACAACTGTGATTTTGGATCAACCAAGCAATCTCTTGACCAAACCAAATGTGTCCACCCAAGTCTAGGTGCCCTACCTAACCCTCTTCAAAAGCTTATAGCTTCTGATTGGCTCAACCAAATGGAATGAAACTGATTGCATCAGAAACTAGACAAAAATAGCTTCAAAACAAGCTATCAAGTAAGATAAATGGATCAAGCATGAGAGAGAACTTCCAAACTAAAATTGGATGTTCCTCACACGTGTCTGAGCACCTGATTCCGTACAGTACCAGGTCAGATCCAATCAATGTCCTTTTGATCCAAGATTGAACAAGATAGCTAGGAAAATGGGCCTTGACAACTTCTAGCTCAAGATTGATTAAATTTTTTCACTTAGATGGATCAAAATGCATGGTAACCTTAGGTAGGCTCTGATACCATGTTGAATTCACACGTGTGGATTGTCCACAACATGTACTTGTGATCTCCTAAGGTGTGTAGATGCACCAAGATCAAGACTAGATTGAGATTCAAAATCAATCTTAGATCCTATGGCAAAAACACACTACTACATGCATTCAATCACTTCCAACTCTCACTCACACGTGTGGAAAGTATTCAAAAAATAATCTAAGTAAAAACAAGCTGCTCTCCTCGAGTAGAGAGAGAAAAAGCATCATGAGCTCTCGGGTAGAGAGAGAAAGCTAGAAATCCAATAACTCACAAAATCCATAAAATCACCAAATCAATTAGATCCAAAATGAGGAGTACAATGATACTAGTAGATCCACGAGCTACCACTATGCTTAACTATGATTGGACCATACTTTGTCACCTCTTGATCCTATTGGACCATTGATCCATGCACCTCTTAATTCTATTGGACTATATTCAAGCACACCTCAATTTCCTATTGGACCTCACAAGGTTCCAACTCTAAATCCTATTGGACCTCTTGGAATTCATCAAACAAAAGCTTCACACTTGTCTACACATTAATTGGCACGTGTTTAGCCTCTTACTCTATTTTGGCTCAATAGTGGCATTACAAGTGGAAATGCATAATTTGCCATCTATGCCAAATTTATTCCTATCAACATCCTACACCTAGATGCTTGATGTAAAAAACATAAGACCCCTATATCTAACATAGATAATCTTTTTCAATTCTTCACACACATGCATTTGGTGATGGATGTGTATGCAATAGACGGCTAGGTGGGCAAGTTCTTGGCCTTGCGAGAGGTTCAAGTCCACTCCCATCTGATGTTACATCTTAGGATGTAGGGTCAAGCACACCAACAAATTTAATAATTGTTTGTTTACATGCCAAGAACATTTTTAAATAGAGTAAAGAGTTTGTAATTGTTACAGTTATAAGTATCGTAGAGTTGCACTAATGTGTATTTTAAAATGGACAACAATACCCAAGTTGTAAACTAAACCCATGATATGCAAGAAACAAGTGAACAATATAACAAAAAATTGCCTCCTACTCAATTCAATTGTTGCCTTCAACCATAAGAAATATATTTTGTTAGTCAATTTCATTTTCAAAAACATTATGCAATGTTCTAATTTTGCTCTTTTGTCTTTCGGGCATAGGACCCTAAATCCATGATTCGTATGTTGCATTGGTCCACATTGTCTCAAATTATGCACACTATTTGAGACAATGGTTTCGTGAAGATTATGAAAGCGTGTTTAGTTGCCACTGAGTCCTAGTCTGTGTCCACCACTTAGTAGGAGTAGTTTTTGGCACGTCATCTACCTTGGATAAACCCACATGTGCTCAATTTGTACAATAGTTCAAAAAATTGAATAAATTTAAGCATATATGTCTTGTAGTTTCAAGGGTCTACATGTCTTGTATACGAGATTTACTAGTACATCAATTGATTAGGAATAAATATATTTCAGCATAAATGTCTTATACCACCTATGCAGAGGAAAATTTTATTTTGACTAATCTGATTACTATCACTTGAGCACTACTGATTTGCAAGTCATGTTTAGAGTACGGGTCATAATCTCATTTGATTAGCTAGTTGGCTCCATGATAATACCTTCATTGTTGTCCATCTGATTCACCTATGTTTGGCCAACGTAGACTATTTTTCAATTTCCAATAACATGAAGCGGGTATCAATTGGATTTCTAATAATCCTTGGAGACCCATTTTGACCAAAATTCGTCGGAAGGTACAATGTGTTCCGAAACATACTTATTCAAAACGTGTAACAAAATGTATCTCAAAAAATACCTATAAAATTCCTAAAAGTGGTACGTACTAAAAATTAAAAAATTAGCCAACTTCTATGAGCACTATGAGCAATATTTGTGTGGATGAAGGATGTACTTTTGGCCTCATGGATCCAACAAGACTGATATGAAATCTGAAACAATGAGCACTACTTTGACTAGCCATTGCTTTATCTTAGTTTGTTGGGAGCATACAATTGTAGCAATCTTGAATCTAACTATTTGATTGGTGTTGACTTTATACTTCAGGGTCCTTGCATTCAAACAACAAACATTTCTTTAATAGTTTGATCAATGTAAAAAAGAATTCTTTTTGTTGGATTATTCTACCATCGGAGCGATTCATCCAAATAATCAATTTTTAATCTACATCTATTCATTATCCAGTTCTGTAGTTTTATTTGTGTTTTTACACAGTTTGCAAAAATACTCAACAGATGGCTCCGACATATCGAACAACCTCCGACGAAAGTAGGAGTTGAACATGTCGAATGATGACGATTATTGTTTCGCCTGATATGAAGCTAAAGACTTTCCCTAATTACTTTGCAAGTAAATTTTTGGAAAGTCCTAACTGGATGGATGACAGCGCATTATGGCTAACTACCAATTGCGATCTACAACCTGATTAGCTGTCCTACTGGATTAGCTTAACTTGCTTTAGTATAAATTGTTGATCGTTAAATACTTCTATAGTCTCTAGAAAGTTTCTTTTTCAGAGCTCTATTAGAGTATTGATATTAGCGCTTACTGCTCACTAGCGGAAGTGTATCAGATAGAGTTTTCAGCTACTCAGAGATAGTTTAGAGTACACGGTTTTCATCCACTATTGCTTTGTGCTCTCATCATGTGATTTGTACATGCTACTTATTGAATCAATCTATATTCTTATTGCATTCAGTATCATGTTAGAATGTATGCCTCTCTGTAGTCATTTGTAATGATAAATCTCTTATTGTTTCTGTTGAATACTTCAACGTTGCAATATTCTATACATCACTTATATAATTGTTTGGCTACAAAATCACTTTAGTACTAATGATTTCAAAATTAGTTGCTAAAAGATTGAACGTGAATTTTGTCATTATAGCTTTGTTCAATTAATGATAGGCGTAGTCATGCATTAGGAAAGAAGACTCGTCCCGCTGCGCTTGATAGTTCGTTCACAGTCTTCGACTTATCGAATCGTCATTCCTTCTTCCAACACTTTTGTTGTGTAAGCAGTGTGATCCAATTTTCAAGAAACTCATAGATGTTGACAAGGCTCATTTCGAAACAAAATTTGTGCATTTTCGGAATGGGCATTTATGGTCTATTATATGGTAATTTGAAAAAAGGAGTACGATGTACTCCAAGCTATATCTCAAAAGATTTGAATAGTGGGCTTGTTAAGTCAATGAATGTTGTGACTTCTACTAGTCATGCAAAATAAACCATAGCTATTTAGAGAGTCTGCCATAGCTTATGTTGAAATTGCTAGCATCACATGATATAGAAGAAAAGTGAATATTGTATTGGCTTTGGCTTGTTGTTGATCCTTTTTTCACATCACTGATTTGGAATAAATGTAACAATGTTGGAGTGTTTTGTGTTCAACCCCTGCACTCAATTTTGAAATTGCCATGGCTTGCTTGGGAATGACCGTGAAGATTGTGATGGCTATGGAAGCTGGGATCTATCTACCTTTGTAATGTTAGGAATGCGCAAGTGGAGCACAAACACACATTTCCTCTGTTCGGGACATGGAGATTAGGGGAAAACAACTGGTCAAGTTGTGAAGATTGCGATGACTATGGAGGCTGGGATCTACGTACCTCTGTACATCAAGAATGTGCATGTGGAACACGAACGCACTTTTCTCCTATTTGAGATATGAAGGGTAGGGAAAAATAGCTGATTAGGCTGTGAAGATTGTGATTGCTTTGTAGTTTGGGATTTGCAAACCTTTGTATTGTTAGGAATACGCAGGTGGAACACAAATGCACTTTTCCTCTAATCTCAAATATGGAGGTTAGAGAAAAACAATCGATCAGCAGGTTGTGAAGATCGTGATGGCTATGAAGGCTGGGATCTACGTACCTTTATAGCGTAGGCGGAACACACACTCACTTTTCCTCTGTTCAAAATATGGAGGGTAGGGAAAACAGCTGATCTTGCAAGCTGTGAAGATCGTGACGGGGTCCATGTTGTGGCCTCAGGGGCCTTTCCATGTGAAAGGGGTACATAAGTGCTCTCCCATTCTTTGGTGAACCAGTTCGAGCCTCCCCTTGAAAACCAAAAAGAATTCTTTTGTAAACAAGGGCCATTATGGGAGTAAGTGGAATAAGTGCTTGTTTCATATTAACAAATTATTTCTCTTGATAAACCTGTTTTCATTCCAAGCATCTCGCTAAGACTCCCATCATTGGAAATATAAGTCTCCAAGAGTATGAGGCATGCAATTGACGCCTAGTCAAAATGTCAAAACCATAATTAACAATATATAACAACTCGCCAAAACCACAATTAGCAATAATTCACTTAGCGAAAACCATAATTAACAAAAATTCACTTGTCGTTAATATAATAATTATTGTCAATGGTCAATATAAGTCAAAACATAATGAGCAATACTTAATAATTAATTAATTGATTGACTACATGAACCGTGGTACGGTTCACTCCATGGTTCTTGGAACCATGGGTTGTATGCAATGAATCAACATGAATTTTATCTGATCAAGTCTTTTATTCTCTCAATTTTATAGTTCCCAAAAGCATTGGATGATAATATTTTTCTAAAGGTAAGAGAACAAAATTTTGTAATACATGTTTCTATATTAGTTGATGAGATGTAGAAGCTATCTAGATTGTATCTGATAAATGGATTTGGGAGACTGAATTAAAAGGATTTATAGCGACTATCTAATATGTAATTTGGTACAATTGGCTAATTCTCATCAAAAAATCTAATAAACTCAATCTTTGACTTAATCCAAGAATGGAATCCAATCAATATACTGATTGGTTTTAGCTTTCTCATGGTTTTAGTATAATGGATGTACGGATTAATGGAGCAATGTTTTGATAGTGAATTTCAATAGTGACTCTACACATAATACTTCAAATTTATAAATAAGGTGGTAGCAGTCATGGTGATTATAAGATCTTATTGGTGCCATTATCTTCTAGAATAGAAAGCCATTATTGTCAAGTACTTTTTCTATCAAGAACGTTTTTTCTCCAGCACTTATATCAAGTTCATTGACTCTTATCATTGTATAAGTAAAGTCTTGCCAAAGCGAGCAATAGGTGGAAGCAAAGTGTTGAGACTGTCGGTGTTTTGAGCTTTAGTGAAAGAAGTTTCATGATAAGAACCCCTTTGGATCTTCAATGGCACTATGTGTTTCATCAATTTGTGCAATATTGGAGGTTTTGCACTTGACCACAACACAAGCAAGTCGTGTCTCCAAGAAAGGCTTTCACACAAGTAGAATTATTCAAGGCACGATGCTCAAGACCATGAAGCAAAGGAGAATGATTTTCTCCTACAGGTCAATGAAGCAATGCAATTGTTACAAGTTTTGATCGCATTCAAAAAATTGCTAGCAATAAATATATCTTACAAAGCAAATAGAGCATTTTGTATCATTTAAGAAAATAACATCTCCTATCATTCTTTAGTTTTCAGCTACTATAGATCATACATATTTTTACTTGAAATTGACACGAGTTGATTTGAATGATTCAAGAAGACTGATTGAATGTGAGCTCATGGCACATTGAGTGCAATGCTAACTACCATTCTATGACTCGAGAGCAAAGAAAGGATCACACGAAGATTGTTGCAAATGAGACAAGGTGAGGTAGAGCGTGAATTTTGATCGCTACTATAGTGTTCTGAAGGTAGATCTACCACCTACAAAATTCTTATAGTTTTCTTCAATTAAAAATTAGAACTAAGATTACAAGTTATTACTTCAGTTTCTAAAATCTAGACAACTTTTGAATATTTTCTGATTTGGTAGCTGCCTTCTATCATTGGCAATCACTATTTCTCAATACTTATCTTCAGCACTACTGTTGTTAATGCAAGCATCCTAACTTGTAATTCCTCTTGGACACAAAGAATGCAAGAAACAAGATTCACTTTGATCTAACACTCTTACTTCAGGTACCTGAGAGCTCTGAAGTCTGTTGTAGTACCTCTGCTCTAGCTAATTTGCTGAAAGAGGAGAAGGCAGTGTACACTGTAGATTATGAGCAATTTTCCAGCCTCCATGACAGTATGCAAAGATTCTGATCAGGATGGATTGACTGGACTCTTCTTTCCCTATTCAAGTTTCAAAGACTCGTTCTCCAAAGTCCCCATGAACGGCTCTGTGGATGGGGTCCCGACAATATTATGCTGATTGCTAATTAAATAAGACTGATAAGTGTGAGCATTGAGGCTAATATGCATGTACTCAGCCCAGAATCATTCCAGAAACGTTGTTTAAAAAAAATAACAAATAAAAATTTTTGAACACCTCTTCACGGCCAGAATCGCGCCAGCCATGGAGGTGTTAATTTTTTTTGTTTTCAGCTGTAGGCATCGGATCTTGGTGTGTGGATAGTCGACAGGCATCTACTCAGCGATACAGAGGTGCTGTGCATGGTGCCAGGGGGATCTGAGCTTCGTGGAGATCGAAACGATCAGTTTTCGATTTTTGGTAAGTGTAGGCTTGTTTTTTTTGCAAGTGTTGACATTGAACTGTAGGCAACCAAATCAAGCGCAGTTTGGCTCTAGACCACCTTTCTTCATGCCCACGATGATTCCTACGGGGTCAGTTTCAACCATTACGGCACACCTTGTGAGATTTGAACACCACAATCCAAATGCTTGTTTTTTTTTTTCCATTTTCAGAAAATGGCTTCTGGGCAACCGATTCAGGTGGTGTCTGAGCCTAGAATGCCTTTTCACATGCCCGCACAGACTCCTGTGACCTTCGTTCTGCCCGTCTACGTCCGTAGCACAAATTTCAATTTTGTTGCCCTAATTCCATGTTTTTTAGGGTTTAGGTTAGAGCATCGTGCAAGCATCCGCCAGTAGCGTGGTTTAGGCCTGCACTGGACTCATAGACGCCTGCAAGGACTCCCTTGGTGTTTTAGTTGTAAAACACATTTTCTTGGGTAAGACTTAATAAAAGCATTGGTCGTCTGTTTTGTACGTGGTGTGAAAAAAAACTCTTAAAATTGTATAGAATTTGATAAAAACGGTTTTATAAAATTTCAGTTTAGCATTATTAAAAATCATCTTAAAAATGAGGCTCATAAATTTTTTAATTAGATTGCAAAAAATGGCAAGAAAGCTTTTAAAAAAGTAATGAAAAAGCAAGGCCAAATTGTGGATAGGTCAGTCAAGCATATATTTTGTTTTGCTTATTCTATTGTTAAATAAGGTTTGGCATTTTCAAATTTTGAGAATGTTTTAATTTATTTGCAAGTATTTTATGCTCACGATGTCCTGTGTAGTATCTATAAAAATGCTAAGACATGTGTTACTTTTTTGAAGTACATAAGTATTGTACTTAAAGAGTCTATATTATTAGGACATAATTTAATAGGTATTTTAATGTCATGATAAATGAGTTTACAAATTTTTTATCTAACAAACATCTTATAATGTACGTGGTCTATTAAAAGAAACTTTTTTTGTGTGACATTTTTGACCAAAACCAACACAATCAGCTAAAGACAATCCATTGGCTAATAACATTTTTTTTTACAATTTTAAATATGCCTAAACTTGACTCATCACTCACATCACATAACTCAAAAAACGTCACATGAGGAGAGCTATTTTTAATGAAGCAAACATAGATTATAAGGGGTTCTTCAAAAGAATGATTTCTAGACTCATCTATTATGACACTATAATATTTACTAGTTTTAATTCAAATCGATATAGACTCTATAAGTGTGATACACATGCCTTACCATTCTCATATATCCTAGGAGGGACATCGAGAACACGAGATGCTCGCAAATAGATTAGAATATTTTCAAAATCTGTAAAAATCATATTACGTTTAGCAATAAAACATGCAGAACGAAATAGATGTTGTACACAGGTATCTACATTTAGAGCTTGCTTTTTTATTCCTTAAAAAGATTTATTGCCATGATTCGCAACCCAGTTAAAAATCTTATGTGATTCAGATTTTGCATGATTTTTAATAGCAGTTTAATATTTTTACTAGCACTAAGTTTAATATTTTTACCATATTCTGTACAATTATTAGGATTTTCTCACATCCTGTACAAAAAATGTGAACTAGGACACCAAGCTTTAATAGCTTTCTTTATTTGATCAACTTCTTCAGTTGAATCAATAGGATCATTAGTAGAACTACCAACTACACTGTAGGAAAGCAAGAGTTAAGTCACCAAGATCTAGTTATCAATCAATCTCCACAGAAAACAAGAGAGAAGAAGCTGGGCGCCCAACTCTGAGAGAGAGAGAGAGAGAGAGAGAGAGAGAGAGAGAGAGAGAGAGAGAGAGAGAGAGAGAGAGAGAGAGAGAGAGAGAGAGAGAGAGAGAGAGAGAGAGAGAGAGAGAGAGAGAGAGAGAGAGAGAGAGAGAGAGAGAGAGAGAGAGAGAGAGAGAGAGAGAGAGAGAGAAAACAACAAGAAGAACAATGGAGAGCAATGCTTAGCCAAACTGTAAAAGTGGAATACACAATGAGCATCTAAGTACTCTACCTGGATGTGGCCAAATGCCACCCTAAGGTTAACCACTTACTAAATGTAGGGCACCCCCAAAAGTCAAGATAGGGCCCCTAAACAAAATTAGACCCCTAAGGACCCACAAGTCAGTACATGACCAAAATTGGGTCCAACTGAACTTAAGACAAACTTAAGATGGCCTAAATAACTAAATACCAATGGTTACACAAATCCCGACCTTTTGGGTCAAACTAACCTATGGATTAACTTTAGCATAGTCATTTATTTCTAACACCCTCCTTAAATGACAATGCAAAAACTGAAATCTTCACTATGTAACAAAACCAACATGTGGTATCAACAATATTCAAGTAAAATGCCGCCATCATGAAGTCTCTCCTGAACAAAGTGATAATGGATCTCAATGTGCTTTGTCCTCACATGAAATACAGGATTCCGTGCAATGGCAATAGCACTTTGACTATCACTCAAGATAAGAGTGGCTGAGGGCTCGCCAAACTTCATGTCAACAAGTAGTCTTCTCAGCCATAAACACTCCGTCTGAAAATATCGCTCTCTATTCTGCCTCACTAGAAGAAGTAGCAACAGTGGGCTGCTTTTTACTTGACCAAGAAATTGCAGAGTTTCCATAGAAAAAGCAATGTCCACTTGTAGAGCATCTAGTGTCTTGATCTCCACCCCAATCTGAGTCACTAAAACCAACCAAACATGCATCATCACAAGCAAGAAAAACGAGTCCATGACTTCTTGTTCCTTGAAGATATCGAAAGATCCTCTTCAACGCTTTCCAATGTGATGTCATCGGGGCGTGCATGAATTGACTCATGAGTGAGACACTATAAGAAATGTCCGGTCTTGAATTACATAGGTAAATGAGACAGCTAATAGCTTGACAATATAAAGTAGTGTCAAATGATTCACCATCACCTTGACTACTTAATTTCAGACCTGTCTCCATAGGTGTAGCAACCGACTTGCAATCTTCCATCTTGAACCGCTTCAAAATCTGCCCAATGTAACGTTCTTGACAGATGAAAATTCCAGCCTCTTCTTTTACAAATTCAAGACCAAGATAAAAGTGCAATAGGTGTAAATCTGAGATTTCAAAAACCATACCAAGATCAAGTATTACGGCATCAATCTGCTGCTCATTACTTCCTGTAATAATAATATCATCAACATAAAGCAAAATAATGATGATATAATCTGAAGTATGCTTGACATAAAGAGTAGATTCGCTAGGACTATTAGTAAACCCTCGATCACAAAAGTAGGCATGTATCTTTTGATACCACATCCTCGGAGCTTGCTTCATTCCATAAAGTGCCTTCTTGATGTGTTACAAACTCGTCTAGACAAGCTCATCTCTCCAAGAATAACTGATGATGAAAATGGGGCCCCCTCCTACCATAATATGCTCTTTAAGCCCTCCACATGCCTTTCCAATCCAGGTAGGCTAGATGCCACTATTTAGAACTTAGAAGTAGGAACATGTTCTCTATCTATTACTATATCCGAATGTTCTTTTTCTTCAAGAATGTTTTCCATCTTGAACTTCTAGACACTATAATTAGTGCCATCTAGCTTGTTAGTTTCATCAAGCAAACTTTCAGAATGACTTGACATGAATAGATTCAAAAAAGTGAAAGAAGGTAAACTAGTGTATTATGCCACTTGATGAATATCCCTCAATTCCTAACTTTGAATCTATCACACACTATGGTTGTCACGGCCCTTATCCAAAATCTAGTTGGTACCTTCACAAGATCTCCCTAAAAAAAGTTCGTTCTAATTCTCCAGAAGCTACGCTGCATAACTTTCGAAAAAATAGCTCAGAATCCAATTTTTTCACAATGGTTGTCATCCTCATAATGGTAGCTCTCCATCAGTACCAACTGGAATCTAAGATTTATTCTGCTTGTAAGTTGCCCACTTTCAAGATTGAGGCGCCTATTTAAGGATTTGATCAGGCTTTGATACCATGTTGAGACATGTAGATTATCCTATATAGCATCACAACCATGATAAATGACAATAAATACATCAATAGCATAGTAGAAATCATTTAGATACATGGAAAATCAAGAAAGTTGGTAAACATCGAAGCTCAAGCTCTTTGACAAGAGAGATGGATTCCAATTTCCAACAAGTGAATAATTGATTTGTGAGAGGGATCCAAAAGATCTTGGGTGCCACGTGTCGTACATGTATGATCATTATCCATGAGGTGTCACTTACTAAATTCAGCTCTAGGTGTCAAGTGGACCATGTGTCTTGCTTGACCTACATGCAAAAATGTGCATAAGAGGGGTTCACAATGTATCTAATTCATACCCCCATGGCATATGCACAACTTACAAGTTACAATAATACAAAATCTAAAAGGGTAAATTAGGCATTTATTTCAATATATCACACTACGAAAAACGTTGCTCATGAAACCATATGGCTACAAAAGCTATTGGAACGTCTCCAAATTCCCCAAGTTGCACTTACACTACTTAAGTGTGACAACTGGATTTGCATGCAACTGGCTAAAAATTCTAGTATTCCATAGCAGGACAAAACACCTTCTTGCTCAACAACACTCTATTCATGAAAAAGTCCAAAGTAGTGCAATGGAGATTATCTACTGCAACAGGAATAACCAAGTAGCAGACATCGTCACCAAGGGGTTTGGCAAAGACAAGTTTGAAAACTTTAGAGACCTACTTGCTATACTAGATAACAAGGTTGACATCAAGGGGGGGATGTTATATTATAATGTTCTATTCGGTAACCCCATCAGACTTGTAAATTATGTTGTACTTGTGCATGCCACCCACTTTCCAATCCAACCGGGATCTATTCATTGAATATTTACACTAGAAAGTAACTAATTAGTCCCATAAAAAACGTGTATACAAAGTTAGTGTGATTGAATCCGACCCTTTTTTCACGATATAGTAAGTCATTGGTCCTTGATGAAGAAGCATTGAATGCATCTTCTATAACCTCGTTGACTCTTCCGGTAGCCAAAATAACAATAGTCCTATCCATGTTTCTAGATATTCATGGAGTCTGCAATTTCTCAATTGCATATCCCCAATATGATTCTCCTAGTCAATACTCTCTGGAAATGCGGTGCTTCAATCACCTTTGTCTCCTTGTCTCTGTTTTGGTCCTCGAGTCTATTAGATGCTTTTGCGAAATGCCTTTGTAACTGTTAATAGTACTGAGACTATAATAGCATTTGGAGAATGCAATTTCACAATAGCCTCTAGGCTCTATCTCCTATCTAGTACCTTCTCACATCCATTTATCATGTTAATGTGAATCAAAGTTGCAGCAGATCGCGATCTGCTGCACCACGTTCCAGATCTCGCGATCCGGAACGCTGGCGATCCGGGACCAGAAACGAGGTCCCGGATCGCAAAAAAATTTGCAAATTTTTTTCGCATATCTATTAGCCGATTCTAAGATACATGTTCCGTGATGTATTTCTGATTTCTGATAGACTAAGTCATGCTTCTCCAAATATCTGCTTTAGAATGGTCTTTAGAAAGTGGTTCTTCCCTTTGTATGGTAGCCAACGCCTGTTAGTAGTTAAAGGTAAAGTGTCTTGACCTAAAATTCCCTTGCATGCTTTGGACAATAATTATGCTTAGCCAATTCCAAATAAACTTCATCTCTCTTTGACGGTTATTTTCTCAAACATAATAAAGAAATTACAATTAAGATATTGTTGATATCATCAAACTGTACAAATGGGTTTTCAGAATTGTCACCAACCAAGATTCCTATCTTGGAACTCCTCTGCTGGAACTATCACAGCAAAGGTTCTTGTCCTTAAAATTGTGGACTTCTTGTCATGGAGTCTATCTAAGCTAAGCCAATTAGGTCACTGGATTCCTATGCTGGAACTATCAGTGGCTAAGATTCTTGTCCTCAAATCAACAAATTCCTGTCTTGAAATTTACCTACATAATTATGCTTTAGATTGCTGGTCTCCACCTGTTCTTAAGTCCCATGAAAATCACAGTATTTTTGGAAAAACACCTTAGAAGCTAGGGTAGAATGAATTTACAAAGGATAAGTTCTTGATAATTGAGTTTGCTCATTCTTTTCTCTAACATATGAGCACTCCTATGCACGCTTTTGCAACTCAATCGTTTTCTGAAGTAGCTTCTACCGGAAAACTCGCATGTGGGAATCTGCATAAGGATGAGCTTGTACAGATCTTGCTGTCTCTAGTTTGGATTTTAAATCAAAGATGCAGCACAAAATATGCAGAATCGGGGCACATAAGGGAGCCCACATGTGGAAAATGGAAAGTATTGTCTTGATTTATATGTATGAACCTGCAGTTGTAAACTCTCTAGGTTTATTCTGGTACTCGTATGTTATACACTTCTTGCTCTAGCTTTAGTTTGGCAATTCTTTTTGAAGTTTGGTATATTCCTGAGGCCTACCTTGGCAAAGTTTAGATGATCTAGAAAATATTATTGGGGGACTTGTTCATATACAGCGCCACGGCTTTGCTCACAGAAACAACTGGAATAACAATAAATTGAACTGCATAAAGAATGACCACAAAAGACGTAGTGATTTTTTAAAGTAGAGATAGCCGTAAGTAAGTTGGATAAAAAGTTCCAGATAATTCACTGTATAGTGGCCAAAATGGGCGTAGGGCCTTAATGAATAGATTGAGGTGGGTTCTGTCTTGAGTCTTACAGATCTGGTTAAGGGTTAACAAATTTTCAGGCTCTTTAGATGTTTGAATTAGAATTAGCAATGTATAATAGGGCTGGAACTCGTAGACCTGAGCATCTTCTTGATCATTGTTGAACTTGTGATTTTGGTTTATAGTTTTCTGTTCATTGCATATCATTATACTGGATCTGTTCAATTCCAATGCAATTTGATGTTTCTCCACTGATGCTGTCTTTTGCTTTGCTGAATTGCTTGTAAGGTCTTCAAGTTGTGATTCAATATGGTGTTAATTGTGCTAAGGATCATGGGTGCATGACAATCTGGAGCCTCTGATTCCCGCATCATTCTTTGTATAAGAACTGCTTTTGATTTCTAATTAGATCGTACAGAGCAGGCCTTGACTTGAATATTTCGGAACTTGGAAGCAATCAGATCTAAGTTTTCTATGATTCTTTCCTTGTGATTGATCTGATAGATTCAGATCTGGTAGGAGATTGGCCTGTCTGAAAGTTAATCTGTCTATGTCAAAGCAATGGCTATTGGAAATCTCTCTCCCACTAACTTGCCCTTGATCCTTGCTCAAGTAGTGATTAGTTGTCAACTTTTTGTTGAAAGATTCAACAATTGCATTAGACTGAAAACTAATCACACTTCTCACTCTGCAATGCTTCAACAGGCTAAAACTATCCATTTAATCACTATTGTTCTCCGTGGCCTACAAGGACCCTGATTTGGACAACAATAGTTCTCCAATCACCCTTGGAACAGTCCTGAACTCGGCCTCGCACATAGTCGCTGGAAGGAGATGAAAAAACTGCCATGAATCCCAAACGTTTAGCATCTCATTTCATCCATACGGCAGCTCTGCAAACATTGTGAATCTGCGTGCTTCACTTAGGGCTTTACCCGTGTGAAAATAGGATGTTGTAGCAAGATTCTATCAGATTGCTAAAGCATGACCTGCAATCCTTTTTCTAAAGGGAAAAAGTCAGGCCCTCTTCAAACAACCGTAGATTCAAAATGCTGCCTGAATAAGAACTTCTAGGATATAACATCTCTTGATTTCTCCCTCATAATTGAAACCAATTTTCTCCCTCATTCCTTTTTACCAGGAACTATGGCTATGATACCAAGTGTTAGATTTGAGACTACTGCATCTAGAATCCTATCATCCATTGCAAGTAATCATCATTCATAATTAGATTAGTTCTTAGAGAGGAGGACACTAGAGAAGAGACACAAACTTTCATCACAATCTCCACTCTCTTCACAATGAAAATGAAAATTAGTACAAAATTTGTATGGGGGCAATGTCATACCCTTTTGGTCTGCGGCTATCAATTAGGAGTGTCAATGATTATGGTTGCACGCCTTTGGGTCTGGCAGCTTTAAATCAGGACCATTGACCATTACTCAGTTGCAAGCATCAAACTCATAAATATGGGTATAACATAAAGCATGTTCCTTTCTTTCTTTCTTCTGTTTCTGTTCTTATTGTAAGTTCATTCTTATTTCAATTAGTAGTGTACACATTGCATGTGTGATAAATTAATGGTATACATTATAAACGGAAAAGGAAAGAGGAAAGGAGCGATGTTGTGCAAATTATTGCATGAGTTGTGATTTGTTTGTCATGAGAGATCAGTTTGGAAGTGCTTTGCATGCAATTGTAAATTACAAATCTGTGAGATCAGTTTGGAAGTGCCTGGCATGCTTCGAGGTATTTCGAGGGTGTTCTGATTTATAAAACAGGTCCGTCAGCTATAACAGATTCCACCTGGAATCTCTGACAGATGTTTCTCCTTGATAACCCTCTTTTCTTCCTACCTCTCCCATTTTTAACAGGAAACGCCACGAGTTTCGAAGGTGTGCATATCATTCGTGATTTGCTCAGGAGAAGTTTCGAAGAAAAGATATGAGAAAATCTTGAAAGCCAAAGAAAAGTTGCATCATTGTTAGCCAATACCAATGATGTCCCAACACAATGACTAAACCAAAAATCTTCTTCGTTACCAAGTTTGAGAATTAACCTGTAAATCAGAAAAGGATTTCTTGAAGATTCAAGTAGAGAAAACAATTGTAGAAAACAGTTTCATTAACCATTTCTGTGACATTGTCCATGGTCAACGGGTAATCAAAATTACCTTCCAAAAAATCACAAAAAATCGGGTTAATTAATGTGTTAATAAATTCACCAACATATTCTTTATAAAGAAATAGCTTACCGGGTTTCCGGTTTTGTATATTTGTATCCAAAAAAGGGGTCATGACTAATATCTCAAATTTCCAACAAAACACCCGTTTTTTATGACCGATAGTATTTGGCATCATTGAGACTTACGGCCATACCATGGTCAACTGATCCAGTTAGTTTCAGATTTTCATTTTGGAATTGCCTGCGTCCCATACCACAGGTTTTTCCTCCACAAAGGCCCTCCGTTTCCTGATCAAGGTGTCAGAAAAAAAATAATACAAGTATATGAAGTTCTCGGAAATTAATAACAAATGCCAACTTCATAAAACAACTACAAATCATACATTCTTTCGCCCCTCTTCACAATCTTTACGGTCACTAAAAGGATCAAAGTATACATGCCTTGAGTGACAGATTAAGAAATGGGAAAGAATGAACCGACTTTTTCTTGTTCTTGCAACAAATAGTGTTGGTACGCCCACGGCTTCAAGCACATCAAGAAACAACTTTTTTGTTCCATTTTAGTTTTTCCATCCTAGACTTTTGGGCCGTTTTTAGCCGTGTCTGTTTTCGAAAAAAACGACACCTTCAAAAAAATCCAAGAATTCCCGTTCTCGGTTGCCCACAGCAGTTAATTAAAGTGAATCTAATTCGTCAATTGTGAAAAAGCCTTACGGAATTCCTCCAGGAATTTAGCCCAATCACATTTCTATGGGTTGCGTCCTCCACCATGAGGAGGCCTTACCCAAAGCAAAAAATCGACGAAATTCACTTTTTTGTTCTTGGACGTTGCATAAGCTAAAGTAGCTTGGCCAACGATTTATCCAGTCAATAACAACTTCCGGGCTTTACTCATCGGATATTTTTTTCGTTTTAAGCCCAAGCTGTAACGGTTAACTATTGATTAGATTTTGCATTCGGTTTTTTCTATTTGTTGCTAAGATGAAATTCCAACACACAGTGGTCCAAAAATTTCAACCGTGTGTTAAATATTTTAGGGGGTCATCACTATTGAGTGATGCCGGCCAAATGTTCATTTGCCACCCCTAACTGGAATTTAAATCATTACGGGTATAATTTTCTAATCGAGCAATGTCCATAAAAAATACAGTTTTCAACGAACAACATCGTGCTTATAGACTTTATACCAATGATTTTGCAAAATGGAATCTTAAGCAACAAATATGCGGATAAAACCAATGTATGCATCAAAATCTAATTAGTACCACTTCGTAAGCTGTTACTCCTCATGAAAATAATTAACCGCTTTGTCATTTTTCTAGTTCAATCGACTAAGAAAAGATGTTTATGGAAAAAAGAACAAGTTTTACAAAAACAAAAAAAATCACATAGGAAAAACCGTGCGACCAAACGGGGCACCTTATCCACCCACCACCATACCCGATAAGTTTGCTTAAAAGCTTATATCCCTTTACACCCCGCTCCTCCCCCTCCTCTCATCCCTCACACGCGTTTTCAGTCAGTCACGCGCCACTGCAGTTCCCTCCCCTTCCCAGATTTCAACAAGCACCAGAACCCGAAGAGAGAAAGGGACCCGCGATAGGAGTTTGTGCGAGAGAGAGAGAGAGAGAGTGTGTGCAATGGCAGTCCGGGAGGTGCACATTTCCTCCTTCCCTTCCAGAAGGAATCCGTGGAGGAGCAATAAGGTTACTGGCACGCTGGAGGGCGGGCGGCTTCCAGGCAGCCAAAGTTTGCCATTTTCCCAGTGGTTAACGTTTCTTTTAATGCAAGAAGCTTTTAGGCATTTCTTCAGCTGTTTGTTGGCAGATTACCACATCTTCAAGGGTGATTTCATAGATGTTAAGCACTCCTAAAGCCTGAACTCTGTTTTCAGTAAAAATAGAAGTTCAGTCATGCACAAATTATCCTTCTTTATGCCAAAAATTGCCTTCTACTGCTATTTTTGCAGCATAGTTGCATCGTGTTTATGGGAGGAGACGTTTCGGAAACCACGTTTCTCCTCCTAGAATCGCAAATATATATATATATATATATATATATATATATATATATATTTTGGAAAAATAGCTTATGGCTGAAATTTTTTTAGGGGATCAATGGTCAAACCAGCGTTTTACCTCTCAGAAGTGCAGTAAATGGGGCACAAACAAACCTTATTATCAATAGCTATTTGGTTGTTATTTGCTCTGGTTTTCAATAAATGCTCAGGGGGTTCGGGGGCCCTCCCGAGAAACAGGGGGTCCCCCGGAGGAGGGCAATGCCCCCCGACGGTAAGGCCTCTTCATGACTTGGCCTTCCAACTCCCTGAGCGAAAACACACTTACTGGGACCATCTGTGATCGTAACAGACAGGTTAGAGGTTAGTTTTGAATTTTTATCCTTGACAGAACCCAACATGGATTAATGCACCTGATTTGGACCATCCTGCACCCGAAACATTCAGCAAAATACATAGTAATTATGCTCTTAATTAGAGCTTTCACCTGATACCCATATTGCCCAAAAAAAAACCCAAAAAAAAAAAAAAATTAAAAAAAAACCTTTCTGGGAATTTTTTTCATATTTCAGAAACGCATTTCTGAACGTCTGAAACGCGTTTCAGAAACATAGTGCAACTATGTTTTGTAGTAAGGATTGCTTTAGGTCCACTTGAAGTTTGCTTAAACCTTTAGTTAATTCCCACAGATGCATAAGCAATTATTCATTTATAGTTTAATAGGCCTAGATTACATTATGTCTGAGACAGGGTAGATGCTGTCCAAATTTCCTTTGAACTAAGAATTTGCAGGTTTGGCCATTCTTCACACAAAATAGGCTTCTCAATGATCCAAACCATCCCAATGATGGCCTTATAGGCTCATCAACCTGCAAACCACCATTAGTTTGCTAGGAAATGCAACAAAAAACCTGCAACTCCATAAAGAATCGCCATGCAACACCCGTAAATCTCACAACCAGTGATTAGTCTTTTTTGTGCTTCTTTTCCTGCTTTCCATTGATTCAAGCCAAAACTGGCTCAATAAAAAGCAAAAGATAGCCAACAAAACCACCTAAATCATGGTGTAATGAACAAAAAGCCGTAAAAACTAGCAATCACTCTTATTGATCTCGTTGCTAACACAAAAGTGTCCCTAATGAAGTAAACGGCAACACAAGTGAATTGAAAATTGGAAATTTACTTCCTGAAACCAATATGAAGTGTCTAAAAATCGAACCGATTGTATACCTGGTAGTGCACTTACCACACAACCGATCACACTTCAAACAAGGGAATCAACCAAAAGCATAATCCGCACTTCCACCAAATCATTGCTTACTCCACTGAATTCTCAAAAAAGTGTCAAGATTCTATATCACACAACGAAAAAATCCCCACAATTCGAGATTTCTCTTGAACACAAATCAATGGCAAAAACGTGCCCATTTAAAGCTCATAATCTAGTTCACATTTATTTTATGGGTTCATGTTAAAAAATTTCTGGAAAAAGAATTCACGAGATCCACTGAACCTTGCTGCATCCCGTTAAATTCCGGGCACCCATAAATAGTGAGAAACCAGTTGCTGATTGGAACTGATTATCTACAAAGTTGGCTACAGGTCGGACAAAGCCCTAACATTATCGTTGTGAAGTTGGAGGCATAGCTGGGGGCAACCACATACATCAATTAATATCTCCTAAATAGCCATATTTACAACTGCATTCTTGTTGTAAAAGCTCTTTCACAGTTACTAGTTACATAGAACCTTTGGGTATAACATCCCTAGTGGCAAAGTTTCATAACTTGAGATATTCTGAAGCAGCTTTGTTCAGTACTTCTTAAGCAAATATGACTAGCCTTAATATATATGTGTGGTAAATTTAAGCAAGCTAGATGGACCCAACTAAATACATGGAAGTTTAAAATGAAAATTATCCTTGGATAACGCTTATTGGAAGGTAGTCACAAGACAGGAGAGTAGGGCACTTATAGAGAGGGAAAAAGGAATTTGTCAAGACTAAAACAGCACATCATGTGATTGATCTTTCATTGCAAGACAATATTATTCCTCACATAAGAGAAGCGAAAGGACCTAAGAAACCTAGGACATACTCAAGAATATGCTAGAGACAACCAGGATCTTTTATTTGAAGAATAGGTTGCATACATTGACGATGGGTATAAGAGACTCTATCAAAGACTACCTTACAAAGGTAATGGATCTCAAAGATCAGCTCACAGAAGTTGGTGAGAAAGTTCCAAACACTAATATTGTGCCTATTGTACTTAATATTGTAACCCTTTAAAGCTTATCAAAACTTTGCGTTGAAATTGTCACTACAAGAAAGACAACCCCCACCTTTAAAGACTTGAATGGATGCTTCTACGAGAAGAGATGACAAGGCAAAATCTCATGACAAGGGAAGGCCTTGTTGAGCAAGAAGAAGTGGTTTTGTGAAAACAAGAGCTCCAAGGATGACAAAGGTAAAAAAGCAAAAGGTCCTTGAAAACAAAAAGTACAGCTAAAAATCCCTAAGATGCAAATTGAAGACAAACAAGCAAGTAGTAGCACAAGG
The DNA here is from genome assembly GCA_029204225.1 of Diphasiastrum complanatum. Taxonomy (NCBI): domain Eukaryota; kingdom Viridiplantae; phylum Streptophyta; class Lycopodiopsida; order Lycopodiales; family Lycopodiaceae; genus Diphasiastrum; species Diphasiastrum complanatum. The sequence goes on from CM055099.1 coordinate 27,903,021, forward strand.
ATCACTCCTAGGAAAAAGGCAACTACAAAAATTGCGAGAAGTATGGACCCTTCACTTTTGAGTATAGCACAAACAAATATTATCAAAAGAAAAAAGGAGCTGGTTGGAAACATGTCGAGAACAAGAGCAAGGAAGATGAAACAGTTGACTACTTTAAGTTATTCTCTACAACTAGCACTCATGGATAGATGGAAGACAGGTACATAGATTTAGGGGCAACCCAACATATGACTCCTCATTGAAGGTCATCAACTTTGAGGAGAGCAATGGCAAATCAAAGGTCAAGTTGGGAGACAACTACACATATAGTGTCAAAGGAAAAGGTTGCAAAACCAATAAGAATGCCTTCAAGAGAAATCAAACCTATCAACATTTCAAGCAACGTATGATGGAGTTCGATGGCAAAGTGTCTTGTGAAGGATAGAGACAAGAAGTAGCAAAAGGCACTTGGGAGAGAAGTTTCTAAAATTACATACTTCAGTACCTATTCAACAAGCATGCACGGTGGTTGAGGACACCCAAAGCAAGATATGGTATGATTGTTTTGGACACTTGAACTTTTGGATCCTACAAGTGTAGAAAACACATGATATGGTTGTCGGCTTGCCTAATATCAAGACAAACTTGAAGATTTCTGAAGCCTGTGTGTTGGGAAAGCACCATCGTCAAAGGGGAGCTCACAAGGCTAAAGATGTGTTGGAGATTAGTCATTCAAACTTCATCAAAAAAACATCCCTACTTTTAGAAATGATTTGTGCTCTCCGTCATAGAGTTGATAGGCCTTTTTTCATCATCATGTCCAAGGAATACAAACTTAACTGCCTTTGAGTCAATTTTTTCCTATTGTCCTTGAGCATGTGAGTGTAGGTTATGGTAGCAAACACTTTCAAATAAACAACATTTGGCTTGATGCCACTATAAGCTTCCTTTAAAGTTTTGCTTTCAATCGATTTTGTAGGACTTTTATTTAGGAGACATATGGCCATATGTACTACTTCTGCCCAAAACATGTTGGAAGCTCCTTGGCTTCTAGCATACTCCTCGCACTCTCCACTACAGTTGTATTTTTCTCTTAGCTACACCATTTTTTGGGGGTATTAGTAGCTACAAATTGTCTTTTAATTCTGTTAGCTTTGCAAAACTCTTGGAACTTAGTTGATATGTATTTACGACTGTTGTCTGATCGTAGGACCTTTATCATTTTCCTTGTTTGATTCTCCACTATTGAGTTGAATTGCCTTGAATATTTTGAGTGCTTCAAGAAACAGACCCAGAGTTCAAGAGTTTAAGATGACACCTATCATTGATTATGATGACTCAAGAGGAAGTTGTTGAGCAAGAGCCAATGCAAGAGACATTACAAGAGCCAACACAATCACACGGTGGGTCAAGGAAGAGGAAGTCCATAACAATACCTTATAATACACGATCACCATCATCTTCATTTTTCAAAAAAGCTTCCACGTCAGTATTATGAGACAGTCAATGAAGGCAAAAATTTTAGATGATATAAAATAAACGAACAGGGTTCTAGAAGATTAGCATGCATGAGCAAGCAACATGAGACCAGTTGTCATGCCCATGACTGGTCTCGGGTAGCGTGTCCACACTAGGGACCGGTAGACCAACAACTCGTAAGTTAATTGTGACTATAAGGGAATTGGGGTCTTATGTGTACATGGTCATAAGTAATGGTTTTAGGCCTAAACACTTGATGGTGGATTTGTATGGGTCTATCAGTGAGTCATTGGGGAACTGGATGACGTGGCTTAGATAGGCTGCAGAGGTGTCCAATGAGGTGTCACAGTGCACTACTAGTGGTGCATGGGCCTTGGAGGGTATAAGTATACCTACCGGGCTCTCACTAGTGTATGCTTGATAGCATGACTGGCGGTAGGATGCTGCTAGTGTGATGCCCCATTCCTCTTTGTGATTGATCCATAGCTTGGGGGCTAGATCCTTTCGATCTAGGTTTGGTTGGGTTGGTTTGTCCACCATCAGGTTCCCTTGTGTTGCTTGTGTTTGGCATGCTTAGAATAGGATCCTTGGATTGAGGACTTTATATTGGTATCAGAGCCAATATGAATCTTGAAGCTCATGAGAAATTTTCAAAAGCAGTCTTCAAAGAAGCTGGACGTGGATATTATAGCCTATAGGAAGTCAAAAAGTGTGGGCCACAAGAAAATTTCAGCCATAAAGTAAAATGCTTGCGATAGTATGCCTCAAGCCTTCTCAAGTGATGTATTCAGATCCTGCAACAAACTCCCAGGGAGAAAACCCTCTACAAGCTGCCCTTGTGCATTTACGCACAACTCAACAGAATCCTGTGAGACATGCAGGCACCAAGGAACTGCTGCCACTTTGAAAGTAGATAGAAATTACTAAATCTGACTGGTTCTAATACGATCATTTGCCATAGAACTCACACAAGATGGATGGAGGGAACACGTTGAAGGAGAAAACTTTTGCTAATGATAACCTTACAAAGTAAGAAGCCTTGTCAATGCTCTCCATTAGCTGGTCACATCTTTTGCTAGAAAGAAACTTGTGGGGCCTCTACATGTCTATTTTGTGGCACCCATGCATCCACTTTTTAAATAGAGTGACTTTTAATGACATGCCTTACATGTAGGTTTATAGCTCAAGATACTTGGCCACATGGTCCCTATGACTCATTAGCTTGAGTTTAGTTTGTACATTGTATTCTCTCTTTTAGGCCCTGTAAGTAAACTATGTACTAGGTAATGGTCATTGGAAAGGCCATTACTATAAATAATCTGGGGCTCGGCAGCGAGTGGTGTAGGCCACGAGCCGCTTGGGGACCAAATTATTTATGGTAATGGCCCGACCAATGGCCATTACCTAGCGTAATTGACTTTACCCTGATTTTTCACACTCGGTGATTCTCTTTCCTGGGCATATCTCTCCCTCTCTCTGCGCTCTCTCTCTCTCTCTCTCTCTGCACTCTCTCCTCTTTCTCCCTACGCACTCTGTTTCTTACTCTGCGCTCTCTCTCTCTCTCTCTCTCTGCTCTCTCTCCCCACTATCTCCTCTCTCCTTCCTCTCTCTCTCTCTCTCTCTCTCCGCGCTCCTAAAAGCACCACGATCTGCGCTCAGAGAGTGATACTGCTATATTTGGCATCAGTGCTAATGGTTCGCGTACCTTACAAGGTACGCTATCTTACAAGGTATTGCAGCTGATAGAATGATCCAAAATCACAGTTCTAATGCAAACCCATTGATCATTTTCTAACAGGAGTGAAAGCTTTGAATGGGATTCATTCTGGTTTGAATAAAGTGATGGAAGATGCTGGAACCTATGCTTCATGTCTTAAACTAACTTTAGTCAACAAAAAGAAGAAATTTCTTGTTTTTATTAACAAAAACAGAGAAGTGCAATACAGGGAGCAATCTTTTGAATAGCGAGAGTATGTATCCATTGGCTGGAAGCAGGCTGAGCTAGTTCTAGCCAGCCAGTTATATCAACAAAGACTTAATCATCTCTCTCTCTCTCTCTCCGCGTGCTTTCCTCTCTCCTCTCTCTCTCTCTCCCTTCTCTCCGGACGCACGCACTCTCTCTCCACGCGCTGTCGCACCACGCATCAATATTAATCTAAAAATAAAAAAAATGAATTTGGGGCCCTATAAGAGCAGATTATGCTATGAGGGGGCCTCATTTTCATCATCAGCTAGTCTTGGAGAGATGAGCTTGTCTAGACGAGTTTGTAACACATAGTTCCTGAACTGAAAAATGCTTCTTGGTTTTCAAGGGAAGGCTCGAACCTGGGACCAAAGAAACTTTGGATGCCAAGCTAACTGCTTCTTGGTTTTCAAGGGGAGGCTCGAACCTGGGACCAAAGAAACTTTGGATGCCAAGCTAACCAGGAAAATGAAGATAGCTCCAATCTATGAGTTTTACTTGATTTTTTTTCATGCCAATCCATGACGTAGAATGGTCTTTAAAAAGTGGTTCTTCCCTTTGTATGGTAGCCAACGCCTGCTAGTAGCTTGAGGTAAAGTGTCTTGACCTAAAATTCCCTGGCATGCTTTAGACAGGTTCCTTGCCAACTTTCTCATGTCATTAGCCTGCCTTATTGGTTGTGTGCATATTTGCCACGTGCTATCTGTTTTAGGGTTATGCGTGTCACCAACCAAGATTCCTATCTTGGAACTCCTCTGCTGGAACTATCACAGCAAAGGTTCATGTCCTGAAATTGTGGACTTCTTGTCATGGAGTCTATCTAAGCGAAGCCAATTAGATCACTGGATACCTATGCTGGAACTATCACGGGCCTTAGATTCTTGTCCTCAAATCAACAAATTCCTGTCTTGAAATTTACCTACATAATTATGCTTTAGATTGTCTCCACCTGTCCTTCTTATGAAAATCACAGGATGTTTGGGAAAACACCTTAGAAGCAAAAAAGTTCTAGGGTAGAATGAATTTACAAAGGATACGTTCTTGATAACTGAGTTGCTCATTCTTATCTCTTTGTACAGATCTTGCTGCCTCTAGTTTGTTTGTTAAATCAAAGATGCAGCACAAAATTTGCGAATCGGAGCACATAAAGGAGCCCACATGTGGAAAATAGAAAGTCTTGTCTTGATTTATATGTATGAACCTGCAAAAGCAAAATATAAAAGCTGCGTCCCTCAGCATGAGTTTTATTGAAAAACAATTGTTTGATTTTTATATAGCTTGTTTATGCAATGCTGTTGTGCAGAATTTGACAAGTACTAGAAGTGAAACTTGACATTACTTGATTGTTAGCATTAGCAGAAGTTCAATGAAAAAGGTACGTACCACTTGTAATTTGTTGTCCAATGTGAAATCCATATTAGGAAGCTAGCTATTGTAATGAATACTCAAAATTGCAATTTGTACAAATTATGTATGTTTATTTTTTGGTACGTAAAAGTAATTGGAATTCACATACAAAAGAATAGAAAATGTTCGTTTGTGGTTACCATATTAATTGCATTAGTTTTGCAGTGAAATATTCTACTACTAATCATTTTGGTAACATCTTGTACATAAATGAATGTAAAAATTAGTTGTGTAGGTATGAATGTAAAGAATATGATTATTTTTGGAAATGTCTAAAAAGGAGTCTGAAAAAATGGATAATTGTTCGTAATATGTATTTAAAGTGTAATAGGGAGAAAATAGATAATTGTCTACATATCAATTAAGTAATGTTTTTTAGTTTTATACTCTTCAATTTATACAATCAATTTTCAACGTTCAAACTTTATTCAGGAGACAGGCATAATCTCCCAATTTATTTACTTTGGAAGGAAATTGCCACTTCCATAACCACGTACTTTACTAACAACTAACCTATATAATTTAAAAAAAAATTCGTTTCCAAATTTTATTTGCATCAGCCTAAAATGTCAGATTAGTTTTGGAAAATAGAAAGAGTAGATGTAACCAATAAATTTGAAAGAATTTGATAGTGAATGTGCATTTGAAACTATCAAATGTAGCGGAAACAAAACATAAAAGTGAACACTCCTTATCTTGCAAATGTAACTTCTAGAATATTCTTTTGTTTAATAGCTTACGAAATATTTTCAACTGCACATTTGATATTGTGCAATTGTTATCTTTTTGAGATAAACAAGATTATTTTTTTGTAGTCGGGAATTTCTTCCTTTGCAAGTCATGTATTGATTTTATATTATACTCTTTTTTGTTATAGCAGAATGTGATAATCTAGTATTATAACAACAATTACCCAATATTGAATAATGTATAGAAAAAATGAGTATATGAGTTTTCCTTAGTACTAAAACGTGGTTTTTCTATTTGATATACAAATCGATTTGGAAGGAATATGTTTGATTTTGAAAGTTCGTTGTCCAAAAGTAATGAATTATAAAGGGTAGTTATTTGAAGAAATTTCTTCTTTCCACGATCCAAAATAGAATTGTGAGGACATCTTGAGAGAATCCACCAGATATCCCTCCAATCCTCTGCAATATTGAGCAATGGCTATTGGAAATCTCTCTTCCACTGAACTTGCCCTTGATCCTTAAGGGCTCAAGTAGTGATTAGTTGGCAACTTTTTGTTGATTGCATTAGGTTGAAAACTAATCACACTTCTCACTCTGCAAGAGGGCCTTATTGATTGCTTCAACAGGCTAAACCTATCCATTTAATCACTATTGTTCTGATCCGTGGCCTACAAGGACCCTGATTTGGACAATAATAATTCTCCAATCACCCTTGGAACAGTCCTGAATTTAGCCCCTCTCCAAACAACCGTCCAGCATCGCATGGGTATTTCGATTGTGCTGTCATCGCATAAGTAGGACATGCATCTGCAAAAAGGTTAGAATTTCCAGTGTTTCTGACTTTCTTGCGAACTGTAGTGTGTGTGTGGGTCGTGTGCAATCTGCTTGTTCCGTCTTTCTGCTTGGCCAGAGGTCCTTCCGATCTTTAAGAATGTGTCTAAGTACGAGCCTTTGTAGCAGGTAGCTACGGAGAAAGAGGATTTGAAAGACAATCACAGGCTGTTCATCTCGTAGAGGCTTCAGGTATGTGTTCTGTTCTTCTGCTCATGTTCCTTTCTTTCTTCCTTTCTTTCGTCTGTTTCTGTTCTTTTTGTAAGTTCATTCTTATTTCAATTAGTAGTGTACACATCGTGCAAAGATCTCCTGCAGTCTATGCTAGAGGTCGTATAAGATTAAATAGAGAAAGACGAGAAACTGTTCATCTCGTAGAGGTTTCATGTGTTTGTTTTTTTTCTTCTGCTCATGTTCTTTTCTTTCTTTCTTCCTTCTGTTTCTGTTTCTGTTCTTGATGGATTGGCATCATTCTTTTTCTCGATCGATTTGTTATACCTTCTACAGAGGAGCAATTGACAATGAACGGATGGAATTAGTATTGTCAGATTGGTCACGTGGAGAGCCATGTGAAAGCGCACGAGTGTGCAATGGAAAGATGGAATCATCAATTAGAAAGAAAGCAATAAAGACTTCGTAAACGATTGATATATAGATAGTCCAGTTATTTGACCTGTAGTTGCAACATTGAACGATATTGTATAGCAGCAAGACAGGTTGATACAAATTTTTTTTAAATATAGTGGAAACCATTTTTGTGCTTTGATGTACTAATACATTGTGCATGTTGTGAAATTTTGTTTTTGTAGTTGTATGTTATGAAATTCGAATCAGAGATGTAAATGTAAAAGAGTGAGTTTGTACTTGTGATTTGCTGCTAGCGATGGTGACTTATGAATTTATTTTTCTCTCAATATTCTCTTTGTCCATCATTTCTAAAACAATTTCAATAAAATCGGCCCTCGCGAAAGTGGGGCGCCCGTCTTTGAAATATATCTTAGTTACTTATCTAAATTTTTAGTCATGGAAAAGTTTGTAAAAATGTTTCAAAATTTTTGAAACAATAGGTTTTGTAAACATTTGATTGGTTTTGAAATGATTCATGAGGAGATTGCAAAAATTTCAAAAAAACTTAAAATGAATTGTATTTCACGTGTAATATAATTTACAAGGAAGAAAATATAAAAAATCTATTACTTTCTATCGGACCTGCATGATGTCGATTCATGAATTATTCCTTTTCTCGTTTACATCTCTCAATGAACATACTTAGACTATAGGTTGGAGAGAGTTTATTGGTGTATATAATCGATTCTATACTAGAAACATTTGTTTTGTAGATGAGAACATGTGGCGATCTATTGTTGCCTCAGAAGTCGAAGTTTATAGAGAGAGAGAGATTTTTCTTTTAATTTTTGAAAAAGCTGTACAAATAATTTTTCCATTTGTGTTTGTAATACCAATTTTGTCTTTTATAAAACAAACGATATAAAAAAAGTAAATGATATTTTTTACAAATATATAACTTCTTCTGTTGATGGAATCGCCTAACGACATTCTTAATTTGTTGTACAACAAAAGAGATGGAATTGATTAGGATCAACATGATTATACTTTTTATTTAAAATTTTGTTCTCTTTTTAATGTGTAATACATTCGATATAGTTAAAGCATGACGTATGTTAAACTTGGGCTGAAATTCGTTTCAATATTAACTATAGTTTTTTGTTGTAATTGTCATTCCTTGTGATCTATGTCCAGTTATTGCGTATCCTAATACTACAAGAAATGTGTACTTATAATATGTCGTCAAATTGTACCTAATATATTTTAAACTTGATTTTGTTATACGAAAAAGTTTTTTGGTGCATTCTATTTCTATGATTATTGACTATAATTCTTTGTGTTTATTATATTGAAAATCGATTATTTTGGCTACAGAACTATTCCAAAAGTTGGTAAAAGTCCAACACAAAGAACTTCGAAAGCCGTAGTGTTTGGTAGGATACAATGTTACCCTTTAAGTTTTGGCGCTGAAGGAAGTGCCTGCCACAACAAGACAACTTTGCATCTGACTTGAAACCAGTCCACTGCTATGGTTCTTGAATGCCCGCCGAACAATTCTAGAGAGTCGCATGAAGCGCGTCGGTTGGGAACCTCAGTGTCCCTCATTTGGAAATTTAGACGTTCAAAGGAGTCACCGGTTTACAAAATAATATTCAAGAAATCATAGGGTTGTGGGGAGAGGTGGGCTTGGAAGCATCCATCCTTTGAAGAAAACGTAATAGCTCATTGGTCTAGCTTAATGACATGACTTATCAGTGGATTTACATGATTTATAGTCTTGTCTATCGCATTATTGACAAATTGGAAGGTCTTCTTTCTAATTTGGAGAACCGAACTAAATGCAAAACAGACTTCAAATGAGAGTGGTTCTGGACAACTCCCAATAAGTCCCTTTGTTTGAAGCTTTGATGGAGATTTCGTAGCTCTTAAAATCACAAATAGCTAGACTAAGTAAAAAGAAATAAAACTCGGGCTTGTTTTCAAATTCACAATCTGACACTTTCATTTTAAAAAAAAGAGCCCAAATAGTCTAACATTATGCTAGCGGGTTTGCGGCTTGATGGAGAGCACATTTTTTTCGCTGAGCTTCGCCATAAACTACGTGCCTAGCTCAATAACACCACCGACACCTTCTAATAAGCAGGGTCCATCGAAAGACATGTTAGATCTCTCGAAGAAGCAATGAAAAATCGTAATACGTCTTGATGAATTGTGAATGGTTTTGTAGCTAAAATAATCGATGGACCAAATTTATTTTTTTCTTATAATTATATCAAAATTAAAAAAAAAAAATTAGATACAATTGACGACATTATAAATATACATTTTCTACAGTATTAGAAGATGCAATAACTAGACATAAATCAAAAGGAATGACAATTATAGGAAAATATATAGTTATTATTAAAACGAATTTCAGTCCAGGTTAAACGTACGTCATGCTTTTTCGAATAACTAAAAAAGATAATATTTTCTTCACGAGACAATTGATGCTTGAAGATTTTGATCCTATTCAATTCACAACAAAACTATATCAAATGTATCAAACATTTAAAAATAATAATTTTTAAATAAAACTTACAATCATGTCGATCATAATCAGTTGCAATTCTTTTGATGTACATCAAATAAAAAATGTCGTCAGCGAGACTCTATCAATAGAAGAAGTAAGTTATATATTCGTGAAAAGTATAATCTACGTCTGTTTTATAGAAGAGAAAATTGGTATCATCACAAATATAAATGGAACAATTATTTGTACAACTTTTAAAAAATTAAAAAAAAAACACTATCTCTGTACAAATTTCGACTTCTGAGGCAACAGTAGATCTCCACGTGTTCTCATCTACAAAACAAATGTTTTTATTGAATTTATGTGGAATCGAACCGATTATATACACCAATGGATTTTTCACAAGCGATTTTTATAAGCGATACTTTTGAGTATGTTCATTGAAAGATATAAACGAGAAAGCGAAGAAATCATAAATCGTCATTATGCAAATCCGATAGAAGGTAATAGATTTTTGATATTTTCTTCTTGGTGAAATATATTACAAATATGTGATAAAATATAGTTCGTTTTTTTTTTTTTAAATTTTTGCAATCTCTATGAATCATTTCAAAAACAGTTAAATGTTTACAAAATCTATTGTTTCAAAATTTTTGAAACATTTTACATGCTTTTCTATGTCAAGATATCACCGGTTCAAACTGAAATTCGGTTCGAATCAGAAAGAGAAAAATAAAAAAACGTTCGAAATTTTTTATTTTTTGCAGTTTGAATTGGTTTTCGGTTCGAACCAACCTGGCTAGCTCGAATCAGCTTGTAACCTTGAACATACTCAAAGTATAGGTTGTGGAGAATCCATTGATATATATAATCGGTTAGATCCCACATAAATTCAATAGACTAAAATTTCCTTAAAAAATCATGAACAAAATGTAGAGAATTCAAGCAAAATTGAAACAAATTCTTTGGGTTCTGTAAAAGTTTTATTTGAAAGAAAACAAAGACCTTGTGAAATGCTACTACGAGCTTTTCTTGCAAGTGAGCATTCTCGCTCAAGGTCAATCTACATCACATATAGGTTTCATGTCTAGGCCACAGAAATTCTGTTGTAAGATATAGGTAAAAAATAAATAAATCCATAAAAGATTGTTGAGGAAAATGTCGTAATGAAGGCTTAGATAGTCCTCTCGTGAGGTTGGGATTCCAATCATTCGCACAAACCAACTTGTACAAGAAAACATTGAACACATTAGAGGAATTATGAATCCAAAAAAGACCCTATAAAAAATGCCACCTAGATTGACAAAGTTTATTAATGTAAATTACCAAAATAAATCTATTTTTTACCCAAATGTTTTTTTATTTCTGCTCGCACCATATTCGATGCTTACCCATTCTATGTACATTACAGTTTGTAGAGATGAATATTATATGTACCATTGAAAATCGCGACGAGAGGTTTTCAACGACACCCTATATCATTAACTTTTGAGCTACCGTTTAAAAGTTATAGCCAATCAAAGTTTCAAAAGAGCCAATATCTCTTATGTGCGCGGATAAATGACTTTCTTAACCAAATATCTCTTCTGTGTGCGGACAGAGCACCCTCGCAATGAGAGGGTACTCTATGGGCGCACACAAGAGATATTCGATTTTCCTGAAGCTTTGACTGGGATAGTTTTTGAACGATAGCTTAGAAGTAGTGTCGTTGGAAAGCTCTTGTCGAGAGTTTTCAGCAGTATAATTTTCGTCTCAATCGGAGCTATGGTTTAAAAGTGATACTATTTTTTTTATATGATAAATCGCATATTATACTATGGATAACATGTCATGTTTGTAGGTGGCTCCCAATGCTAAATTATAGTGTTATGAATTATAGTTGTTATAAATTCTTTCAAATTTTAAGGAACTATGTTACGTAGATTTCAAATTTGATTATTTTGATTGGTCCATGTGTAAGAAAATTTTGCGAAAAAATATAAAGAGAATCTTTACAATGGGTCTTTTTTGGATTTAGAACTTCCCTAATGAAAGTTTTTCACTAATTAAGTTTTTTAAGTATTATCTCTGTAAGTATGTATGTTCCAGCTTGTAGATTGAGAAAACCATATTGTGTATTAAAGCCAAATCGTGTGTGTATGTTATATGCTCCAGCTTGAAAACCATATTGTGTATTAAAGCCAAATCGCTCTCAATTATCGGTAGCTAAATGTATTTAGCTCATGATATGATTGTATCATTGTTTTCCATCATGTAGCATCATGAATATTTCCTTTGTGGAATCATAAAAATGGAATGCTTAATGTGTATAAAGCTGTCATCACGGTCTTGTTGATCGACAAAAATAATGTTCTCATTTGTAGTTGAATTCTCGTTTGCCCTCACTTAGATCTGTTAATGTCATCTGTGTTTGAATCTGAAAGAAGCTTAAGCACATTTGGGAAATAAAAAAAAATGTCAGGTGCACTGCTGAGAAGCAGCTATGTCACAATTACACACAACTCAAAACTCCTAACCAGTTATCATTTTGCACAATTGCCTCATTGTAAACCCATATAACTGTGATCAATATCAAAACACAGATAGCGATCCAAATCTGGAAAACCTCACCTTGTTTGTGCAGCCTTTTGCTTACTGCCAAATACTGCACATACAGATCAAATAGCTTTCAGAATAAAGGACAATATGCAATATTGCCTCAAACTTCTGAAGTTTAAGATGACATGAAATGCCCAGGGAACAATCTTTCACTGATAAAACAGTTGAAAAGTTTTCTCCTTTATGCAATCCTAATATGGTTTTGTTGTCTGGAATATTGGCATTCCCATGGCATATGCACAACTTACAAGTTACAATAATACAAAACCTAAAAGGTTAAAATAGGCATTTACTTCAATATATCACACTACGACAAACGTTGCTCATGAAACCATATGGCTACAAAAGCTATTGGAACATCTCCAAATTTTCCAAATTGTACTTACACTACTTAAGTGTGACAACTAGAGTTGCATGCAACTGGCTAAAAATTCTAGTATTCCATAGCAAGACAAAATGTTCTATCTTGCTTTAAAATACCACTAGAAAACCAGAATTCTTTTTGTTTCAGTGTATAGAACATAGGAGTTATTCTTACTGCATGTGAGATCCACACACACTGAAAACTATGATCTACATATATCACAGATTGAGTCAAAATCCATTGCATCCACCACAACTACACTCACATCATATAGGCATAGTGTGCTTGGACATTTGATTGCAAGACCGTTTCATACATCCATACCCCTGCATTCTGCATATACTCTAAGCTGCATAGGGCATTACATATTTTCTCCCATGGGCATGAGTGTAAGATCATAAGCATAAAAGGGAGGGTAAGAGTGGAAAAAGTTGGAAACAGAAACAGTACAGTGGGGTGGGGAGTGACTCCATCACCCAATGGATAAAGCAAAAAAAAAAAAAAAAGACTGAGAAAAAAGTAAAAGAAAAAAGAGAAAAAAGAAAGGACTTCAACCATTTCTATTAGACCTCGAACCAATTTGTGAGGACGAGTGACGTCTCGCACATTCATAGGACGTGAGGACGATTTTTTCTAATGATTTTATAGATTAACAAAAAACCAGTGCTTCCTGTTGTCTGATGTATTGGATCTTAGGATATTATCCTCGCGGTAATGGGCAAGCAGAATCATCCAATAAGATCTTGTGTAGCGTGCTCACGAAAACAGTTGAAGCTAGTAGATCAGATTGGGAACACAAGTTGCATGCTGCTTTGTGGGCATTCAGGACAACATATAAAGGAAGCATTGATCAAACACCCTTCCAATTGGTATATGGTCAGGATGTTGTATATGCAAGTAGAGTTTTTAGTCCCTTCATTAAGGATTGCCACAACATAACGCCTTAATGAATCCAAATCTCTACAACTACACCACAAAGCTCTGCATAAACTCTGTGAAACACGCTTACTAGCTCTGCATGCACTGGCAGCTGAAAAGGAAAGATGCAAACCATGGCACGATCATGATTTTCCCTAATATCTTCTCCTTAGATGGCTTGAATGCAATCTGCTGCAACCTAAGGGTTCAATTATCCAAATGACAGCATATAAGTAGCTTCCTATAGCCAAAATAACTTTCTATAGCTGAACGCGATAGACACCAAATATGCCAAATATTTGTCTATAACTTCTCATTATCTGTGATGACTGAAAAAGGCACAAGTGACTCGTTGCTCAGCATGCACCTCTCAAATGCTATGGTTAAGCAGAGATGTCCCCAAAACGTTTATGGAGTAAGATGGTTTATGGGTAAATATATAAATAACAATTGGATTCTGACAGCGTGTCAATTTCTTACGTCTATAGAGTTGTAAGTGACTTGATAGCAGAAATAGTGGAGACAAAGCGCAAGCGGTGGAAGAAGTGTTGTAAGCTGACTAGTGATCAGCAATAGCTAAAGAAAACTTTTGACTAGGATATTACAAGATTTTGATGTATAAGAATTCCATCATAATAATGAGACAAATACCATCTTATATGATCAAACTTGAGGTCCTTGTGCGAGGAAGAGATTCTTGCTTTGGTTCTTAGTTGTGTATCTTGATGGTGAATGCTTGAAGCTATAGTTAATGTGTTTGGGTATTCTCCATCTTGAAGTGAGCTGGTATGTCTTCTATTGAGTAGAGTCGAGTGAATTGTTAGTGCCATAGTGCATTGAGAGAGGTGAAGCATTGATGCATGAGTGAGGATGATACTAGAAAGAGAAACTACAACAGGTTATGGGCTCACAAACCCATTGTAAACTACACAAGAGAGCTTGTTCTAGGTACCCACGCAATTTTAGCATGAATAAACTTTGATGAGGTACCTTAAATATTATACGTCTATGTGATTTGTTTCATTGCCTCTGTTCATGTGATTTGCAAATAGAAAATATAGAGTCTAGTTGTTTAAGGAGGACAAAAGAAAAGAACCAAGGAGAGAGCCATGCTTGAGTGCATGAGTGAGGATGATACTACAAAGAGAAACTACAAAAGGTTATGGGCTCACAAACTCATTGTGAACTACACAAGAGAGCTTGTTCTAGGTACCCACGCAATTTTAGCCTGAATAAACCTTGATGAGGTACCTTAAAAATTATACGTCTATGTGATTCGTTTCATTGCCTCTATTCAAGTGATTTGCAAATAGAAAATATAGAGTTTAGTTGTTTGAGGACAAAAGAAAAGAACGCAAGGAGGCTGGAATCCAAAAGTATAACTATTGCGACAAATGATTTTCTTCCATACATTTGCGACATAAAATCCATGATGCAGTGACATATATGAATCTATAAAGATTGAGGATTGCATGGTTTTTAAAATTTGTTGTGATGAAAAATGAGTATAAAGAAATATAAGATTTTATATTACATGGTGTTTTATAAAAAAATGAGATAGCATATGAAAAGTATAAAGAGTGGAAAAAAAAGATGACATGATTCTTTGTAGAAAACAAACAAGTTTTCGAAAACACACGTTCTAAATTCTCTGTCGTCTTTTTAAGTACCAGTATTTTCAAGAACCTGTAGGTTTGGCTTTTAAGGTGTTGCCCCATACATTCCATTGAATTTATAAAACAAATATAAAACTTTTCTAATCTATTTGCATTATGTACATCTGATACATCTGATACTACTTCCAAGATAAAACTTTTCTAATCTATTTGCAGTATGTACATCAGATACTACTTCCAAGTATGTACATCTGATACTACTTCAAACATTGTGCAACATGCATTTTGGAAGATGCATTATGTGATGTGATAGTCTTTTTTCTAAATTACGTGATTGCCCGATGTATATATGACCATTGCGCAAACATTCTACTTTGTAGATACATATGCCTTTGTGTGGTCGCGCTTTGGTGGTAGGTGGACACTCTGTAACATGAAAATCAGTATGTCAGGATTTGTTCGTTGTGGATTTTTTCTTCCAAATTTTTTTAAACCAACTAACTTATCAAGTATCTTACCCTCGTCTCCAAGTTACCTGTGGGATCTGAAGAGGACATTGGGTGCTTTCAATGCCTATACCATAGATGCCCAGCTTTTCTGAAACGCGTTTCTGAATCATAGTCAGAAACACGTTTCTGAAATTTCAAAAAAAATTCCAGAATTTTTTTTTTTTGGTTTTTTTTTGGGACAATACGGGTATCAGATGAAAGCTCTAATTAAGAGCATAATTAATGTGTAATTTGCACTGTTTCAGGTCCAGGATGGTCCAGTTCAGGTGCATTAATCCATGTTGGGTTTTGTCAAGGATAAAAATTCAAAACTAACCTCTAGCTTGTTCGTTACGATCACAGATGGTCCCAATAAGTGTGTTTTTGCTCAAAGAGTTGGAAGGCCAAATCATGAAGAGGCCTTACCGTCGGGGCCAGGGTCTACCGGACCCTGCCGTTGGGGGGCGTTGCCCCCAAACCCCCAACCCCCCAACCGGGGGGCTACCGCCCCCCGAACCCCCATTTCTCGGGGGGCGGTACCCCCTAAGCATATATTGAAAACCAGATCAAATAACAACCAAATAGCTATTGAAAATAAGATTTGTTTGTGCCCCATCTACTACACTTTTGAGAGGAAAAACGTTGGTTTGACCATTGATCCCCTAAAAAAATTTTAGCCATAAGCTATTTTTCTAAAAAAAAAAAAAATTAAGTACGATTCTGGGTATAGAAATGTGTTTCTCAGAACGCGGTTTTAGAAATGCATTTCTGAGCATCTATGGCCTACACTAGTCTGCATGGATAAAAAAAAATTACGCGCTTCTAGTGTTTTAAAAAAAGTTGTGCATGTTGTGAAATTCTTTTTTTGTAGTCGTATGTTATGAAATCCAAATTAGAGATGCAAATGGAAAAGAACAAATTTGTACCTATGATTCGTTGCTAATGATGGTGACCTACGAATTTCTTTTTCCCAATATTTTCTCTGTCCATCATTTCTAAAAAAAATTCAATAGAAATTTGCCCTTGCAAAAGTGGGGCACCTGTGATGCAAATGTAAAAGAACAAGTTTGTACCTGTGATTCGCTGCTAACGATGGTGACCTGCGAATTTCTTTCTCCTCACACTCACCCTCGAAAGTAACTCGAATTGGACGAACAAACTCAAACTGAACTATCTCTCTCTCTCTCTAAGACACAACAAATCTCTCTCTCTCTCTCTCTCTCTCTCTCTCTCTCTCTCTCTCTCTCTCTCTCTCTCTCTCTCTCTCTCTCTCTCTCTCTCTCTCTCTCTCTCTCTCTCTCTCTCTCTCTCTCTCTCTCTCTCTCACACACACACACACACACACACACACTCTCTCTCTCTCTCTCTCTCGACTCGAATTTAGAGATGGAGGAGGAGGTGTGTCAAATGTGTGAGAAAAATACACGAAATTTTTGAGTTTCGCGTTTCGAGTCTCGAGAATTTTGAGACTCAAAAATTTTCAGTCTCGAGTCTCGAAATTTGTGGAGACATGAAATTTTGTCTCGAGTCTTGAGTCTCGAAAACTTGGAGACTCAAAATTTTCGAATCTCGAAACTCGAAAATTTTGTGTCTCCAAAAATTGAAGTCTCCAAAAATACCTCAAAAGTACAACTTGACTAACATAATCACCGCTTCCACTACACCCCAAAACCTCGAATTGGTGAACGTAATCCTCAACCAAGTGATGCTCAACGACCTTCCATAACTATATCAAAGAACCTCCTTCTACACAACCTTCGCCATGTACAAAATTTGACAAATTTTTCTCTCCAAATCTAACTCTAACTCTAACTCTACCCTACATCCCAAATGCTAAGTTTAACTCCAAATCTAACTCCAACTCCACCCTACATCCCAAATGCTAAGTCTACCTCCAATTCTAACTCTAACTGTACCTTGCATCTCGAAACCATAAACCATAGACATCACTTCAAACTTACTACTACAACACTTCTGAATACACAATGTTCTGAGTGTACTTGTAAAGACCACTAGGGAAAACCCCTAGGATGAGGATAGGAAAACACGAGAGAGACTGTGGAACAAAACCACCCAACCAAACCTAGATCCCTCGTGGAGAATCCTCCTGGATCTAGCCCCCAAGCAAGCCATGCCAATGTGATAGCAAGAGGAGAAGAGCTCATCAGGTAACCTAGACCAAATCATTGACGGAATAATCACTACCTCAATATATAGAGAGTAGGATCATGTGCATGAGCACATGCAATCTCCATGTAGGTCAACTATAAATAGGTCACAGCTCTTCATGCATACCTCCTACCTATATCAGGCACACGTACATGCACTACCCCATATGTCTCAACTAGAGTGTCTGGGTCCTCTCAAGGTCATTAGTCACCAACAGGCCTCGATGTGGAATCAAATCTAGGCGTGACCAATAATCTCGAATACTGGAGGTCCGGCCTACCATATTAGGACTATTCCAAGTCCTTAATCGAATATGGCCACAACATTCTTCCTCTCTTAAACAGGTTCTGTCCTCAGAACGAGAAAAAAAAAAACATGAAACTATTCCTTAAGTTACATGAAATACTGGATGATTTTACTTTATTTCAGAAATCAAATCCAAAAGCTAAAGAAATTCCATGTCAATATCTAGTAGAAAATAAGGCTCCTTGGTACAAATATTCTTAGAATATCCAAATCTAAAATACCACAATTCAGTCATCTAAAATCTTTAGGAAATCCATCAAGTCCCAGATAAATATGACTCAAACCAGAGTACTATAGTTACTCTAATGAGTTAACAGCCCCATTTCTGGTTGTTGACATTTTCACAAAGGCCTTAGACAAAGGTCTTTTTGAGAAACAGAGGAGCAGTCTTGGAGTCATCAAGTTATCACGCTTTGAGAGGGAGCTGAAGAAATAAAATGTTTCTATTACCAAAGCTCTACTAGCTTTCAACTCCCAATTTGACGAAAAGACATGAAACAAAAATGTTTGCGAACAACACGACCAACAGGAGAAGGTCAAACGACACGAAAGAACATGAAAATGTTCACGACACGAAATCCTTCACGCTCCAAAGGACCAGGAAGATCAAGCAAGTACCATGAAGTACAAATCCCTGATCTGATATGATGACGTCAGAGAAGAGCGTTAGGACGTGCCTAACCCACCACTCTTGTAATCCATAGTTAGTTATAGGTTGTTTAATCTATCTGATTAGGAATCTTAGTCTGAATATATGCAATTGCTAGATGCATCAAATAGATACAAATAGATAAAATACAGAATAGAAGTCCGCCAGTGATCGAGACAATTTTGTAACCAGGATCCACAGAGATCCAAGAAGTCTGCTAGTAAGCGAGACATTGTTCGTGAGATAACACCGCTTCTCTCACACCAATGCGTTGTGTGGGTTTTTCACACAGTGCTTGAAACAAAGAGGATCAATACATGGTGTTGTAGCTATTATGCACATATCATTCTAAATTTTGTCTGATATCGAATGAATTATTGTCTACTATTGTTCGTGTATCTCATTCACTTATTTTATCAATTCAGCACACTGATTCAATCTTGTTGAATGCTGAATCAATTTATAACGTAGGTCAGTAGTGTCTGCCTACATTTTGGAGGATTGTAGGAATGATATACAGGTAGTGACCAACAATCATATCCGAACTCCATCCGAACTGATTGCGTTCATGATTGTTTTCGCTTCGCGATTATTTCGCTTCAACAATATCAAAGCTCATTTAAGCTTCGTTTCGTTTCGTTTCGTTTCGGTTCATTTCGTTACAGAGCCTGATTTCCAAATTTTTCATCAGTGCCCGTCAATGACGGGCGGTCGATGGTGTGTGTGAATGCGCCTCGCCCTCCTACACCCTCTCAGCATGCTTTCCCCTCACGCCCTCCCTTTGCCCTCTCTGTGCCCTTGCTACGCCCTCCCGGTGCGGCCTCCCTGTGCGTCCTTCTCCTAGAGAGGGAGAGAGAGAGAGAGAGAGAGAGAGAGAGAGAGAGAGAGAGAGAGAGAGAGAGAGAGAGAGAGAGAGAGAGAGAGAGAGAGAGAGAGAGAGAGAGAGAGAGAGAGAGAGAGAGAGAGAGAGAGAGAGAGAGAGAGAGAGAAAGAGAGAGAGATTAACGAAACAAAGTTCATCTTGATTAAGCAAGACCAAACCTTTTGAAACCTTTATTCATAGACTAACAAGATAAAACATAGCTGAAAAGCATAAAGTACTCAAAAAGCAACATAAAGCAAAACCTATTTCAAGACATCTAGTTGGTACTTGCCACCATCCCACCACACAAAACTACGCAAATTAGCATAGTGAGGAAGAGAGGTGTCAACGTTGAATGTCAGTTGTTATCCATGTACAAAATAAGTTTAGCAACTTAACAACTTACAATATTTTATGCAATAATGTAGTCCAATCAGTTAGAATTAAAGTTAGAATCATTGTGTTACTGTAATGTGGGTCCTATCAGTGGATAAGGATCAGTTGGCCTCACCACGAGGCAAGTCGACGGGACACGCGTCCCGCCAACGGCAACCTGGGTCATGCATGGGTTGCTTGAGTGAACAACTATATGTACAGTGTAATTTCATTTTGAGAAATACAGTTGCTATGTGAGCTTGCTGAGCAGAGTGATTTATGTCTGTGTTACTATGTAGCATGATCTGTGTTCCTGTGCAAAGCAAATTCTAAGTTGGTATCAGAGCCGTACAGGGAGTGTACACAGTACAGTGTCGTCGTTGAAGAGAGCTTCGGGAGAACTGTCTTTTGAGAGTTCGGAGTTTTACGGCAGGTTGAAGACGGAAAGAAAAGCACTGGTGCACGGTTTCTAATTTATAGAGGCTTGTTAAGCTCAGCAGAGGGATTATTAGCCTGTGCATAGCATCAGACAGGGAAAAATTTGGTGAAAAATTGACAATTTCGAAGCCAGCTGAAAATTGAAACCGGACTTGGGGTTACGGTTTTTATACATAACTGGTGATTTCTTCGCTGTTTGTGCACCGTTTTGGATGTCGTAAGGACAGGAAGGAAGCTAATCACACTGTCAATCAGCATGGAGAGATTTTGAGGTTTATGTCGGAGATTTGTCTCCAGACAGTTAACCTAGCAGATTTGCGGTAAAAAGGTGAAAAAGCCACTTTGTCAAGTTGAGCTAAAATCACCGTTTCTCCACGGAATTTTCTGACTGAACACACTATAGTCATGGATTCAATAGGGCGATCCTGCTCCAGGCCTTAGATCGTGCTCAAAACGATCTACAGGAGAGCTTGATCTGATGTTTTTCAGAGAAGGGAGGCGCGGCCGCAGGCAGGGAAGTCGCGGGCAGTTCGCGCGCCCAACGCGATGAAGAACTCAATGTACCGAAGTTCATAGCATATGTAGGAGTTTGGTTCGATGCCCAGATGTACTTTGAACCTCTAGATGAGGTGTCAAGTGAATCAACGGTCCAGAATCTGTGATGGGAGAGAAATTTGAGCCACAAGATTTGGTTCAGCCATTGGATGAGCTTTAAACAGGGTCTTGAAGAATTGAAGTGCATTATGGCCTTTAACTTCATTAAAAATTTTCATACTGAAAGTTGAGTTGGGTCCCTTCACAAGTGAAGAGTGAAGTTTCTTCAAAATGAAGAAACAGTTCAAAAGCTAGAAAAGTCCCTATTTTTGGGTCCTTTGCCCGTTTTGACCCAAACGAAAGGCTATAACCTCCAAACGAAGGGCACCCAAACTGTACCTGCAAGTACGGTACAGCAAAACAGAGCGATTGTAGCAGATTAAGTGTTCCGAGTACGCCAGAAGTAGTTTCACCATTCCACTGGGCACGTTGTTGGGAATTGACGACTGAGTGCATTTCGGAAGGCGACACCGATTTGGCTTTCAAATTGGTGGAAAAGCGGCGAGTGGCCTAGTAAGAGAAAAAGTGCAGGTCATTATTTTCAACTTCTGACATCACTGTTGGCCTCGACATATTGTTCTTAGCCTAAGGCAGAAGTTTTAAGCAGTTTTGCGATGGCAAACATGGGAGAGTCCATTTTGAGTGAAAGTAGCAAATTGGACGGGATTTTCAACTATGCAGTGTGGAAATTCAAAATGAAAAACATACTGATGGAGAAAGATGTGTGGGAAGTCGTCACAAGTGATGAGAGAAGGCCGCCAAATGAAGCAGACATCAAAGTGTTTGACAAAAAGATGAGGAAAGCTTTGACCTTCATTAACTTGTCAGTGAAGGATCACATCATTACCCACATTTGTGATGCTATTACACCCAGACAGGCATGGGATGTGCTAAAGGAGCAGTTCAAAACGTCAAATTCGTCAAGAATCATGTTTCTGAAGTCAAAGTTGAATAGTGCCCGCATGGAACAAGGAGAGCACATTCAGACGTACATGACCAGAATCAAGACAATGAGAGATGAACTGCATTCTATTGGAGAGCGCATACGTGATGTGGAGCTGGTGCATAATGCATTATGCGGCATTGCAGAACCCTATCAGATGTTTGTGAGCGGAATAGCATCAAGAGAAAGATTGCCAACCTTTGACGAGCTCACAGGAATCTTGATGCAGGAAGAGCAACGACGAGAAATGGTGAAAGCTAGACGTCAAAATACTGATGATCAGGCACTTGCGACACGCCAAAAACAAGGCAAAGGCAAGGGCAAGAAGAAGACTAAACAGCAATTTGCCAAGTCTCAGGAGGATGAAGGATCTTCCAGCAAAACTAAGAATAAAGGCAAGTGCTTCCATTGTGGTAAAAAGGGCCACTGGAAGAGTGAATGTCGCAAATTCCTAGCGGAACAAGTCAAGGGGAAACCAAAACAAGCAGGTAACCTTGTCGATGAGGGTGAGACTGAAGACTCTAGCATCTTCATATCTGCATTGTCATCTAATGAAGATGATCAAGCATGGTATATTGACTCAGGAGCCACAAGACACATGACAGGTAACAAGAACTGGTTCAATAGTTTGAAGGCATTGGATAATGGAACATTTGTTGACTAGCCATTTCATGTTGGTTGGAAGTTTTATGCTCCACCAGTGTCCTTTTGGTTTGCATGTGACAGGATTATTGAAGATCTTCACTTTGCGATCATTATAGTGGTATCAAAGCTTGGACCACATCACTCAAAAGGTGGAGTCGGGATTCCTGCTTTTTGCAGCTTTTTGGTGGATCTCATTGCTTTTTGTTTTCAGGTGGTGAAATTGACCTCCAAGTAGGTGACTTCTCAGATCCTTGATGTACTCGTAGCCTATTTATCATGATTATGAATTTTCTCCATATAGGATTTGAATGGAAATCAATCGTTTTTTTATGGTTTTTTGTGATTTTTCACCTAGAATTCAAGATTTTTGCTTGGCATTTATCATAGCTATTGATCTAGTATGTTTTCTAGATTGTACTTGCTGTTTTACAGTCATTATTGATTGGATCTAATGATTGCATGTTGGAAAAAAATTCAAAAGGGTGCTTAGATAGTGATTTCTAGCCAAAAATTGGGTTTTTTGGACTAGAAATGGACTATGAAATTCATAATTGACTGAAATCAGAACTTAAAGTGCTTGCATGTAATTTATTTATAGAGATTTGGGTCTGATTGCACTTGATTGTGGATTGGATCCACAAATTTTGGTCAAAAAACATTGTTTTTTTTATGGTTTTTGGACTAATTTTGGGGTTCTTCATAAAATACATGGCCAATACTTTTCATGCACATTTTCAGATATGTAATGAAGTTGTCATAAGGCATCCAATTTGGTTGTGTGAGGCTTATGCACCATTATGTTGAAGTTTTGTCTATTGAAGGAGTTAAAAAATGCATTTTTTGCATGATCTGAGCTTATGATTGTCTGTTGGACATGGTAGAAACCTCTATGCCTCTCTAGTGAACCTCAAAAGAGTGTTTGTAACCTCAAATTGGATGCATTTTGGGATGGATTGAGTTTTTTGATGAATCAACCTCTTGAAAGAGTGCACCCTCCTACCTAAATTTTGGTCATTACTTTGGCACATGTGAAGCCTAGGTGACAAAGTGACATGGCAGGTGTCTTGTAGACCTACTCTCCCTCTGTACTGTGATTTACGACGACCAATTTGAGGACTCTTTATGAGTGTAATGATGTTCCCTGTGCAAGTCATCTAGGTATACACAGGACTCTAGAGTTGGTCAAAAGAGAGTTTTATTGGCCAAAACTCAAGCCATTTGCCGAGTCTTATATGGTTAAATGTAGACCTTGTCAGTTAGCCAAAGCCGAGAACGCTTAAAGACTGGAGGGTTATTACATCTCCTAGATATTCCTCAGAAACGATGGAAAGTATTTCTATGGATTTTGTAGTTGGACTTCCAAGGACCCAACGCCAAAATGATTCTATTTGGGTTGTGGTGGACAAGTTAACTAAGTTAGCTACTTTTATACCAGTCAAGTCAACTGCAAAGGCTTCTGATTAACCCAGATCTTTGTTGAAAGATTACTCAGGCTTTATGGATTGCCAAGTGATATAGTTAGTGATAGAATCCCTAAATTGACAAGTCACTTTTGGTCAGCTATATTCCATAAGCTAGAAACCTCCCTTAGTTTTAGTTCTACTGATCATCCTGAATTGCATGGCCAGACTGAGAGAACTAATCAGACTATGGAGGATATGTTGAGAACATATGTGTCTCACAGACAATCTCAATGGGAAGATTACGTGCCCGTGATTATATTCGGAGTGCTCAAGATAGAGCTAAGCACTATGTCGATCTTAAGAGGTCACATATTTTAAAGTTGATGACTGGGTATATCTTAGAATACCAAAAGATTTCAAGACTAAGTGTATATGGAAGCATTATAAATTGTCTAGCAGATATTGTGGACCATTCTGGATTATAAGAAAGATTGGATCTTTCTTATGAACTTGATCTTCAGGACAAGACTATAGCTCACCCAGTGTTTCATGTAAGTCGTTTAAAAATATGTTTATAGGAAGCTGACGTAGTTGGTTCAGAGGAGGATCTTACCCATTTGAAAGACTTATCGCTTAGTGTACCTTTGGAACCTGAAAAAGTACTCAGAACCATAGATGAACAATTGAGAAATTGTTCTATCTCTAAGTGCTTGATTAGGTGGAAGGGTCGGACTGAGGATGATAATTCATTGGAAAAGGTTGAAAGCATAAAAAAGAACTTCCCTAGTTTTCACTTCTGAAGACAAAAGTGGTTCAAGGGGGGAAGAATGTTATGTCCATGTCCAGTATGAGGGATTTGGAATAATTCCTGACATGGATAGTCGGTCACTCTAGTGTATGTAAAAATTAGTTATCCCTCGTTATTCCGGGCTTGGCCGGTAAAGTAATTAATAATCATATGAGGGCCCAGACCTATATTTGGACATAGGAGCACTTGCATGGTGTTTGATTGCTATAATGCAAGAATAGGAGGTCAATAACTTATTATAGATTGCATGGGAATCCTAAGAGGAATAT
Organism: Diphasiastrum complanatum; assembly: GCA_029204225.1. Lineage (NCBI taxonomy): Eukaryota > Viridiplantae > Streptophyta > Lycopodiopsida > Lycopodiales > Lycopodiaceae > Diphasiastrum > Diphasiastrum complanatum. The sequence continues at coordinate 27,927,896 of CM055099.1, forward strand.
TCTTTCCTCCTGGAGAGAATATATACTATGGAAACTCACCCATCTCCCTATTGAAATTTCTGATTCATGAGCCAAGATCCTCTCCTCTCTTGTATTCATTCACCTTGGCTTGGGGGTGAAGTGGTTAGGGTATTGACTAGCCATGTCCTATTGGTTGGGTGATTTATGCTCCACATGTGTCCTTTTGGTTTGCATGTGACATGATTATTGAAGATCTTCACTTGGCGATCGTTATACATGCCATACCAATATCTGAACCTATCATATAATATGTATGTAGTGCACCGTTTTCGCAACCCTTGAGCATATCCATGCTTTCCAAGAGCCCGCCAGCTACCGCTCTGTTTCATACATTTTTGATACTAATCGTGTCTTAAAAATAAAACAATGCATGTGTGTACTTATATTTGGCCAAGCATTTTACCCTAACACTTGTAATAGGATTAGGGAAAATCCATGTCGTTCCAATCCCTACAAGTGTAGCGATCCCTTGCACAACTCCATGTGCATTAAGGCGCCTAGATTATCAATACTTGTTTCATTAGTTTATACCTTTCTAAATGGGAAACAACTGAATAATCATCATACGTGTTGCCTTACTCGCTCGCTCCAACAACGTGCACGATGAAATTTGCAAAAAAAAAACACAATGTTAGTATAAGCCTTATGTCAAATCAAATACTAAACTATAAATCCTGACTATATCCATGAACCTCCTTCTACACAACCTTCTTCATGTACAAAATTTGACTGATTTTTCTCTCCAAATCTGACCCTAAACCCTAACTCTACCCTGCATCCCAAATGCTAAGTCTAACCCTAACTATAACTGTACCTTGCATCCCGAAGCCATAAACCATAAACATCACTTCAAACTTACTACTACAACACTTATAAATACCCAATGTTATGAGTGTACCTCGCCATTCCATCCACATCTATAAATCGATTGTCCTTGTCAATAATCAACACACAAAGACTTGCTGCATTTTTCATGCTGATAGTGCAACATACAACTGCCCATGACTAAACACAGGCCGAGGCAAATACAATTCAATCGTGTCCATAGTTTGCCCCTATGCCTTGTTTATTGTCATAACAAATGCTGCTTTGAGAGGAAACTGGACCCTTTGCAGTTCAAACGGTACATTCGAATCGCTCGACACTATAGGGATACGTGGAATAAGGACTCTACTCCCTATATTCTTCATGGTCACTATCTCTGCCTCTATGACTTGTCTACCCAATCTGAGGATGATCAATCTTGTGCCATTGCACAATCCCTTGTGCGATGCTATCGATCGTAACAACATCACAATCCTCCCAATCTTCAGCACCAACTTATGTGGAGGACATCCACTCGGTTGCAGGCTGTTTAACTTTTGTGGAGGATAGCCACTCGGTTGCAGACTGTTCAAATACTTGGAGTGATGGGACTTGGATGGATGTTCACAGGCCGCAGCGGAATAGAGGCTGTCATCCCACCAAAGAAAAGACAATAATTCACAAGGATCTTGGATTACTTAGAGACTAAGAATGTAGAATAGTTCTGATTTGTTTAGATGTCAGAGTAGGTGTCGTAAACAACCATGGAGAATGCGAACAATTTAAACATCTAAGACAGCCTCTCTGTTTCTGACATATAGGTTCTAATAATAAAGTAAAGAGTGAGAGGCATTCAAGCATTCAACAAGAGTACAACTATTATGGAAAAATAGCACTTCTGTAAAAGGGTGTTGTAGTAACAACAATAATCAGATCGCAAAATAATCACACGAAGCACGTGATCCTACTGACAGAAGCTAATGAATGCTATCTTTCATAATATTCTTTTCTCTCTCTCTAAATGATCACTAACTCTGAGGAGTCAGCTACTAGAAGACCATTTTTAGTTGTTTTATTTATGTCGTGCTTTTGCACTCTGTGTGTGTGTATCTTCTTCAAATCGCTCAGATGTTTATATAGTTGTTAGAAGATTTTTAGTTATTCTAATTACAATTTAAAATATCATTAACAGCCCTTGTACTTGATCCGTAGATGGGTTATTGGTGCATCATGACGATGTGAAAAAGTACAGTAAAAGGATCTCTTTCGTATGCGTCAGGAGCGTGAGAATGTGGTGTTGTTCCAACCGCAAGAGTGTGAAGATAAAATCGTATGTCAACCGCAATCGTTGACTTGGCATTTTCCTTCAGTTCACTTCGTAGATGACCATAAGTGATAACTTACGGTGTCTTGCGGTGCCTTTAGTGATGAGTTGTAGTCTTTGCTTCGTTGACCGAAAGCAAGACTTTGCGGTGTCTTGCGGTTCGTTCATTTCGTATGTAGCCGTAGGTGAGACTTTGCGGTTTACTTCGGTTTCTTTCGTAAGTAACTATAAGCTAGACACTTACGGTTCCTGGCGGTGAGTCCTCGCTTGTGACCGTAAGCAAGACTTTGCGGTTTACTGCAGTTTCTTTTGTAAGTGACCGTGGGTGAGACACTTACGGTTCCTGGCGGTTCCTTGCAGTGTCTTGCATGTTAAAGTTTTTGTGTATTTCTGCAGACTGTCAAAAAGGTAGACCATTTCTAAAGATGCTTGAGAGAGTGACTTCCTTAAGAGATGAAGGGGGTGAAAAAGGATTTAGGAGTAAGATTAAACTCCAACATGGAGGACATCCATCGTTATGGACATCATCATTGGCACGTGTGTCATCTCTGACATGCACATGTGGAATTTCCATATACCACCCATCAGTACCAAATGGAAATAACAGTCAAAATGCAATGTATCATATGACGAATGATGTTGTGTGATGATCTGAAAAACATCCTAAATGGAATGGAGTATGATGGCACGCATTTCGTCACTCAGGGTCTCATCTAAAGGCATAAGCACTACAATATCATTGCTTGTGGGAGCATTGAATTGCCTGCTCACTCTACTCTACAAACAACCTGATACTATGCAGAGACGAATATCCTTTGTGACGTTCTCTTGCATGATCCGCGCAACATTCTTAAAACGTTGCGCAAATGGACTCACATCCACCATCATGCTCTGTAGACAGAGAGAACATCACGCCTAAGCTCAGGATTTAGAGATAATCTCTGATTCACCTGCAAATCATTACCACCATGAAGTAAATCTATGAAAAGGAAGGCCTATCTGATGGAAACAGACCACCTATGTGATGGTACAACCTCCCAGACACTCGAAACGTGTACGCGTTGCCTACAGAGTTGGAAATGCATATATTCATATTCACCCCAAGAGATGCAAATGTTAATGAGTTATTGTAATCCTGAATGTTCTTCCTAAAATGAGCTCCTGAGACATCAGAGGACATGTACAAATGAAGTAGTTCAGAAGGCAACAATGGCATAAAAGGCAAACACACCTTGTCTTTCATGCAGCCAAAATGGATATTCCCTTTCTGTTTTCTATCGCAAGGTCGAACAACAATCACATGCAAACTCCATCCATCCCAAGTCATGATGGGATGGATTCAGGAACGATCTGCCCACCTCAAATAACCTACCAACCCTATTTAGAGCTCTCATCTTCGACTCTACCTGTGGAGTCCTATATGACGGGTGATTACACACCTCCTCGGGCGAAACACGACGTGTTGGACCACCCCTAGCTAAACAGCTCCTCTTCGTGTGGTATCTATGCCTCAACCTTTTAGTCCTAGTTGATCTAGACTCGGCCTCTCTACTCTTCCCTTCCGACATGGACTCTAAGTCTGGCGTTCTATACATGGCACCACGCACATGCTCTGGTGTGACAACCCCTCCCCAAACTACCCACACCACCAACACTAACAATCAATATGTGCTCGACACTTTGCAAGTTTGAAACCAAACTTGCAGTTGAACATGTCGCCTCCTCAACAACACGAACTACAAGTGCAAGCGACAACACCCTACGCACTACTTGTCGCTCCCTATTCAACCTCCTCCTTCTTGTAGACTGGCTCTCACCCTCCGAAGTGATGTATGAAGGGTTGCTTCGCACACACTCGGGAGTGTCCATTTCATGGAATCACTCCCTCAAATGCAAAACACCAACAAAAATTGGAACAAAAACCATCAGATTTTATATCAAACATTGGGAAACAATCAAATACATGAAAACTAACATAAGTAGACTATAAACTTGCATTAAGAGAGTGAGAGACAAATTAATGGCTCGGGGGTGAAGGTTACGTATAAGCAGATTAGGGTTTAGGATATATGGGCAATTTTAGGCAGCCCTTTCATACACATTGTCTTTAGGCATTAGGCATTACCATTAGAATTTATGTATTAAGCTTCACGCATTACATTTTAGGCAATAGGCTTTAGGATTTAGGCATTATGCACTAGGTTCTAGACATCAAGTTTTAGGCATTAGGATTAGATAAAGAATCGGCAAAACCATTCCAATGGATCTGTTATTTCTATGACCAATGCTAGTTTGTCAAATCAACCAATTACACATTACATTATTTCTTTAAAAATGTCCATGTTTTATGTTATCATTATTATTCAAATGGATTTACTACCCACATACAATCAATTTTTATGATGAATGCTAGTTTGTCAAATCAACCAATTACACATTACGTTCATTCTTTATAAATTTCCATGTTTTATGTTCTTATTATTTTATCAATGAGTTCAAATTTCAAATAGAGCTCAAATCTCAACATCTATTTTCTATTTAACAACTATACTTGGCAATCATGAGATTTTCCTAGAATAAGAACTCAAAATAGAGCAATATTGCTTTCTGCATCACTTGAATCAGAGCTCATACTTAGAAAATATTTAATTTGAAATAAAGTTAAGAAATTCTGTAAAAGTCGTAAAACCTCATCTATCTGAATAGGATCTTTAAAAATCTTAGTCAAACTGAAATCAAATATTGTCATGCATATACTTGCTAGAATTGGCTCGAAGAGTAAATTTTTTTTTTTAGTTATGACTTTTTGAATTGAGGTCATTATTTTAATACTTTTATCGATAAAAGCATTTTTAACACTTACTTACAAAACCCTAAATCCAAACAAATAATTCAGTAGAGTCTAGTAATGTGTGTGAAAACACTATTTTCATTGTTCTTCTGACTTGAATATCTTCTTTACATGAATTCTGATTATGATGCTACAAACAGTAGTGAAAGTATTCTATAGTGACAGACCTAACAATCAATGTTTCTGAATATGTACAACAACATAAATTTTGATATCAATTCAATCTGAGAAAAGATAACATGCCTATATGCCTGGATGGGTCACATCATAAAAATACTTTAAACTAATCATCCATATAGTCAATGCAAAGAACTCCAAAAATAGAGCAATATTGCTTTCTACATCACTTGAATCAGAAGATATTTAACTTAGAAGATATTTAACTTGAAAGAAAGTTAAAAAATTTCATAGAAGCTGTAAAATTTCATCTATCTGAGTAGGATATTTAAAAAACTCAGTCAAACTGAAATCAAATATGGTCATGCATATACTTGTTGGAATCAACTCGAAGAGTAAATTTTTTTTTGCAGTTATGACTTTTGAATTGAGGTCATTATTTTAATACTTTTATTGATAAAAGCATTTAACAGTTACTTACGAAAATTCTAAATCCAAACAAATAGTTCAGTAGAGTCTAGTAATGTGTGTGTGTGTGTGTGTGTGTGTGTGTGTGTGTGAGAGAGAGAGAGAGAGAGAGAGAGAGAGAGAGAGAGAGAGAGAGAGAGAGAGTGAGTGAGTGAGTGAGTGAGAGAGAGTGAGTGAGTGAGTGTGTGTGTATGTCACTAGAGAAACTTAGAGCCCGACGAGGGCCTTTGAAAAACATGTTTTTTTTGTATTTTTTTTCTTATTTTCGTTGCCATGTGGACCAATTGAAACCTTAGCTTCGGGGTTCTACATAACGTAAAATTTTCCAAAAATAAATAAAATAAAAACTTTTTAAATATATTGCTGTTTCGTCGGACAACATGTGGAAATGCTATTGGTTGATGAGGCCTGCCCTTCCAGCTCATCACTACCTGAAGAGACCCAAAAATATTGAAAATGAATATGACAAATGGTTGAGATGAGAAAATCGATGTACCATTAATGTATATGCATTGTCAAACCATGGTTAACAGGGATAACCAGAGTTAATTTGTGGCGCCAAATAGATCAGTGTTTCAAATGTTTGCCAACACTTTTTCTCAGATTCATGGCTTTTTGTCTATGCAAATTTTAGATTCATAGTTCATTGTTTCAGATTTTTGCATGCAAATTACGAATGGCGCCATCAAGGAAGCCATGCTCCTCAATCGACTCTGTGCTTCTATTCAATGAAACAGTTGATAATGGATTATGGGTGCCAAGAAAATATTCAAAAAGCTCTTGGGTTTTGATGCATCCATCATCAAGAGGAGCATTTCAAAAAAGGAAAAGATCAAAACTATCATTTCGATCTTATTGGAAGGCCAGAATTTTGGATTTCATAACATCATCATGAGGAAAGTCTATTTCTGAAATTCTAGTCCAACATGTATATATGCATTCAGAGATAAATAAGCAAGGATTCAACCGTCAGGATCACAAAAAAAACAACTATGAGTATTGATGTTTTTTATACTTTGATTTTTGTCATTCATAAATATCTAATAGTAAACTTGCCAATCTGATCGTTTTTCTCCTACAGATCTATATCCACCCAACATAAATGAATGGGAGCCGAGTGGATGTTTAGCAGGTGTGTTAGATGTTATTCACACTGATATTGGACAGCTGCAATATCGAGGTAGAACTGCAAAAGATATAGTTGATGGTGGAATCTTTTTTTATGAATCAATGTATATTCCTAATACAAAAGAAAATTTTGGACAAATAGTACCAATGTCATTACCTAGCTTTGAAAGTGATAAATGGATTGCACCAGATGCTACAGTTTCAGAATCATTTTGTTGCAAGATACATAATGATATAAAAAAATTCATTAATAATGAGCACGGGATAAAAAAATAGTCAGATTGAGTTGGTTTATTTTCTTGAATATATTTGTGGATTTTTTTTCAAGTGTCAAAGTACACAAAACCCCAACGATGTTTGTATGCAAAAATATATATCAGATAGTTTATTATCTGAACTTATGGTGAAGGCTGTGACAAAAGATCAGATGGAAAAATAGAATGCAGAATTAAAATGTCTTCCATGTGCTTCCATTATCAACTCGATCTTTTATGAATAGTTTCAATCAAAACTTTCTAATACAAACTCTGTACTAAATCTAACTAACTTTGTATTAGTTTTATGCAGGTACGTAAAAGACATGAGCTCGAGATCAAATGCAGAGATATTGGCGAAACAATCCAACTTATGGAAGAACATTGAGATTCACTATCAGCAAATACATGCCAATGTCTTTTTATCATCATAGAAAAATTACATTCCATTATTGGACTATGGACACAAGCTGATTGTAAGAATCTATTGTGATATCAATAAAAAAAAAAAACCCATAAACGGGTTGTTTACAAGTAAAATGATTGTATCTTTTTTTTTTATGTCTCTCTATTTACAAATAGATCTCTATTCAATCAATTTTTCTATATTTTCTATATCAGTATTAGGAACTGATAAAGCAACAGCTCCTTCTATAATCTCGCTCTCCTCTGTTTCGGGAAGGGCCTCAATGCCTTTTAAGACAAGAGGAATATCTGCTACAAAATTGCCTTCCTCTGTATTATGAAGGACTTTTATTCTTTTTTTATTATATAAAATAAGATCTACATCATAAACGACTTGAAAGGTTGTTAAGGTAGGAGCAGCTTCCTTTTGAGGGCCCTCGATTGCAGGTGCAATGCTTACACCGTACTGGACAAAGGTTCTGATCAACTCTTGCCGGAATCTATATACATCATCAGGAGTATACGGCTCAAGAGTGAACTGTCATCACAAAACATGAGAATCAACAAATTACAAAGAATGATAGTAATAACATATGAATCAGAATGAAATGAACTACAAATGAATAGAATATTATCTTTTCAATATCAACATCCGTTTGTAAGTTATACCATTCAAAAAATAGCTTCGTATTGTATCAGACGAACCATGCACAACTAAAAGTGTCAATTTGATGTACACACTGCATATATAGGACGAAAATTAGTAAGATTTTGATAGAAATTTTATTTACGCTATGACGATACATTTGAATTAAAAAAGAAATACATGCATATCAGAGATAAATTGAATATACCTTGAGAGATTTAATGGTTATATCTCCAATTGAAGTTGTCGTTGTCGATATTTCCCGAACGACATTATGAAGTAGAGAATCAAATTCTCTATGTGTATTTGCAGCTGAGTTTAATTTTACGCATAGAAAATTTGATACTCCCTCCTTATTTATCTTTACAAAAAGAATGTTTAGGCTCCAATGCCGACTGCAACAACCAAGATACAAATATCGTTAAATTCATATTTATGAAAAAAAATTGTTCTTATTAAAGCAATGAGGCATGCAACAATCCAGATTAAAGCAACAAAAACAAAAGAGCAATCCTTACTTATTTTCATATGGAATCAAATAAAATTTCGCCATAGACCTGCACTCGATAAAATAGACAGCCTTCTCAAAATTGGCTTCTTTCGCCTTTACCGCTCCCATGAAAAATGGACTAACTACAAAAACTATACCATGGGAATCGAAACTAATACTATTCTGCAAAAAAAAAAAACTCCAGCCTCTATTGTAGCAACTGAAATTTTTGAGGTCTTATCTTTTAGCTCGTCACAAAATTTGGGACCATATCTAAAGCTTCTACGTGTATCTGGAAGAAAAAAATCAAAAAAATTGTCGAGAAGATCAATTTTGTTAGCTAGGTAGGCCTCGTATTGATTATAATGGTCAGAAAAAAAAAAAAAAAAAAAAAAAAAAAAAAAAAAAAAAACCTGGGCGGGATCGTATGGAATTCTCACAAAAATATTATGTATAGAAGCATAAACAGAAGTGGAAAGAATATTTACAGATTTCTCTGTTATTATGTCTAGCTCCTCTTGGATAATCAACATTTTTGGTGATGAAACATGCTGAGGAGCTAGACGAATAACAGGAGGAGGATTGGGTGAAGATCCTGATTTGAGTCAGATTCTCTAGCATCTGACTCAGAGCTCAAAAAGACACGGGGGCTCTTGGTCGGGATACGTCTAGGAGGAAGGGAAGAGCTGGCCTTCTGGTAGGATGTTTTATTAGTTTCGATAAAGACCTTCTTGGGGACAGCCTGCTTTCTCTTCCTCCTAGAGGTATAGGCGCATTATCAACATGCAGACCAGAATATATGTCCCAAAGCCTTTTGAGAATGACGAAATCCTTTGGCATGATGGTGACACGCTTACCATGCAATACCAAAAGACAAGTATCCTCAAAAAATTGGGACATATAATTTAAAGTATCCTACAAGGCCTGCATGGCTGTCATGGCAAAACGAACATCCAGCCCAAGTGACAGAGTGACATTCTGTACAGATTGGCCGAAAGGAGCTCTAGGAATCAATAATTCAGTTGATCTCTGGAGCTTTCTGATCTTCCTCGGCCAGACCTGCTTCCTACCACGCCTACGGCCAGTACCAAGGGGAACACGAGAATGGGATGGTTGTATAGTAGTGATGGCACGGGCGGTGGATTTGGTCCTGGCCATCATTCTCGGAAGAAGAAAATTAACAAAAAGAAGTTTGAACAAAACAAAAGTGGATCAAAACAAAAAAATTTGCGATGAAAGGATGCTTGAGATTGATATCAGCACTGAATATCGGTTTCGAGCACAAGATCTACAGAGATTATTTGTAGAAAAGAGATGCGCGCTCAAAAGTGATATTGCACAGCAGGCGGTATCGGACTCAAGTGCACTGTGAGAGGACGGAAGTTTGAAAAATGAAACAGCGCGCTTGAGAGCGATATCGAGAGCTAAATGCAAAAAATTTGCGGAAAAAAATGAAAATTCCAAGGACTTATATATACGAAATTTTTGCACGTGTGAAAAGACGGCCGAGAGACACGTGTCGTCAGATGATTAGACCACGTGGAATGTGCGTACTAACAATGATGACCCAATTATGAGGCCACATGGGCTGAGACACGTGTGCGAATCCCTAATAGACACGTGTCATTCTCGCACGTGACAAATGTCAGATCAATCATACTAGGTACGATGTATTTAATTTGGCCAATCACAAGTCGACACGTGTTCCTTTGCCACTCCTCCACACGTGCAAATTTTTCTATATAAATATGTCTTTTTGGGCTCAGATTTTCACGCAAATTCACGATTGCTTTTCCGGATATCGATTTCAAGCGCGTCGCACTCATTACATCTCGTTGGCCATTATGCGCCTGGATCCGATACTGCATCGTCCGATATCGCATTCGAGCGCGTCTCGCAACCCTTTTCTTTTCTGCTCGTTGTTCTTGCGCTCGGATCCGATACTCCAACTTCAAATATCTCTCTCGAGTGCAGGTTGATTTGACGTGCTTGTCGGACCTGGGGTTTGCGCTTGAGAGCGATATCTGGAACTTCAGTTCTGTTATTTTTGTTTAAAATGTCTAATTTTGAATCCAGTTTGCTTTCTTTTTTTAATGAATTTTTGCACATGTGAAAAGACGACCGAGACACATGTCGTCAGATGACTAGACCATGTGGAATGTCTGTACTGATAATGATGACCCAATTATGGGGACACGTGGGCTAAGACACGTGCGCGAATCCCTTATCGACGTGTGCCATTCTTGCATGTGACAGATGTCAGATCAATCATTCAAGGTACGACGCATTTATTGTGGCCAATCACATGTCGACACGTATTCCTTCACCACTCCTCCACACGTGCAAAATCTTTTATTTAAATAGGTCTTTTTCAACTCGGATTTTCACGCAAATTTACAATTGCTTTGCCGGATATCGACTTCAAGCGCGCCGCTTGCTCTCATTACGTCTCGTTGACTATTATGCGCCTGGAACCGATACTGCATCCTCCGGTATCGCATTCAAGCGCGTTTCGTATCCCTTTTCTTTCCTGCTCGTTCTTCTTGCGCTCGGATCCGATACTCCAGCTTCCAATATCTCTCTCGAGTGCACGTTGCCTTGACGTGCTTGTCTGACCTGAGGTTTGCGCTTGAGAGCTATATTTGGAACTTTAGTTCTATTATTTTTGTTTAAAATGTCTAATTTTGAATCTAGTTTGCTTTCTTTTTTTAATGAATTTGGTATTACTGATAGGTTGGACTATTTCAAATCTCTTTTTTCTCCTTTTCTTTTTATTCTACCTTCTATAACTGAGGGCCCTGGTGTGGAGGCATTTTCAGAGATATATCTCAGATTTAAGTCCCTTCTCAGTACTCCGTTATTTAGGTCTCAGAATAAAAACATGATTCATTATCAGGACCTGGTGGCACTCGACAAGTATATCTACAAAGCTAAGCTTGACAGAATGTTTACCAAGTTACATAATGATTTCAAGTCTATAGATGAGTGCCCAATTCATAATAAAAAATGTAGATTTGTTGATTTTCAGTTTGCTCTTGTTTTTTTTCCTTTTCTTAAATATTTCTAACGATTTGGACTTTGTGCCCTCCACTTCTGAAGCAGCTTCTTCTAGTGGTACAAAGTCTGAAAAGTCAAAGATTGTAGATATGAATACTTTTTTTATTGACACGAGTGTTAATTTAGATGATTGTTCTGATTTTGATTCTGTTCGAAATAGGGCTACTTTTATAGGCCCTAGGACACCCACTACCCTTTCTCCTTCTGATAAATCTTTGATCACTTTGTCTACTTATAATACAGATAATAATTGTTTTTTGACAATATCGGATATATTGGATCTTTTTTACTTCACTGAAGCTAAGACTCTTTGCATTTTGAACAAAGAGCTTGATGAATTTTCAGATATAATTGATTTTGATGCTGATGATCTTCTCCCTGGTGTTGACGATGTACATAATGATAAGTTTTATTCTGGGAAAGATTGCTTGAAAATGGTTGTAGAGGAAATGCGCAACAAAGAAGATGATCTACCTTCTGAGGAGGAGTTTCTTAGAATCCAAAGTCAACTTGGTTTTCCACAGCCAACTGTCTATTCACCAACAATATTGACATCAAAAGGTGGACATAATATTGATGGAGAGACAGTAATCAAAGAAGACAAAGCCGAATGCATAAGTTTTTGTCTCTTATCAAGTACTAGTAGATTTGTTATGTCAGATTATATACTGGAGCTTACTTTGTTTTTTATCATTTCAGGAAACAATTTTTCTTGATGATTTCGCAATTCGTCGAACATGGCAGAGATCTTCTGTGGGAGAATTTTCAAGAGATCATGCACCCGGGCACTATCTAAAGTCCTTCAAGAATAATGAGATAAGTGTTGTCCATTCAAAGTTTCATCAACATGGTAAAACTATGATTATGGCAATCAAGGCACTGTCTCACTTTCTTGGAGGACATAATTTTAATAAGGTGCATAAAATAATTTTTGTAAAAAAAACTATTGCGGTTAAAATTTTAGGATATGGACCAGTGAATTCCATGTTCATATCATCTCATTTTGCAGTGTATGCTGCTATGAGCTATTGGATCCATACGAAAGAAGAAAATTGTTGCATGATTCTAAGTTGCAACTTTCATTGGAAAAAATATTGGAAGGAGATGAGATACTGCTAAATTGTACTTTGTAAATATTTTTATTTAATATACAAAATTTTATTGTGTGTCTATAGCCTACTGGCTTGTATAAATTTGCATGCTTTTTGAAATTTTTTATAATCCGTCGATTTTGTATTATGACGAATTTGGATTCTTCTGTAAAACCATAGGAAAAGTTGCAATATATAGCTGTTTTTTGTGCTAGTCCCGCCATGTTGTGTACTTTTATGAAATGCCGCTCTTGCTTGCCAATGAGATTTTTCCATTTCCTTGCGATGACCATATGCTAAGACTTCCACTATTTCTTGCAAATAATGTTGAATGATGTCATAATATGTGCTGCATGTCATAAAAACACTAAATCAGTACCAAAAGTATCTAATTTAATTGACATATTTGTCTATCGTAGTGTAAAATCAAAATCTTACCCTATAATGTGTTATATGATCAACACCCCATGCACTCTGAACTGCATCCAAAAATTCATTGGTTGTTTTATGTATCATTTGAACTTCAGTATTTGAAAATTTATCTTTTCTCAAGTATTTCACCATGTTGTCTAACTTTTTCCAAACTTCTACTTTGTGTATACAAGTAGAACCTTCTTCTTTGAAATCTTGAGTTGCTGCAATAATTTCTTTCCAAACCATGTATTGAACCTTAGATTGTTTGCCAGAATAATTTGATAAAAATCTCCGAGCTTTAGATCCTCCAATGCTCGGCTTATATGGAATATCTCATGTTTTACCTGATAACCTGTCATCTTTTTTTATTTTGACGTGGCCTTTATGTAAGCCTGCTTTGGACAACACATCCTCTAATCTGGAAATAGCTTCCTTTGCAGAGGCCTCTGGCTTGGAATTCCATGCAAACAAGATGTGAAGATATATTATTTTTTCTATAATATGCACATCCGCATGCAATGTACAGATATGAACATTTCGTAGAGGAATCGGTAGTACAGGTTTCCAATTAGGATCTTCTCGATCTCTAGATATTCCTGTACTCCTTGTCATGTCTTTTGTTGTTTTCATGCAGTAAAAACAAGGGTGTTAGCGCCATGAGATACATTGAACATACATTTTAATGTCTTCAGATCTCCTGCTAAATGCCATTCAATGTTGAAAGTGCCAATTCCAGGAATATTGAGTGGAACTCCCTCCATGTGATTTTTTATGGTGGCAGAATATGATGTTCTATTAAATATCCATAAGAGAATGTTATGGTCTTCTTTCAGCACCTATAAGAGAATACAAAAACGTGATTAGCCTCATAATATTAACATCGAGAAGATTTTAGATATGAAATCCATATTCAATTGATTATCCCTATTTATTATGCAAAGGAACTGCTATACCTGAAATGCTGCCAACCACCAGATATCATTTTCTGATTGAACACTGAAATTGAGGCCTTCTGAGTCTTCTGAATTTGAAAGTGCTCCATTCATGATTGTGAGACTGACTCTTTCCATTTTTTGTCCTTTTATAATTTCAGACTCATCTAACTTGAGAACAACTAATGGGTAGAACTAGAGCTATCTCTGGCATAGCTCCTTAAAGAGCGAAACAAGCAAAGCCCCCTGTAGAGAGCTATGTCCGGCATAGTTTGGGGTGAAAGCTATGCTTGGCATAGCTCTCCTGAGAGCTATGCCCGTCATGCCTTGAGGCAGATGCTATGCCATGCATAGCCTTCACCCTGATGAGTATGTCTATTATTTTATTCACAAACCCTACAGTCGATGAAGCACTCAATCAGTCAGACTGATGAATGTAATTGATTGCAAATCGATATTTAAAATCAAATACAAAGCTGACGGAACATAGATCGAAGAAGCAAGTGGATTTTCCCAAATCCTGAATATCGACTACAATGAAACTTTCAACCCAGTAGTCAAGCATTCTTCAATCAAAACTCTTCTATCGTATGTTATTGTAGCCAATCTAGAGATATATCAACTAGATATATAGACATCCTATCTGAATGAAATAATCAAAGAAGATATCTACATGATGCAGCCCGAGGGGTATGTGCTCAATGATAAGAAAATTCATGTATGCAAACTCCATAAAGAACTTTACAACATGATTCAATACCTTCCTTAGAGCTTGGTTTCAAAGGATCAATAACTTCCTCATCCTACAAGGTTATAATCCAAACACCACAGATTCTAATGTTTATTTCTGGTCTATTCAAGAATCTTTTATTATTATTATTGTATATGTTGACGACACATTGCTGTTTAGCGACAGTGTCAATCTCCTTAGAATTCGATATGACAGATCTGACCGAAGCTCTATTACTGTCTCGGAATACAGATTCACAGAAAAAGAGAAAATGTTGATTCATACCACTCAACACACGTACATTTTCAATATAATTATCAAATATAATCTGATGACTTGCAAGTTAGCTCACTCACCGATGTTAAGATTGTTGAAAGACCAATGTCCTCATACAAAAGAGGAGGAGCAGATGAGATATTACCCCTATCATTCTATCTTAAGTACTCTCATGTATGCCATGGTCTGTACCAAACCAAATATAGCTTTTGCAGTCAGCTCCCTAAGCCAGTACATGGCTAATCCTTGTATGATTCATTGGAAGGCTCTTATGATAGTCATGAGATATATTTGAGCTACGAAAGACCAATGCAGCTGCTATGGATGAGTCGACGCCGACAAAATCCACATACTCAATAAATATACAAATGAATTCAGATTTTCCAAGTGACAAAGTGAATAAGAAGTCCATAAATGCCTTTGCTATTTTCATTTGTGATGGGGTTGTCTCTTGGGTTTCCAACTATCTACATAAATATTTGCAAGCAGCATTACCTTCCTCTCTAGAGCTATTCCAAACACTACTTACGCTCTTTCCAATATTTTTGATCACTTCTCTCTTTGTTTAAGTTCCAAGACATATACAAAGAGGTCAAATTTTTTTTTTTTCTAAAGTTGTCCAAGGCATCTTCATACTCTTTTCAATATTTATTATCAATTTTCTCTTTGTTTAGCTTCCAAGATAAATAAAGAGTTGTCTAGTACTGATACTCCCCCTTTATGGCACCTACAATTAATTGAGCATGGAACTATGATCAATAAATGCAAGTTGGCGGTATGGCAACTTGGCAAGTGCAATAACTAGCAACATGTCCAATTTCTAGAACCCAATTTGATTTGCAGTAGTGATCAGCCAACAACTTGTTAATTCTAGATTTCTGCAAACTTCCCCTCAGGGACTTATATTTCTGTCATCAATGTTCTTGTAAGTTTTTTGTCAATGAATGCATCAGGGTGTTTATTTTTTGTTACCCAAAAGTCAAATCTATTTTACCTACTATAGCTCATAATCATTCATTTTCTTCAACTTGAACTAAGCACATCCAGCCTAATGCTTAATCTGCTTGCAGCAGTGGCCTTTCATGCTCTGAAAAGTAGCAAACTTGTGTAGAGAAAACGTCATGCTTCAATTTATTATGATATCGAGTTCTGGAATGCTCCAATTTCACCTCTGACAGTGCCATAAGGCTGTGTGATATAGCCGTGAACTCTAAAAGTTAAATGTTCTATGAGAGCCAACATCTTAAGTTAGAATGAAAAGTGGTTTGGTATCTTCGCATCCAGAATGTGTACGAAAATCACTCATATAGCCACTTGTCTGTAACCTTGCTGTAGCTAAGTAGTTCCTCTGGTTTGAACCAGAGAGCAATCTCAGCTACTGCTGTTTCTGGGCCATCACTACCATGTATAATATTCCTGTTAAAAAAAAAGACAAAGTGGAACAATTAGCTTCTGATTGCTGGTATAAGCTATTTAGTAGAAAAATATTTGTTACGGAAGTATAAAAAAGAGCACCTTCCAACCGAAATTGCTAAATCGCCTCGTATTGTTCCTGGCTCTGAGTTCTGGGGAGCAGTTGCACCAATCAATTTGCGACCATACTTGATAACACCTTGGCCTTCCCAGACCTGGAAAAAAGTGATGCTCAGTACCAGCAAAGTATAAGGCTATTGAATAGATCATACATGGGTCCAAACTGTAACAAAACAAGAAACGCCACAAAATGGACTTACAAAGTCAAAATTGCATGCCTCAAACCGAAACTATTTCTTGTACCAGATGATGATAGAGGGCCCTACAGTGTTATTTATAACCTCCCACACTTTCCTATTACAGACCAGTTAGGCGGGTCTCTTCATAGTTTGCATACTTAAAAACTAGCCTCTGCATTCAAGTGAATTAGGGTTTTTTTTAGCTATACAAGCAATGTCAATAGCAGGATTTCACAGACCTTTCTTGGATACATAAAATTATCGAAAGGGATAGATGTGCTCCAGTTATATTTACAGTTTGCTGGGCACATGTGTTTCTAAGTTTAAACTTACAAGGCTTCAGCACTGCCACTGAAGTTCCCATACTAGAAAGTTCATAAGGGAAGACACACCATCGGAATGAAGAAGACCCAGACTGGTCGGCTTGCAGGCTTTCAAAGGAGAACAGAATTTCAGGAAGCTTTGCAAAATTAGTGAGTCAACTAGCAACTAACAAACTTATCTTTACTACATCCCTCTTTTCAATTAAGCAAATCTCTGAAATGATTCCTAGCCTTTTTGGCCTTGACTTGCAAAGGCACCACTACATGCTCAGGTTGGTCAATGGAGTTGTGCAAAATTCAACGTTAAAATCAGTGTCATAAGTTGTACGAGTACCAGGCACATGAAGGGCATGTGGGTTTTACACATGCCCACATAACTTCCCTCTTCCTCCCCCCCTTCCTTTTCCAGCCTCTATGCACAATAGCAATAGTGCATGAACATGCTAAGCCTTTCTATAGTGGTTGTAACAAAGAGTAACGAGTATGTGATTTCTGCATTCATAGCTCAGTCTTCTTTCAATAGCTTGCTACACCAATCTATCAAAAAGTATGGTAGCATGCCTTCTACAAGCCGATAATTGTTTGCATGCATTGTGGAATCAACCATTGTCATCCATGCTACCTCAACCACTAATTTTCTTGGCTGATTTACTACCTTAGCCTGCCAGCGATTGCAATGCAATAGCTATATGCTCTTCTGCCCTAGGTTTTGATTTCAAACTTGATTGTTATGATGACTAGTAAAACTTTTCCTATAACTGGCTCAGGGACTGTTTCCACATACCATGAGAGAAAATTTATGCAGATATTTATTATTTCTCAAGGAGGCCTTATCAATGTGCCCAATCTCAATCAAACTTTGCAGACTTTGAGATTAGTAAAGAAAATGTCATCCACTACACCGCTTTCCTAGGAATCGTTGTGTCTGCAAAAAATTTAAATTCTTTATTCCAAACATTTACAAATTCCTGAAATACCACAATTACGGCAAGCCATTTGTGGTATACCACAACGTTCTTGTTTTCTTTTTGACATCGTGTTTCTATCTTCCTTTTGTATCAATCGAAGACGATGTAGCTCTTCTGCCACTTCAACCTTCTGGCTTATATTGAATGCTATCTACACCTGAGGTGTCCAAATCACAGAGCAGCTTGTATCTGACAATCACTGATGTAGAGTTGAAATTTTCAGCCGTCTCACCTGACCAGGTGGAGGCTGTAGTACTTATGCTCTAGCATGAGCACTTCGAGTGTGTTCAGGACAATCCGAATAGACTCATGAATCTCCTAATCAGGACAGAGGCCAAGTAATAGGAGGAAGATGAATTTGAATTTCAAAGAGCTTTAAAGGTGAGGTGATCTCAGGAACAGGAAAAGCACAGGAGTACTCAAAGAAGGGGGAACACGGATGACGATGTGGTACATCATGGGGGGAATGAGGCAAGACACCATCTATGCTTCACTGATTCAGAGGATTGAGGAAGTTCTTTTGCATCAATAAGAGTTTGACAAACCTTGCAAGAAGATTTTTTGAAAATGCTTATCATGGAGCAACCAAAAATCACTTCTTTCGAGGATGGGAATACTAAGCTTCCACATGATGTATGCTTTAACATGTGGTGAGAACCTAACGGCCATCTAATGGAAATGAAAAAAGTCACCAAACTAGTAAATAGATCAGTGAGAGCACATTTTTTGACGAAAGAAGGGTGAATCCACGCACACAGGAACCTCAAAATCTCCACGTTGTCAATATGATATTAACCTAAACATCTGAAAACTGGAACCAATCAATTACGCATGTAGGGGCATTGGGCAACAAATTTAACTTCCTCTTCGTTGTTCAGATGAAATAAGTAAAATTCTTTTCTTAAGAATTTAACTCTAACTGTCACCTTCATCCTTGACCAATACACATCACACAACTTTTTTAGATCATCGAATCTTTGGTCTTTCCAGGAAGAAAGCAACCACATGATGACTGTTCTCAAGCAGCAAAGAAAAAAAGGAAAGTTTAAAGGTTCCATCAAAAAATAATGATGATCCTTGAACATAATATCAGTTGATAATACACCCAATAATCAAAGGGTGCCAAGTGATTCAAATGCTAAAAGTTTGTGTATTCTGATTGTCTGACTAGAAGGTATACATAATAGGTTTTGCTATAGCTTGACACCCTTATAGTCTGACATTCATTTTCCTTATAAGATTGCAACTTCAACCTTAATCAATGAATAGATCCACTTACATAGTAGTTGATTGAGAACCAGTGTTGTTACAGCTGCAGAGTTACAGTCAGAATGAAGGTGGTCAAACTTTAAGACACGATTTACTAAGACGAAATGTACACTGACCATGGCCAGAACTGGTCCTGAGCTCAGAAAATCACAGAGTCCATTAAAAAAAGGCCGTCCTTTCAGATCGTCATAATGCTGCATGGCAAACTCCTTTGTTGGCACCACTAATTTGACCGCAACCAATTTGTACCCCTTTCTTTCAAAACGCGATATTATCTCAGATATCTGTAATCAAACACACATCATAATGTTACAATGCAAAATCTAATTAAGTAGGACGTGAATTCTCTCACAACTTTTATTATATTCAAACTAAAGATAACATGAATAACATGATAATCATTATAGCTAGAAAGCATTGGCACTTCCAGAAACCAGATTGTGCGCCTGTGTCCCTTTTGGGGCTAAGAATTTGTTGCGGGCACTTTTATTCTGAACGTCACTCAGGCACAAATTTTCTCAGAAAGGTTGTGTACTCTAAATCTATCCCTACTCTAAACTCTCCTGTATCAAATGCTTGGATAGAAATCAAGAGCAAAAGCCATTTTCCATACCAATCCTCTTTGTACACCATCTGGCTTTATTGCAATGAAGGTTCGCTCAAGCTGTACAAAGCCAGAAATGTCATTTTTAGAATGAAAACTTCATCAATGGCATATCTGCTGTGACCTTTTCAGTTAGATGAGAAACTTTCACATATAAAGGCCTAATCAGCCAAATAGCTAAAAAGAATTCATGCTAATGAGTCACCAAAAAGATAAAGGTCATGTTATCTTCTCTACAGTTTTCACCCAATATAAACATAGTAATAGCAATTAAGCTAACTGCGAAGAATGTAACTGTGTCAAACAACCATTTTATAAGTCAAAGATTGAAGTTGCAGCTTACCTCTGCTGCTTCTACTGATGGATCCTGCACAGCGCACATTGCACCTGAGTCATGGACCAATAAACAAGTCAGACTCCAATGTCAAAGTGTGTCTTATCGTTGTTAACTTCAGTTTCTTAACCACAAGAATCTAATCCATATAAGGTGCTTATGTTTCCCCAACCATCAGACAAGCCAAAACTTCTAAGGCTCTACAGCAGCAGCTGCAGATCAAATTTGGCCAGGTTCCTAAGCTCTACACTTCCAACTCCTATAGCATCTGGCATCTGTGTGACATCGCTCGACTTTCCTGTGGACTGTATTTGCTTCTACACAGTTTGGTTATATCTTCTAGATCTTTGTCAAAGATGATGGGAACTACCTGTGCTTGGATTCTCATCTTGGTTGGAAATACTTGCGATAGCCAGATAACAACTCAGATGCAACCAGGACAACCTTTTATCAGATATCTGGCTTTGAAAAGGGCATATTTTGAGAATATGTTGCTTGGGAAACTAAATTATTTATATCATTAGTTAACATATCAATTGGTGAGGGTTTACTTTCTATGCCACTATGATGAACAATCGCTCATTATTTCAGACTTTTTCAAGCTTCTAAGTTACTACTTGATATATGCACATTATTTCTAAATATTACGAAAAACACTTCTATTTCTGTGCTAGCTCTTTTGGATGGAGATACTTAGGGTACTACAGTGAATGGCTTGCCGTATGCGGGAAGGACACTTATAGGGGACAACCGTACTTAAAGACAGAGGACTCAAGGTATTTAAAGGCATCATATTTGAGAAATCTATTATTTCAGGCTACACTTGTTGCATGCTAGAATATATTCAAAGTTTAAGGTTTTCTACACTTTATTCATATTGTATGCTCTTGGTAATTTGTTTGATGCAGATCTTTTCAAAAAAAGAAATGAATCTCAATATGAATGCTTACTCGTTAATGTAGTAGTGTAACAATACAGCCAAGGATCATAACAGCCAAGTTATGCAAGTCTGATCATAACATGCAAGGCCAATAATCGCTCATGCACAGACAAGCATACACATACATGCATGGTGCATGCATCACTCCCAAGCAACATCATGTCAAAATAAGGGCGAGACACCAATATGCAATACTAATCAAGTTAGTAGACACTAGTGAAATGTTCCATCAAGCATGCACAGGTACCAACACAAAGGCAGGCCAATTAAACATTACAAGACTCACAACACTCTCCCTTTTAGAGGCACCTTGAAGCACCTAAAAATGGGGTTCATTAAGGAGCCACTTGAAATAGGAAGTCAACTTTGATTCTATGGTCCCTTGAGCTCTAGACTTTCGCTTATACATTGTACTTTAAAAAATTTGGCCCCTATTTGGAATGACCTACCATTTGGCCATATAATACTAACTCTTAACAGCATTAAACCTTATAGATTCTAACTTAACCCTTCATGCAACTATAATAGGCCTTGGCAATCTGCAACATCTTTTTTTCCAAAGTATGCAACCAGACCATGTGGAGAGAAGCCAAATCTCTGTACTTAGTCTCCTCAATGATAGCACATAGTTCTGGTCTAGCTTGGCGACCATGTTTCCTCGTTATTATGAATATGAGTAGAAGAGGAACATGAAGGTGTGATTACATCTCCTCTCCTTTTGCGGTCAAGAGTTTCGGCTGAGATGAAAACCAACCCTGACACAGGTTGCTGCATGCTTAGAGAGAAGGTAACTTGGCTGGAACTGAGCTAGGAGTTTTTGGCCTAGCTAGTGCCCATGCAGGGGATTAACTCTGTTTTTCATCCACTTCAGCCACTTCTGCAAAGACTAAGACCTACAGATGACTTGCTTGGGTGCTTTCAGTTTAACTTTCTAACTTCCTACACTTCCGAATCACACAGTAGTCTGCACCCTCTGATGCACTTAAAGATGATGAGCACTAGCTTCTCTATTTGATTGTTGTCACTCTCACCAGCAAAAGGTAGGAATGCACTCAGTAACCATCCGCTATGAGCTGTATCATGGCCCGGTTCAAAGCAATGAGAAATAGAAGAAAGAGCTACATTGCCCCTGCAAGTCGTTGCTACCAACAAAGCCCTCGCTTCTCCTGCAAAACACCAACAAGGATATTGCATTAGGATCTTTTCAATTGGGATCTCAAGAATAATCCATAGAAGCAATAAACAGTGAGGCAGGAATTAAGACAATCGTTAACATTAAAATCATATGAAAATCATCAAGGACTTTAAAGCTAGAGCAAACAATCAGAGAAAAGTACCGTATCCTAAATGCAAAAATAGTAGAATGTCAAAATGGATTTCTTTTGAAAGATCTGAATGGAAAAACATTTTATTTTCATGCTCTGACTTCTCCAACAGTGTCATACAACTGATTTAATCCAAAGTGGACTCGCCGCGCCCGGAAGCTGTTCAGGCAGGAAATATCCTGCACTGGTCATTACTTTCAGATGACACAAGGATGATTTATTCCATAACATTATTCCCGTTAAAGAGTAAAATTTAGCTAAACTTATACCGGTAAACACAAGCAAATCAGAAGCTTTACCGATATACACCAGAGACAAACAGGTGCCATGTCATTCAGGCAAACAAGTAAAAAATCGCTCTAAATAGTAGTTTTTGTTGCTGGCTGAGAAACTAAAGTGACTGAAAAATCTTCCAAGAATGTATAATTTTTGAGCTATCCCATGGTAACTCTTTTTCACAATGGATACTCACAAACAATAATCCCACAGGCATCTACAAACTCCTATATCTTCTAGATAGAAACCCTGAACAAAAACCACTATTAGATACATCGCAGATATTCTCAAGGGCATCCACGAACTACCATATTTTCTAGATAGAAGACTTGAGCACAGACTACTATCAGATACGTCACAAATATTCTCAAGGGCATAAAAAAACTCCTATATTTTCTATATAGAAACTTGACCGCAGACTATCATCAGCAAACTCCTATATCTTCTGTAAAGAAAAACTTGAGCACAAACTACTATCAGATACATCACTCGAGGAGATCCACGGACTCCTATATCTTCTTTATAGAAAACCTGGGCACAGGCTACTATCAGACTCACAATTATTCTCATCCTATATTTTCTACATAGAAAACTTGAGCACGGACAACTATCAGACACCTAACAAGTATTCTCATCCTATATCTTCTATATAGAAAACCTGAGCACACAGTACTAGCAGATGCATCACTTACGGGAATCCACAAGCTCCTATCTCTTGGAGATGTCAAACTTGAGCACAGATTTCACCCTAGCTAAAAAATCACCTAAAGTCTGATTCATTTTTCTCTGGAGCTAAAAAATCACCTACAGTTTGATTCATTCTTCCTCTGAAGCTCCTACATCTTCCAGTTACAAAACTTAAGCACAGATTTCACACTAGCTAAAAAATCAACTACGGTTTGAATCATTCTCTCCTATATCTTCCAGATACCAAACCTGAGCACTGGCTAAAAAATCACCTACAGTTCGATTCATTATTTCTCTGAAGCTCCTATATCTTCCAGATACCAAACTTGAGCACAGATTAACACACTAGCTAAAAAATCGCCTACAGTTAGTTCATTCTTTCTCTGAAGTTCCTATATCTTCCAGAAACAAAACTTGAGCAGAGATTAACGCACTAGCTAAACAATCACCTATAGTTTGATTCATTCTTTCTCTGAAGCTTACGGCCAGTGAAACTGAGCTCACGAAACAGCAAGAAGTAAGATCTGCTCCATATGAAACAGCAAAAGGGAAAGAAGAAGCAGAAATCGAGCTGCAATGAAAGAAGACGAAGATAGAACAATCTGGAAAATTAAAGGAAAAGAAGAAACAGAAATCTGACAATGAGGAGCTGCAATGAAAGAAGACGAAGATAGAACAATCTGAAAAAAAAAAGCAAAAGAAGAAACAGAAATCTGAGAATGAGGAGCTGAAATGAAAGAAGACGAAGGTAGACCAATCTGGAAAACAAAATGACAGGAAGAAACAAAATCTGACAATAAGGAGCTGCAATGAAAGAAGACGAAGACAAAACAATCCGAAAACGCGAAAGCAGCAAAAAGCGCAAGAGCAACTGCTACACTGAACCTGAAAAGCAGATATTACGAATAACAAAAGACTTATTATGATATTTACATTACCTGATGAGAAATGTGAGGAGCGAGCAGGGCGAGTAGCCGCTGCTAATGCTCTGCCGACTGAGGAAATAAATCTTCCCCTCATCTCTCTATCGATCTCCTCTTCTTTCTTCCCTTTTCTCTCTCGATCGATCTCCTCCTCTCTTCTCTTCTCTCTCTCTCTCTCTCTCGATCGATCGATCAATTTTCTTTCTTCGTTTTCTGTCCACCTGGGCGTAGTGGCAAGGGCGGATTAGATACCGCCTCCGTTCGATTTGGTCAATTAGTTTATATAAACGGTCGAGATGATTTCAAATGTCAGATTATACCACGTGGCAAAAATCCAAGTGGCTCATCCTAGAACCTATCGGTGAGAGTCCTTGCACTACTACCCTTGCTCTTAAAACAAGGGCATAATCCTCAGACGGTTAGATCTATGCCACGTGTCATACTGCCACTTGGACTTTTCTTCATGCTCGATTACAGATACGTGGCAAGATCTGATCGTCAGTAAGGAGATCCAACGGTTGTAAGATTTCAATCACAGGAAAGCTCCTTCTTGCCCTTGGCCCTAGCGGTGGCACTTAGTTAGCATACCATATCTCGCGCCTGATCGCATGGATGTTTGCCACGTGCTGATCTTGTCGTATGGAGCAGAATCAATGATCAACGTGGCAGCATCTAAACGTTTAACTTAAATCTAACGGTGAGAGCTTCAAATCATTAAAGGCACGAGATTAGCATTTAGACCGACCCAAGGAAATTGAGACAACCTGCAATAGCAGGTCGCCTCACCTGCTTAGCAGGTTCGCAAAGACAAACTTCTGTGAATCAGACACGTGGCACGCCCTCTACCAACAAGCAAATTGTTCACTTTCGAACAGCAGTGGCCAGCCTTTTATGTATAACAGGACGTGCACATGAATTTCAATTGGCCTGTCAATTTAGTTTTTAAGGGGGGGGGGGGCTTTGGAACTTCATGGAGAATCTGAGTGTTTATATCAAAAAACCTTCAAGAATTTCATGATATCGATTTTTGAAAAATAGAATCAGTTCCATTTCTATGCTTTGCGGGTTTTCCTAAGCAATGATGGTCAAAAATCCTACTTCAAAAAAAAAAAAATTGGAGCTTCAATACAAGAAAAAGATGTTTATCCTTCCATTGATGGTGATTCTTAAATGAGAGGATTCAAAAGTGAAAGTTGAAGCTCTATTGAATTTAGAGTTTATGTGGCAAACATAGGCTTGTTGCTAGCTCAACCCCTAACAATCAAAAAATGAAACACATAGAGGTCCTTAGTAAAGTCAAGCTAGACTACCTATCAAATTATGATATTACCATAGTTATTGCAAGTAGTAGGTGGTGATGTCTCATTACCTCTCTACTTGGATCATCATTCATCATTATTACACTTTGTTGGCTTGGCATCCAAAGGTCTTAAGTTAGAACCAAGAATTACACTTTTGAGATGCCAACTTCCCTTCTCATCTTCAATGTCTAAGGACTCGAGCCTCAAGGAGTCACCAACAATATTGTTATCTTAGTCATGATGGACAAAATTCATGGTCATTAGCATGTTTGCCAAGTTTAAGAAATTCATAATATTGTATTCTAGGATACCATTGGACAATTTTTTAACTTTTGTAAGGATCAAAGACTAGGCAAATAAGTATAATTAGAGATTTTTAAGTCAGACAAATCAGCAATCCCAATGACATGCTTGCATATGACCTATGTAATATTGATCTTGAACACCAACTTGTGACACGCTAACAAGAAGCATGGATGGCAACAAGACTTGCACATGTAGCCTTTGTGTATCAAACAAATATCTAGATTGTTCTCATCCTAACAATTTGTTATGTAATTTCTTTGTTTTGTGATTGTCCTCTTAAGATGAAGTTTTCTTTGTGTCTTGTACACGGCTCTCATTAGGTAGTGCACCGCAGATGCACCTGCAGTGCATTTGTTGCACTGGTCCCACACCTTCCAAGGGGAGATAAAAAAAAATTCTCACTTAGCCCCATTCATCACAAACTAGTGACTTTTGGCAATGCACCTAGTATAGCAATGTTAATGAAGATCCATCCATTCTATGTCAAACAAAGTATAAGTAGTATCAGTTGACATATATATATGCATAGACATATGATTAAAGTATCAATCATGGTATGACTAAGCCCACAATAAGCTTGTGATGTAATGAAAAGGTACGTGAAATTTGTCAAATATGTGTGCTTGTCACTAACATTGAATACATGGTGGATAGTTCTTGAATGTTTTAACGGAGTGTTCTATAATTAAAAGCATAATGAAATGCAGTACTTTTCTAATTCTACTCTATGTAGTTCCATTGTCAAGTTAAATTTTTTCCTCTACATAAGTTGCCCTAAAGTGCTAAATTGAATAATCATATGTAATATATTCTAGAATCTACAACTACCTGATAGGTTCAAAAAGTGTAACTATTTGATACATGAATAATAACTAGATTGTTTGTAGTTTTGGGAGTGCCATAACTACTAGTTGCTTTTCTAGTAATTACACATCAAGGATTGGAATCAAATTAGGTTGAAGGGGATCTGATTTGTTGTGTATAAGCTTCAAAAACCAACATTCAAAGAGACCAAAGTAGAAAGTCTTGGTGATTTGCATCTTCGTGACAAGTCACCCAATAGAGATTTTCATAAAGAATTGATTGCTAGCACTTTAAAGGAAGTTGGATCAAGCTTCTAAGAGTACTAATAGGTCATTCTTGGCCTATTTAGGTCTTTTTAGCACCTTCTAACTTCAATAGAAGTTAATTAGATTGTATAATGCCAATCTAATCAAATTTGCATTAGTCTTGGGCTTGGATTTTGATAAATTTGAGATTGATTGTGCTAATGTGATTCAACCTGAAATAAAAAGACTTTATTTGTGAGGAACTTGTGTGATTTAGAGTATTCTTGGAGTAGAGGTTGATTCACATTTTTTGTGAAGTTTGGATCAAGGAGGAGACAATATTTCAATCACATTCATAGCAATTTTGAGCCAGTTTTGGATCTAGTAATTTGATCAAGTTCAAGATCACTTTAGATCTTGTTGAGAAGTTCTTTTGTGACTCTTCTCAGGTCCCTAAGTGAGTCAAATAACACGGTTTGATCATCTTAAGCAATCTATCTCATCCTTGAATCTATTCTCTTCTCATGGAAAATGGCATCAATGAGTTTATCTATTGGATTCAAATGATAGATTGAACTCATCCAATAATCAATTTGAAAGTTGAGAATGGAATCCATCATTATTCTTCAAGACTTGATGGATATATTGAATGGAGAGGAAGATGAGCCAATCCATCCAAAAGAAGCAACAAAATACAAGATGCAAGATTGCACTTCATTGTATTAAGACGAATGTTGCAAACGAGTTGCTGAAAGAAATTGGAGCATGAACCGTTGCCCAAAAGGCTTGCGAAGCTTTTCAAAGAATTTACGAGTCCAAAAATACTTCTAGGTTGCTTTTTCTAAACAACCAAGTGCTTCAATGTCTCAAAAGCAAGAATGAGAGTGGACATTAATATGTGTTGAGAGTGAAGGACTTGAACAAAAATCTTGCTTACATAGGAGACCCTATTAAGGAGAATGAGCTTGTACAAGTTGAATGGATGAGGAAGTTAGTTTTCTAACCTTTTCCAAACCTTGATGACCTCCAAAGTGTCTTGATGGCCGAGGAGAGTAGGAAAGCACATGTCAAAGCAAGGATGGAGAGACTCTCCATTAATAAAGGTGACAACAAAACTTTATTTTTCAAGAAAAAGACAAGGCAAAGGGAAAGGGAGGAGCATTCAAGAAGGATCAAGCAAGATCTTCAAGCAACATCTTCATCATTACAAGCAAAGCCCAAGAATGACAAGTCCAAGATCAAGTGCTACTATTGTAGCAAGATGGGACACTATGCCTCGGAGTGCTTCAAGAGAAAGCAAGCCCAAAGTCAAGCAAAAATAAGCCAAGAGGAGGAAGAAAATGATCATGAGAACTCACTCATGATGTCAAGTTTTTCATCATCAAGTGTCAAAGGAGAAGATCCATGGTGGATCCATGGTGGGGCAACTTCCCACATGTTGGGCAAAAGGGAGTACTTGTCTCATTTTACACCTTCTATAAAGTCCATCTCTACAGCAAAAGGAGTAGGATCCATTTCCACGTGCTTATGATCTTCCAAAAAGACAAATATTGATGGTGTACTTTTCATTCCTAGCATTACTAAGAACTTGCTTAGTGTTGGACAATTTTTGGATCGTGGTTCCATTGTGAAATTTGCCTCCAATGTATGCTACATCAAAAAGAATGAGAGAGTGTTGGAGTTTAATCCTACTCCTACTCACCTAATTCTAATTTTTGAGAACTCCTATCTACTTACTTACTCACTCACTCATTATAACAGCCTGCAAAATTGAACTGTTATTCAAGCCAATCTACAGCTTTACATGCATATTTGAACAGTTTGCAGAAATACACAGAAATTTGAGATAGAGGAAAGGTCAACATAGTCCGACCCCGATACTTAATATTCGAGTTTAAGTCATACAACTCTTATCGAATCGACTCGAACTGAAACACACAAATTCATTTAATAGCAGAATTGTGGAAAGGTGAATCAAAAGCATTACAATCAACATTCACTATCGGTCATAAAAATGATTCAATCTACAAATTGTTTATTTGCAAACCTCGACTCAAATGTAACATAAATTATACAATACATAATATGTACTAGAACAAAATCAATTAGATCGAAAGAGTGTACATGTCTGAATGCTTGCAAACATGTGATCTCTCTAAGACAATTATCTAGATATCAAAGTGAGAGAGAGAGAGAGAGTTCAATTTGGCACACTGATCCGTGTTGGTCTGAGTTATACATGAGTCTATAAGTTGAGTCATTATCGTTATATATGTACATGGTAGCTAATTAAAAAAATGCTTAATTGATGCATTTACAAGATGGTTTAAGACACTATGTTTAGCCGGTGATAGTTGCCATCTGATGAAAATTCTGTCTGATTGTGAAAGATAAGGCCAAAAATTGCTCAGGGTCAAAAGTCGATAGTCATTGGTCATTGACAGTGGGCTTCAACAATTGCCTTCGATAGTGACTTTGATAGTATCCTTAGAAATTGCCTTCAACAGTTGACTTCGACAATTACCTTCTATAGTAGTCGATTCAAGAGGTTTTTGTGCAGACACCTATTAACGAGTTCCGTTTTTTTCTGCAGACTATTAGACAGTCTCGTGTATTTCTAACGATTGTCAAATAACTAGTGTCTTTATGCAAACTGTACGATTGTACAAATATATACTTCAAATGAATGGATCTAGATTAGTTATAGGATTTGGGGAGAGAGAGAGAGAGAGAGAGAGAGAGAGAGAGAGAGAGAGAGAGAGAGAGAGAGAGAGAGAGAGAGAGAGAGAGAGAGAGAGAGAGAGAGAGAGAGAGAGAGAGAGAGAGTCAACTGCAAATGGGTTTTCAAGCTCAAGTATGGACCAGATGGGAATGTCTCGAAATACAAGGCAAGACTGGTAGCGAAGGGTTTTTCTCAAAGATATGGTATTGACTACTCTGAAACCTTCTCTCCTATCGTCAAACATTTGTCCCTACGATTGTTATTCGGATATGCAGCTGCTTATGACCTCAGGATCCACATTGTGGACGAGAAGACAGCCTTCTTGCATGGTGAGTTAGACGAAGAGGTCTACATGGATCAACTCCCATGATACGTCTCGAACTCACTTTCTGATTATGCATGCAGAATGCATATAAGTATCTATGGTCTGAAATAGTCAGCTTAACAATGGTACAAAAAGAAGGATCAAGCCCTGAAATCATTAGGATTCAAGCCACTGATGGCTGATTCCAATGTGTACGTCAGAGTTACAGACGGGTAGATCATCATTGTGGCTGTATATGTGGATGACACTCTGATACTCTAAAAGAGTGAGAAGCTGATTGCTGAATTGAAGGAAGACATCTCAAAACATTTTGAGATTGTGGATCTGGGAGAAGCCAGGTGCTACCTTGGCTTGCAAATTGAAAGGGACTATGAGGGAGGTAAGCTGTACCTTCACCAGTCTAGATACACCCGAAAAATCCTAGAGGATTTTGGGATGCTGAATTGCAAAGGAGCGAATACTCCAATGCTCACATGAACGGTGCTAACAAACGATGATTGTCCGAAGATATTTGAAGAAGAGAGACAACAAATGCAGCTCACACCTTACAAAAAGCTCATAGGTTCGCTGATGTACCTTGCAGACAACACACGCCCTGACATTGCTTCTGCAGTGTTCAGGATGAGCCAATTTTGCATGAATCCATGCTCAACACATTGGAAGATTGCAAAACAAATTTTGCACTTTCTTCAATTAACGAGAGATTATGGCTTGTGTTATTGTCATGATGCAGGGTTCAAGATGCTTTCCTACAGTGATGCTAGTTGGGCATCCCTCAAGGGTGACTGTAAAAGCGTCTCAGGAGGATGCACCATCGCGTCAAGAGCGGCAGTTCTCTGGGTCAGCAAGAAGTAGACCATTGTGGCTCAGTCATCCTACGAAGCAGAATATGTTGCATCAGCAAAGATGGCCAACAAGATAATTTGGCTCAAATAGTTCTTGGACAAATTGGGCAAAACAAGGAACAAACCTATGGCCTTGCAGATGGATAACACATCTGCAATACATCTGACGAAAGATCTTGTGTTCTACTCAAGGACAAAACACATCGCGATCAAGTACCACTTGATCAGGGATCTGATTGAGAAGAAGATGTTGTAGACCACCTTCATCGGAACGAAAGACATGGTTGCTGATATCTTCACAAAGGCCCTAGACAAAGGACTTTTTGAGAGACAGAGGAGCAGTCTTGGGGTCGTCAAGATATCATGCTTTGAGAGGGAGCTGAAGAAACAAAACGTTTCTATTACCAGCCTTGCTAGCTTTCAGTCATCTGTTTGACAAAAATGTTCGCAAACATCCTAACGAAAAGACACAAACACAAAAAATTTGCGAAAGAGAATTTTTCGCAGTACAGCAGGAGAAAGTCAGATGACGAGAAAGTCAAATGAGTCAAAGTGACACGAAAATAGTCGCGACACTCTTTTCTGCCCTCACGCTCCAAAAAGGACCAGCAAGATCATGCAAGTACCCAGAAGTATAGATATCTGATCTGATAGCATGGCATCAGCAGATACACTCTAGGTCGTGGCTAATCTACCACTCTTGTAATTCATGATTAGTTGTAGATGTTTAGTCACTCTAATCTAGGAGTTACACGACGGGACTATATACTTTCTGGATGATACTTGATACATACACAGATGAAGAAGTCTGATGCTAGTAAGCAAGAAGATGAAAATATAGAATACAAGTCCGCCTGCGTGCGAGACAATTTTGCATGGGATTTGTAGATCCACAAGTCCGCTAGTAAGCGAGACATTACTCATGGGAGAACTATATTTCTCACGCCAATGCACTGCGTGGATTTGCAGGCAGTGCTTGAAGAATCAGAAGAATTAATAGATGGTTTTGTAGTCGTTGCGCACACATCACTCTTATCATGTCTGATCTTGAATGCAAATTAGTCTGCTATTATTCGTGTGTCTGATTCACTTGTTCATTTAATTTCGCACCTTGGTTTGATCTTGTTGAATGCTGCATTAATATGTTAACATAGGACAACAGTGTCTGTCTATATTCTTGAGGACTGCAGGAATGATGCAGCTGGCAGTGACCAACAATCCTATCTGAAATCCATCCGATTTGTATTGTAATTGTTTCCTTTCGCGACTGCGATTCTTTCGTTTGTCATCAATAAATAGCCTCAAAGGCTTGTAAGATATTTCCTCTCTTGTAAATCTCCATATCAGCTGAATCAGGCTATGTAAGTGTTAATTTTTGGATTTCTCTTTTAATCAGAGTTATTTGTAGCCAGCGTTATCATGCTCAGCAAGCTAAAGTTATTACTTCAAGTCATTGTACTCACTGTTGATATTTATCATAGTGCAATTTTTGTCTCACTATTGCGTCGTTCATTTGTGCAAACTGTATGAATTCTTCTACTTGAATATTTCTGCTGCTAACTATTGCGTTTCCATTCCTACACGCCTACACTCTGAGCAACAGCCTCTGCTGCGCTCACGACCACCGTTTTGTGACATGATATCAAAGCTAACATTTCAGTAATCTGCATTTCTACTGCGGATTGTCAGTCTTGTTTCTATCAAGATGACTTTCAAGCAAACGTGCAGCCAATAGTATTCAGACAATTGTTGTTTCTACCAACGATCTAGTCCAATTAGAATGGATCCATCATCCAATTCATCTCTCATTAACAAACTCGATGGAGATAACCACCATCTCTGGAAATTCAAGATGAAGGTTATACTTCTAGCCAAATAATTCTGGGACATCGTTGATGGCACAGAACTCAAACCAGAAGGTGATGCAGCTATCATCACCAAGTGGAGACTGAGAGATGGCAAAGCATTTGCCATGATCACGCTCAACATCAAGGACACTCAGATCAGTCACATACGTGCTACTCAGACAACTAATGACGCATGGGACATCCTAGCAACTCTCTACGACATTAGAGACATTACATCCAAGCTCCATCTGAGGAAGAAATTCTCTAACCTCATAATGATTAAAACAGATAGTGTTTCGAGTCACCTCAACACTTTCAAAAATCTTATGGAGCAGATGACTGCAACAGGCTCAGTCATAGAAGATTCTGATGCACTCATGACTCTATTAACGAGTCTACTTGAAGCCTACAAAAATTGGGTAATGGCAATTTCTACCCAGGAGCACCTCACTCTATCAAGAATAATCTCGCTGCTCCTACAAGAGGAGATCAAAAGATCAGCATCATCCTTAGGATTAGGATCGGATCCTCAAGCTCTGTATTCAAAAAAACAAAAGTTTAGATCCAAGAGATCTACAAAGTCAGGCTCTACTAACAAAAGGAGCAACATGCAATCTGGACCAAATTTTGGTTCGAGATCAAATTCAAGATGTTCATCATTCCAACCTGTGCAGAAACTATTCTACAGATGTTGTAAGAGGACTGGTCACGAAATCAAGGACTACCGAACTTTGAAGTACAACAACGAAAAGAAGAAGCAGTTCCAACAACAAGCACATAGTGCTACAACAAGTCACTCAAATCAACGAGAAGAAGAAGAAGAAGATGATGAAACACCTTTCATGACCAAAGTCAGAGAACAACAAGATATCGATTCCTGGTATCTAGACTCCGGAGCAACTCAACACATGACTCACCATCGCGACTAGTTCAAGGACAACAAGTCATTCACCCACTCTCGAGCTGTGCAACTTGGAGACAACTCATCGCATTCAATCGAAGGAGAAGGAACAGTCAGAGTTGAATTCAAAAGGAGTAAATTCAAGTTGTTGTCCAATGTTCTCCACGTTCCAAATCTGACCAAGAATCTGCTCTCAGTTAGCAAAATCATTGATTTAGGTCACAGGGTCAAATTTGATACAAAAGGCTGCACGCTCCTTGACAAACCCCAGAAGGTTCTAGCCTACGAAAGAAGAAGCAGCCATCTTTACAAACTCAACCATTGCTATTCTTCTAACAATCAAGCTCTTCACACAGCCACTTCTGAATCAACTGATATGCTGTGGCATTTCAGACTTGGCCATCTTAATTACAATAGTATTCAACAGATGTCAGTTCAGAATCTAGTACAAGACCTGCCTTCAGTCAGCAAGCCAACTTCTCCATGCGAAAGCTGTATTATCAGCAAGCATGGTAGTTCAGACTCAATTCATACACCCAATGGCTTGCTTGACCTTGTACACAACGACATTTGTGGCCCGATGCAGACTGCTTCCACAAGTTCTATTTTCTAACCTTCATCGACGACTTCTTTTGAAGGACTGCAATCTACTATATGAAGAACAAATCCGAAGCATTCAAGTTCTTCAAGCAATTCAAGGCGTCTGCAAAGAACCAGACCCAGAGGAAGATCAAGGCTCTACACACAGATGGAGGGGGAGAATACATCTCCAAAGAATTCAAGGAGTTCTACAAGGCCAACGGGATACTTCAACAATACACAACCAGCTACTCACCTCATTCCAATGGTGTAGCTGAGAGGAAGAACTTGACACTTATCAAAATTGCCAAGAGCATGATGGCCCATGCCTCTCTTCCAAAGAAGTTCTAGGCAGAAGCTGTTACTACAGCTGCCTATTTGCAGAATTGATCCATCACCAAAGCCCACAATGGCAAGACACCTTATGAGGTGTGGACAGGATCAAAACCATCACTCAAACATATTCGAGTGTTTGGATGCATCGCGTTCGCTCAGATCCCTGAGGATCTAAGAAGAAAGCTAGATGACAAGAGTAGGAAAACAATTTTCATCGGCTATTCTCAAAATCACAAGGCATACAAGCTCTACAATTTGGATACCGAGAAGACGTTCACCAGTAGAGATGTCATTTTCATGGAAGACCGATTCCTCGACCACACAGGAAAAGTTGTTGGTAATTCCAACTCACGGATCGAGCAACCAGTCAATTCCGATCTAGAAATTTAACTGCAAAATCTCGACATTGACTTAGAAGATGAGTTAGAACCTCAACGAGTCAACCCACATCAGAGGACCAAAGTTCAACCCAGTAGGTCGAATAGGTCTAGACGGCCTCCATCCAGGTTTATGGATGATCCGGCCTACTACTTCGTGCAGGAACCAAACACAGTTGCTGAGGCAATGTCTACTCCTGGTGTTGACCAGTGGAAAGCAGCAATGGACACTGAATTCAATTCTCTTATGGATAATCAAACATGGACACTCACTGAGCTGCCAAAGGACCGAAACCCAATTCCATGCAAATGGATATTCGAGACGAAGTACGATACTGAAGGAAGGCTAAATCGTTACAAGGCCAGGCTAGTCACCAAAGGCTTTTCCCAGAT
Organism: Diphasiastrum complanatum; assembly: GCA_029204225.1. Classification (NCBI taxonomy): domain Eukaryota; kingdom Viridiplantae; phylum Streptophyta; class Lycopodiopsida; order Lycopodiales; family Lycopodiaceae; genus Diphasiastrum; species Diphasiastrum complanatum. The sequence goes on from CM055099.1 coordinate 27,963,246, forward strand.
TCTAGATTTGGATTATTCAGAAACCTTTAGTCCAGTCGTCAAACATGCTTCGATCCGCCTACTCTTCTCCTTTGCAGCTACAGCAGATCTCGAAGTTCATCAGATGGATGTTCAGAGCGTTTTTTTCAATGGAACCATTGAAGAGGAAATCTATATGACGCAGCCAGAGGGATACAAACTCAATGGCAAGCAACATCACCTTGTATGCAGATTTCACAAGGTGCCCTACGGGATGAAACCAGTCACCCAGAGCTTGGTTCCAGAAGATCAACACATTTCTGATAGAGAATGGTTTCATCCCAAACTCAGCAAACTCGAATGTCTATTTCAAGTCTATATCAGATCACATCATCATCATCACTCTCTACGTAGATGATACACTCTTATTCAGTAATAATTTGAATCTGATGACAGATATAAAATGCATGCTGGCCCAGGAATACAAGATGGGTCTAGCCCACTATTGTTTCGGAATCCAAATTCAACGAGATCGACCCAGCAGACTGATCTTTATCAATCAACAACGATATCTCAACAACGTGCTAGAAAAGTATGGAATGGCCAACTGCAAACCTAGTCTCTTTCCACTCGACCCTGGACTAAAGCTATCAAAGGAACAGTCTCCTCAAACTGAGGCAGAAAATGAGGAGATGAAGCGCTACTCGTTTCAATCTATCATCAGCTCACTGATGTACACAATGATATGCACATGACCAGACCTTGCATATTCGATCACATTGTACTCAATGTTGATATTTATCAGAGTGCAATTTTTGTCTCACTACTGCGTCGTTCATTTGCGCAAACTGTATGAATTCTTCTACTTGAATATTTCTGCTGCTAACTGTTGTGTTCCTACACGCCTACGCTCTGAGCAACCGAGCCTCCGCTGCGCTCACGACCACCGTTTTGTGACATAAGCATGAAATGAGAGAGAGAGAGAGAGAGAGAGAGAGAGAGAGAGAGAGAGAGAGAGAGAGAGAGAGAGAGAGAGAGAGAGAGAGAGAGAGAGAGAGAGAGAGAGAGAGAGAGAGAGAGAGTACATGTATTTATAACAGGTCCATGCCTCATTTGAATCTTGGTTTCCCTCCATAGAAACCAAAAACCCTCCTAAAAATATGGACTCGATTCAATGAACCAAATGTTCAAATTTGAATCTTCCCACACTCGACCTACTGACTTTCCCACACTTTTCAAAAGTGGTAATTCAAATAAACTTAGACTAAAATAACTTTAGAAAGTTTATCTTTTTTAAATCCAAAAATGCATATTGGCCTAATATTGACAATTGACCAAAATATGACTAGACTAGTTGATAATTTCCCACAAAAAGCACTTAAGGAGGAATTTGAGGTACATAATCTTGGTCATTTTATTTAGTACTTCTAAAACTACTTTTATTTGTCAAGAGAAGTATGCTACTGATATTTTCACCAAAGCATTGGAAAAGGACTTGCTTATGAAGCATAAAACCTAGAGTACTATCAAAATCTATGCCAAAACTAGTTGAAGAGGGAGTGTAAAAAATTCAACTAGTTAAGGTGAGTTAAATTGGCAATTTTGAGGCCAACATGAAATTTCAACTAGGAGATAGATTTTTTTTATGTCAATAAGGCCTTAAGATATTGTTTTTATTATTTTTGGCAAGTAGTGAACTTGATAAGGTCAGATTTGGACCTATCCTAATTGGTTAATTAGATACATTACATTTAGTCAAGTTAAACAAGGTTTTTGGTGAAGTATCTAGAATTTACCATTTAAGGGCAAGTAGCCAAGTGACATTATGGCTGTTATAAATAGTTGTACCTGCGTGGAGGACATATCTGGATGTTCTCATTTTGTATGGAGAACTTTTCTCTTTTGATTCTATGTCCATCTCTTTCATATTTCTCATGATATATTGAGTTCTAATGTGTAGAATGTAATTTTTCTTGTACTTGAATCCACACGCGTGAATACTGTTGTGTTGCTATTGTTGTATGGACATGGATAGTACTATATCGGATCTTAGTGATTTTGATCGAATCTACATGTATTTCCAAGTTCTAGCATGACAGATGCATGATTTTTAGCTTGTAGATGATTCTAGATGTGCACCCAAATTTAGCCAAGATCTAATTGATCCATTAAGCATGTTTTGGATATAGTTTTTTCACAGTAGGAAGTCTAATGTATGCAATGATCTATACCAACCAAACATTGCACATATAGTGGGAGTTACAAGGGATTAGGTCAGAAGTGTTAAACAATTCTCTGGTGATACAAGTCAATGGCAAGTCAGTTGGAGGAGTGGCTCTAGGAGCATTGCCAACAAGGGCCACCTCAAGGTGCATGAGGAGGGCCATGTGTGCAAATCTGGATGGGAGGGCTAGTTAGCCTCTCCTAGAATGTGTCTCAGTGGCGACAAGAAGCTATCCACATGGGTGGCCCCTAGAGGTTGAAGTCCTTTTGAGAATAAGAGATGGGGAGAGAGAAGGTGTGATCTTGGCCAAGTTCCTTACATGAGAGTGGAACAGACCTATCTTCCTTGCTCTCCAAAGGAACACGCTCATCATTCTTCTTCTTACTTTTAAGGAGATCACCTCCAAGCTGGGGAAGAGAAAAGTTTCCTCCCCATCATGGGGTGGAACAAAAACGAGGCCAACCAAGGGGAATGCTACCCAACAAGAAGTTCAGACTAAAAAGAGGGACAAGAAAGAGATCAACCGAGGAAAACCGAGAGAAGGACACAACCCCAACACGAAAGGGCTAGATTGGGAGCCCACTCAGGGATGGGGATGAAGCTTTACAAGGTAATCTTACAAGGGGAGAGCTGCCCTAGGTGCAAGCGCCGATGATGAACAAGTTGCCCACTTGTAAGGAAAATGAAACCTTACAAAGTTCAATTAGAAACCAAACCTAACTCCAGATCAAAGGTTCCTAGATTTAACAAACAATAAATACATAAACATTTGGCATTCTTATGATAAATGAAATAATCATTTTTATTCCATCAATCACAATGAATCCAAATAATGCTTTCTAGTTCCAAGTACTAGTAGTGACTTACTACATGCGATAGCTTGAGGTAGTGGCCCTTCTCCAAGGTATTGCCTTTAGTTGAAGGCCCTTCCTTTTTTTTTTCTTTTTTTAATTTGTTGAAAGAATTTAACACGCACCTTCTAGGAAAAAAGCTACATGTACGAAAAGGTATTAAAAATTTATGTGCACCTTTTGGTGCTCGAAATGTGCATGTCAAAAAATGTTGATTTCAATTTTTTTTTAATGAAATTGTTGTTGGTGGGATCAATTTTTTTCAAATAAATTGCTACTTTTGAGGTGGCAGAAATTATTTTGGAAAAAAGAAGAAGCAAAAACCAATTTTAAAACTCAAGAAAACAACGAGGCAAAAGGAAAATTGTTGGTCCATGCTAAGTGACTAGTTCACCCCACCTATGTGCTCTAAAATTCTAAGAAGGTTCAAGAGATTCTCAGCAAAAATTTGATTGTTTGGTAGCTAAGTTGATAGGAGTAAAAATGGATGCAACCATAAAATCATGACATTCGATTCTATCCTTGTAAAATCCCCTTCTCGAATTTTAGAAGGTTCGAGAGAAATATTCTAAGCTTGTTTAAAACATTTGATCATTTGATAGCTGAGTTGATAGGCGCAAAAATGAATACAACCATAACATCATGGAAAATGATCTTAAGTATTGCCAAGCAATGCCTAGCTAATTTTTCTCAATAAAGCCTTATTCTATAATTAATTCCATCTTTAATAAATCAAAAAACAAATGATAGTCTTCATGCCTTGAGCCAAGACCAATCCACTGCTATCCTCTGTAGATGATGTAGCCAACCAAAATTATTGATCCAAGTTGTCTTTTTCACAGGCCAGAAACAACGGAGCCATCACAAGACTTGGAAGAAGTTTTTGGCTGCCCAATTTTGCAGTCTACAAAATTTCATCTGTTCCAACTTATCCCACGTAGAGAGAATGCATTTTGTCACTCGGCTAAACTCGTTAATTGACAAGCTCATCGAATTTACCTTGCTTGCTATGCCTTCCCCTTGTTCTTTCGGTCTGAGACGTCATTTTAAAGAGCTAAGTAAGCACATTTCCATCCCATATTTGCTTTGCCAATCCTTGCATACATTAAGTGAACTTTTAGAGCTTGCTCAAAAGCATCATGGGAAGAAGAGTACCCAGAATTTCCACTTTGCTCTTAGTAGGAACTTGTTGCATCTAATTTTGTTAAGACTTGTAGCCCATTTGCTTCCTTGCTTTGTTGGAATAGTAGGTTAAAGTTTTTCCACAAGAATACAACTCTTTATAGCTTGTGTTAACCTTCTTGAATTGGTTTTAACCACAACCCGATTGATAGTTGGCCGAAATAATCAATATACACTTTGCATTTATGTATACACTATTTACATTGCAGATAGCCAATTTCTAGCTCACACATCCTTTCACTTACATTGCACATCCACATATAGGGCCCACAAATTTTGGAGCATGCGACCTTGGTCTTAGTGGATCAAACAACATTTTTACTATAAAGTGGGTCTTACTCATTGTCTCATTTTGTGATCATGTTGAATAGTGTTCTATATTACTAGGTCAAGATTTGTACTCAAGTTGACTCAATAACTCAATGACTTTTGAATGAGATTGGAGCACATCAAATATTTGTGTAGGATTGATTTGTACTAAAAGGACTTTCTCACGGGAGGGGTGAGTGTGATATATTCCATTTTGATACGTTTTCATATTGCATGAAAATAGAGTAAATTTTTTAGTGCACATTTTTTTGTTCATTGACAAAGGGGACGTGTTATATGAGCCATTTTTACTGTAGGAAAATCAATTTCTACAACTATCATGCACATGTACAAGGCCCTTTAAATGTATCAGCCCATAATATTTAAGGGCATAATGCTCTTTACCAAAAAATGATTTGCAGTGCCAAACAAAAAAAACAAGGACAATTTAGCGCCCTAACAAATTAACATTAAACTTCGTCGAAAGTGCGCAATACTTAGTGTTTTTTAGAGACGGCATGAATGACTATAATTAGAAAATAAAAAACAACAATGAAGAATAAAACAAATATGAATTTTATATGTTCTATCTTCACGTGCTTTGCATCAAATATGTAATATGATGGTCTATGTTCTATGTTTGTGTGCTTCTACATTATCACTAGCAACTTGTTCTACCCTATCATATTTGCATCCCTAAAATTTTAGCCCATCCACTTAGGATCCTACCCCCCCTTTTTAGACCACACTTGAGTCTCCCATCTAGTGCAAGTGAATTTTAGACCACACTTGAGTCTCCCCTCTATGGCACGTGAGGTGGCACTCGACATCACTTCAACTTTGTTTTTTGAGCCTAATGACGTCTATGGTCAAGTTGGTTGAAAAAAGGGTAGTCAAATATGAGTGCATAGGCAACTTTGAAGATATATGAGATTCCATGCCGCTTAAAAGAGAGGTAAAACAAATAGTTCAAAACCCAAGCTTCAAAGCTTTACGAGTTGAATAGGTGGTTTTCTCTCTTGGAGCTTAGAGAGATTTGTCAATACCCCACCCAAGCTTTCAAAGGAATAATTTTTGCAATATTCTAATTAGTTCGGCTAACTGTGTTGGCTTTTATTAGAGTCCCTTGTATAAAATATTTTAATTTGACGAAACAAGTATTGGATGCCTCTATTTGAATATCATCATCACCCATGCTTATCAACCAAGTTTAGTCCTCATTTTGGATTTTTTTTCATCGAAGCAATGGAAAATGCCTCTACTTGAATCTCATGGTTCGCTTGTCAGCCACATTTTGACTCTCTTATTTGGTGAAGAAATGGAGCTAGGTTTCAAAATGGAACATGGCTCACAACATATCAAAGGCATTTTTTTTTCTCTTTTGTCTTGATGGAGAGGTACCACGTCAACGATAAAGAAAAGCTAAAAAGTCAAAATGCAATCATGCAGTGGAATCGGGTGGGATGACTTGGTTCCGCACCAAGAATCCATCTCACCCTCGTGAGCTCTTTGAGTTTCTTGGTGGAACTAGCTCACCCAAGCCCATTCCACTACAAATAAAGATGGACTTGTGGATTGGTGCTTACATTAATATATTACAATGGAATGTTTACCAGTTTTGCTCATCAACCAATGGGGTTGGCTTAGTTGGTTACTTGACATCCAAAGTTTCTTTGGTCTTAGGTTCGAGCCTCCCCTTGGAAACCAAGAAGCATTTTTGCTCATCCACCACGTGTCATAAATGGCACATGTAGATTACTCAATGGTTATCGGAGGAACATGGCAAAATGGAAATTTTGAACATTGTGAGGGTAAAATTTCTCAAATATGGGCCCCAACATAGAACACCAACACCCATCTTGTCCTCCACTAAAAAGTCGGTTGGTTGGAACCTAGGGCCCCTCCCCATTGTAGGAATGGACCATATATCTTGTCATTTGAAGAGATGGGTTGGCTGGCTATTCTTAACTTTGTATTGAGATGTTAGTAGAGATTAAATCATAATGTCGATCCGAGGCCCTTGGGCAGGGGTCTCAATTCGCCTCTATGATTTAACTTTCTAGGTGCCTTCCAAGTTGTTCTAGCGTATTGGACTTTTAGCATTAGAATAAGTTGTGTCCTTGTCTTATCATGGATGTGTGGAGTGTTTGAAAATGTGGGCAATTTCCTAGATTGTTTTTTCTAGGGAGGACATAAAAAATAAACTCAAAAATACCCACACTTTTGACATTGTCACATCTCACTTTCAAATTTCAACTACCAATATTTTGTTTTCGGGTGGGGGTCTACAATTTAAAGGCTCACCACACTAGTTTCCAGATCCTGCCACGTGTCATAGATCGATGGCTGAAGGAGAGTACGCGTGGCAAACATCGAGTAAACTACATCGAGGCTATGCTTAAACCAATTGGTGAGTGAGTAAACTTCAATCTGACGTTAGAACTACCCGTCAATCCTTCCTAAGGCACCGGTTTTCGTTTGTTTTTTGACGGTTTGAGGGTTTGACGTGTGGCCCACCTTTCGCTGACACGCTATCCCCGTCAACGTCACCCGTCACTCGGTCCGAATATATCTATTGCTGGCAGCAGCCGAGAGCGGCGACTATCGATGGGGATTCTTAAAGGCACGAAATATTCTATCCTCCGGCCCTTCAGATAACGGCCACGTGGTAATATGACACGTGGACATCTATCAACAGCTAGATTGGCAGGATCCGGACGTTTATGGGAAGATCCAACGGTGGAGGGGTTTGAAAATTTAGCGGGCCATCTTTTTTGTCTTTGTTTTTCTTAGCCGCGTGCTACTCTGTCTTTCTTTCTTTTCTGTTCTGTTCAGTTATTGCGATGCGATCGCCATAGATAGCTGCTGATCGGCAGCAATCAGGATCGTACTTCGCATAGCTTTTCCTTGCTCTGTGCATTCGTTCTTCTGCCTGTGCAAAGCTGAGAATTATCGTTTTTTGGGCAGCTTTTTCCAGAGAGCTTTTCCTTGCTCTGTGCATTCATTCCTCTGCCTGTGCAAAGCTTTTGCTGCTTCAAAGCTCAGAATTATCGTTTTTGCATAGCTTTTTCCATGAACCTTTCCTTGCTGTGCATTCGTTCTTCTGCCTGTGCATAGCTTTTGCTCGGAATTTCGAAGTTCACAAATCAGAATTATCGTTTTTGCATAGCTTTTTACAGAAAGTCTTCCTTGCTTTGCATTCTGGCTTCTGCCTGTGCATAGTTGTTGCTCCTCCAGAGCTCAGAATACGTTTTTGCCTAGTTTTTTATAGAAAGCTTGTCTTGCTCTGCATTCTGGCTTCTGCCTGTACGTAGCTTTGCTGTTTGAATGCTCAGCAGTGTCGTTTTTGCATAGGTTTTTTTCAGAGAGCCTGTCCTTGCTCTGTATTCAGTCTACTGCCTGTGCATAGCTTTTGCTCCTTCAAAGCTCAGAAGTACGTTTATCCGTAGCCTCCGGCCTTTGCAAAGATTTTGTTGCTATAAAGTTCAGAAGTATCGTTTTCGCATAGCTTTCTTCAGAAAGTCTGTCCTTATTTTATATCATCTACTGCCGTGCTTGCTTTGAGTGCTTCAAAACTGAGAAGTACAAGGTCATCTGGCATGTAACTATCCCTGTAAGGAGAACTTATCTACTCTTTGAAACATCTTTTCTGTCGGATACTTCGTGTCTTTCTTTTCAGATTTGTGCGGTTCTTTCAGTGCTGTTGATTTCATCTTCAGACGCTGTTGTAGCAGATTAGTCTCTTTATGGTGGCGGCTACTTAGGAAGTGCACCGCAGGCTTTCCCTTTTGCAGAACACTTTTCAAAAAGCTGTCCTTATTTTTCGTCCAGTCTACTACGTGTGCATAGCGTTTACTTCAAGCTTAGAAGTACAAGGCGATATTGTTTGTAACTATCCTGCACGCAAAGCTATCTTTTGTTGCTTGAGAGGGATTTCCTGTCACATGTAGCTTGAGGTTTGAGCTCCACATTCTGGGTGATGCTACTTCTTTTCCCGCAACAGTTGCATGTAGAAGACTAACGAGACTTTAGTAAGAGAAGAAAAAATAGGATTTCAGTCATTCAGGAGAAAATAGAACAAAACTTCAGTCATTCGAGAAAAACCAAACAAGGCTTCAGTTATAAATGTTAACCATATCTTGGATGCTTAGATGGATGTACAAGAGATGACAGCTCCAGAACTTGTAGATCAATTGCTTGCGGAGTCTCTAGATGCACAAAAGGAAGCTATATGCGAGCTAAGGCTTCGAGCTAAGCGGGACAACGAGAATAGGGCTTGCATAGCTGACGCCGGAGCAATTCCTCTTGTGGCCGACTACCTCACATCTTCCGATAGCGTCGTGCAAGAGAACGCGGTCACCTGTTTGTTGAATCTGTCCATTATCCATGATTGCAAGCGAGAGATAATAGCAAATAGCAGGTGCCTGGATGGGATCGTAGAGGCAGTGAAGTTAGGCAAAAGTGCAGAAACGAGGCAAAACGCCGCTGCCACTTTGTTTAGCCTGCTGATACTTGAGGAAGTTAGAGAGTATGTGGGGAGTAAGACGGATGTGATACTTGCCTTGCTCGATCTTCTGGACAGCGATGTGGCAAGATCACGAAAAGACGCAATAAAAGCACTTTTTCATTTGTGTCTATGCCAAGTGAACAAGGCTAGGGTTGTAAAAGCCGGAGTGGTGCCGCTGCTGATGTCCTTCATCAGAAACAGGGAAAGATTAACCGATTCAAAAGAGGGAAAAAGGTGTACTTCAATGATCGGTGCGATGGTGAATAATTCCTCTCCTCTGCGTGATGTTTCCAGTTCAACTCCAGTCAACCTCACAACTGATTACATACAAGATAAATCACAAGAGAGAAAAAGGGACAGTATTGCTGAGGATGCTCTTGCATTGCTTGGACTTCTTGCTGGCTCTGCTGAAGGCGTAGATGCTTTAATGAAAGCCTGTGCCGTTTCTCTTCTGGTTGAGCTCTTGGAACCTCAGGAATATCCTAGATGCAGAGAAAACGCAACATCCACACTGCTTGCCATGTGTCAGACTGGTGGGGATGATGTTGTGCAAGAGGTTTTGCAGTGCAACTTTTGCATATCTGCGTTATGTGGAGTATTATCAAGTGGCTCATCTAGGGCCAGGAGCAAAGCTGGAGCCTTGTTGCAGTTATTGATGGTAAATGACAGATCCTGATTGTTTCTTTCTCAAGTGCTCCAGAGGCAAATCTTCAAAGTCCTGTAGGATAATGTCGTAATTGTCATTTCAAGATCTAAGGTTTTTCAAGTCTTGGAAATTCAAAGGTTTTTTAGGTTTTCAGCTCTTATTGCAGTACTCCACCTACTCAATGTCAGTTTTGCCGGATTTTCTTGTTGGATGTGGCAATTGTCACCCGTAAATCACCAAATACTTTGATATCTAGATTTCTCAGGAGTACTGGACTAATGTCCTTAGTCAATACATCTGTATTGATTTTGGTTTCTTCTAACCAGAATCATTCCAGTACTGTCAATAGCTCTGTACATGTATGGGAAGGAACATGATGTTATCTGATCAACTTGTAGGTACATTCATTTTATTTTCTTGACTCTATTATTCACATGAATGTTGTAATTCTTGTGTATAGGTTAAGTTACAAGCATAGTATTTAGCCTCTTGATCTTGTGTTATTATTGGGTGTTAGGCCATGTGTTTGTGCCCCTGGGACTCTTCCTTTGTTAGCATCATATATTTTATCTAGTTGTTACTAAGTTTTCAACCCTAACTTGCAGCCACAGCATTGCAGACAATGTAAATTAAATAGGCATAGCATCATTCCAGCTTAGTTGATCTAGTCTTAGTTTAGAATACTTTAGCTATCAATTTTTCTCTTGCACGTTGGACAATTTAGCATCAATGAGCTTGGTTGGGTCAGCTTATTCAATATAGAAGCACCAGATTTTTGTGGAAATCGTGATTCCAGTTACTATGAATGTTTCCAGTGCTTCAGTGTTGTGTTTGCGTTCTCCTCTCTATTATGTGTGTTGTATGTGATTTTTTGCTCGTAAGTTGGTGCTAGAGCACCTTTTAGTCATTGAGGGGATGGGATCTGCATTGCACACTGTTTGTGTCCCCTTTTTAACGCTCAAAATTCCTTGTTTTTGGCTTCTCTATAATGGTTTAAGTTTCTACATGACTGAACTTTGGATCTATACACATCAAATTGCTGAAGAACGAATGTATCAAAATGAAGTTTTAAAGTGGAGAGTGTTGGAACTTTCGAATTGCTAGTTTCTAGCACATTTTTGCCTTCATACTTGTCGTCTACTTTTAAGTAAATTATCATTCATTTTATATAGGAAGGGACCTTGAAAACTCTTCAGTTTATGAGTCTTCTTTTGGCTTCAACTATGCTTCCATCCGACTTGGTGACAATAGATATTATGAAATCTATTCTTAAGATGAAAGTTATTGTGAAGTAGAAGTCTGAGATGATATTGCAAATGTCCATACCACCCAAGTAAACCAATAACAAGTATCAATATCTATGCCACGGTGGAAGAGAACCATGTTGTTGCAAATAAACATGTAGGATGTCCTTCATAGAGACCAAGAATATCGAAAAAAAGGCATCAATTTTAAGAAACTCGTATTTCATATACAAAGGATTGATATGGCCACTAAAAGAAAAGGTTTGATAGAAGGACCAAGCTAGAGGATGTCATAAAAAGTTGCCACATACCAATAGATGCATGCATGGTAGATTGATATTCCACTAATACCATTGTTATAATGGAAGTAATAAAGCCATTGGCCTTATATGACATAGGTATTCCACATGGCATGAATATTGAGCTTATCATGAGGAACCATAGGGAATATATCAATCAACGTGTGCTAGAGAAATATATCACTAGGTAGACGTGGGAACCGACAATGCCATTTGGAAGAAGAAAAGTACCGATAACCATCTAGGATAGCTTTTAACTACCTAGTGGAAGTAAGGTATGGTAACGTCCAATACCACAAATTGCACAATCAAGAAAGGCCACATAGAGCATTATGAAAAAAATCAAATACTCAAACCAAAAAAAACAACCAAGAGTGCTATTTATCATAGAAAGAAAGGCAGCGTGCTCTATTATTCCCTATAGCAAAGATGTGCCAATACAATTGTGTAGGTGGGGAGGACCACAAACAAAAGCTCAAATTGATAGTGGCCAAGATAACCATATTGACCAAGGCTACATACCACAAGGCAACTAGTATGCAAACCAAGAATGCCAATGAACAATCGTAGCAACTGGCAACGAACACATGGAATTGCCAAACATGTGAATGATAAATGCTTAGTAGAAACTACACGATGCCAAGCGAGCCATACAAACCACTGGTAACAATTAGGTGCAACAAAACCCCATAAAATACTCATGAAAATATGTCGTAACATGCATCTACAACAAAGATACCAAATAACAAAAGTAGTACGTGTTTTTGACAAAGTTTTTTAGATCCCAGGCTATCCATAAAGTTCTAGACAATGTCCTTAGTATTGAGTTCAAAACATGCAAGTATCTTAGCTAGTTGTACCCACTATAAATACCAAATAATTGTAGCAAAACACATATTAAAGTAGTCGTATCTACAAAAATGTGAGGTATCCCTCAATTTTCAAACAAAGGTAAAAAAAGAAAAAAGCTAATCTGACATCTCTCCACTTATTTCTCTTGCATTATTATAAAAACTTCACAATGTAAGTATTTGTTAGGCTTGCCCGCTTAGGTTCAATTCCATGCCCACGTGTGGGAGGACTACTAGGCGAAATGACTATTCAATAAAAATGCACACACGCACGTGCGTGCGTGTAACAAATGCCTATACCAATACATGTGCCAAACATGGGCAGATTCAAACCATGCATTACTAGAATTTAATTGATTTGGCCTTGAATTAAAATAATCAAAACTTAAAAAATTACAAATAATTTTGCCCGAGATACATATGTATTTGAAACTCACAAAATCTAAAACTACAATTTTTATGTTGATTTCAACATTCTATAAAATCTCACAATTATTGAGAATGATATTTTCAATAAAAGCATGTTTAAATTTCTTGGTGCACATCAAGGTTCTTTTTCAACAATAGAGTTGTAATAGGAACACTTTAGTGTGTCAAAGCCATGTGCATTTATTGGACCATAGTTATGGTGAAGAAAAGTCAACAATAAAAGAGTGTTTGCTATATTTTTCATGGGATTGATGAATAGAATCAATAAATTACCCAATGACAATTTAGAAAACAACTTTTAAATCTAGTCTTACACAAAATAGCTATTAGAGCTTGACCTCAGAAACTTTGAATGGTTGTGTACATTTTAAAGCAACTTCAGATTGGAACTTTCTGTGATTAGCAAGATATTGTGGTCATACGAATACTTTGAAATCTCTAGTCATAAAAAAAAAGACTACTCATGGTAATGCACACCCTCGTTTGAAGATCCTATTCTACTATTACGTGTTTTCAATATAAATGAAGCAATAGGTTGTAGTTAATGTTTCATGATTTTTCATTTCAATATTTTTTTCTCGAAGAAGTTAATCGTAGATTAAAGACTTTTTACAAAGTATAGTGAAAAGATCAAAAGCTTACAAATGAGAGAGTTTCTCTCCTTAAAAAGAAGCAAGGGGGAGATGAGATAATCACCATTCCCGAATTTGCTATTTCTATCTAACTAGATATTCCAAAGAGTAATAATTATAATACATTGCCAGTAACCATTAATAGCTGCATTCTAAAAATTAATATCATTCAACAGAATGTCATAGTGGCTAAACCTTCTGAACTGACATGAAAGCGCGCAATGAAAAGGTTAGCCATTGATTTCCAAAGAGAGGCATAACATTGAAAAAACAAATAAATGTGTTACATCCTCGTCTAGTGTTTTGCACTTGGAACAAACATTCGACACGTTACCCCTATTATAAGCACGTACAGGAAGAGAAAGCTGAAGAATTTTGAGAGAAAAGATTTTGTATTTGGCCGGCTTGATTTTGTGTGTACGACAAAATCTGGCCTTCCACATACGAGGGGGATCAGAAAGGTTCCATTTGGAGTTGAACCATGAGAAGGTAAAAAGGGGCTCTTTGGATGCAATGTAAACAAAAGAATAGGAGATCTCACATGTTTTTGTAAAAATTACAGCAAATGAGGATCTTAAAACACTTGAAATGATGAGGGAAACAATAGATTATGATTTCATAAGATTAGCACAAGTTGAACCATCAAAATCCATCAAAAATCTATGCTTGAACCTCACTAAATGGCCCAAATCTTTGAAGAAGGCTTCACACGTGTGAAAGTACGGCCTCCCACAGTCTGAGTACTGTACACCAGACCTACATTCAATCCTATAATCATTAGTAATCACAAGTACTCAAACAATTATGAACATAGAGAGCAATTGCACCATTATGAGAGAGAAAACATGAAATTGCTTGATTGATTTTGGTGAGATATCATCACCTATATATACATGATCCATCACGGTTTTGGGCAGGTATGAGTAGCCCTAAACCTATCCCTAATGCTAAATTTTGGTGGATCTTTCATCCCTACCAAGTTAGGGTTGGAATCTTTGAGATCCCTCAACAATGCAAAAATTACCAAAAATAGCTCCTATTTTTTCTCCCTTGTATCTAAGCATAATTTGGACTCATTCCGAAGGTTCTAACACTTAGGTCTACTTGAGAACATCCTTATGAATGGAATCCTATGCTATTTGGCACGTGTGACAAGCCACATCATGACCATCTAACTATTTACAAGTCATATGACCAAAACTAGTCAAGCTAGAATTGTGAATTTTTAACACTCCTCCTCACTATCTAGCTTGGTTCAATCATTGCTTTACTAATCACTCCAAGTGATGATCTGAACTTCATAAAAGGTGTCTTTTGAAGTGTTTTAGTAAGTAGATCAGCTACACATTCATTGCTTGGAACATGCTCCAAAGCAATATCCTTGGCTTGCACCATTTCTCTCACAAAGTGATGGCATATCTCAATGTGCTTAGATCTTGCATGGAAGATTGGGTTAGATGCAAGGTGTTGGGCTGATATATTGTCATTGTAGATGATTGGTGCCTCCTCTGAATCCATGATCTTTAGTTCCACCAATAATCTCTTGATCCAAAGTACCTCCTTTGTAGTGGTTGTCAAAGCTTTGTACTCGGCCTCGGTTGAAGATAGAGATATAGTTTCTTGCTTTTTTGAAAGCCATGAAACCACACCTTCTCCTATGAAAGTTGAATAGGCACTTGTTGATTTCCTATCCCTCTTGTCCCCTGCAAAATCTGAATCACCAAATGCATGAAGGTTAATCACATCTCCTCTATATAGAATCCCAAAATCCAATGTACCCGAGATGTATCTTAGAATCCTCTTAGCCTTTTTCCAATGGATATTCAATGGCTTTTGCATGGATTGGCTCAACCTACATACACTAAAGCTAAGATCTGGTCTAGTTATAGTGATCCACATTAAGGAACCTATAAGTTGCCTAAACAAAGTGATGTCCATGAAGGATCTTTCATCATCTTCATTTGGCACTTTTACATCTTGCTCCATTGGTGTGTCAACACTTTTGCATACTTCCATCTTAAACTTCTTCAAAAGACTTTGAGCATAGTTTACTTGACTTATAAAGATAAAATCAGACCCTCTAAGTACTTCTATGCCTAAGATGAAGTGAAGACACCCTAGATCTACCATCTTGAACTCTAAGGATAGATCTATCTTGATTTTTTCAATACCATCAACACTATTTCCACTAATGATGATGTCATCTACATAAATGAGTAAAAGTACAATACCAACATCATCAAACTTAATGTAAAGAGTGGGATCATATTCACTTTGAACAAAAGAAAGTGAAATAAGATAGCAATGTAGTCTTGAATTCCAAGATCTCGAGGCTTGCTTCAAGCCATAGATGCTTCTTTGGAGATGGCATACTTTGTTCTCCATTCCATGCTTGATGAACCCTTGTGGCTGCTCCATATAGATATCCTCTTCCAAAAAACCATTCAAGAAAGCATTAGAGACATCCATTTGACATAGAATCCATCCAAAATGTGATGCAAGTGCAATGATTAGTCTTATTGTGACCATCTTGGCCACGGGTGCAAAAGTTTCCTCATAGTCTATCCCTCTCTCTTGAGCATAACCTTTTGCAACTAATCTTGCTTTATGTTTGTTAACACTCCCATTTGCATTCAACTTAAGCTTGAAGACCCACTTGCATCCTATTACATTCCTTTGAGGTCTCTCAACAAGCAACCAAGTTTCATTCTCAATCAAGGCATCATACTCATCCAACATAGCTTTATACCATTCTTTGGAGTTCAATGCATCTTCAACATTAGACGGTTCTTCAAAACTGAATAAAGCATAAGAAGTGGATGATATACCCTCAACTTGCTGTCCTTTGCCTTGATATGTGAGCCTTGATGGCTCCACTTTTGCCCTTGAAGATCTCCTTGGTGTGATAGGTGGGTTTGGTGCTTGCTCCTCCATGAGCTCCTCCTCAAAACCAAGATCTTGCTCCTCGGCCATCTTCTTCTTGATTGTTGGAGCACTTGAGCCTTCTTCAAGCATATGCATATGATGTTCATCAAAGATGACATCCCTTGAAACAACAAATTTGTTCAAGAATGGGAGATAGACTTTGTAGCCCTTGCTTGAGCTTGCATATCCAAGCATGATCCCTCTTGTGGAAGATGGATCCTCCTTGGTTCTTGTTTCCAATGGCACATGCACATAACATATACACCCAAAAACTTTCAAGTGATTAAGATTGGGTTTCTTTCCATACAACATCTCATATGGAGTTTTGCCTTCAATTGCTTTGCAAGGCACCCTATTCATCAAGTAGTTTGCACATACAAGAGACTCACCCCAAAAGGATTTGGGCAAACAAGCATCTAATCTTAAAGCCTTAGAACTTTCACATAATGTTCTATTCCTTCTTTCAGCAACTCCATTTTGTTGAGGAGTGTAAGGACAAGAAGTCTCTTTCTTGATCCCTTCCTCCTCACAAAAGGCCTTGAACTCATTGGAGATGAATTCTCCACCATTGTCACTTCTAAGAATCTTGATGCTATGATTATGATGCTTTTCCACAAACAACTTGAACTTTACAAAAGTATCAAATACTTGAGACTTGAAGGAAAGTAAGAACACCCAACAATATCTTGAGTAGTCATCAATGAAGGTTAAAAACATGGATGAACCTCATTTGGTGCTAGCAATGTGCACATCCGAGTGTATGAGTTCAAGAGGATGAGATGACTTTGTGATGGAGTTAGGAAACACCTTCTTATGTGCCTTGGATAAGGCACAAGCTTCACAAACCTTGTCTTCCTTCCCAATAGACCTTGGTAGGCCTAAAGCATACTCCTCCTTGATCATAGCCTCCATGGAACCCGAGTTGACATGTCCAAGTCTTTTGTGCCATAAAGTAAAGGTAGATATCTTGCTCTTCTCGGCCAACATGACAACATTAGTATCCACAAATGCATCCAGCTTATAAAGTTTGCCAAGTCTAGTGCCCTTAGCCACTATCTTACCCTTCTTCTTGATGAAACATTCATTTGAAGCAAAATCAACATTGAAACCATTGTCTACCATTTGGCCAACACTTAGTAGATTCTTTGTTATTGTAGGAATGTACAAAACACCTTCTATGTTGATCTTTTTGGAAGATCCTAAGCAAAGGGGAATGCTACCAACTCCTTCAATCTTACAAGCTTCATCATTTGCTGTATAGATAGACTTTATAGGTCCATCATAAGATAAGAGAGAAGAGAAAAACTCCCTTTTACTAGTCATGTGTGAACTAGCACCCGAGTCAATCCACCAAGGATCTTCTCCTTTGAAGCTTGTTGAAGAAAATATGGACATCATGAGAGAGTCCTCATGTGAACTCTCCTCCTCCTCCTCTTTGCTCATGTTGGCTTGGCTTTGATCTTGCTTCCTCTTGAAGAATTCCGAGGCATAATGCCCCATCTTGCTACAATAGTAGCACTTCACCTTTGATTTGTCCTTCTTGACTTTGGTGGTTGATGGAGATGCCTTTGGGGGTCCTTCTTGATCCTCAAGCTTTGTAGACTTCTTGAATGTTGATCCTTTGCCTTTGGACTTGCCTTTGCCTTTGGTGAAGAGAGCTTGGTCATCTCCACCTTGGATGGAAAGCCTATCCATCCTCTCTTGCATTTGGCTCCTTCTTGATTCCTCGGCCATGAGTGTGCCTTGGAGTTCTTCAAGTATGGGTAGCTTACCCATAATTGCATATCCCTGAACCAAATTGTCAAATTCAAAGCTTAGTCCATTCAATATGAGTTGAACAAGCTCTTCATCCTTGATAGGGTCACCTATAAAGGCTAGCTCTTTGTTCAATTCCTTTACTCTTAGGACAAAAGTATGTGCACTCTCTCCTTTCTTTTGATAGCTTCTATAGATTTGATTCTTCAAAGCTGACATTCTAGTTTGGTTCTTGGATTCATAGACCTTTTGCAAAGTCTCCCAAGCATTTTGAGCTGAAGTGCAATCTCCTACCTCTCTTAAGAGTTCATTTGCAACATTCATTTTTATGCAATGTAGTGCAACATTGCACCTCTTGATGTATTTGGCTTTTTCTTGAGGATGAATAGGTTCACCCTCCTTACCATTTACAATTTCCATCAGATCTTGCATGATCATGATAGATTCCATTCTAACTTTCCATATGGAATAGTTAGTTTTGTTGAGCCTTTCATTAGTATCCAAAAGATATGCATTTATAGATGCCATCTAGTCTCCTAATCAAGGACTTGACACAAATGAAGGTTACTTCTATTGATTTGATTGAAGGTCTACCTTATCCCACTTCTTAGAGACCTGAAAAGATCAGTAATAGACTTCCTATAAAGATCTAAGAATGATCTCTAACAAAATCAAATCATAGAATACTAGAAACAATGCACTTGCTTGATTGAAGTAGACAATACTAGTAGAATTGCCCCTCTTTCTATAAAGAACATTAAAGCTTCCAAATGATCTGATCAAGAGTGAATTTCAGAAACCTAATATACTTCCAAAATCACTTGTAAAAGATCTAAATGGAACTTAATGAGGATGCAACACAATCTACTATCCAATCACAAGCAAAAAATGATCAAAATTGATGAAAAATTGATCTAATTTGGTGCATAAGTCAAGCAATGGTTGGACTGAACCTAAATCACTTTAGGAGGTGTCTACTACACCTTAGAACAGCCTTGAAGAGTCCCCAAAACTCTGATCTTCCCTCTCCTTGAATGCTAGAAAGCCTCCTCTATGAAATCACCTCCAAAACTTGCTTAGAAATCAATGCTTGGAGCAAGCAAAACTTGCTATCTTGTTAATGTGAATTGAATTCAACTTTGCCTCTGGTTTTAGACACCTAAACACCTGCAAATTAAGTCACACAACACCAATCTCCAATGTATTTGACTCACTTTGAGTTCTAGAATCAATACTAGATGCTAAGATCCAATCTACACAAGATTTAGATCAAAAATTGTGATCAAATTGAATGAAAACCAAGGATTTAGCTCATTTCAGCCTTTAGGGTCTGATACCATGTAAAAATTACAGCAAATAAGGATCCTAAAACACTTGAAATGATGAGGGAAACAATAGATTATGATTTCATAAGATTAGCACAAGTTGAACCATCAAAATCCATCAAAAATCTATGCTTGAACCTCACTAAATGGCCCAAATCCTTGAAGAAGGCTTCACACGTGTGAAAGTACGGCCTCCCACAGTCTGAGTACTGTACACCAGACCTACATTCAATCCTATAATCATTAGTAATCACAAGTACTCAAACAATTATGAACATAGAGAGCAATTGCACCATTATGAGAGAAAAAACATGAAATTGCTCGATTGATTTTGGTGAGATATCATCACCTATATATACATGATCTATCACGGTTTTGGGCAGGTATGAGTAGCCCTAAACCTATCCCTAATGCTAATTTTGGTGGATTTTTCATCCCTACCAAGTTAGGGTTGGAATCTTTGAGATCCCTCAACAATGCAAAAATTACCAAAAATAAGATACAAGCATAATTTGGACTCATTCCAAAGGTTCTAACACTTAGGTCTACTTGAGAACATCCTTATGAATGGAATCCTATGCTATTTGGCACGTGTGACAAGCCACATTATGACCATCTAACTATTTACAAGTCATATGACCAAAACTAGTCAAGCTAGAATTGTGAATTTTTAACAGTTTTGTCCATGGCCTTAAAGATCCATTTATTATTACAGTCGGTAGCAAGGGAAGTAGAGAGAGGTCCAAGGTCGCCGTGAGTGAAGGCAAAGGACAAGAAGCTAGATTCACAAGAGGACAGACCAAGCTCAGCAGTTCTAAGACGAACCATATCTTGGGAGCCTCTCAACATGTCCATAAACAACGTGATCAAAAATACCTCACTGATCGCCATTCAAACGGTTTTTGTCTAGCTCAACCTGCTCCATATTTTCACCCAAAAATGTTTCTTCATGAAATAGGGGCGAATCCTCCATGTCAATGTTAGGTAGAACAATTGTATGTTGTTCCACATCACGGAGAGCTCTATCAATAAGAACTTGGCTAATGTCACCACCAACAACATCCTCAATTTCACAAACATAGTCGTCGACCAAGTGCTCTTTGATGCTTTTCCAAAGTTTCAAAGGATCAGCAGGAGCACACGTCAACAATATAGTTGCAAACATAAGCCGAAGTTGTGATGTAGTTCCCCATGCATCAGCTTCTTTCAAGCAATCGTGCCACTCAGTGGTATCGTTGATAAGCAATCCTCTTCAGCACTCGTCTCTGAATGTTGGCAGTATCTCACCATCTACAGGTCGCAAATCTTCAAAACTCGATGCGCCTTTGACATTTACCAAAAGAAGCCTCAAGAAAAAAATTTCACCTTTTGAAGAATGAACAAAATACATTCGACCGATGGTCGGCGTCCTTTAGGTATTCTTTCTACGAACCCACTGACGTGAATCCTTTCTAAACGCAAAAGTGCTTGGTAGGTCTTGGTAAAGCAATGTCTTTGCTTCCTCGTTGTCGCTCGCATTCAGTTGAAAAAACCTGGTCAATGCGGATTCTCCTCCTCTTCTGACAACATTTTCCAAATCGTCATTGTCAGTAAAGAACATCACATTTTGACCAGGAAGATGTACACCCAAACGAACCACAACTGGTTTATGCACACCCATCAAGTAACTAAATAGACGCCATGCAGACTCACTGGCAGAGAAGTATCTTGCATTCAGAAACTGCTCTACATCGTTAACTGCATGCAAGGTATTCGCGTTCTCTTCCATGGCCTGTGTAGTTATCATATCAGGCCCTTTGTAAACATACTTATATAGATATTTCAAACTTTTAGCATGTATGCAAATCTTGACATTGATGTGGCATTGAAAGTGCAATGTCAGCCATTTGTTGTATGGCACGACCCATCGATTATCCAAGTCCATACCACGGGTGCGAACCATGACACCATTGTTTCGATGCCTATATGAAACATAGCCATTCACTATTATAGTTTCGTCAACAAACTGTCTTGGATAATCTTTTAAACGTCTACCTTCTTTCATGCATGCCACATTAGGGAAAGACAATCTGCACGGACCATGTATCATGCATGTTCTCATGTCATACAATATTGGATCCGCATCTTTATCAGGAATTTTTGCACATACTATGTTGTCAAAGTCATTGACTATCACTGGTTTGCTCGCTTCATCCAATATCATCAAAATGTGTGCATGAGGCAGTCCTCTCTTCTGAAATTCCACCACATGCAACCTTCCTATAACACATCAAAAAATGCCATTCTTTTTCAGAAGACTTATCATATGTTGTAGTTTTATATTGAAAACTCTTGCAACCAAGTCTAGTCTATCTGCAGGTGTTTGTTCATACGTTAACTGCCTCCTTATCTCCAACCAGTTTGGATTGGCAGTCATCGTAGTGGAACAAATTGGGATGTCCTAGCATTCTAACAACAATCATTGCATCTTGGTAAAGTTGATGCATATGGCGTGGTGACCCTATGTACGATGACGACAAAACAACACGTTGACCATGTCGAAAATCAGTGAGAATTGCACTCTGATTAATATCAAACAGTGAATACAATGCTTGAAGTGATAACTTCAGCTTACAGTCATTGAGTGTGATAACGCTGGCTACAAAAAGATTGATCAGATTAAGAATTATCAGAAGAAGTTTTTTGATGAAGATTATAGGATTGATATACAACAAAATATCTACAACAACCATTTTTGTTGCAGTACAACCGTCTTATTATAATTAATGCCTGTACAAAGTGGGCAGACTGTCAACGCGAAGTCGTTGGGTCGGATTTTAGACCAACAATATCGAAATTTAGAAGTATCAAAAAATATACAATGACTCAAAAATTACAAATTTTCCAAGTCGATCTCGTATTGAGAAATTTTGATTTTGGATATTGAAAAATATAGGATTTTTTGAGTCGATACGGTATTGAAAAATTCTAGAAAGTTCGATCTTGAGTTTTTCGATCTTTTGTTCAGAAATTTGAGCCTTCTATTTTTGGTTTTTCAGGATGCTCATTATTGAATGGATTTGAGACTGAGCATCGAATTCCAACACTCCCCCTTAATGTGGATCCTAAAAACTTTTGATTTTTAGATTCAACATGTCGTTGAATCTGAGATGGTGCTCCTTTGACAGAGCCTTTATAAAGTAATTTGCTGCCATTAATTATGTCCTGCAATAGACTAATGATACCTCGTTGCTTTGCACTTTCTCTCTTAAATAGTGATACTTGATTTCGATATGCTTGCTTTGAAAATAAAATCTCGGATTGAGAGAGAGAGCATTGGTTGTCATAGAAAATGGTCGTTGGATGTGATTGTTAAATGTTGATTTCTGCTAATAGGTGCCTTAGCCAGATTGCCTCCTTGGTAGCATTTATGCCAGCAATATATTCTAATCCAGTTGATGACAATGCTACTGAGGTCTGCTTTCGGCTGTTCCAAGAAATTGGACCTTGATAATTAAAAATACAAATCTAAAAGTCAACCTTCTGGTATCAATATCTCTTGCCCAATCTGCATCTGTGTAGCCTTCGAGAATATTTGTAGATTGACTGCCTCCATAACAGATGCTGAGATTCTTGGTTGCTTGGACGTACTTCATAACCTTTGTGAGTGCTTTCCAATGGGTAAGACCTAGATTCAACAGGAACTGGCTGAGATCTGATCGAATATGCAAGGTCTGGTCGTATGCAGACCATTGCGTACATCAATGAGCTGATGATGGAGTAAAACAGATATTATTTCATTTTCTCTTTTTCTACCTCAGTTTGAGGAGATTGTTCCTTTGATAGCTTTAGTATAGGGTTGAGTGGAAAGTGACTTGGTTTGCAGTTGGCCATTCCATGCTTTTCCAGCACATTGGTGAGGTATATTTGCTGATTGATAAAAAATCAATCTGTTGGATCGAATTCGAAAAATTTCGATTCCAAGACAATAGTGGGCTGGATCCATATCAATCATTTTGTACTCCTGGGCCAGCATGCATTTCGTGTCCTTCATCAGCTTTAGATTGTTACTGGATAATAGAGTATCATCTACATAGAGAGGATGATGATGAAGAAATTCGATACAGACTTGAAATAGACATTTGAGTCTGATGAGTTTGGAATGAAGTCATTTTTAATAAGAAATGCATTTATTTTCTGGAACCAAGCCCTAGGTGACTGTTTCAGCCCATAGAGTGCCTTGTGGATTTTGCATACAAGGTGTTGCTTACCTCTCAACTCGTATCCTGTGGGCTGTGACATGAAAATTTTCTCTTCAATGGTCCCATTGAGGAAAGCGGTCTGGGCATCCATTTGACAGACTTCGAGATCTGCTGCAGCTGCAAAGGAGAGTAGTAGTCGGATCAAAGCATGTTTGACAACTGGGCTGAAGGTCTCAGAATAATCTAGATCTAGAATCTGGGACTAGCCTTTGGCGACCAGCTTGGCTAGTGTATCGAGTCAACCTTCCTTCAACATCATACTTCGCCTTAATATCCATTTGCATTTAATCAGATTTTGTCCCTTTCGCAGCTCAATGATTGTCCACGTTTGATTCTCTATCAGAGAATCGAATTTTGTGTCCATTGCTGCTTTCCATTGATCAACATCAGGTGTAGACATTGTTTCTGAAACTGTATTTGATTCTTGCACAAAGTAGCAGGCTGCATCATCTATAAATCGGGATGGAGGTTGTCTGGGTCGATTCATCTTCTTGGCTGAATTTCGACCCCCTGATGTGATTCGACCCGTTAAGGTTCTGACTCATTTTTTGAGTCAGTATCGATTTTCTGGTTTTCAATCTTGGAGCTTTTTTTGATACATGGATCGAAAATTTCTCAAGCTTTCCCCTTATGGTTGATAAATCGATCTTCCACAAAAATGACATCTCTACTCATGAATGTTTTTTCTGTTTCCAGATTGTAGAGCTTGTATGCCTTGTGATCTAGGGAGTAGCCAATAAAAATCGATTTTGTGTTTTTGTCATTCAGCTTCTTTCTTAGATCTTCGGGGATCTGATCATAAGCACTGCATCCAAACACTCTAATATTCTTGAGTAATGGTTTCGATCTTGTCCACACCTCATAAGGTGTCTTGCCATTCATGGCTTTAATGATGGATTGATATTGTAGATAGGCGACTATAGTAACAATTTCTGTCCAAAATTTCTTCGGAAGAGAGGCATGGGCCAGCATGCTCTTGGCACTCTCGATGAGTGTCCGATTCTTCCATTCAGCTACATCGTTGGACTGAGGTGAGTAGCTAGTTGTGAATTGTTGATGTATTTTGTTGGCCTTGTAGAACTCATTAAATTTTGTGGAGATAAATTCTCCCCCTCTATCTGTGCATAGAGCTTTGATCTTCTTCTGGGTCTAATTTTTTGTAGATGCCTTGAACTGCATGAAGAACTTGAATGCCTTTGATTTGTTCTTCAAAAAATAGGTTGCAGTCCTTCGAGAGAAGTCATCGATGAAGGTTAGGAGGTATAGAGCTCCCCCTTTGGAAGCAGTTTGCATCGGGCCACAAATGTCGCTATGTACAAGATCTAGCAAGCCTTTGGAAGTATGAACTGAGTCAGAAATGAAAGGACTTCTAGTATGCTTGATGATTATAAAGCTTTCACATGGAGAAGTTGGCTTGCTAACACAAGGCAGATCTTGTACTAGTCTCTGATTGACATTTGTTGAATATTATTGAAATTCAAGTGGCCTAATCTGAAATGCCATATCAGTTGATTCAGAAATAGAAATGTGAAGAGTTTGACTGTTGGAAGAATAGAGTGGTTGAGTTTGTAAAGATTGCCACTTCTTTTTTCAAATGCTAAAATTTTTCGAGATTTGTCAAGGATGGTGCAGCCGATTGTATCGATTTCACCCTTCGACCTGAATTAGTGATTTTGCTAACTAAAAGCAGATTCTTGGTCAGATTTTGAAGATGGAAAACGTTGGACAACAACTTGAGTTCACCTTTCCGAAATTCGATTCTGACTGTTCCTTCACTCTGGATCGAATGTGATGAGTTGTCTCCAAATTGCACAACTCGAGAGTGGGTGAAAGATTTATAGTCTTTGAACTAGTCTTGATGGTGAGTCATGTGTTGAGTTGCTCCAAAATCGAAATATCAGGAATTAATATTCCTATTGTTCTTCGACCTTGGTCATAAAGGCTACTCCATCTTCCTCTTGTTGTCGGGTCAGAAAACTAGTTGAAGTACTATGTGCTTGTTGTTTGAAGTGCTTCTTCTTCTCATTGTTAAATTAATCCGTTGGAATTTGACATGTGGGAATCCGACATCCAGGCAAAAAATCCAAAATCGGAAGTCAAGTGTTCAAAAAATTGTGGTGGCAACCAATTTTTAAAGTGTCGTTGGAATCCTACATGTCGATATCCGACATCTCGACGTGGATATGGCATGGCATTCTTTTAAAAAAAAATTATGTGTCATCCGACGTGGACGTCAAAATTCGATGGACGTCAGATTCCGACGTCCACGTCAACAATTCAAAAGCCTGTCCACAACATCTGGCTTTTGACATCCGAGCTTGGATTGACACGGACGTCGAATTTTGACGTGCTTGGAGGAAGTCAGAATCCGACATTTGGTTCTTTTTTTTGAATTCGTGTGATCCAACATCTTTCTTCTCACTTTGGACAGCAAATGAGGATCTTAAAACACTTGAAATGATGAGGGAAACAATAGATTATGATTTCATAAGATTAGCACAAGTTGAACCATCAAAATCCATCAAAAATCTATGCTTGAACCTCACTAAATGGCCCAAATCCTTGAAGAAGGCTTCACACGTGTGAAAGTACGGCCTCCCACAGTCTGAGTACTGTACACCAGACCTACATTCAATCCTATAATCATTAGTAATCACAAGTACTCAAACAATTATGAACATAGAGAGCAATTGCACCATTATGAGAGAGAAAACATGAAATTGCTTGATTGATTTTGGTGAGATATCATCACCTATATATACATGATCCATCACGGTTTTGGGCAGGTATGAGTAGCCCTAAACCTATCCCTAATGCTAAATTTTGGTGGATCTTTCATCCCTACCAAGTTAGGGTTGGAATCTTTGAGATCCCTCAACAATGCAAAAATTACCAAAAATAGCTCCTATTTTTTCTCCCTTGTATCTAAGCATAATTTGGACTCATTCCAAAGGTTCTAACACTTAGGTCTACTTGAGAACATCCTTATGAATGGAATCCTATGCTATTTGGCACGTGTGACAAGCCACATCATGACCATCTAACTATTTACAAGTCATATGACCAAAACTAGTCAAGCTAGAATTGTGAATTTTTAACACTCCTCCTCACTATCTAGCTTGGTTCAATCATTGCTTTACTAATCACTCCAAGTGATGATCTGAACTTCATAAAAGGTGTCTTTTGAAGTGGTTTAGTAAGTAGATCAGCTACACATTCATTGCTTGGAACATGCTCCAAAGCAATCTCCTTGGCTTGCACCATTTCTCTCACAAAGTGATGGCATATCTCAATGTGCTTAGATCTTGCATGGAAGATTGGGTTAGATGCAAGGTGTTGGGCTGATATATTGTCATTGTAGATGATTTGTGCCTCCTCTGAATCCATGATCTTTAGTTCCACCAATAATCTCTTGATCCAAAGTACCTCCTTTGTAGTGGTTGTCAAAGCTTTGTACTCGGCCTCGGTTGAAGATAGAGATATAGTTTCTTGCTTTTTTGAAAGCCATGAAACCACACCTTCTCCTATGAAAGTTGAATAGGCACTTGTTGATTTCCTATCCCTCTTGTCCCCTGCAAAATCTGAATCACCAAATGCATGAAGGTTAATCACATCTCCTCTATATAGAATCCCAAAATCCAATGTACCCGAGATGTATCTTAGAATCCTCTTAGCCTTTTTCCAATGGATATTCAATGGCTTTTGCATGGATTGGCTCAACCTACATACACTAAAGCTAAGATCTGGTCTAGTTATAGTGATCCACATTAAGGAACCTATAAGTTGCCTAAACAAAGTGATGTCCATGAAGGATCTTTCATCATCTTCATTTGGCACTTTTACATCTTGCTCCATTGGTGTGTCAACACTTTTGCATACTTCCATCTTAAACTTCTTCAAAAGACTTTGAGCATAGTTTACTTGACTTATAAAGATAAAATCAGACCCTCTAAGTACTTCTATGCCTAAGATGAAGTGAAGACACCCTAGATCTACCATCTTGAACTCTAAGGATAGATCTATCTTGATTTTTTCAATACCATCAACACTATTTCCACTAATGATGATGTCATCTACATAAATGAGTAAAAGTACAATACCAACATCATCAAACTTAATGTAAAGAGTGGGATCATATTCACTTTGAACAAAAGAAAGTGAAATAAGATAGCAATGTAGTCTTGAATTCCAAGATCTCGAGGCTTGCTTCAAGCCATAGATGCTTCTTTGGAGATGGCATACTTTGTTCTCCATTCCATGCTTGATGAACCCTTGTGGCTGCTCCATATAGATATCCTCTTCCAAAAAACCATTCAAGAAAGCATTAGAGACATCCATTTGACATAGAATCCATCCAAAATGTGATGCAAGTGCAATGATTAGTCTTATTGTGACCATCTTGGCCACGGGTGCAAAAGTTTCCTCATAGTCTATCCCTCTCTCTTGAGCATAACCTTTTGCAACTAATCTTGCTTTATGTTTGTTAACACTCCCATTTGCATTCAACTTAAGCTTGAAGACCCACTTGCATCCTATTACATTCCTTTGAGGTCTCTCAACAAGCAACCAAGTTTCATTCTCAATCAAGGCATCATACTCATCCAACATAGCTTTATACCATTCTTTGGAGTTCAATGCATCTTCAACATTAGACGGTTCTTCAAAACTGAATAAAGCATAAGAAGTGGATGATATACCCTCAACTTGCTGTCCTTTGCCTTGATATGTGAGCCTTGATGGCTCCACTTTTGCCCTTGAAGATCTCCTTGGTGTGATAGGTGGGTTTGGTGCTTGCTCCTCCATGAGCTCCTCCTCAAAACCAAGATCTTGCTCCTCGGCCATCTTCTTCTTGATTGTTGGAGCACTTGAGCCTTCTTCAAGCATATGCATATGATGTTCATCAAAGATGACATCCCTTGAAACAACAAATTTGTTCAAGAATGGGAGATAGACTTTGTAGCCCTTGCTTGAGCTTGCATATCCAAGCATGATCCCTCTTGTGGAAGATGGATCCTCCTTGGTTCTTGTTTCCAATGGCACATGCACATAACATATACACCCAAAAACTTTCAAGTGATTAAGATTGGGTTTCTTTCCATACAACATCTCATATGGAGTTTTGCCTTCAATTGCTTTGCAAGGCACCCTATTCATCAAGTAGTTTGCACATACAAGAGACTCACCCCAAAAGGATTTGGGCAAACAAGCATCTAATCTTAAAGCCTTAGAACTTTCACATAATGTTCTATTCCTTCTTTCAGCAACTCCATTTTGTTGAGGAGTGTAAGGACAAGAAGTCTCTTTCTTGATCCCTTCCTCCTCACAAAAGGCCTTGAACTCATTGGAGATGAATTCTCCACCATTGTCACTTCTAAGAATCTTGATGCTATGATTATGATGCTTTTCCACAAACAACTTGAACTTTACAAAAGTATCAAATACTTGAGACTTGAAGGAAAGTAAGAACACCCAACAATATCTTGAGTAGTCATCAATGAAGGTTAAAAACATGGATGAACCTCATTTGGTGCTAGCAATGTGCACATCCGAGTGTATGAGTTCAAGAGGATGAGATGACTTTGTGATGGAGTTAGGAAACACCTTCTTATGTGCCTTGGATAAGGCACAAGCTTCACAAACCTTGTCTTCCTTCCCAATAGACCTTGGTAGGCCTAAAGCATACTCCTCCTTGATCATAGCCTCCATGGAACCCGAGTTGACATGTCCAAGTCTTTTGTGCCATAAAGTAAAGGTAGATATCTTGCTCTTCTCGGCCAACATGACAACATTAGTATCCACAAATGCATCCAGCTTATAAATTTTGCCAAGTCTAGTGCCCTTAGCCACTATCTTACCCTTCTTCTTGATGAAACATTCATTTGAAGCAAAGTCAACATTGAAACTATTGTCTACCATTTGGCCAACACTTAGTAGATTCTTTGTTATTGTAGGAATGTACAAAACACCTTCTATGTTGATCTTTTTGGAAGATCCTAAGCAAAGGGGAATGCTACCAACTCCTTCAATCTTACAAGCTTCATCATTTGTTGTATAGATAGACTTTATAGGTCCATCATAAGATAAGAGAGAAGAGAAAAACTCCCTTTTACTAGTCATGTGTGAACTAGCACCCGAGTCAATCCACCAAGGATCTTCTCCTTTGAAGCTTGTTGAAGAAAATATGGACATCATGAGAGAGTCCTCATGTGAACTCTCCTCCTCCTCCTCTTTGCTCATGTTGGCTTGGCTTTGATCTTGCTTCCTCTTGAAGCATTCCGAGGCATAATGCCCCATCTTGCTACAATAGTAGCACTTCACCTTTGATTTGTCCTTCTTGACTTTGGTGGTTGATGGAGACGCCTTTGGGGGTCCTTCTTGATCCTCAAGCTTTGTAGACTTCTTGAATGTTGATCCTTTGCCTTTGGACTTGCCTTTGCCTTTGGTGAAGAGAGCTTGGTCATCTCCACCTTGGATGGAAAGCCTATCCATCCTCTCTTGCATTTGGCTCCTTCTTGATTCCTCGGCCATGAGCGTGCCTTGGAGTTCTTCAAGTATGGGTAGCTTACCCATAATTGCATATCCCTGAACCAAATTGTCAAATTCAAAGCTTAGTCCATTCAATATGAGTTGAACAAGCTCTTCATCCTTGATAGGTTCACCTATAAAGGCTAGCTCTTTGTTCAATTCTTTTACTCTTAGGACAAAAGTATGTGCACTCTCTCCTTTCTTTTGATAGCTTCTATAGATTTGATTCTTCAAAGCTAACATTCTAGTTTGGTTCTTGGATTCATAGACCTTTTGCAAAGTCTCCCAAGCATCTTGAGCTGAAGTGCAATCTCCTACCTCTCTTAAGAGTTCATTTGCAACATTCATTTTTATGCAATGTAGTGCAACATTGCACCTCTTGATGTATTTGGCTTTTTCTTGAGGATGAATAGGTTCACCCTCCTTACCATTTACAATTTCCATCAGATCTTGCATGATCATGATAGATTCCATTCTAACTTTCCATATGGAATAGTTAGTTTTGTTGAGCCTTTCATTAGTATCCAAAATATATGCATTTATAGATGCCATCTAGTCTCCTAATCAAGGACTTGACACAAATGAAGGTTACTTCTATTGATTTGATTGAAGGTCTACCTTATCCCACTTCTTAGGGACCTGAAAAGATCAGTAATAGACTTCCTATAAAGATCTAAGAATGATCTCTAACAAAATCAAATCATAGAATACTAGAAACAATGCACTTGCTTGATTGAAGTAGACAATACTAGTAGAATTGCCCCTCTTTCTATAAAGAACATTAAAGCTTCCAAATGATCTGATCAAGAGTGAATTTCAGCAACCTAATATACTTCCAAAATAACTTGTAAAAGATCTAAATGGAACTTAATGAGGATGCAACACAATCTACTATCCAATCACAAGCAAAAAATGATCAAAATTGATGAAAAATTGATCTAATTTGGTGCATAAGTCAAGCAATGGTTGGACTGAACCTAAATCACTTTAGGAGGTGCCTACTACACCTTAGAACAGCCTTGAAGAGTCCCCAAAACTCTGATCTTCCCTCTCCTTGAATGCTAGAAAGCCTTCTCTATGAAATCACCTCCAAAACTCGCTTAGAAATCAATGCTTGGAGCAAGCAAAACTTGCTATCTTGGTAATGTGAATTGAATTCAACTTTGCCTCTGGTTTTAGACACCTAAACACCTGCAAATGAAGTCACACAACACCAATCTCCAATGTATTTGACTCACTTTGAGTTCTAGAATCAATACTAGATGCTAAGATCCAATCTACACAAGATTTAGATCAAAAATTGTGATCAAATTGAATGCAAACCAAGGATTTAGCTCATTTCAGCCTTTAGGCTCTGATACCATGTAAAAATTACAGCAAATAAGGATCCTAAAACACTTGAAATGATGAGGGAAACAATAGATTATGATTTCATAAGATTAGCACAAGTTGAACCATCAAAATCCATCAAAAATCTATGCTTGAACCTCACTAAATGGCCCAAATCCTTGAAGAAGGCTTCACACGTAAAGTACGGCCTCCCACAGTCTGACTACTGTACACCAGACCTACATTCAATCCTATAATCATTAGTAATCACAAGTACTCAAACAATTATGAACATAGAGAGCAATTGCACCATTATGAGAGAAAAAACATGAAATTGCTTGATTGATTTTGGTGAGATATCATCACCTATATATACATGATCCATCACGGTTTTGGGCAGGTATGAGTATCCCTAAACCTATCCCTAATGCTAATTTTGGTGGATCTTTCATCCCTACCAAGTTAGGGTTGGAATCTTGGAGATCCCTCAACAATGCAAAAATTACCAAAAATAGCTCCTATTTTTTCTCTCTTGTATCTAAGCATAATTTGGACTCATTCCAAAGGTTCTAACACTTAGGTCTACTTGAGAACATCCTTATGAATGGAATCCTATGCTATTTGGCACGTGTGACAAGCCACATCATGACCATCTAACTATTTACAAGTCATATGACCAAAACTAGTCAAGCTAGAATTGTGAATTTTTAACAAATTCATTAGTGATTATATCCCAGAGTGCTCAATTGGATAATTAATCATAATGATTCCAATAATGATAACTAAATTTTTGGAAAATTCAGCAAAACTTTGGATATGTAGATTCAGTTCCAAACTGTAATCTGAAGTTTTTGCTGATGAAGATGGTTATTGATACCATTTTGGATATGCTTTTGTCTTTGACTACCTGATGGTTTGGAACTTGATAACTCACAATTTGGTTAAAGAATCCAATTTGAGAAATATTCTTAAAATCCAATATTTTCCTAGTGAAAAAGATTTTGGAATGATTCTTATATATTTCCTGTGTTGTGTATTAAACATAAACTCCAGTATCCGCTAGCAATTACGTATGTTTTGAGGTTCTAGAGAATTACGATTGACGAATCATAAGAATCTAATTATTTGTGATTGGCGGATCATTAAATGAATACTTAATCAGAGGATAATCAGGAAATGTGTTGATTCTTAGGTATGTTGAGTAATTCCTAGTTTACTAATTGAGTTGAGATTTTAGATTAGCATTTTGAAAATCTAAGTTTCTTTACTCCAGTGTTTTATTGAGATATGTATCTCACAAGTATTTCTCGTAAAATAAAATTGTTTTTGCTTATTGAGAGTTTTGCTTACCTTAGTGGATGGTATTCTGCTATAGATTGTAGTCTATATGTGTTTTTGTACAAGTTCAATCTATATCACCAGATTTATAGGAGACAGTTAAATCTATTGAGATTCAAATGGATTGTTGATTTCTTGCATGTGATGCTAGGAATGAGCTAATTGACTCATTAGAGTAACTGTAATACTCTGGATTGAGTTATGATTGTTTGAGACTTGATGGATCTCCTAGAGATCTAAGTTGATTGAATTGTTGTATTTTAGAATATTTGGATATTTTAAGAATATTTGTACCAAGAAACACTATCATCTAGAAGAAATTGTGAACATGATTTAGATTATCAAAAAAATGAATTTTTCTTTAGCTTTTGGGCTTGATCTCAGAAATAAAGAGTTAACTCAACCAGTGGTTTATGTAATTGGGATTACAGGAAGGTGATGAACTTTAATTTGGAGAAGATCAACCCATTTGGAATATTTATTGCTTAGTGTATCTTTGGATTTTGAGTTGGTACTCCTATGTAGAGTCAAACAATTGTAGAATTGTTGCATCTCTGAGTACTTATTCAAAAGGAAAGATCAGACTAAGGATAATCATTCTTGGTTAAAAGTTGAAAGCTTAAGAAATAATTTCATGTCTTCTCTTTCTTGTTTTGAGGACAGAACCTGTTTAAGGGGGGGGGGAATGTCATGGCCATATTCTGTTAAGGACATGGAATAGTCCTAATATGGTAGACCGGCCCTCAAGTGTTTGAGATTATTAGTCACACTGAGATTTAATTCCATGTCGAGGCCTGTTTGTGACTAAGAGCCTTGAGAGGATCTAGACACTCTAATTGAGACATATGGAGTACTGCATGTACGTGTTACGGATATAGGCATGAGGACTGCATGAAGAGCTATGACTTAGTTATAGTTGACCTGCATGGAGATTGCATGGGTTCATACACAAGAATCTACTCTCTATATATTGAGGTAGGGTTTCTCCCGTTGACAACTTGGTTCAAGTTACCAGTTGAGCTCTTGTCCTCTAGCTTTCACATGGCATGGCTTGGGAGCTAGATCCAGGTTTGATCTAGGTTTGGTTGGGAGGTTTTGCTCCAACATGTCTCCTGTTGTGTTTTCCTATCCTTATCTTAGAGGTTTTTCCTAGTGGTCTTTACAACTATGCTCACTATCTTTCACAAGAGCCAACCATAGTCAAAGAAGCACTCAAACAGGTTGATTTTGATCTTGGAAGGAAGCCATGAATAAAGAATACAACTCGTTGATAAAAAAACAATACATGGACTATCATTAAGTTTCTTGCAAGTAGAAAGGTTATCGATTGCAAGTGAATCTTCAAGATAAAATATAAAGCAGACGACAACATCGATAGAAGGAAGGCTCAACTGGAGGCTAAGAGATTTTCACAAATTTCCAATATCGACTACTTCGAAACATTCAGTCCAGTGGTCAAGCACTCCTCTATCGGATTACAATCATTTGTTACTGTAGCCAACCTTGAGCTATATCAGTTAGATGTACAAACAACATTCCTCAATGGAGTTATCGAAGAGGACATCTATGTGATTCAGTCAGAGGGTTACGTGCTCAATGGCAAAGAAGATTGAGTTTGTAAAATGCACAAGACATTGTATGGCAGTCTTCAAGAGCATGATTTCATTGAATCAACTCATTCCTTATCGAACAAGGATTCGAACCAAGCTCTACAGACTACAATGTTTATTTCAACGCTATTCAACGGTCCTTTATTATTATCACACTATATGTGGATGATACATTGATATTTGACAGTAATATCTAATTGATAAAGGATGCCAAGTGATGCTTTCAAGAATTCGAGATGAAAGACCTAGGAGAAGCTCATACTATCTTGGGATCCAGATCCACAAAGACATAAATAAAAAGCTTTTCTACATTACTCAGTAGAGGTACATCTTTAATATGCTTACGAAATTTGATTTTATAGATTGCAAGCTTGTACATTCTCCTATGGATCAAAGTATGAAATCATCAAAATAGAAATGCCCTTAAACCAAAGAATGACAAAATGCCACAAAAAGCAGGTCCTACTACAGTGTAGGCACAAACAGAACGTCTTCGAGTCGTCTATCTCTACTATTGGTGTTGATCCAGAGTGAACCAATACCGTTCAGTTGATGTTTGATCCATCTCTAAGAACAATGAATCTTGAAGGATAAACACTTCTGCAATCAGACATGATTTGTCTTGATGTCACAAAGTGTGAGGGGCTCTTGAATCTAGGATCACCTCATGTGTATCAGATGTTGACTCTGCACAAACGTCTTCACATATGTAGGTGGTCGAACAATTTCTGTTCGGTCTCTCTTCGCCCATTTTCGAGCTCTCAGGCTCCTCAACATGGGATAAACTGTTGTTGTTCTCCTGTCTGTTCTGTGCTGATTTGTTTCTTGGATTCAGGTGACAATTGATGGCTGCATGACCCTTCTTGTGGCAGTGGATACACTCAATTTTTGGATTGAGCCAGCATGTATCAACTGTGTGCCCATCCGTTCTGCATCTCACACAAGTCTTCTTTTCTCCACCTTGTTGTTTCGACCTCCCTTTGCTCTTACAGTTGCCTTTGCTGGTTCCCTCTGCTTGCTGATCATGATCCTGCCTTTGATTCGACTCCCTCTTAGGCTTAAATTCTTTTTTGGATTTTTCTTTGTTGTCATAGAGGGCCTGGTCAGAACCATCCTTGTGATCAAGGTGTTCTCTCGTCTCGACTTCCTCTCGAATCTCGACAATTGCCTTTTCGAGGGTCATTGTATGATCTTTCACAAGCAGGGTTCTGGTTGTCTGGAAAGATCTGGGTAAGGCTCTCAACAGGTGAGCTGCTTCTCAGTTGACACTGCATTCTCTGCTCCAAAGTTATGTAGTGATAGAAATAGGTCCTTCATCTTCCTTACAAAAGAAGTGAGGTCTTTCTCATCCCACTGTAGATTTGTCAACTGATCTTCCAGCATCATGATTTGACTTCTTGATTTCGTTTGAAATCTCGTGAACAATGTATCCCACATCTCCTTAGTTTTGGAGAGTGTAGCCAGGTCAAGTGTGAGACTATCTTTGATGGATGAAGATAGCAAGGCTACTGTCTTGTCATTTTTCTCCCTCCACTCGCGTAGCTCTTTCGTTGATGTCATAGGCATCTCCTCTGTGCCATCCACCCAGGGAAATAAACCTTCACCTTTGCGTATCAATGATGTCTTAACTTTCCAGGCTAGAAAGTTAGATCTTGAAGAATCCAGAACTGTACAGATCTTGCTCTGTATGCTACTGATTGAAGCCATTGCTTCTAGAGTGTGTTCTCTTGTTGATGGCTGTTTGTTTGAATGCTCGGCCTCCTGGATCTGATAGCTCTTTGGCTACATCAGACTATGACAAGGTAGGCTCTGATACCACTGATGACAAACGAAAGAATCACAATAAAAATCGGATGGATTTTAGATATGATTGCTGGTCACGGCCAGCTGCATCATTTCTACAGTCCTCTAGAATATAGACAGACACTGTTGTACTATCTTAACATATTACTGCAGCATTCAACAAGATCAAACCAAGGTGCGGAATTAAATGAACAAGTGAATCAGACACACGAATAATAGCAGACTAATTTGCATTCAAGATCAGACATGATAAGAGTGATGTGTGCACAACGACTACAAAATCATCTATTAATTCTTCTAATTCTTCAAGCACTGCATGCAAATCCACGCAGTGCGTTGGCGTGAGAGAAATATAGTTCTCCCACGAGTAATGTCTCGCTTACTAGCGGACTTGTGGATCTACAGATCCTATGCAAAATTGTCTCGCACGCAGGCGGACTTGTATTCTGTGTTTTCGTCTTCTTGCTTACCATCATCAGACTTCTTCATCTGTGTATGTATCAAGTATCATCCAGAAAGTATATAGTCCCGTCGTATAGCTCCTAGATTAGAGTGATTAAACATCTACAGCTAATCATGAATTACAAGAGTGGCAGATTAGCCACGACCTAGAGTGTGTCTGCTGATGCCATGCTATCAGATCAGATATCTATACTTATGGGTACTTGCATGATCTTGTTGGTCCTTTTTAGAGCGTGAGGGCAGAAAGGGTGTCGTGACAATTTTCGTGTCGCTTCGAGTCGTTTGACTTTCTCCTGCTATACCGCGCAAAATTCTCTTTCACGAATTTTTTGTGTTTGTGTCTTTTCGTCAGGATGTTCGCGAACATAAATAGGCGAAAAAGGCGAAGGTGCCTTAAAATGATTTCTAAGTCATAGAAAATCTCAAAGGAAAAATGTGAAAGCCTAAAAAATATGTTGTCGGCCTTCGATTTTTTTTCAGGATGCTCATTACTTGAACGATTAGTTTAAGACTGAGCATAAGAAATCTAACAGCTTATACATGAGTTCTCTTGGGTTCATCTATCCATTGGTGCACTATTTTGATGATATCTTGCAATCTTGTGTGTTGAATGCTCATATTTTGTTATTTTTGGATCCACACGTGTGAAATATAGTAGGGTACTGTTATTGTACGGACAACAACTTCAATTTATTATATATTTGATGTTTGATCAAGGTCTTGTTGAGTTTGCATCTGTTTCATTAAGTGGATGTGGATTTTTCTACATTGGCAAATGTTGTTGCTAGTGTTGTCTTTCTAACCAAAAATCAATAGGACATTTTGATCTTAAATGATATGAAATTCTTCACACTTTCTTGATGTCATCTCATTAGGGGTCCTCTTGGATGCAAATAAAGTTGAATTTTTTTTGATGGGATAAGATAATATAAAAAAATGTTAGTGGTTCATTAGATAGTCTGAAAAATCAACCAAGACAAATAAGTTGACAATTTTCACATTGAAAGATGTTAGTGGTTCATTGGATAGTCTGAAAAACCAACCAAAACCAATAAGTTGACAATTTTTACATTGTCAATGGAAAAAACTCTATTGTATTTGAAGACATGTACCATTTTTTGCTAAGAAATGTGTCCCCTCGTCCATCACATAGAAGCAACATCCCTTCCATGTTTGACTCTAATTGCAACATTACACGTTATTGATGGCTAAGTTTACAAACATGCCAATACGCTTCTACAAAAGTTCAAAGCATTATCTTTGAGGGAGTTATTTTGGAAAAATCAAGCTAGACCCAACAACAAGATGAAGATATCTTCTATAACTTTACTACTACGTTTTGCCATCTTGAACAAAAGTCTTGGTTTTGAACCTCCTAGGGAACATAACTCTTCATTTCCGTTTGGGCAATTATAACACTTTCCACCTCTCTCTCAAGGCCAAACCTTGAAATCAAATTAGGCTTCCCACAAGCCATACAACAACTTTCACTAATTAACACTTTAGATTAAGATCTCCTATGAAATACAATATAAAGTTCTTGTTATGTTCTATCATGCCAATTATCTATAAAATCTTGTACAACAATAAGCAAAGTGGCTAATTCATGTTCCGCAATAGTAGTTTGAATTTTTTGTTTCATGTGTACATGGAACCAAATAACTAGACGAAACCTAGCTTTGAACAAAGTTGACGCCAACACCACCATGTTATGGGCACATCTCCCCTAGTGTTGACCTCAACACTAGGAACCATGGGACATAACCTTATTGTGATGCTTTAAAAAAAACACAAAAATCCAAGCTACAACTAGATTGCAAAACTGGTTCAACCTAGCCGATTTCGCTTTACTAGTTACTATTATTCTCAAGATCCATGTTTGCATTTTCACAACTAAGGTCATATTATAAGATCCATGTTCAAATTTCTACAACTAAGGTCATTGTTATGTTTGATAGCTTTGTATTATTTCAATCAAGCTATAATGAGATACCAAGTTTTACTACAACAAAGTTTCTTCTGTTTCACACCAAAAATACATTTCTTTGTTGCAAGTCTTGCCTTCATTCTAGAAAATTTCAGCAAGTTCATGAGTCAAATCACCCATTTCTTGCTCTCCTTGTAACACTTTCACTATCTAATTTGACCAAAAGCACTCTCCTAGTTTGACCATATCAAGATCAATGGCGAGCGATGAGGCATGGAAAACTTCACAAAACACAGCAAAAAAATTAGAAAAGTTCAATAGTGTTAAGTGTTTATGTATAGAGCCTTTGATTGTTTTGAGCTCACCATAATACACCCACATGCTTGAGGTGTAATTATGAGAGCAGAATAGAAATGTATTGTTTTTTGTCAAGAGACGTGTGAAATGTGTATTGGTACATGAACTTGAGAAATGGCATTAATTGATGTTTATCTGAATTTTCCTTAGTGACAAGCATGGAAGTTCTATGAAGTTTGGCTCTATTATCTCTATCAAGTTTCTTTAGCAAATAAAAGAATGCCTTTTTGAGATATGGATAAAAGTAGATTGAATAGTCTCCCTAAAAATTGTGACCAGTGGTGACAGACTCGAGGATCCAATTAGTTTTGGCACAAGGAACAGAATTCTGGAACCCTTTTGACTTTTGTTTGTTGTTGAGATCAATATTCCAAAATTAAGATCTCTGTCACCAAAAAGCATTTCAGTCAAACCAAATAGTCACTCAGAAAACTATATATATGTGTGTGCTTGTACTTTGTTTCGAAGTAGATACTTACTCTTAAACTACAGTTACCATCAGCTATTGCTATCTTTTAAATTAACGTTCAAACTTTTGTTTATCTAGGAGCAAAATCTGTGTAATCAGCCTGAAGCAAATATTTTTCTTCAAATAAAGTTCAGCACAATCTTTGGGCACGGCACAAGCATAATGAAGAGCGTTATCCATTTTCCGCTCAAATGATACAGGAAACCTGCAAGAGGTTCAAAAGGTCCACCATTACAGAGAAAAGCTTTTCTGCACTGACCGATACTCCTTATGGTGAAATTACATAGCATTGCATTTATCCTTCCATGGTTTTCTTAACATTCATCGTTAACCCTGCATCTCCCCAAAACTTAGAAAGGTAATTTCGTTGATTTTAATAAATTCAAGAGAGAACTTCTTCCCACTATTCAGAATATGGAGAGTACCTTTCTAAATTTAGCAAGTGCATTATATTATGTGGAATGAGGATAAGAACAGGAAGAGCATAATAGTAGAGAAGAAAAACAAAGGTTCCTAAACATGAATGAGAACAAGGTTCCAGAAGTAACAAAAACCAAAAAATTCTGGAGTGAGACTCTTGATCTTATTATAAAGGGAGTATGCCTCTTTGAATAAGGAAATGTTCCCCTGGTGCGGACATACATTTCCACAACTTGTTGTCAAAATGTTTTCTCAAGTTTAGAAAGAAACAGCCTTTGTCATAATTTTGTACCCACCTTCGCAGGTCACACTTGCATAATCACGCTAAGCTGAGCTAACGTAAGCAATTTCATTTGTTCCATTGCTTGCAAGTATCAGGAAATTTGGATAAGGAGTAAAGCTATAACTCTTCCATCAATCTGCTTACAAAGCAAAAGAATCTCATCTTTTCAAAGTTGAAAAGCTTTTGAGCCAATAAACAGCTCTGTGAATCGCAGATTGACTTAAAAAAAAGGAGAAGCTACTTCCAGTTGAAGCTACAACCAGAAGAGCAGTTCTCAATAACCCCTTCCGAGTCTGATTGACAGATGAACTCACTTAATGGCCTGAAACAAGAAGCAGCCCAGATATTCTGCACTGGCGTAGCAGCGAGCATTTAGATCAATAGACAGTGTCACACTGGAAGCTTTTACTCATGATTTACATTAGCCTGCAACCCACTTCTCCCTATGGAAAAGGCTGCCTCCTTCGTGCATGCCTGCGATTTGACAAAGTTGTACATAAAAGGGGTGTACATGTAATAATGGTAATAACTTTTATACAAATTAAGCTCACATGAACTTGATCAGACACACACATGCTTACATAGCGCATAGGCAGTACCTCATTATATAAAGCCTTAAAACGTTTATTTATCAAGAAAGGATCGGCATACTTGGGAGCTATGCTTTGTTAACGATGCCACATAAATACCATCTGCGATTTCACGTCGAAGTAGCAACCGGACATGGGGCACAGACTTCCAACTCTCTCCAAGTGCAGGTTTGAAATTACCACTTTCTCCAGTAACTGTGTGATTTGTAGTCTGCATATGAAACACAACGACAACAACTTAATCAGGAAGAGGAGTCACATCTAAGTTAATCTCACCTGCAGACCTATGCAGGTAAGTTTTGAAATAGGTTCAACAACCAGAAACCTAAACACTAAATACAATTTTGCAGATCTGTAATCGACCAGGATCACGAGATACTTCCTTGAAAGCAAGAGGAATATCCTTCTAAACTCAACAAGTTCCTAAGGAGATGTGAATTGAGGCTTCGTCCTGTATTGCAGGTAACTCAGCTATTCCGTAGGCAATTATTTTCAAATAGCTTTATCACTGGAAATCAACGCAGTTTTATCATGAAAACTCTACGGACTACTTATGCTAAGATCAATGGCACCTTAGCACAGTACGCTCAGATTACGCTACACTTCAGGTCTTAAAATTTGTTCTAAAGAGCTCTTACTTCATTTACTTACTACAAAATCTAGT
The DNA here is from genome assembly GCA_029204225.1 of Diphasiastrum complanatum. Classification (NCBI taxonomy): domain Eukaryota; kingdom Viridiplantae; phylum Streptophyta; class Lycopodiopsida; order Lycopodiales; family Lycopodiaceae; genus Diphasiastrum; species Diphasiastrum complanatum. The sequence goes on from CM055099.1 coordinate 28,004,401, forward strand.
TTTCCTTCACTTGCAATGACAGCCAAATTCTATATTGTCCTATTAGGAATGAGGAAGGATGTAATGCGAGCTGCTACGGGAGGTAGAGCCAGTGTGTTCTGGTGGCATCGTGTGGAAGGCTGACTACAAGATGTCTCCTCATGGTAACATGACGCTGCCTAAGAGACTATCGCTGATCTCTGTGTGGATGTGCATGTTTATCATTGTCATCATTGCTCTAACTGGACAAGGAAGGCATGGCCCTTCCCAAGCGCTTACTGCTTATCAACGAAAGTGCATTAGTCAGAGTTTCAGCTACTCAGAGATAGTTTAGGGTACGCGGTTTCTATCCGCAATTGTCTTGTGCTCATCATCATCTGATTTTGTACATTGCTACATTGCTGAATCAATCTATCCTTTATTCCGTCCAGTATTATGTCAGAATGAATGCTTTTTTGTGATTGTTTTGTAATTTATAATCTCATATTGTTTTGGCTGATAATTCAATACTTCATTGTTTGGCTACGAAATCACTTTAGTGCTAGCGATTTCAAAGTTGGTTGCTAAAAGATTGAACGCGACTTCTGTCGTTATGTTTTGTTCAATATTGATAGGCGTAGTCATGCATTAGAAAAGGAGGCAAAATTCCGATAAGTCGCCACAGTCTTCGACTTGTCGTTATGCATCACCTCTTTCCAACATAGTATCAGAGCATACCTTCATGGTATCAGAGCGTATTATCTGGCATGATATTATATCTCCTACCTTTATGATATCAGAGCGATCATTATATCAGAGCTCTAATATTTGATAGCTTTTGCGAATCAAATCGATATCATTAGATACTTTTCACAGTATCATATTCTTCAATTTGTGGTATCAAATTTCAGTATCAGATAGTTGATTTTCAATTGTAGAGCAGCTCTGCATCATTCTTAATGTCATCGAATTATCGACAGACTGAAGTTCCAAATGGATTCTCAAAGTAAAGTTGGTCTTATCATCGACAAGCTGAATCAATTACTATTTGTGGAAATTTAAGATGAAGACCTTGCTAATCGCCAACGAGTAGTGGGATGTTGTCACATTTATCGAAGTGAAGCTTGACATAGCCGACTCAAAGTGGAAATCGAAGGATGGTAAAGCTTTCGCGCTTATTATTCTCAATACATCAAACACTCATATTGGCCACATATCTGAAGCTCAAACTTCGAAAGAAGTTTGGGACATCTTGAGTTCACTATATGATGTGAGGGACGTAACTTCTAAGTTACAGCTACGAAGAAAATTCTTCTCTCTCAAGATGTCGAATGGTGATTCACTTCAGAATCACGTTAACCAATTTAAGAATCTCTTGCAACAGATGGCCGTTGTCGGATCATCAATCATAGACAATCAAGACGCAATAATAACATTGCTTTCAAGCTTGCCCTCTACACATGAGAACTGGGTGATGATCATATCGACACACTCAGATTTAACTCTTACCAGAGTTATCACTATGTTGCTACCAGAAGATAATCAAAGAAGTCAACTTCCAGAGTATCAAGTCTATCTTCATCAGCTACACTACATAAAGCTTATAAGTTGTATGATCCTGTTGAGTCGAAGATATTCACTAGCCGGGATGTCGTCTTCATCAAAGATCAGTTTATCGACCTCAAAGGTAAGGGCAAAGATCATATAGCCGAACTATCGGACTCTCCCAAATTATCAAACTTTCCAGTTCACAAGTCGGCTATTCCTATTGAAGGTCCAAGCTCGTCTGCTCCCGACAAACAGCTTATCAACAGCGAATCCGAAGAAGATGATGTTGTAGTTCCAGCTTACCTTGTTCAAAAGCCGACAACTGTCCAAGAGGTACTCAGTCAGTCCGATTCCGATCTTTGGAAAGAAGCTATGGATAAAGACTATTCATCTCTTATCAAGAACCAGACATGGACTAATATGGGCGACGCTCATTACTGTCTAGGTATTCAAATCCAAAAAGAGAAAACAGAAGTTGATTTATATTACTCAGCAAAGATACATTCACAATATGCTAGTCAGATATAATCTGATGAATTGCAAATTAGCTCTCTCACCAATGGAACCAGGACTCAAGATGTCGAAGGACCAGTGTCCCCAAACAATCGAAGAGAAAGAGCAGATGCGTGAGTATCCTTATCATTCGATAATAGGATCTCTTATGTACGCGATGATCTATACCAGACCAGACATAGCTTTTGCAGTCAGCTCCCTAAGTCAGTTTATGACTAATCCTGGTATAACACATTGGAAGGCTCTTATCAGAGTCATGAGATATCTTTGAGCTACTATGGACTTTTGCATTTGTTATGGAAGAGTCGACAATGACAAAATTAATGTTCTTAGTGGTTATTCAGATGCAAGTTGGGCAGGAGATGTAGCCACTCGTAAATCGTAAGTTTCTCAACCATACTGCTTCCTTTGTGGCTTGAGAGGCTGCGATATTCTCTGATTCAGTAGAATTGGAAGTGCATCAGTCAAAGTTTCAGTTACTCAGAGATAGTTTAGAGTACGCAGTTTCTATCCGCAATTGTCTTGTGCTCATCATCATTTGATTTTGTACATGCTACATTACTGAATCAATCTACCCTTTATTGCATTCCGTATTATGTCAGAATAAATGCTTCTCTGTGATTGTTTTGTAACTAATAATCTCATATTGTTTTGGCTGATAATTCAGTACTTCATTGTTTGGCTACGAAATCACTTTAGTGCTAGCGATTTCAAAGTTAGTTGCTAAAAGATTGAATGCGACTTTTGTCGTTATGTTTTGTTTAATATTGATAGGCGAAGTCATGCATTAGGAAAAAAGGCAAAATTCCGCTGCGCTTGATAAGTCGCCACAGTCTTCGACTTGTCGTTATTGCATCACCTCTTTCCAACAAAGTCCACATAGGTGACTAGTTAAGATTCAATAATGCATGCGTGTGCTTCTACTTTTTATGCACGTGCTTCTACTTTCTACTCTACAATGATGCTCGGGGGTAATACTTCTTCACGTCACTGTGAGCTTCTTACTTAACAGCTAAAAAATTAAACGTTGAAGATGCATGATCCATGTACATGCCTGCACTTTCCTGAAAGATGTCTCTTAATTTTTTTTGACTAAATGTGCATGTTTTCCAGTGTGGTAAAAGAGAAGACAAGACACTCTTAGAAGTGGTATACGATACCAAGACTGCAATACTGTTGTCAACAGCCAGCTTCTTCAGAATCTGTCCAATGCTCATCATCAGTGTATGTCCTGTAGCAGCAGACAAACATGTACAGAAGCTTAGAAACTGTAGAAATTCATCTGGTGAGGGAGTCCAGATTACTTTTCATACTTCATGTTTGAGGTGTGTATGTGTGTGTTAGACTGAGAGACGGGGTACAAATTTCTTTGAGCAAAGATACATTACTGATTATTTAAGGAACAAAGCCCATATGCTATCATAGACATAACCAACAAATGATATCAAATTGACTCGTGTACATGCCTTGCGAAATGTTGCCACCTAGTATAGGTGAAATCACGGATGATACAGAGTCCACGACAATGAGGCGCAGACGGCCAGAATGTGTTTTCTGCAGCCATCTACAAACAAACACTTGCTGAATAGGCAGATGCTATGGTCATGAACTTATGTGATCAAAACTTACATGAAAAACTGACATCTTTTGTATATATGGAAACTTTCAGAAGGCAAACATGTATACAGTTTAGCCATGATAAAAAAAAACTCTAGCCTTGTTACACAATAATCTGTCTTTGTCCTCCAATAATTACCATGTAGATGAGGATATCCTTCTCTTTACTTGAGATCAGGAGTTTGACTCCAAATCAGCCACACAAATGACATAGAAGGGAAAAAAACAGTAAATTTTTTTGAACATGCAGGAAGGCAAAAACTTCAAATAACAGTATTCATAGTAAGTCATGTCAAGAACAAAAAGCTTGTACATGCCTATGACTTTATCAAAACAGGGACCCTATAACAAGTTTTCAAACCTGTGAATGGTTTTCGATTGAAGTGTTGAGCTTCTGAAGCAGTATCAACATGGAATAAACATCAAATGCTCTGTAACAGACAATGTTTTTCAATGCCTGCATGAAAGCACCTGTTTTCTGCAGAAATATGTCCATTAAAGTAAAATTTCAGCTATCAGCATCTCAGCATATTACCTGATGTTTCGAAACAAAACAAATGGCAAGTAAAGATGCTTTGATCTGATCAACATAGTGCAATAAGTCTTTACATGTACCACAATAAATTTTGGTTAACAACAGAGATGGGAAAAGAAAGTATTTTATTATTTTAGACTAAATAATATTAAAATACAAGAAAACTACCAAATCTGGTGGAAAAAGGATCTAATGATCTGGTACCAAAATTTTCATGTGTCAACCTCACCATCCTAAAAAAAAAAATCATTCTTAAACATCAAATTAGCATGGTAAAAGCAAGGACTAAAAAACTAGACAAGAATCAAGAAACAAGATAAAGTTAGAGAAAGCTCCACCAAATTTAGATAAGGTAAGATAGCAATCTTCATTACTAACGATCATTCATACATCAAGCCTCAAACTAGAGCCTGATCAAGCTCTCATGTGATGGTAGGAGATAAGTACTTAGCTGAAAAAAAATTTGTTTCAAACTCACTTCAAGTTGAGATTTGAATTGTACTCTTGAATACAAGTTATGAGCAAAGCAGCACAAAACAACATACATTATGGAGAAAACTGCAAAACATAATGATCAATTAATATAAAATTTTAAAAAAGAAGACTTTCCAGGAGAATAACAATGGAAGTATGAAAAATGTAAGCTAAACTGATGCTAAGCTACATCTAAACCGATCTAAGCCAAGAACTATCTTGTAATTCATCAACCAGTGATGATGTGCCAAGGCCTATCTATAGGCTCTGAAGATCCACTCTTGGGTTAGGGCCTGTGCCCTACCATTAGAGCCCAATAACAATCAAATAACCAATAAACATCATACATGTTGCATTAAATGCAAATTACCACATGACAGTCCCACAAATATGATCCATACGATAAATAGAAACGAGTGTGGACCCATGCTCCATATAGAGGACCCTGTCCATAATATTTGGCTTCTAACTCTCCATCCCCAAAGAAGATTGTCCTCGGTGTCAACCATACATAGTTGCACTACTTCATCATGACTCGTCTATATAGCATAGTACATACCATAAATACATCGTATTGCAACCTGTTGCATTCGTGGTCTCGAACGTTGTCTGAATTGTTTTTGTTTTTTAAAACAAACAAAAAAAAAGAACCAAAAAAACCAATAAGAAACTCAAACTGCAGATAGATATATGCACATGTCAAACTGCCAAAAACACTTGAACAGCACCCCACCCCAACCCCCCACCCCCCCCCATAAGGAGAAGCACTTTCAAGATCCTGCTTACAAGACACACACAAAGGAATGACAGTGGAGCCAAACCACCCAACCATGCAGATGCTACTGATCAATCTCCAATAGCATCACCCCCGTGCCAGAGGATAGGATGCAGGTGTAGAGAGAGGAACCTGGCAATGAATTCACATAACTAGAAATGGGAGTAGGGCGAGTTTCCCCTTGTGTATATAGGGCCTGCTTTATCTGTGCATGCACCCATGCAAGCCTATAGTATTCCCATACATGCAGTTCATTACTATTGATACTCCACACCATGCCAATAGTCGTCCTAACCAATGCAATAGCTCCACACGTCATAATATGTGCCTAGGTCCTCACAGGTTATTAATTACATTTTTGGCCCTGTTCGGAATGACAAGGCATGACCAATAATCTACGCCAAATCCTACATACAGGATGTGGACATAACATTCTTCCCTCCTTGAACAAGTTCTGTCCTCAGAACAGGAAAGAAAAACCAATACACTTACTGAGAAAATTATTATCCTTTGTCTGACTTCAATAATTTTTCACATTTGGGTTTCACTCTCTATAAGTTAGTAACATCACCTTCACGTAAAACACTTTACACGAAACCCTGGTTGAAATATTACCTAACTTAGGAGATCAAAGTTAAAGAAACTAATAATTACAGTCTGAGATTTTTTACAATTTCTTGAAGACAATTCACAAATGCTTCTTGGTACAAATACTCTTATCCAAAAATCTAAGGTATAACAATTCATCCTACTAGAATCTCTAGGAGATCCATCAAGATAAAAAATGATTTTAAGTCAACTGAGTACCCCAGATACTCTCTCAGATACTCTCTTGAGTTAAATGCCCATGTTTCTAGCATCTCATGCAAGAAAATAGCAACCATCCAATCTTAAAAGATTTGTTTGTCCATTATAGTAACTGGAGATCTAGTTTGGAACCCATACACAAGCATTCACAGACTATAATCTGTAGCATAATACCATCCACTAAATTCTTCACAAGTAAAAGCCATTTACTCTATGAGAATGCCTGTGAGACTCAAACGTTCTCGATTCACTGGTGTAAAGATATTTGATTTTTCAACATACTTATCTAGATTCTTGACTCATTCAATAGATCTAGAATTAGTCACCATACATAAGAATCGTCATATTTCTCTACAATCCTCTGAAAAGAATAAAGTATCTATTTATGATTCACTGGAGTAAAGAGATTTAGATCCTTATGATTCGTCAATCATAACTCACTGGAATGCATAGAGCCCGAAAACCACTGTACTAGACCCAATATGCCTTGCTGCAGCTGGGCGCTGGACCTACACAGGTCTGCAGGAGTGGGTAGTTCTGCTTCTACCTGCAAAATGCATGCTTTTCTTCTCTCAAACAGCTAGAGAGGTGTTGTTCCAACTGCAATGTACTATAGGAGAACGTTTGAGCCCTTCAATCAGATTTTTGGTAGCTGAAATAGGTAGGAGCAGCTGCGATGGAGGTCTCCAAACACCTAAAACCCCTGTCTCCACAATTTTTCCACCTCAAATCCTTCAAGAATCAAGCAAAATCAGAGATTTCTCCTTTATCTCTCTAAAATGGTGCATTATCTCTCTAGAACGAGGCTCTAATACCAAATGTTGCGCTCCAGTCTCCAAGAGCTCTCCAAACTCTGATGGCCGATGTGTAGACTGATCCACCCAACCGTAGGTGCCCTCCTGTTGAGTCTATCTGATTGCTATTATGGGCCTGGGACACATGGCTACCATGCAGGGGTGATCAGTCCCCATGGTTCCGTGAAATCCACTACCCACAATCAATGCGTGACTTTGAGGCACCACCCCCAAGCCCCGTCATGGACCTGTGACGCTAACTGTCGGCTAGCTGCTCGTCCTGCAGAGGCATCTCCGCTGCTGACAACTAAGGTTCATACGGTCGTAACTCCGCCTACTGACATCTTGTCAGGCAGTCACACCGGGTCATTGCCAGTGACACACCAAACCCAACAGGTCCCTTGGTGTCCATCCCAGTTACTGGCCCTCACCAATACCATGGCCCTCGGACCCTAGTAATTGGCCGTGCCGAGAATACGTTAGAGCGTCTAACACATCCTATGCACATAATTTTTAGTGATGAATCTTGATAACTCACACATCATGCGTCTTACAAGCAATATAAAACAAAATAAACAGTTTCTGGTAAATTCTCTTCACATTGCTCACCTAATCAATAAACTTTATCTAGGAGTAACCAAGCTACTTAAGCTAATTGCCAATGATTTGGAAATCTCAAATGTCCAAGTGCAGATCTCAACTATACTAGTACCTTAGAAGCCCATTCTGAGCAAAAAGAGTCGGAACGTTCCGTTTCGTACATTCCAGAAATAAAAAAAAACATGTGTTAAATTGGCCGCAATCTTCCTTCTTCTTTGTAATACACTGAGCTACTTCCACAAAGTATGGTACCAAGGTCCCGAAACTTACCTCGGAGATCGAGTATGGTACTAAGGATACTGATGGCACCTCTACGACCAGATCTGGCACCACGGACAATACAACGGGATCCACACTATAGAAGTGCAGCTCCGCTGAAAGAACGGGAATACAAGCTACAATAGAGACTCTTTGCCCAATGGTGCTTGCCCAATTCGATGCCTAGCAACATATTCAGGAACACGTAAGCTAGAATCTACAAGTCCTCTAACAAACAGGAACAAAGCTGAATCAAGAGTTGAGAACAATCTTTTCTACAGTCATATGTTGTTGGGAAAATGGCATTGTCTCTTGGGTTCATGATGCTATTCTCTGGGCTATCATCAATGAGAAGCGCGTTATGCGCAGTGGGAATGAACTCCTCTGGGCAATCACGTAATGAAGGGCAGGAATTCCAGAACTTCTCACCTAAGACTTTGAGAAATAGTTCGCACGCAGGTTTCCTCTTGAGCAAATGATTGCGTTCATCTCTGACAGTCAAACAATCATCCTGCCCAAAAACTAGATTCCCTTGTTAAAACGGAACGTATTTAAAAAAAAAAATTGGTGCAGTTTCGGAACAGAACGCGTTCTGTTTTGGAACGGGCAACTAAGACTAGTACAACACCACATTTAGATTCTTATCCAAATCATTTCTAAGTTAACAAATAAATCTCCATAAAAAGATTTGTTAACTCTGCAAGAATTTGTTCCAAACAATACTTGGTCATATGTCTATGTTCATCAAATGGTTTAAGTGCACCCAATAAACCCAATAACTAGGAATACATAGTAGATTCATACAAGAGTCATCGTGCACATATGAGAATAATCTCACTATGACCCAATACATAAACACATACCATTATCTGACAGATTTCTCCAAAATCCGCATATGCTACTCACATATCTCATTGAGAATCTTGTAACTCAGTTACCAAAGAATTTCTATTTCTCATGAATAAATAACATATCTGAAAAATCTCTAAGACGAAGAACATATCCAATCTCACGAGTTTTCCAGCCTAACACACCTCTTACCACATAATTTATTCCACTCAATCAACCCCTCCCTAATCCTAGTACTCCAACTAAGATTATGTTGATCAAATACAGACATTCCATACTCAAACTTACTCCTATTCCCTCCAAAAAGATCCTTAACCCCTTGACTTTTCTAGAGATCCACTTATCCATCTAGTTGTCCTATATTCCTTACAGGAAAATATCCTTCACTACCAAAGACTTAGAAAATCCATTCATTTGGATGACTGGCATGCCTTTCAGATGGATATGCAAGATCCACACATGACTTTGTGATTTAAGCAGAAGGTCAACATAGTTCACCATCAGATTACCAACCTACCCAAATTAGTGATAAGCCTATGAATCCCTTCTCATCTAAGATCGTCAGGTCTAGGAATAAAGCGTCTATCACCACTAACAGGTCCAATGTGATCCATGGGCTCAATTTCTACTTCCCTCATCACAAATTACACCCAAAACCCGTGGATAATCTCATGGTCACGAAGATATCTATTATGAATTCAACTAAATAAAGATTCATAATCGGTACTATGCAATTGTTCCTAGGGATTTCCAAAAAACTCTAACTACAAAATACATTTTCAAAGCACACTTACCACCGCTGATGTCCACACTACTTCCCCAATTTTCAGTCCCCTGAAAACTTCATTCAGCTAAGGCACAAGGAAGATTCAAAGACATATAGTAAAATGTAAAGTGAATCACCGTAGGAAAAAATCTGGAAAATTTCTTTCCATGAGCAAATTATCCCAAACCTGGGTTGAATCCACAAATACACAAAATCACCCAACATAAATGCTTAATAGCACAAGTCTAACTTTTTGCCTATACTCAACCCTAAGATTAAACTCATGAAACAAATTCAGTTTTTTCAACTTTATACAGTTCCTATCACTTCGCAACTTTTCCCAATCAAAAAAATTGGATCGTTCTCCTTTCATCAACCGGCTTGGCATTACTCCGTCAATATCTAAAAACTGTCAAGAACTCAGAAGATGAAATCACATGAATGGGAATCCCTCAAATCGGATTCCAGTAACTCTTAAACTGTATCCAACAAATTCCTTTGTCAAGATAAAGAGTCCAACCATCATTCATTCTGTCTGGCCATCTCATATTATCTGACATTTATAAAATCAATTTTGACAAGTATCTTGCACAAGCATTTGCTCGACCCATTTCTGATGATCAGAATCGACTAGAAATGTATCAGCAAAATAACCGATTTCAAAATTTGACCAGATTTGAAATTTAACAGAAAAAGGAAAAATAGTTCATTTCAAGTCGCTAACTGGGAGTAATTCAGCTCTAGAACTCAAAATGCCATTACAATATTAAACTGTTGGCAAATTTGAATGTACCGACGTACACTGAGATTTGCGGGCGAAAACACGGTGACCGTATCCGACTGAACGAAAGCGTCAATATGGTCATTTTTTAGTGTGGACATCAGGGGTAGTAAGTGTGCTTTGAAAATGTATTTTGCAGTTAGGGATTTTTAGAAATCCCTAAGAATAATTGCATAGTAAAGATTATGAATCTTTGATCTAGAATTCATTTAGTTGAATTCATAACAGAAATCTTTGTAAGCCTGCTCTGCTGTAAGGAGAAGCACCTCCAAAATCCTGCTTACAAGACACACACAAAGGAAACCACCCAACCATGCAGATGTTACTAATCAATCTCCAATAGCATCTCCCCCGTAGAGAGAGGAACCTAGCAATGAATTCACATAACTGGAAATTTCCCCTTGTGCATATAGGCCGTGCTTTATCTGTCCATGCACCCATGCAAGCCTATAGTATTCTCACAGCATTTAGAAATTCTTTCATCTTTCAAAAATCCATCTCAATGCTTCAACAGTCCAAGGTAACATGGTATAACATAATTGCCAAAAATCTATAAACAGCCTCCTAAACAAGAACCTCACCTCTACTTCTCTTTGTGAATTAAGTAGGTCATTAAGCATCTGCTCCAAGCGTTCTGATGAAAAAGAATTTGAAGTATCTATGTATGCCACCATGGCTCCAAACCTGACTGCAACATGGGCACTGACTTGCATGCACAACTGCATAAATAAAGAAGAGACATGAGCCTCCCAGTGTGAAGCCAATTATAGACAACTTTACTCTGTGGAACAAAGAAAAAAATAATGTGAAGGAGCATTTTCCTTGTATCCTTCAGTGGGCCTGTAATTTTTTATATCCTATAGATACAAAGTCTACATTGTGCATCTCTTTGATCTAAAATGGATTGAAAAAGGGTTTTGTCAGACCTGTGTTTTCCCACATGAGGATGCTCCTACCAGCTCTGTCACAGTACCTTCACGAAGCCCACCTTGTAGTAATGAATCCAAGCTGCACAATTTAGGATTCCAAAAGTGTAATAAAACCTTCCACTTCGCGTGTATTGAGTATTCCAAGGTTGTCAAGTGCAAATGATACCTTTATTATTTGATACTTCAGCAGTAACTTTTATTGTCTCAAAACGTATGACTTGAATGTTCCACTAGATTGAGAATAAAAGAGTGCGAACAAGTACCTGTCATAACCAGTAGGAAGGAACCTTATATTGTGTTCCAAATTGTTAAATAGGTCCCAACCATTCCTCCAACTTGCATGACCGTTTTCAAGGAATGCCAGCACTTCTGTAACTGCCTAAACAGCCAATCAGATAAGGAAATCCAAATTGCAAGAGAACATATCGAAGAAACAGTTAGAGCAAAAGTGATAACACTCGAAATTTCATAAGTTGGGCCATCTCAAGGCCTTACACAAGTAACATTCTAAGCATATAATTTAAGAGCCTTCAACCTTGACACAAAGTTCTAGAAAACAAATTTCATAATCAAAGTTACACAATGATTTTTTGATTCTATGTATGAACCTTTCTCAATTTGTCAGAATCAGCTGCTCTTAGGCCAGGCAATTGATAAATGTCACGGATCAAAAAATCCTCCACTGTAGACACATCAAAAAATTTGTCTTTCTGTCAGAACCAGAATCCTTGAAAACCATTCTCCAGTGTCATGTACAAAGTTTCATTAAAAAATAACAAGATTCATGAGCTCCTATAAAGATCTGCAAACTTATGATGAATCACTATTTCCATCTGAAGAATCACTAAACCACAGCATTAGACTGTTTCGCATCAACGCCCTACTGTGAGACTTAAAATGAGGCTCTCCCACAAAGCTCGGACATGTCTACTTATGGCTGAATACAGTCAAGTTTCACCCTAGAGGCACTTTGCCATTGACAATATGCAGGTTAAATTTACAAATTTGCTTTTGAAATTAACAATGAACCTCAAACGTGGAAACCTAATGGACACCAAGCACCCATCATTTGACCTAATTAAATCATTGAACTTTCCCAATTAAAATTCAATTCCCATCCATGTTCTACACAATCAATAATGAATAATGTTGTATCAGTGCCTCAAGGGAGCCATAATAATAGTGAAAACCCCAATAGAACCAGCTTAAACAAAAATCAACCAAACATATGTTCATATAGCAACCAACGACAAGGCAAACTCATTTCATAACATCCAAAGGCAAAACTTGAGCCAATTGACTAGATAGCATAGCGACAAGATCACGCAGGTGATGACTGCAAGTGCCCACTAAAAGTTTCAAAAATGGTCCTTCCACTTCGACCTATTGCAAAAGCAAAACAAAAATGGCAACTGTCCCCAACGAGTTCATCTTTATTAAGCAAAAGGAGATTATACATTCACTAACAGTGGTCTTGAGGCCACTATCATGAGCTTGGCATGAAACCTCAGCACACACAAATAAGGGGAGCTGAGAATTGGGCTTTGACTTGAAACATGTCTTGTTCACAAAAATTGCTCTCTCTCTCTCTCATAGTCTTGCAGTGATTCGATGTGTCCCCTTGCTATGAAGATAGTTAGGTAATTCGTGCTTTTTTAAGGGGACAAACTCGGTGGCATGACAAAGAGCTCCAAGAGCCGTCATTCAACTCGAGCTTCAAATCTAGCTCAACTTCTACATCTAAGAGATTGGCTCATCCACAAGTGGTCGGCGGCTTAGTCGTGTTCATCTAGACTTGCTCTAGGACTTTGAAGGAATCATTTCATAAGCTTTGAAGCCCAAGTAGATCACATAGCGACAAGCATAGGTTCAGTGAGGTGATATCATCATCATAGTGATAAAGGAACATGGGAATGTAGACCTTATAACATGCCCAGTGGCACGGCGACACCTGTATTTTTTTTTTTTTAATTTTTTTAATCTTGTTTAGTGGTTTTTTAACCTGATTTTTTTTAGTATGGCTGTCCAAGACGCCTAATGCTTCGCAATCCTACTGTTACGGCAGACTCAGACTCCTACTCTGATAACCCAAAAGGACAACAAGCTTTTGATTCCGTTCTCTAATCAATCCTCGTTCCTAAAAAACGCAGTTACTACTATGTTCATAATTGTTTTTCTTTACTATTGGTAGAGACATGTTCTGCTTCCGTCGCGGTTCCGTTGCAGTCGCAATCAATCATAGACCACGCAGACCACCATCATACACCAACAGAAGTAATATCAGAGCATTGGTTCAGTGGATTACTAGAGTCCAGGATCTTTTTCCAAGAGCTGTTCTAAGTTGTTTGTGTATAATTTCGATCACTATGGAAGGCACCTCAGAGATCCGCTTGATCAATAAATTCAACGGAGACGACTTCCACATGTGGAAGTTCAAAATGAGGATGATCCTGATTGAAAAGGAGTTATGGGGATACGTCAACGGTTCTATAGCCAGACCGGCAGAACCCGAACAGCTCCCAGCTTCGAAAGCCAAGGATGGCAAGGCTCTTGCCATTGTATCTCTAAACCTTAAAGACACTCAAATTGCTCATGTATCCAACTGCACTACTTCCAAAGAAGCATGGGATACACTCACTAGCATCTACGAGACCTCAGATATCTCGACTCGCCTCTTCTTGAGGAAGAAGGTACTGACACTCAAAAGAGTGAAGGCACCTCGGTTAGCGACCATCTGAACAAGTTTAAACAATTGCTGAACCAAGTGGCTGCAATAGGTTCCCCTATCTCAGAAGAAGACTCTACCATATCTCTTCTTGCCAGTCTTCCATCCTCCTACGACAATTTAGTGTTGCTTTTTAGCAATACTCCTGCGTTGTCTCTCCAAAAATTGACAACAAGTCTGTTGCAGGAATAAGTTAGGAGGAAAAGCTTGTCTACGACAACGAGTACCAAATCCATGGCACTCTACTCAAACAAGCAGCAATCCAAGAAGAAAGGCTTCAAGGATAAGAAGACAAAGGCAGAACAACCAGCAGCATTACAACCACACAACAACAGCACAGCCAATCATCGTCCAAGACCATGCTATTTTGCAGATGCAAAAGAACCAACCACGACATCAAGGATTGTCGCATCCTCAAGCACAATGAAGCAAAGAAGAAGATGCAGCAGCACCAAGAAGGCAACTCTGACCCAGTCAGAGGATCTCAAGATGAAAAGAAGGCGCTGATGGTACAAGATCAATCCAGTAGAGATGCCCATCAATGGTATCTCGATTCAGGTGCTTCTCATCACATGACGCCATGCAAGGACCTCTTCTCTACAGTCACAACTACAGAATCAAAGTACATTTTCTCTGGTGACTCCAGTTCACACCAAGTTGAAGGCCAAGGGTCTATTCAACTGCAGTTCTCTGCTGGCATCACTAGGCAGCTTAATGGAGTACTTTATGTACCCAAATTAACAAAGAACCTTTTATCTATTAGCAAGATCACAGATCAGGGCTATAGAGCTTTGTTCACTGCCAACCGATGTACTATTTTAGATGAGAACTCAAAGAAAATCCTCTCTGCTTACAGAGAAGGAAATTTGTACATAACGATGTTGCACTTTTTGTGAGTTGTTCAGATGTTAATTTATGGCATCAGAGATTAGGACATTTAAACATGCGTTCAATCTTGTATATGCATCACAATAAAATGGTCAAGGACATGAATATAATTGTTGTCACCACAGCTAATCAGACTATCTGTGAAAATTGTCTACTAGGGAAACAACCTAGAACCAGATTTCCAAGAGGACAGGCCAGAAGAGCCAAGTCTATTCTGTCACTGATACACAGTGACTTATGTGGTCCTATGAGCGTACCTTCCTTGGGTAAGGCTCTATACTTTATTACATTCATTGATGACTACTCCCAATTTACCAGTGTAATGTTCATTAAGAACAAGTCAGAAGCATTTAATTGCTTCAAAGAATTCAAGCAATATGTTGAGAATCAGACTAGTCAGAAAATCAAGGCCCTACGGTCTGATTCAGGGAGAGAGTACCTGTCAAATGAGATGAAGGACTACCTATCTTCATGTGGCGTAGACCACCAGTTTACTACGAGCTACACTCCACAACAGAACGGAGTAGCAGAGCGGAAGAACCGCACACTGTTGGAAGCTGCACGATCCATGACAGCCAACGCCCATTTACCTCAAACATTCTGGGCAGAAGCAATCTCTACGGCCTGCTATCTGCAAAACTACTCCAGCACTAAAGCAGTTGATTCCAAGACACCGTTTGAAGCCTACTATGGATACAAACCAAGCTTGAAACATCTATGTGTTTTCGGATGTCTCTGCTATGCACAAGTGCGATGTGGTTACGGGCCAGATCTCAGTCAGTCGCGATGTTGTCTTCCTTGAAGACAAGTATTACGATTTCAAGCAGAAGCAACCAATACAAGAGACTGCCATAGCAGCTCCACCTTCCATCGATAGGCTACGACCTACGACTTGAAACAACGGAGTTCGTCCCAACGGCTCCACTTACTATCAATGGGCCTAGACCCATAATCGTTCAACCGCAGGATACTACGATCCCAGTCATTCACCAAGGAGAATCGTCTGATCAAGCACCTGCAGTTCGAAGATCTGTGAGACAACGACAGCAGCCTGACCGCTTCATCCCTCATTCTTTCATCAGTCATGATGAACCTGCCAACGTAGCAGAAGCATTGTCAATGCCCGATGCAGACAAATGGAAAGCTGCCATGGATGCTGAGTATCAATCTCTAATGAAGAACAAGACCTGGAGTCTTGTCATTCCTCCAGGTGTAAAGCCAATTGACTCTAAGTGGATCTTCAAGCTGAAGCTTAAACCAAATGGATCAATATCCAAATGGAAAGCTAGGTTGGTGGTTAAAGGATTTGAACAAGTATATGAGATAGACTACACTGAGACCTTTAGTCCAGTAGTAAAACATCAGTCTATTCGTACTTTATTGGCTATATCTGCTGCAAAAGATCTGGATATTCACCAGATGGACGTCCAGACGGCATTCCTAAACGGATACATACAAGAAGATGTCTACATCTATCAACCAGAAGGTTACATCCTTCAAGGCAAGGACCATCTACCGTGCAAATTGCATAAGGCATTATACGGTCTGAAGCAAACTCCAAGGGCCTGGTATGATAGAATAAATCATTTCTTGTTGCAGCACGACTTTACCTCCTGCACCGCAGATTCAAATGTGTATCTAAACCAAAGGGGCCAAGCTATGTTATGATAGCACTATACGTTGATGATTCCCTAATCATTAGCAATTCAAATTAGTTGTTGCAAGAAACCAAGTCCTTACTCTCATCAGAGTTTGAGATGACTAATTTAGGTCGAGTCCATTACCTCTTTGGAATGGAGATTCATAGAGATCGCGCGAGCAGAAGGATCACCATAAGCCAACAATCCTACTCACTTAATGTACTTCGAAGATACGGCATGGAGGATTGCAAGCCCATAGACACTCCTATGGATCCAGGATGCAAGCTGTCCAAAGACATGTGCCCCAGAACAAAGGCAGATCAGCAAGATATGTGCAAGTACCTTATCAGTCTATCATAGGTTCTCTCATGTACTCTATGATTTGCACACGACCTGATCTAGCATATATTGTAAGCACACTGTCGCAATTCATGTCCAATCCAGGCCTACAACACTGGAAAGCTCTACAAAGAGTTTTGAAGTACATTCATGCCTCAAAGCACTATGCCTTGAGTTATAACGGAAATACAGAAGCTGCACTCTCTTTGATTACCTATTATGATTCAGACTGGGCAGGAGACATAGATATCAGAAAATCCACCTTTGGCTACATTTGCTTTCTTGCAGGAGGACGCATTTCATGGAATAGCAAAAAGCAGAAATGCATTTCATTATCCTCTACGGAATCAGAATATGTCGCAGCTACGTCAACAGTGAAGAAGATTTTATGGCTTAGAAGACTACTACAAGATCTGAGATTCCCCCAGTTTGGTCCAACTATACTCCAGCACCACAATCAGAGTTGTATAGCTCTGTCGTTGAACCGACGAACTCACACAAGGACCAAACATATAGAGGTTCAACTTCATTTTCTCAGAGAGAAGGTTCAGAACGAAGACGTTGCACTAAGTTACTGTCACACAGACAGTATGTTGGTTGACATTCTGACAAAACCATTACCAAGGGACAAACATTCTACTTTGGTGGAATTGTTAAATCTCAACTTGAGTCCACATTCGTAGCAGTAAGCTTAAGGGGGAGTGTTGGAATTTAATCTTCTCCTACTCATCCCTTCGCCCTCCTTCATCTCTCAAGAATTCCCTCTCTCTGAATCAGTCTGCAAAAATACACGCAAAGTTAGAAACAGGCAGAACCGCAAAGCTATCGCCTGCCTACATTCTGACCGAAGAGCACCGTTAAATCAACGTTTACGGAGAAACACGACTTCAACTTGTGAAGGCAACGAACCGCAAACCGTAGGGAGTCGTTAAAACTCGTAGGTTACTATCTACGAGCACTTGCCGAATCTTCAATGGCAACGGAACTTAAAATCCCATCGACCACCGTAAGTGACCTTCTTACGATATCCCAATTTACCCCCCAGCCTCAGCACCACTGCTCCTCCTGCTCCTCGTAGGGTTGCTTACCGCACTAGAGCATCCCCCAATACATGGTCTAGCACCTCCCAGTATAGACAACAGTCCATGGGGGAGTCTTTCCAGCCCCATCTCGAGGGAGAGGCCCAGTAGGATTTGGCAAACATGATCTATGAGCTGAACCTGCCATTTGCCATTGCTGACTCAGAGCCCTTCAAGAGGGCTATAGATGCAGGTCCTCGCTTCAGGCCACCCACGGCTGAGACTGTCCGTACCACCCACCTTACTGTTGGTGTATGATGGTGGTCTGTGTGGTCTATGATTGATTGCGACTGCAGCGGAGCCGTGACGGAAGTAGAACACGAGAGACGATTACGATGTAAATGATGCCTCTACCAACAGTAAAGAAAAACAATTATGAACACAGTAGTAACTGCGTATTTTAGGAACGAGGATTGATTAGAGAACGGAATCAAAAGCTTGTTGTCCTTTTGGGTTAGCAGCCGTAACAGTAGGATTGCGAAGCATTAGGCGTCTTGGACAGCCATGCGATCCTCTGTCTCTGATAACCGTGTTTGTGTGCAAGAGAGTGAGAGAGACAATTTCATTCAATCAAGAACGTAATAATTGAACAGTAGCAAATTCGTATAAAAGAGAGAATCGGAACACAATACAGTAGCGCTGATAAGCACGTATTCCTACTTACAGATTCTGAAACAATGGCTACAGTTCTAGCTCTCTCTCTCTCTCTCTCTCTCTGTATAAATCACTAACTCTAAGGAGCTAGCTACTTAAGACCTTTTGGCCATTTGATCGCTCTGTGCATCTACAGATCGTTCAACTCACTACTCTCACTGATTTTTTGACTAACTCCTTCTCTTCGCTCAGATACATATATATAGCTGTCAAAGTCTTTAGATTTATTGTAATTACAGTTTACAAGATGATTAACAGCCGTTTAAACAAGATCCGTAGATGCAATATTGGAGCCTCGTGAAGGAGGAGAAGTACAGAGTAACATATCCTCCGTATGCGTCGTACTGGAAGGATGTAGGCCGTGATGGCCGTAGTCTGTCCGCAGTCGTTCGTTCAGCCGCTGATTGTTCGTTCAGCTGGTGATCGTTTGCTTCCTTCGTTGGTAGCCGTAAGTGATAACTTACGGAGCTAAACGATGAGATGGGTCAACAATTGTTAGTTGACTTCGTAGGAACTTGCAAGTTGTTTGTCGTTCGTCGACTTCGTTGATAGCCGTAAGTAGGTTGCCTACGTTTTCAGACGGTTGAGGAGAGTTGAGTTCGTTCACAGACTTCGTTGATAGCCGTAAGTAAGTTACTTACGGTGTTTGATGTGAGTTCACAGACTTCATCGCAGATATTTTCCGGTGACTTTGATCATGGCTCTTTCTGTCGTAAGGGGAATGCTGTGTCACAGGGGGATGCTACGGCTGCTGAGGTGGTGGTGAAGAAGCTCTAGATGAACCAGCCTCACCATGCTGTCCATCATCACCATCCTCATCATTAGAGTCCAAATCATCCTCATGTGGGGAGAAAGTGGATGGTATGTCTTGGGTGTCATGTACGAGACCCTCTGGTGCCGACTCAGAGCGAAGAAATCAGAATGTCCGCACTGGGGAGTCATCTGAGTGACTGCAGGAGGACGCTGTGGAAACGCACCCACACGAATAGATGCAGTAGAAGGAGGGGCGAGACGTGGTGCAGTGGGCTGAGGAACGAGTGGTGGATGTGCATCAGGCTGTGGGGGAGGAGCAAGAACAGGAGGCTGAGGAGGATGTGGTGGTGGTGGACGAGGAGCAAGTGGATCCCGTGGGGTGGATGACACTGCATATACATCAGGATCTAGTGACATACCAGCCTGCGTCAATCGTGCTTCGTATATGTCAATGAGCCTACAACTCTCCTGAGCAGGCATGTGTGCGCAAGGAAAGGAACCCAAGCGTTTGCCATCACCCTTGACAGCACCAAGGAGATAGCCTTTCAGCCTAGTGAGAGTGCTGACAAAATGACCATGACAAAACCTACAAGTATATCCACGCGTCCCAAACCGACTGTCAGACCTAACGAACTCGGGGTCTTGGTCTACCTCTCCAACTGGCTGAGAAGCTGCAGGCTGAGGAGGGTGTGCAACATAGGGATCAGAGGTCACTGAGGTCACAACAACATGCACTATAGGGTCTAGTGCCAAGCCACTGGCTATCAAACGCGGCCCGTAGATATCAATCTTGGGCCGACATACTAGGGCACTGGGAGGCACCCAAACGTTTTGCCGTCAGCTCTAACAGCGCCAAGTGAGTGTCCCACAGAAGCACACGTGGCAATGGCGACAAGTCCACTCACGGGCCCCGCTCTGGCTATTGTATCTAACATAGTCAGATGTCTGGTCCACCTCACCCCATAGGTCAATCATATCGGAAGCAAGCATCGTGACAGGATGGGTGGAAGATAAATGTGACAAGGATAGGGCAATGTGGGTATGCACGTAGGGCAAATGAGACACGAAAAACGGAGCATTATCAGTGCTTACCTTGAAAAGGACGCCGCCAGGAAGAAGAAGTGTCGTAGGCGAGTGGATGTTTGCTCCCACATGAATCTGCCCTCTCACTCCCTAAAGCCAATGTCACTTTCTAACCTGCTGTATTTTCTCTCTCGATAGCGCCGCAAACTCTCTCAACAAGAAAGGAGTCCTCCCCCCTCTCTTTGCACCCTTTTTTTGTGAAAAGAAGAGTGCTTTGGTGCAAATGACAAACTGTAAACCCTAACCTACACTCTCTCTCTAGCTCGGAAATTTCTTTCTCTACAGTCGAACCATCTCTCCCCAACTTTCCCTCTAAATCACCTCCAAAAAAGCTCTACAAAACCAGCCACATAACTCTTTTCGAAATCTGAAAAAGCTTGTCAAGAACCCCAAAACTATCTCTTTCTCTCTCTAACCACCTCTCACTAGGTCGCTTTTTCTCTCCTCCCCAATCTGCCTCCTCTACCACCTCCAAAATCTCTCTCTCTCCTAGCAGCCTCCACGCCCATAGGAGGTTGGCCCTGCCAACGTAGTGCAGGTTGTCACCAACAGCGCACGCAATGGCGTGCAGATGTCTCACTTGCTATTGCAGCAGTACCCTGCTATTGTATGGACAGCCGGTGCTGGACATTGCATTGATCTTGTATTGGGGGATATGGGCCGCTTGCCCTGGGTCCGTAGGATAGTTGAGATGGCCCTTGACGTGGTGACATTTGTCACCCGGAAGAGGCGTGCCCTTGCCCTTTTCTGCACCTTCAATTCACTAGATTTGAAGAAACCAGCTCCCACACGTTTTGCATTCGACCTGGTTGTCATGGATAGGCTTCTTAGGGTCCGACATCAGCTCAAACACATGGCCACTAGTGATGCATTTAGGGAGCTACCTTTCTCCACTAGGCCTGACGGTTTGAGATTTTTCAGGATTGCATTTGACGATGATTTCTGGCGTGAGGCTGAGAGCATTACATCTGTGATGAGGCCATTCTACCATGTTCTACGGTTAGTTGACAGAGGGGGCAGCTATAAGGATCACCGAGTGAAGATCCGACTAGATCATGTTTCATGCAACCAAAACCGACACCTGTGGAGCAAAACCACCCAACCAACTGGAAATGGCTAGTCAATACCCTAACCACTTCACCCCCAAGCCATGGTGATGAATATAAGAGAGGAGAGGATCCTGGCTTCAAGAATCAGAAAATCCAATAGGGAGATGGGCAAGTTTCCATAGTATATATAATCTCCTTTGAGGAGAGAATATTCCTCTTAGGATCCCATGGAACCCGAATATAAGCTATTGACCTCCTATGCTTGCATTATAGCAGTCAAACACCATGCAAGTGCTCCTATGTCCAATTATAGGTTTGGGCCCTCATAAGATTATTAATTACATTACTAGCCAAGCCCGAAATATCGAGGCATAACTAATAAGCTTATACACTGGAGTGACCGGCTATCCATGTCAGGAATTATTCCGAATGCCCCATACTAGACATGGACGTAACATTCTTCCCCCTTAAACAAATTTTGTCCTCAGAATGAGCAAACTAGGGAAGATCAAATTTATATGCTGTTAACTCTTTCCCACGAACCATTATCTTCAATCTGACCCATCTACCTAATCAAGCACTTAGAGATAGAACAATTTCTCAATTGTTTATCTCTGATTCTGGGTACTCTTCCAGGTTCCAAGAGGGCCACCATGCCGAGGGATAGGGATCCCTTGTGGGATCACGTCACCATTGTTGCGGCCTATGGCACATCGGGCACGAAGAGATGGAGTTGCAGATACTGTCACCAGTCTAACACTGGAGGGCCCACACGCATCAGGGCACATTTGTTACGTTTGAGGGGGTATGAGATTGCCCCTTTCATGCATGCTCCTGATACGATACTCACTCCTGTTGCATCAGAGGAGGTTGGCCCTTCGAGGATGGGGCCCAAACAGAGAGGTAAACAATGAAGATTCAACTCTTACACTTCAAACATTGATCAAGTTTAACTCACATCAAGTTTCAAGTTCAACGATCGTTGATCATCTAATTTCTAATTTGTATTGTGATTTGATTTTTTTGGCAAATCGAGATGCAATCATGGCGATACAGCCAGAGGCCACCACATCACGGCCCCCAGTTGCCATCCACTCACCCCTCGCTTCCTATGGCTCAGAGGACAGAGCTGCCGATGAGGCAGGGCCTAGTACCCAGCCTGACCTTCTGAGGGACTACTATGTGTCCACCTTCGCTCCCATAGCCACGGCAGAGGCAGAGGTTGTCGTTCGACAGTTGTTCTACACCTGCGATCTGCCATTTCACCTGGCTAGGACCTCGACATGGAGGAGGGCGATGAGTGCAGTGAGTACGATTGGGCAGGTGTGGTCGGGGCCATCTTGTGAGCACCTGAGGACAAAGGGACTTCTTGATGAGCGAGCTTCTATTGACCAGAAGCTAGAGCCTCTCAGGAAGGCATGGGCCCAGTACGTACTACTACCCTTTTAACTTTATGCACTGTAAACTTTAAAGACTCTATGATGATTGATCATTGATATGTAGTATGTACATTTTATTTTGTACATTAAGTTTTCATACATTGTGGTGGCATTGCATACTTATTACTTGTTAATAGCTATTTATGTTTAATCATGAATCATGATTGTCAATTTTCAAATGATCATTCATCATTGAGGGCTCAGGGTTGCAACTTGCCATGAAATTTGAATTACGATCTCGGAGCTTGTCTTGTGCAACACTGCAATGTGACTTGTCACCTGTGAACTAGGTATGGTTGCACCACCATATTTGATGGTTGGAGCGATACGAGGAGGCGCCACACATTGAATATCCTGGTGTCTTAGTGCATGGGGACGATGTTTCTCAGATCCATCGACACCTCTGGGGAGGCAGTCACGGGCGAATACATGTTCTCACACATTTGAGCTGCCATTGAGGAGGTGGGACCACAGCACGTTGTACAGGTATATATATTATACTATAATGGTAATTTGTGAATGTTAATCTTGAATGTTCAATGGCGATTGATTAACAATGGATTATGGTTCACTTGAATTCGGAATTCCAAAGTCATGCACATTGAATTGTATGGTTGTGCAGGTCGGCACAGACTGCGTCAAACTGCATCTCCATGGGTAGGCTCGTTAATGAGACCTACCCCCACATCTTTTGGACACCTTGTGATGCACACTGCCTGGACTTGTTGGTCGAGGATGTGGCCAAGATACCATGGATTGCGGAGGTACGTGCCGCACGGTCCTTGGTGAGATTCGTCAACAAGAGGCCTAGGGTCCTGGCCATGTTCAAGAGACAGTCCACCTTGGATGTCTTGAGACCTACCCCCACCAGGTATGCAAGTTGCAACTCAAATTTGAGTGCGCTTCTGTTGGTAAGTATTTACTGTATAGTTATTAGTAATGGCTATTATCATTTGAACAGTCTGCATAAATTTAACACAGATATTCGCAACAAAGCAGCAAATCAACTCCGACATGAACCAACACTATCGGCATTGTCATCACTATCGGCATTGTCGTCACTATCAACATTGTCGTCACTATCGGCATTATCGATTTTGGCAATTGGATATCCTTGCTTCTAATCTCGATTCGTCTCTCTCATCTTGTTATGATTTTGGTGTTCATGTTTTTTTGTGATTATTGGTATTTGCCTTGCTATCTTGATGAGAGAAGAGAGAGGAGACAAAGTAAGTTATCATTTGGTGATTGATTAGGATTAAAATATGGCTACTGGTCATGATTCATTTGAAAGCTTGCACATCATCTTAATAATAGACATCTCTCTCTAGGAAACAAACTACGGCGTGAAAGGAAAGGAGAAACTATTCCTTTTATCTATTTACTTTATTATTGTTTGATCTCAAAAATAGGGTTTGAAAGAAGTAGAGAAAAGCCACTACACTTTTTGGCGGCGTTGCTAAGGAGTGACGCACTTCTACGATCTGCTCTCTCTCTCTCTCTCTCTCTCTCTCTCTCTCTCTCTCTCTCTCTCTCTCTCACACACACACAGTGCCATACATCTTGCTAATAGATTGAAGGTGAGGTCCCACTCATTTGAGGATGAAACTCCAAATGGCAGGTGAGCTATAGGTGCAACAAGTGTCAGAAGCCTAGTCGACTACTAATTTTGGCACTGTTGTCAAGGAACAAACCCGGGTCATTTGCATGATCTTACTCCTACTCACCAAATTCTATCTTCTGAGTACTCATGTACAATGTAAATACTCACTCTCTACAACAGTCTACAAAAATGAACTATTATTCGAGACAGTCTGTAGTTTTACACGCAATCATTTGAACAGTCTGCATAAATTTAACATAGATATTCGCAGCAAAGCAGCAAATCAACTCCGACATGAACCAACACTATCGGCATTGTCCTCACTATCAACATTGTTGTCACTATCGGCATTATCGAAGTATCAACACTATTGAACAGCCTACATTTTTACACGCATATTTGAACAGTTAGCCTAAATACAAAGATATTCGAAGCAAAGTAACAAATCGACTTCAACATGAACCAACACTATCGGCATTGTCGTCACTATCGGCACTATCATCACTATCGGTCACTATCGACATTGTCGTCACAGCTATCAACATTGTCGAAGTATCAACATTGCCAAAACTATCGAATGTCGAATGGTAGCACTCAAAATGGAGCTCTTCCTCTGTCGAGTCCAAAATAGACTATTTCGCCACAAACTGTGAGTTACATAGTTTTTCTTCATAGACTCGTTCCTCTCATAGAACCACTCCTTTCCAAGTATCACATCTAACCTATCTAGATTCATAATATGAGAGTCTAATTTATCCTTATAGGCTTCAATCTCAATTGGTGGACTATCCGGTCCCAAACTTGGCTTTCCGCTCCCGTTGCCAGCTTCACTATGAATCGGTGGTCACTTTGCTTTGTTTCCACCCTTAGCTTTTGCAGCAAATTAGCATTAATAAAATTATGTGTGAACCATCGTCAAATAAAATTGTTACGGCTTGGCCACTCACAACCCCCTTCATCCGAATGAGGTCATGAGGACCAAAAACAGCCATGTTAAAACAACAATGCTCATACACAGAATTACCAGCAAAAGAAAGATCTACCCTAGATATGCTAGAGTTACTTGGCGTCTTAAAAGATGCCCCTTTAGCCTTCCGTTTCTTTGGACATTCCTTCGCGACATGACCTGGTTCCATGCAATTAAAGCACAGATTGTCGCTTCTGGCTTTCATGAAGGTTTCTTGGTCCAAGGTAGATCTTTTCTTCGACTTACCCGAACCTGAAGACCCATCTTTCGCCTTATCTTACGATTTCTTTGGAAAGAAAGGCTTCTTACCCTTTACGTCGGGCAAGACACGAGTCTCGGGTTTAGCCACTATAAGAGTATCATCGTATATCCTGGCGACGCGAACAACATCCTCGAGGGTAAGAGGTTGGTTCCTCTTGACCTCTAGCTGATAGTCTCTTGGCAACCCAAGTATAAAATGCAACTTTACTAGCAAAAGGATCTATTCTAGTTGCAAAACGAGAATAGACTTCCTGAAATTCTTGTAAATATTGATCCAGGGGCCGGTTCCCCATATGGATCGTTGCATATTGACGATAAATTTCAAAATCATCAAGAATAGGAAGGAAGGCCGCCTTAAAGGCCTTACAAAAATCTTCCCAATTCTTAGGAACTTCAGGCTTACCCCTAACATCTTGCCACCACGTAAAAGCTTTACCTCGCAAGTACATGACAGCTAGATTGATCTTGTTATCATTGGATGAATCGTGCATGGAGAAGTGCGAATTCCATCGATCCAACCACTGCACGACTGCTTTTGGGGTTCTATCCTTCTTTTCCCCAGCAGAAACTTCAGGGGTGAACAAGGGTTGATGCACTAATTGCCTTAACTGCGTCAACTCCTTTAATTCCTGCTGATCCCGACTGTGTTTGGATTGCATATCAACAATCTGTTGCTGTAGATTGTTGATTGCAAGCAACATAGCATCAGGATCTAAGGTAGAGGTAGATGCAGTAACCTCCTTAGCAGGGGACATAGGCTGTGCGGTAGGATTAGGATCCATCTTTCAGGAGGAAGAGAGGTGAACTAAGAAAGAGATGATTGAAGAAGATCAAAAGCAACTCAAGGAAGGTAGATACAAAGCTACTCTTGCTGTCTCTTCACAAACCAAATGGTATTGTCCATGGCTGCCAAGAGGAATAAGAGAGAGCAAGAAGGATGCACCACCACCTCCACCTCTTCTTCCCAAAAAACTCATGCATAGGAGAGGTATGCCTCCCTCTCCATGCTATCCTACTGCCTGCCAAGTGGCCTTGGCTTGCCACCTAGCCCTGTCCACAGCCTTGAGACTGGCTAGTCTCTATCCCACGTGGCAACCAGATGCCACCTCACCCCATAAGTATCCTCTCTGGCTTCCTAGACCGTCCTCGCTGGTTTTCCAGACTTCCCCCACCCCTATCGCTGGACTTTCCTCTCCTTTCCCTGCGGACAGACCTGCAGAACAGAAGTTCGCTGCTGGTCAGCGGGGGGAGGAGTAAAAAAATCGTTTTTTGACTAAGTGGGGGCCCGCAGAAGACCTGTCCGCCTTCTTTCATTTGAGCGGAACTGAAAACTGTGGGGGATGCCACCTGTCCGACCATGGACAGTACTATGTGGAGATGTTTTGAAGGGTCTATTCCAAAAAAATTTACCTTCTTCGTTGAACCAAGAGGCCTTCGCTGGAAAAACAGCAAACAACTACTTTTTTTTGGCACTGGGGAGGGCCCACACAAACAGTCCGTTATTTATACCTGAGCGGAACTGCAACATATGGATAGCTGCCACCTGTCCGCTCCTGGACAGTGCCATGTGGCAGCGTACCGAGGGCCCTACTGTTTTTGTAATCCTTTTTTTGCTTCAAAAACAATAAAAAACAGCAGAAGGAAGGATACAAAAAAGTGCATAAAAAACACACTTCTAGCCCGATTTGAATTCCGAAAAAGCATCGTAATTTACAAGAAATCTACCACGGATCAACGCACCTGCTAACAACATGCAGTGGCTCTGATACCATAAATTACGGACTACTACTTACTGCAAACCTCCAGGTGCCAGCTAACCACAAGAGACCGGACGATTCACATTCCATCCCGCCATAGGACCTCATCCGGGTCCACCCTCCGTGCCCTAGCATTTCTCTTTCCCCACACCCTTCAGAATTCACCCTCTTTACCCCGTCCATGGTTGAAAACGCCCTCCAAATTGGTCAAACCCAAAAAGCCACTGATGTTGACCTCCTAAGTATGGACTTCCTAAAACCAGTTGCTCACATTATTGCCCCGTACATTTCCCATATCTTTAACCAATTTGTCATCTTCGGTCTCCCCACATCATGGTGCACCAACCTTTTACACCCTATCCTCAAAGCCGGGGATCCTTTGATTGTCGACAACTACCGCACTATTATGATCAGCCATACTATGGCCAAGCTATATGGATCCGTTTTACAGTCTCTTGTCGGCCCACGGGCAGAGACAGAAGGGTTACATGCTATGGGACAGGCAGGTTTTCGCGCTGGCTACTCCACGGCTGACCAGATATTCATCTTGAGATGCATTATTGAGGAGGCTAAGTTCAGGAAGCAGAGGGTTTATTGTTGCTTTGTGATTTCCGCAAAGCCTTTGATTCTGTTCTGAGACACCTTTTACTCCAGCGCTTAGCATCACTTGGCTTTTCTCAGGAGATTATTGCTGCCATCGTCACATTGTATGAGAGAGTGTTGGCCCGTTTTCGAGATGGTGATGGATGGTCCTCTTACATTCATAGTACAGTGGGAGTTAAGCAAGGATGTCCTTTGTCCCCTACTCTCTTTGCTCTATATATTGATGATCTTGAGCGGATTATTAGGGAGGAGGGTGGAGATGGCTGTCCATTAGCAGATATGATTATCCCTATTCTACTGTATGCAGATGACGTGATACTTCTATCGAGATCCGCATTCGGGCTTCAGCAGCACCTTGATGTTGTATATACTTTCTGCCAGACATGGGGTTTGATGGTGAACATTGGTAAGACTAAGGTCATGGTGTTCAACACCAATCGACAGCATATGAGAGACACAGTGTTCTACTATGATGGGCTTCCACTGGAGATAGTAGCCTCTTATACTTACTTAGGTGTCCTTTTTACTAGTCCATTGCTCACTTTTAGACCAGCTGTACTGTCTAGGCTCTGCAAGGGGCACTCTGCTCTTGTCCAGATGGAGAGGTTTTCCTCTAATTACTATGTACATGATCCTGATACATGCTGTCGCCTTTTTTCTGCCACTGTCTCTCCGGTGGCTCTATATTCAGCAGAGACATGGTGTCCTGGCTTGTCCAAAGATACTTGGAGTGATATTTCACGTTTGCAGATCCTTATGCTTAGCCGGATGATCCGTGCGAAGCAGTCAGTTCCCCATGATATCATACTGGCAAAGTTTGCCTCACCTCCACTGATTGTCGAGGCTATATTTCGGATTATCACATTCATTCATAGAGTCTCGGAGCTTGATTCATCCAGATATGTTGCTACAGCTTTCACATCTTCTCACTCTAGCTAGTCAGCAAGCTAAGTCCTCATGGTTTCAGTGTGTTTCTAACCTTTTGAGTAGGTGGGACACACGCATATATCCGCCAGCAAATTTACAGAGCTTACATCAGCACAGTGTGGTCTCACCCAGATCCAACACGGGTCAAGCTTCATTTTTATCACACTCATCTTCTTCAGCTGGATGTTTCCGAGCTTCCCATTCGACCGGGTTATTAGTCTCAGACGTTATCTTTCGACCTGCGTTACCGTCTTGGTCAATTTAGGGTCTCTTCTCACCAGCTTGCTATTGAGACAGGCAGATACACAGACACACCTCGACCGCTACGGATTTGTCAGTGCTGCTCTTTACAGGAGATTGAGGATGAGTTCCATTTTATTTTCTGATGCCCTGCCTACTATGAGATCAGAGGCGTATACCATTGCTTATACAAAGATACTCCACTTACACTTGCTTCTTTCCTTGCCTTCTCAGATGCGAGATGTGTTGGTTTATTATTGCGAGAGATGTTTACTCTCAGATCTTCCTTTTTATTGGATGTTTCTGATGAGGATCATAGCCAGTCCCACATTACGCACTTTTTCCAGAAGAGGGATAGAGTTGAGACTTATGACAGTGAGTTAGACATTCCAGTACGACGACCGAAGCTCCAGCATCCTCTTCGCTCCTCCAGGCCCAGGGCTCTTCATCGGAGGCCAACACCTGCTTCTCACCGTATCACGCAGTTTTTTATATCCACTTAGCCAGTTAGCTAACTTATTTCAGTTTTCTCTTTCTCTCTGTGTAGCTGGTGGTTAAGCTACTGATATTGTACCCTCAACAGAGCTGGAGGTTAAGCTTTGTTTTTCTCTCTGTTTTCTAGTGCTGGTTTAGCTGTTAGGAATAAGTCCTACGTGGACAATGCTCCTTTTTTTTTGATGTACTCTCTACTTGTCTTATGTGCCCTCGGGTACTTAACAGACATTAATATAATTCTAATTCTAATTCTCTCTCTCTCTATAGCAATCAGCAATGTCACATGCAAATTTTAGAAGCATACACCCTCGGGGATGGCTTAAAGCTCTAAGTGAACGCCCGTACCTTCTTTGCACACTCTAGCTTCACCTCCTAGTTCTCACTGATTGTAATCCAGGAAGAATTATGAACCTTCTTTGGCAACAACAATGACTAATGAGCAATCCAGAAAGCATTATGAACCTTCTTTGGGAACTAAGCTCAGAAAAAAAAAAAAAAAAAAAAAAGGCAGCAAAGAAAGATCTGAAAGAAGCTTGGAGTGAAGATAATGGTTTACATGACATAAAGATTATTGATTCAAATGAGTTAGTTAGCTTAGATGAGAGCGAAAGCTGGGTGCGTACATCAATGACTGTCTCAAAGAAGAGACATTTTGAAGAGCGAAAATCTCTAGGTCGTTGCACAACCTTATTGAAGTCGTCTAAAGTCGTGTTGACTTCTGGTCAGCAAATCATGTTGGCAAGTAGAATGACAGGATTTAGGACCCCTAGGTTTCCAGTTTTATCCCGAGAGGTTGATCCCCAAAATAAAGGTCCGGCAAAGTACTTCTGTGCGTGCCATCGACAGTGAGGCTATGTGCACAACCTTCCAGTAGAAGGTAGAAAGCTAAATCCTTTGAGCTACTAAGCAAAACTGTCATTCACTACAGGGAACCACAAGACCTACACACTCCTATGTCTTATACGATGAGAGTTTTCCTCGAATGAACTTCAACAACTTACTAAGTACTTATGCTTCAACCCTAAACCCTGGCTGCAATACGCTGTCGAAATTTTGCAGAGCATGACGGGGGCTCTGAAACATCTTCTCAATTGGGAAGATCAGCATCTCAAGAAATACCAGTTGTGACTCCACTTCCAAAATTGCATAAAAACATGCAAACAAAAATGTTCTTCTGTTGAAGCTTTTTTTAAAATTGCAGTTTACTTCTCCATGAAAAAGGTAAATACACAAGTAGTCAATTCCAAATGTTTTCAGGTCCCAACCGACGAAGTGTCCCTAAAGCCCTATTTAGCATCAAACTTTGGACGGACATTCTGGGCTAACCATCGGTCCGTTCCTCGTCCTGTCTGTTCCGAGCAAGGTTGGATCCGTTAGGTCCGTATCAGGTTCACGAACCTGTGGACTGTATTCCTAGCCCATTTAGGTCAATTCCAAAACTTTTCAAGTCCCGACCAACGAAGTGTCCCTGAAGCCCTGTTTAACGTCGAACTTTGGACGGACGTTCTGGGCTGACCGTCGGTTGGTTCCTCGTCCTGTCTGTTCCCACAAGTTCCTACCGAGGTTGTCCACTGGCCGAATCAGACAGCACCTGAAATGGATCCCGTTTGGAGAAACGGGGCCGTCGGACGGAAAGCTGCAAAACTAGTCCATTTTGCGTGACCTAATTGTGTTTCTCTCCCATCAAGGCCATTTTGACCAAATGATATCCGAATCGAGCAAGGCTAGATCCGTTAGGTCCGTATCGGGTTCACAAACCTGTGGACTGTATTCCTGGACCATTTACGTCAATTCCAAATGTTTTCAGTGGATAGGCAAGAAAGCTTTATATAAGTGGCTGTAGTGAACCGTGCCACTCGTTAGGGTTTAGGGTTTAGGGTTTAGGATTTAGGCCATTCTGTGAACCGTCCCACAATGCAACTATAGTAAAGATTATGTTAGGGTTTAGGGTCGATGCCATTCTGTGATAAGTGATCTATGGATATTTTTAGAGTAGGCAGAGAAGTGGATCAATGTTATGCATGCATGCCCCTTTGAGATTTCAAACCTGAAAGAAAAAACTTTTCTGCCTTTAGCAATCAGCAATGTCACATGCAAAGATTTCCTGCGCCTGCAAACTAAATTTGACACAAAGAAAGCAATGGTTAGACATCAAGCAGATGATATGAGAGACAAGTAGATGTGCTAGTGTAAAATAATAAGTGCAGCATACATAATTCCCATACTACATCTGCTCAAGATATAGTTCATGCGTCAATGCAACAAGAGAATGCATGATACATATCTCTCTTTCCTTCTCTCTTAGAAAGACACACAACCCACACATATTCATCCAGTTGAAATTGTGCGCTTACACACATCCCTTGATCCATTCTACGTCTACACATATTCATCCATTGAAATTGCGCACACACGCGTCTCTCTCTCTCTCTCTCTCTCTCTCTCTCTCTCTCTCTCTCTCTCTCTCTCTCTCTCTCTCTCCCATAACTGAGAGACAGCATGAAACATCTTTCAAAGAGCAAACCATTTCTAACTTTTACGAGAACTCTCTCTCGCTCTCTCTCATAATTGGGATAAAGCATGAATCATCTTGCACAGAGCAGACCATTTCTAACTAACCATTCAAGTTGCACTTGTAATTAGCCATGACACCAATAAACTGTAAAAGATATATACGTATAATCTGCTACCAGTGTACATGATGTTGTATGTGTATCAATATCTACAAGTCTGTGCTAAAAAAATCATCCCTCTGCGTGCCAGATGCATCTCCAGGGGTGTCAAATACAAACTCTGACTCAGAGTCTATGCCTGGAAGCATCTAAGAATCCTCCAAGTCTGGGCCAACGCCCACCAAGAGATGACTGGAAAAATCATTTGTGCGTGCCCTCTTCGAAGGTCTGCCTCTGGGTCTGCCGGAAGGAACCCTCTGTGGTACACTCTTGCCTGGGGGTCTCCCTCTCCCACGAGGAGCACTCTGGGAACCGCTTGCGTGTGATGTCCTGAGCTGTCGAACACGCTGCGAGCCATCATAGGTCAAGGTGTGTCTCTGAGCGGCAGCCTCTGCCTCCCTCGCAGTCTCTGCCCAGCCATCATCATCAAGGGTCTCTGTAGCGGGAGTAGTGGGTGGGGCACGTAAAACATCCCCTGCGATGTCGACGGTCTCATCTGAATCATGTGTGTGGTCATCAGAAGAGGAGGGCAATGGCACGTCAGTAGGGAGGGGGGCAGTCTCCTCAGCATCAGGATCACCCTGCAGAGCACGCCGAGCTGCCTCGTCTGCATCAATCTTTGGCTCTGGCTTTGGATCAACCGCAGCAACCATGCAGTCATCCGGATTGACCTACACAAGTCAATCATTCGTGAGAATAGCCGAAGCAACATGAGGGCATTAAACTGATTGCCTGCAATAGCACGAAAGCACAACGATAGAGCATAGAAATATACCTGCAGCAATAGGGCGCGTGCGCCTCCTGCCCTCATGCTGTCTGCGATGCGTCGAACCACCCTGGTGTTGGTGTTGCAGTACACCAAGTCATTGCACCGCTCCTGCGTGAGGCAGTTCCGCCTGTTCGTGTGAACAAGGCTGAACGCTGACCAGTTCCGCTCACACACGCAGGCAGAACAATCCTACATTAATTGGCAGCCACTTGAGTGAGTTGCGGCCTTATAGAGACAATGCGGAATCTGTTTAGATGAGTGGAACTGGCGGAGGGGAAAACATACCTGTGATAGGACTCGAAGTGCGAGCCTCCGCAGCTCTGTCTGTGCAACACCGTAGCTCTCCCACCATGATACAGGCCTAAGCCTGTTAACTCGCATGCGAGCAAGGTCCTCGCTGAACAGCCCTAGGGCGTGCCTGAAATTAAGCAACGGTGTGCGTGAGTTGAATCGAGCAAGCAAAGGGAAGTTGAAAACCATGCAAAGGTGGGCGGGGGTAGAACAAGAGTGTACCTGAATCTCAGCCTCTGATCCTCGAGCTTGCTGCGGTAAACAACGTCGCTATCCAGGAGGCAGATGTATGAGAACCAGTCCGCACGCAGCTCCTCATTTCTGTATTGCCGGTCGCTCTGCCACAACGGATGAAGTATGTGGGCTACACTGTGGATCGGCCGATGGAACTTCTCCCATCGCCGCTGCCACAACCGCCTAATAGGCGCCAACCTGTGGAACATACCATGTGGAGGCAACAATTACATAATTGCGTGTTGCGGCACCAACATGAAATAGAGTGTGAATGGAAAGAAAGATGGTGAGACGAAAAAAGGTATACCTGGTCGCGTCCAAATCGGAACGCGCGAGAGACTCGCCTATGCGGTCCATGAACTCGTATATGAGGCCCATCGTGCACCCCTCGCGATCAACAAGCCTCAGAACAGAATACATGGGGCGCATGACATCCATGAGCTGCTGCATATCAAACCAGAAGGGCTCCATGAAGAGGATGTCGTAGAAGGCCAAGCCCTCTGGGGTCTGGGACGGGTCCATGACCGTGAACTCTGCCGAAGTGGCCATGCGCCGCAAATCACCCTTCAACCGGTGGAGCCGCTCGAGCATGAGAAACTGGTAGGCGAAGCGGGTCGGAGCAGGCTTCTTCAAATCCAGCCTGCATTGCAAAGCGAAATAAGACCCACACACGAAAATGCATTCGCAACCCTAAACTTGAAACCCTGGAATTATTGGCATGTGCAACGGAACTGTAAATGAGCTAAAAATAATAAGTAGTCGCTTACTTGCTAAATGTGCGGAAAAGAGCAGTGATGCGGCGCTTGCGTGTGATGAAGTCCACAATCGCAAGTGCCTTCCTGAGAAGCTCACTGACCCAAGGCAGACGCCCGATGGAATGCAGGAGGAGGTCCAGTGAGTGTGCGGCACATGGAGTCCACACGATGGAGGGGTACTCTGCCATAAGAAGATCCCCCATACGGCGGCAGTTGGACGCACTGTCCGTCACAACCTATCGCCAACAATTGATTAAATTAATGTACAGCTTGAAAACACATTGTAATCAATCGAAAACTAGCAAAACCTTTGTTAACACATTGTGAGTAAATGATCAAGCAACTCATGAAAGAACACGTACCTGGACAACGCGTTGTGGCCCAACCTCCTGTATCGCCTCGCGGATGATGCTGTAGATGTACTCCGCCGTGTGCACTCTCCCTGCCTCAGAGGCGTCCACGCTGCGGAGGAACATGGAACCGTAGCAGCTGGAAACAATGATGTTGATGAGTGGACGTCTACGATGATCAGTCCACCCATCAGCCATGATGGAACAACCGTAAGCATCCCAGGCCGCGTGCAATGCGACTAGTGATCCTCTAACATCGGTCATCCGCTCCTGAAGCAAAGGGCCACGAAGCGCGTCGGGTGTGGGTGGTGTATAGCCGGGCCCGCAAACTGCAATCTTCGAGACTGTCTCTCGAAAGATGCGAGATGAGGCCATGATGAACGGGAGGTTCAGGTCATAGAACATCTGTGCTATGTGCCTGGTGGCCTCTTTGTGGTGTCCCTCTCTAAGAGATCCCGGCATGATGGTCTGTCTGGTGCCTCGGGATGTGGATGGCTGAGAGGATGCACGAGGGTGGGAGGACGAGGACACGCTAGAGGCAGATGGACGGTGCGGATCTGAAGGTGGTGGCATAGGTGCGGCTGTGGAAGTGGAGGCTGTGGCTCCATGGGGAGTACTGGCGGTGGCAGGGGCAGGGGCAGAGGCAGAGGCGATGGCGATGGCGGTGGCGGCATATGTCTCGAGAATGCGAGCCCTCTCCGCAGGGGGGATGAATGTACAACAGCCGATCCCGTAGCGTCCCCCTGTGGGCCGGACTCGCAATCCCCCCAAATGTGCTCGAACCCGCGAGGCGTTCCCAGTGAACTCTTTTCTACAAAAAGGGCAACGCCACTTTTTGTCGGGCAACAACTCCACCTCGTCCCAAATGGGAGAAGCGGCCATCTCTCTCTCTCTCTCTCTCTCTCTCTCTCTCTCTCTCTCTCTCTCTCTCTCTCTCTCACACACACACACACAAGCACACACAAATCTCTAATATATCTATCTCTTTCTCTCTCTCTCACACACACACAAGCACACACCCTAAACCCTAAACTCACACACACATCATATCTCTCTCTCTCTCTCTCTCTCTCTCTCTCTCTCTCTCTCTCTCTCTCTCTCTCTCTCTCTCTCTCGCTAGCGCATTCTGCTGGCCCGCGACCTGTTTCTATTTTTTTTTTTTAACTACTTAGATCCTTGACCTCAATTTACCTGGCATTTCTTAACTCCTGACTTGAACTGCACATGTGCCTTACAAGTGCCCCACCATCTACCATTTGTCTCTTATGTAGCTACTAAGCCAGGAAATTGCAAAAGATGAAACAGATTCCATGCAAATGCCACTTGGAAAGAGGAGGAAATATCTGCCTGGTTAGATCCGCCTTAAGTAATAATACCGCTTATGTCAGAAAGCTTGCAAACTCTGCTTTCTTGATATCACCTTAGAATCACGTTAAACACAGGCATTAGTAGTACCAAACCCTGAGCATGTCTGTAAGTAGCACAAACACTAACCATTGTTCCCCAAAAGAAGGGAAGGAAGCAAAGGGGGATGATTGACGATGATGATTTTGAAGAAGCAAGCATCAATCAAGTAGAAAAGAAGACGCACCAGAGACAATTCCATGAGTCGCAAAGAATGACAGCAGCTCCGGTGAAAGCGAGGGCAGTGCCAATGCTGCAAGCGGAGGCATGATGATGGCTGCAAGTAGCCAACAACGTTCTCTCTCTCTCTCTCTCTCTCTCTCTCTCTCAACTCACATTAAAACTCACATTATTCCTATTTCTCATCTCAACGTAAAAAATACTTTAAAAACCCTAAAAAAAACCTTAAAAGATTAAAAAATCATCGCTCTCCCTCCTAGTTGCGCTCCTGTCTTTCTCTCTTCAGATTTTATGCCTTATCTTTCTCTCTAAAAATTTCTAAAGACACATGCTCTCTCTCTAAAAAAATTTAAGAGCAAAGGTCATATTTTCAACCCACTTCAACTGCATTTCAACTGTCCTTCAAATACGTTTTAGGGCAAACATGGACCAATGAAAATAGACAAAACGTGTTTTGTCTATCATTGCTTTCTCTCTCTCTCTCTCTCTCTCTCTCTCTCTCTCTCTCTCTCTCTCTCTCTCTCAACTCACATTATTGCTATTTTTCATCTCAAACCTTAAAAACCCCTAAAACATTAAAAATCAACACCTCTCGTGCGATCGTGATGCACTCCTATCTTTATCTCTCTTGCCATTTTATACATTCTCTTTCTAGAAAATTCTCTTCCTAAAAGTTTCTCAAGCCATGTTCTTTCTCTAAAATTTCTAAAAGCACATGTCATTTTCAACCAACTTCAACTGCATTTCAAATGCCCTTCAAATACATTTTAGGGCAAACGTGGATCAATGAGAATAGACAAAATTCGTTTTGTCTATCATTGCCCACTCTCTCTCTCTCTCTCTCTCTCTCTCTCTCTCTCTCTCTCTCTCTCTCTCTCATCGCTATATCTCATTTCCGAAGCCCTAATCTCAACTAAAATCTAGATTTTCATGCCTTTCATTTTGAAGATCACGTTAACTCATTTCAAGCTTTTCAAGTTTTGAAACGCAACGATATGTATAAGCTTTTAATCCAAACTGCATTTTACTTATGGGATTAAAAAAACACGTGCCAATCAAGTAAAATTCGTTGATTTGTGCTGGTCAAAAACCCTAAAACGACGTGGCCCAATCAAAATACAAGAATCGCGTTCTCTCTCTCTCTCTCTCTCTCTCTCTCTCTCTCTCTCTCTCTCTCTCTCTCTCTCTCTCTCTCTCTCTCTCTCTCTCCAACGCCTCTCTTTATGTCTATTTATGACACAACCTTTCAAAAAAAATGAATTTTTTTTTTTGTAGGAAATTATGAATGCTTTACTCACATGTAATTTCCTTACACATTTTAACACATGGCAAATCGTGACTATAGGGATTCATATCAATCTCAAGTGTGAACAATGTCACTTTAGATACAAGAGTCCGGTAGAGGATGAGCTGTTTGGGCGAAAGTTCATGGGCACATAAGCAAGAAGGTGAATCACTTATTCGCACATGGACAACTTTAGACTCGTGCCAGTAGAAACTATGTATCCAAGTCTAGGATTATGTCGAATCCTATATGTAGGATGTGGATGTAACATTCTTCTACCCTTGAACTGCTCTTGTCCTCAGAAGCAGAACTTAGGAAAATACTTCTTTATGCTATCAACTCTCTCCCACGAATCATCATCCTCAGTCGCCTTTCCATCCGATCAAACACTCAAAAAATAGCATGATTTCTCAATTGTTTATCTCTGGTTCTGAGTACTTTCTCAGGTTACAAAGGTACAATAAGCGATAAATCTTCCAAGTGGGATAGATCCTCATCAGATCCAACTGTGTCACCTTCAAGTAAACATATGAGAAACATATGTCCTCAACATATCTTCCATATTTTGATTAGCCTTTTTCGTCTGGCCATCTGATTCAAGATGATCAGAAGAACTAAAACTAAGGGAAGTTTCCTGTTTATGGAATACTGCTGACCAGAAGTGACCTGTGAACTTAGGATCTCTATGACTAACAATGTCACTTGGTAGTCCATATAACTGAAATAATATTTCTACAAATATCTGGTCTAAATCAGAAGCCTTAATAGTTGACTTAACTGGTATGAACGCAGCTAACTTAGTTAATTTGTCCACCACAACCCAAATAGAATCATTTTGTCGTTGGGTCTTTGTACGTCCGACTACAAAGTCCATCGATATGCTTTCCCATCTCTTATCAGGGATATCCACTGGATGTAACAAACCACTAGCCTTTTTAGCTAGTTCACATGGTTTGCATTTCATCACATATGACTCAACATATGGCTTGAGTTTTGGCCAAAAAAAACTCTCTTTTGACCAAGTCAAAAGTCATGTGTATATCGGAATGTCTTTCACAAGATATGTCATGACATTTATGTTGGATTTTAACGCTCAAGTCCAAATCCATTCGGTAATGAGCATCTTGAAATCTGTATATACTTATACTACAAAAACAACAAAAGAAACTTGAAGTTATAAGCAGAAGATCAAAATCCAGAATCAAACTTTTTCGATACTGGATCAGCTCGACTCGTTATTCTTCGATATTTACGAATTATTCGATACAGAGGAAAAATCGAGTTGGATCTATAAAATTCTATACATGGCAAAATTTGATACATGCCATATTTTGATATTGTCAATCGATTTTGAATCACGTCACGACCAGAAGGATGATGTTGACAATCTGCCTAATTTGTACATAGATTTTATCAATACAAACGACGGCTATCTATTATAGGACGGCTCTAGTAAATTAAGTAGATTCAATCCTATGCTTCCAAATATTGATCACTAATCTACAATCATCAACAAATTAATCAAGTGAATCTATAATAAAGTAGTGTGGAAGGTATAATCTATTATGCAATGATTAAGCAACTAAAGCTCTACATTTTTGCGCCTCAGAGACTGCTTCATGCTCATGTACTCTATTTCTGATTAATCAAATAGTGCAATTTTATCCACACTACTGATTTATTCATTTGTGCATTATTACAGACTATGATTTTTGTTGCTACTCACACACTTCTGATCCACAACTGTCCGTTGTAAGTTTTGTTGGAAAGAGGGAGGTGAAGTGAGTCAGTTTGACAAGTCGAACACTGTGGGCAACTTATCGAGCGCAGTGGAATAAAGCCTTCTTTCCTAATGCATGACTATGCCTATCAGTATTGAACAAAGCATAATGACAGAAGTCACGTTCAATCTTTTAGTAACTAACTTTGAAATCGTTAGCAATAAAGTGATTTTGTAGCCAAACAATGAAGCATTTAATTATCAGACAAAACAATAAGAGATTTATCAGTTACAAATAATCATAGAGAAGCATACATTCTGACATGATACTTAACGCAATAAAGGAGTAGATTGATTCAGCATGTAGCATGTACAAATCAGGTGATGATGAGCATGAGACAATTGCGGATAGAAACCACGTACTCTAAACTATCTCTGAATAACTAAAAACTTTGTCTGATGCACTTCTGCTGATAAGCAGTAAGCGTGAATAATAATACTCTAATGAAACTCTAAAAGAGACTTTCTAAAGAGAAAGAGAGTTGTAGAAGATCTTAAGAGAGAGCTAATGAAATTTTTGATGATCAGCTATTTATACTAAGCAATTGACGCATGTCTAGTAGGACAGCTATTAGGTCACAGATCGCAATAGCCAGTTGGCCATAATGCATTGGCATCCATCTAGTTAGAACTTCCCAAAAATTACTTGCAAATCACTTAGGAAAAGTCTCTAGCTTCAATTCAAGTGAAACAATCACTGTCTTTCATCAACATGGCCGATTCGTCGGAGACGTTGATATGTCGGATGATGTCCGATATGTCCAAGCCACCTATAGAGCGAGTATTTCTGCAGACTGTGTAGAAACACAAATAGAGCTGTAGTATTGGATTATAAGTGGATAAAGATTAAAAATTGATTATAGTAGAATAATCTAACACTCCCCTTTAATTTGAATCCATGAATGCTTTGACCTTCAAACTTAGTTCTGCACAAAATTTTGTGTGTGCATCCAAGCTTAATGCTTTAGTAAAAATATTCGCTATCATATCTTGCGTTCGACAGTGTTGCAAGTTAGTCTCTTTGTCGAGAACTTTGCTTCTGACATAGTGACTCTTAATTTCAATGCGCTTACTCCTAGAATGAAATCTAGGGTTGGCTGATAAAGCAATGGCACTTTGATTATCACAAAATAGAATTGTCAGAGCATATTGATTCAGACTGATATCTGAAAGTAAGTTTCTCAACCATATTACTTCCTTTGTAGTTTGAGAGACTGCGATATACTCTGATTCAGTAGAAGATAGGGCTATCAAAGTTTGCTTGCGACTGTTCCATGAATTAGGACCATTGTTGAGGAAAAATGTAAATCTAGAAGGGGATTTACAAGTTTCTACATCTCCTGCCCAACTTGCATCTGAATAACAACTGAGAATATTGAGTTTGTCATTGTCTACTGCTCCATAACAAATGCAAAAGTCCATAGTAGCTCGAAGATATCTCAAAACTATGATAAGAGCCTTCCAATGTGTAATAGCAAGATTGGTCATATATTGACTTAACGAACTGACTGCAAAGGCTATGTCTGGTCTGGTACAGATCATTGCCTACATAAGAGATCCTATTATCGAATGATAAGGATACGCACGCATCTGCTCCTTCTCTTCGATTTTTGGGGACACTGGTTCTTCGACATCTTGAGTCCTGGCTCCAGCGGTGAGAGAGCTAATTTGCAATTCATCAGATTATATCTAATTAAGACATTGTGAATGTATCTTTGTTGAGTATTACAGGTCAGCTTCTGTTTTCTATCTCTTTGGATTTGAATACTTAGACAATAATGAGCTTCGTCCAGATCGGTCATGTCGAATTTGGAAGATAGCATTTTCTTGGCTTCTTTTATCATAACGATATTGTTGTTGAAAAGCAATGTGTCGTCCACAAACAAAGTGATGATAATAAAAGAATGTTGCACTGACTTGAAGTAGACATTAGAATCTGAAGTGCTTGGTTTGTAGCCATGATTGATAAGGAAAATATTCATCCTTTGAAACAATGCTTGAGCAGATTGCTTCAAGCAATAAAGTGACTTATGAAGTTTACACACATGATTGTGTTTACCTTCGATATGAGAACCTTCAAGTTGCACCATGTAAATGTCCTCTTTGATAACTTCCATTAAGATATGTTGTTTGTACATCCATTTGATGTTTATACAAATCTGCTGCAGCAACACATGACAATAGAAGTTTGATTGAAGAATGTTTAACTACTGGACTAAATGTCTCAATGTAGTCGACATTGTGTACCTAAGAAAATCCTTTGGCGATAAGTCAAGCCTTGCTTTGATCAATGTTTCCATCTGCTTTGTACTTGATTTTGAATTTTTATTTTGCAATCAACTACATTTCTGATGAAAGGTAATTCGACAATAGTCCAAGTTTGGTTCTTAATAAGCGCTGGACTGCAACATCATCATCTTCGGATTTGTTGTTGTAAGTTGTTCGTTGGGAGTAGATGAGCTAGGACCTTCAATAAAAAATAGTCGAATTGAAAACTTGAAAGTTCGATAATTCGGGAGAGTCTGATTGTTCAGCTATATGAGCTTTGCCCTTACCTTTGAGGTCGTTAGACTAATCTTCGATGAAGATGACATCCCGTCTAGTTAATATCTTCGACTCGATAGGATCATACAACCTATAAGCTTTATATGAGGTAGTGTAGCTGATGAAAATAGACTTGATACTCTAGAAGTCAAGCTTCTTCCTGAGATCATGCAGAATTTGTGCATAAGCGATACATCCAAAAGCTCGTAAGTTCGATAAAGAAGGTTTGGAGCATGTCCAAACTTCATATGGTGTTTTGTTTGAGAGACCTTTATTAAGACAGTTGTTTTGAATATAAGTTGTCGTGGAAACATCTTCAACACAGAAGGACTTCGGAAGTGTCGCATGTGCTAGCATGCACTTTGCCGATTAAACAAGGTTCTATTCTTTCTCTCAACAAGACCATTCGACTTAGGCGAATAGGAGGTAATGTATTCTTGCTCAATGTCGTTGCTAAGGCAGTACTCCTTGAATTCGGTAGAGATATATTCTCCCCCATTGCGGACCTCAATGCTTTAATTCTTTTACCAGTTTGATTTTCTGCATGCTCTTTAAATTTTAGAATTTTTTAAAAAGCCTTCGATTTCTGCTTAATGAAATAAACAACTGTTCTTCTTGAATATTCGTCATTGAAGGTAATAAAATACTTTGCATCAAGCAACGATAGAGTTTGCATCGGACCACGTATATCTGAATGAACAACATCTAACAAATCTTTTGTTGCATAGTCGAGATCAAGTGCTAGGGATTGTTTAGACATGTATGAAACAGATGTATGATTCAATGTCCTAATCGATAATGTCATAGTAATGCATTATTGACAAGAAAAGAGGTTTTCAAGGCTTGACTAGTATCAAAATAACAATGTGCCAGTCTATATAAGTATCCATGCCTCTTGCCGAGTGCAAGTATCTTATTTGTCCTATCGATAATTCCGCAAATTTGATCAGACTTGAACTCTACCCTATGAGCTAAATCAGTGATTCTACTTACTGATAACAGATTCGCGGATAGTTTAGATACATACAAAACATTTGATAGTAGTTTGAATTGATCATGTTGGAACTTCAATCTTACAATGCCTTCACCTTCGATAGTGTGTGTGCTATCGTCGCCAAGATGAACACATTTCTTTGTATTGTAAGGCATATAAAAGTGAAAATGCTCACGATGATTGGTCATATTTGAGCACCCTGCAATCCTGGATCTCATGATTAGTGCGCTTGCAATACTTACAGAACATCTTCTTCTTCGATTGTGGATTTGATAATTGTTCTTGCTTTGCGTCGATTTCTAATTTGATGTGGACTGCTTAGAGCTTTTTTGCTTCTGTCATCTTCATGGGAGGAAAGGTCGATGGGCAGAGTTGATTAAAGAATTCGATCGTGAAATCTTTTATATAAGAGGCAACATGAATCAAGTTCTGGATGCTCTTAGTTGGATTGGTGAACTAAATGAGTTGTCATTCTTC
The DNA here is from genome assembly GCA_029204225.1 of Diphasiastrum complanatum. Taxonomy (NCBI): domain Eukaryota; kingdom Viridiplantae; phylum Streptophyta; class Lycopodiopsida; order Lycopodiales; family Lycopodiaceae; genus Diphasiastrum; species Diphasiastrum complanatum. The sequence continues at coordinate 28,047,842 of CM055099.1, forward strand.
CAAATTTCCACATATCTATCTCTCTCGATGAGAGGAAGAAAATATGAAAATGAATCTATTTTGGTCATATTCGGAACATTGTTCAGGCCGAAAGAAATGAGAACAAGTTTGAGTCAAGTTCACTGGGGTCTCAACTAACAAAGAAAGATAAGAAGAATGTTGAACAATATACCATTTGAGATGGATTGCTATTTCATCATCTGGTATGTCTTTGATGATCACCATACTATCCAAATTCACTTGTAGTGGAGCTGCAAGTGATGTTTTCCTCTTCTTGAGCAGCGACAGTTCCTCTGACATCAAAATGATGTAATGAAGCATAGATGGGAGATGTGCCCTGCACGTATGCAACATACTTACCATGCTTCATAGACCGATGAAAGGCCTTGAAAGCTATGGCACCAAATTTGATCTGCTCGCCCTTAATGGCTACCAACAGATGACCAATGAGATAGTAGCATTTGCATCCGTGGAAAAAAGAATATGATTGCAATAGTTACAAAAATTTCAAAAAATAGCATCGCTAATCATGGATATTTTGTATCCTTTGTTCGACATGAAGAAATTGCCTTGGAAGAGGTTTGCTTCATCAATGTCCTCCCTTGATAGTGGACTATGCCATCAGTGGGCAAGTGAAGCGTCGCAGCAAATGTGGCTTCTGAAATATCCACCCAAACGCCACTAACCTGGGTGTTAGGATTGTAGAATCCATGATCATCCCTTGAATGAACTCGTTGCTGGTCTCGATCAGCACAGTTGAAGGATCAATCTGTAGCAAAAATCCTATTCTGCATTGATCGGCCAACGTTTGAAACTCCTCAAGATTCAGCTTGTTCGACCTGTACATGATAAGTTGGAACAATAGGCAAGATCGGGTGCATGCCGTAAACCAAATAGAATGGTGTCTCCTTCATGGTCACTTTCTTGGCCATTCGATATGCCCATAGAACAGATGGTAATTTCTAATCCCAATCATATGCGTGCGTTGTGGTAATCTTATTTAAGATCTTACACAGTATGTCATTGACTCTTTCAGTCAGGCCATTGGCCTTCGGATTATACGGATTGTCCTCTGATGCTTAATCATGAAGTTCTTGGTAAGCAGACGAATCGTATCATTTCAAAAATGTGTTCCTCTATCACTTACCAATTCCAATGGACAACCGTATTGGGTTAGAATATTACAAAACAAAAACTCTACAACCATTTTAGCATCATTCCTTTTCATTGCTTCTGCTTCGACCATCTTTGTCGCGTAGTCAGTCGCTACCAGAATATAGCTTCATTTGGTATAACAAGTGATCGGCTTGATTGGCCCCAAGTCAATGCCCCATTTCTCAAATGGTGCGAGTGGAAGTATCAGGGTGAGTGGCCAATGCATTGAAGAAGTTGGTTTGCTGACTCGTTGGCATGGGTCATAGGTTTTAACAAACACTACAACATCTTTGTACATAGTTGGCCACCCATATTTGGCATTAAAGATCTTCTTTAAAATATTGACAACTACAAAATGTCCACCTGCATCTTTTGAGTGTAAAGCTCGAATATCTTTTTGAATATCGATTAATCCGAGACTTTTGCGCTTCGTCTGGTCCCATTTTATATAGTACGTTATTCCTTATCGTATACGGTCCAACCTTGTGTTGAAATACCGCCTTCTATTCTAAATCAAAACCAGGAGGATAATTCTGATTCTGAAGGTAGTCAATTATTTCCGGATATAGAGAATGTTCAATAGATAAAAACATAATATTCTCATCCGGAAATTCATCAGTTAAGTTCTCATAAACAGATCCTGTATTTAAGCGTGATAGATAATCTGCGTTAGTGTGGTACTTCCCTTGTCGTACCTCCACTTGGTAATTGAATTCCTAGAGCAGGAGCACCCATCTCGCTATTGGGCCTGATAGATCTGGCTTATATACTAGGTGCTTGAGTGCATAATCAACATGGAAGACAAAGGAATACCCCAACAAATAGTGTCGAAACTTCTTCACTGAGATGGTAACCAACGTGACCCAAAAATCCTTTGAGCTCGCGAAAATTCATTGGCTCGTTCAAATTCTTTATAATTTCCACCTTATCTCTATCGACTTCAATATCTCTCTTTGATATTCTATGTCCCATAAGTATTCCTTCCGGCATGCCAAAATAACACTTCTCAAGATGAAGACACAATGAAGTCTCTCTGCACCTCTGCAATGTCTTCCGCAGCTTCGAAAGATGTGTGGCTTTAAACTGTATACACATAAGTCATCCATAAATATCTCTAGTAAGACATGTAAGTATTCCTGGAAGATCACAATCATCATTCTTTGGAATGTGGCTAGAGCATTGCACAGTCTGAATGGCATCTTCTGATATGCGTATGTACCCCAATCTATTGTGAAAGTAGTTTTTGACTAATCTTCCTCTCAGATAGATACTTGGTTATAACCAGAAAATCTATCAAGGAAGCTATATCTCTCATTACCAGCAACTTGGTCGAGAATCATGGCTGTAAATGGTAGAGGGTGATGATCTTCCGATAATCTTGCATACACAAATCTTTCTGGTCTTCTTCTTCGGAACAACTACAATTGGTTGAACCCATTCGCTGCTGAGGATAAGATAAATAATGCTTGCCTTCAAATATTTGTTGAGTTCACCTTCTCAGAGACTCCTCTTTCTTTTGTACAGATTTCAATCGTGCAAGCACTCTGGTAGAGTAACCAATCTCACGAAATTGATTGAGAAAGGCTTCTCTTGGCAACTCCCACGTGTTAACAGATGCGCGGTCCAATTGGCTGTACCAAATTCAGACTTGTTTATGCAGCATGCTAGGAAATATACGTAGGTTGTCTGCATTCGTCCCCTCGTTGTTGGATACAACAATGGATTCAAACTGAGAGACATAACTGTCTGCGTCATCTGAAGAAGTTCCCTTGAAATAATCATACTTAATTTTTGAGCTGGCATTATATCTCGTTGAAGGAGGCTCCATGTCTGGTTCCGATTCTAGCTCAGATTCTGGAATAGGTTCTGGCTCATATTCTAGATCAGGTTCTGGTTCAGGATCTGGTTCAATATCAGGTTCCAGTTCTAGTTCAGGTTGATTTGGAACCTCTTGATCTGGATTACCTACAGTATCAGGAAAATTTGGCTCAGGTACGTTCTCGGGTTTATGGATAAGATTATTGAAATAAGCTTCGGCTTCTTGATAAGTGGCAAAAGGCGATGTGCCGCGCCGAAAAGTTCATTGAAGATTCTTGAAGAACTCCTCACGGAGCTTCCGATATCTTTCCAAATGCTCAACTCTTGAATTGCTTGAATTGCTTCTTGCAGTTGGCATTCATCTTCAACTGACAAACATCTAAATCCAACACATTAGCAATCCACAACAACTTCTCCAAAAATAAGCATATGTCGTGATATACTTATTTTAAAGTATAAATATGTAGCATAAAAGATTATCATTCCTCAAATAGACTGCTCTACTGTTGTGATTTTAGATGTTTTTAACTCATTTATTGTTCTTGGTTCATAAAGTGGTTGTCAACAAACAATCAATGAATCGGCGACCAGTATCACCGGTTAAGATGTGGATACAAACATACAATAACAAATGATATTTGATCCCGACAGTTCTTATATCGAACATATTTCATTTCTAATTAGAGCATTTGACTTATCGGCCAGAACGATTTATTGATCTGTGGTAAAACTAACATAGAAAAAAACTTACAAATGTCTCACCACTGTCTAAATGTGATCCGACAATCTATCCTCAACAGCTGATTATCGCTCATTCAACCGAATGATCGACCACAAAACTAGACTGCACGAGATCTTCAGATTTTTCAAGTGATTTCTCATCACAAGAAACAACAATTATATCCAGTTGTGGTTGACCTAAGTCATCTATGATGCTTCATGTGTGAGAGCACAATACTAGCATCTGTTGAAGAGAGAATATATGTCATCTATATCACCTGCCCAATCTGCATCAATGTAACTTACCAAAACTAGTGTTTCATGTCAATCAAATCTCAACAATACTAGCATCTATTGTCTCAACCCATAGTTAAGAGTGCCATGAATGTATCTGAGGATTCGTTTTGCAAAGTTTCAATGTATTTGTCTAGGTTCTTGCATAGTCTAACACCATTTACCATAGATGAATATCAACACGTGTGAAAATATATCAAGCCACTCAATGGTTGCCTATACAAGTAGATATCCACTTTCTCATACTCATTATATGTAGTTAGCTTAGTACTTACATCCATTGGCATGCTTAACATCTTGTAGTCTTGCATATTGAACCTAATATACTTTACCAATCGGGTCCTTTTCAACACTTTTGAATGAAACGTTTTGATCAGAATGAAGGGTTGTTTGCCCTTCAGGCCCTTTCACCTGAAGTGTGAAAATTTATTCTCTTCATTCAACAGATTCGCGATTCAAGAGTCTAGGTTCAGCAAATCCATTTGAACAAGATTCTATGGTCTTGCCTACTTTCACACGTTGACCCACAATTTGACAAAAAATATACCTTTCTACACAGTGGGCATGAATTGACTAAGCATGTGCAAGACTCGCGAGGCCCTCTTCTCCTCTTTCTCTTTGTTTCTAAGTTAGGGGTAGGATTTTCGGTGCCCTAAAACATTCCGACAGGAAGAGCTCAAGTTCTTCAGGAGATGATAAAAACCATCGAAAGGAGAAAAAGATCAAGAAGAAATCGAAGCCTTCGAAGGAACCTCCTGTAAAGACTGATAAGATTTGGAAGAAGAATATTGCTGACTCGTCAAAACAAATGCAGGATCTAAAAGTCCAAATATCTGAAGTATCAGACAAGCGGCAGAAAGCACCATCTTCCAATCCGAACGTCGGGTGTACCAAGTGCAAATCTCCAAGTCATACTAAGAATGAATGTAAAGTTAAACAAGTATCTTATGTTGAAAGTGCGTCTAGAGATGTTCTGTATGTCTATGAAATAGATCTAGAAGAGCATTGTCATTACGTTCAAGGACCGCCAAGCCCAACGTTATATAGCCAAAGCCAAAATTTGGACCAAAATGTTTTGTACCTGCTCAGACCATGAGCCAAAAATAGAAGACTGTTTACGCACCAGTAAATCTACCATCGAAGAAAGCTACGGGCAGCTGTTATAATTGTGGAGCACAAGGTCATTATTCACCGGACTGCCCGAAGCCTCACCGACCAATCAGCTATGTACCATTATGTTCGAATTGCTCAGGAGAAGGACATCTTGCTGTAGATTGCCCGAAGCCACAGAAGCCAAAGGTGTTGTACAAATATGTCCAAACTCCAGGTGCAGAACCAAACTTCAAGAAGAAGCAAGAAGATGTTGTTGTCTAGAAGAGGATCGAATGCCCTGATGAAGGCACTTTGTTGACTACGGACAAAAATTGGCCTAGTGATTTTGAAGATATTTTTAAAGTTTCTACCCGAAGCACTTCAAAGTCACCCAAACCATCAGTGGCAAGTTTAGCTAAGATCGTAAAAATAAGCGAAAGCATCCGACAAAGCAGCCAAAGGTGAATAAGTCCATCACTCAAAAAGATTTGGAAGATGATTCGGACTACAACTGAAATGCTGCCAAGTTATTCCAGAAGGATGTTGCAAAGGAAGCGAGATCTCTAATTGAAGATGAACTTAAATCTAACCCACTTCAAAAGAAGGTCACTTTTGAAGAAAAGGAGGATGATGTTCCAATAAGTTCAAAATTATCCAAAGTTGTGGTGGACTTCAAGCTGACAACTAAAATGCAATACGAGATTGTATCAGATATCGGCTCGCTGAGACCAAATATCACATTTGATCAACTATTATCTGACAACAACTACTATTGGAAACGACTAAGGAGTCTGTCACAGAAAAAGAGGAAGAAGAAGATTTCTCTACCTGGGATATCCCTTCTTATTGTTGACCTCGGAGACCTTGGAGCACCAGAGATTGATGTATCCATTTTAGGGTGTTTAATTGAGAACGTACCTATTGATTCCGGGTCGAGTGTCAACATCATGACGGAAAACACAGTGTATGCACTTGGACTAACAGATATAAAGGCCATTCAGAGAAAGATCAAACTGGCCGTCGACAAGGAGAAAGCCTATTGATGAGCTGAAGGAAATCACAGTGTATATCCAAGATATGCCATTCATCATGAATATTATCGTAATTCGACAAGTTGGTTTGGCCAACTACTCTAAGACACTAGCTGTATCAAACAAATGCCAGTGTACATTGGAAGAAGGAGTTGTGATTTCAAACTGGCGAGCATGATGAGAATGGGAAGCTGCATGAGCACATTATCACATGGCAGCGTGAACGATACGAAGGAGAGACGACGTAGTCAAATACAAGTTTCACATTCGAACAATCTTCCTATGCACTAAATATTTTTTCTAAAGAAGATATTCAGTCAAAATATATGGATTGTTATGAAATTGACAAATCAGAAGTATCTGACAACACAGACAAGGCGCAACCTTCACAAAGATTTATTCCTCCACCAATATGACAATTGCTATGATTGATCCAAATGATACTCTATCTATTGAAGTCATACCAAACAAAGCCTTGTTGATTTCTAAACTGTTATCTAATAAAGAGAAACAACAGTATATAGACTTGCTCACATAATATCATGATGTTTTTGCCTAGACTATGGAAGATTCAAAAGGCATAAACAAGAAATTCGGTCAACACCAGTAAAAAACTTAATTGGAAAATTGGTAGGCGTATATCCTGTTGCAATGCAGATAGAGTGGTATCTTGTAATATTACATTCAAAGATTGACAGATACTGCCGCCAAGACTCCATGAACTCTCTGGACGAAGTTATTGCAACCGCGGAGAACTACAAAACATCTAAGATTGCAAGGAAGCGACGTTCCAGTAAGAAGACAAAAAGGAAATCATCAGTTTCATCCAATGATTCGAGCTCAGATGAGGACGAATCAGATAGTTCAAAGTCGTCCAGCTCCTCCGGCCAATGGGGACCTATTATTTAAGTGCTCATCTCACGATTCCTTGATAGATTTTGCCTTCTTTTCATATTTTGTTTCTCTTTATTTTTTTGGTGAAGTATTATGGTATCCCTCTGCCCCTACCACTACCCAATAGACTTCCTCTACCTCTGGAGTCTAGGTGTATCTATTATAGCCATCACTCTCTCATGATAATCACTTAATGAGACACATGAATGCTTTATACTAAGATGTGTTCAAATTTGTATAAATTTAGTAAACATGTCTTTACAAATTAAGAAATTGTCAATTGCAATATGTCAAATGCAAACCATAGATTAGATACTTCAAACAAAGGAATATACAATTAATCAACTAAATTTTTTAGAAGTAAAAAAATCACAATGGTCTAATATAAGCAATTACATCAAGCAAATTTCACAACAGAACAAGCTTATCTCAACAATTCATAGAATGCTATTTGATCAAAATAAAAACAACATATACGTGCTTTGTATAAAAGAATACTAAAAGACAATCACCAATGAATCTACACAAATGGCATTAATTTGGCATGAACATCCCACATTCACATGCTCCTTCAGTTCTCATTCTCTCGGTGCATAGTCGTGTGTTCTTTCACAATTTCTTCACTCAAAAGCATCTCCGAACTAAACCCCAATGCTTGTTGCATTTTACAATACAGAAACCAAGTATTCTAAAATAAGACAATAGTGATATCAAGGCCTGGCTCAAAAAGAGGCAAGCACCATGGTTGTATTTATTTACCGTGACTGAAGACAATCAAGCCTAGAGGCATTGGCTGTATAATATCATCCACCCCACCCAAAAGAAATGCCTTATTTTGGGGGCTTCAAGGCCAAACGATGCTATTGTCCCCTTAGTTTCTTTTTTTTCCATACTTGCCTTCTCCTTTGCAGCTGAAAAAGTGAAACATTCACCAATAAAGTTTCAAACACGTTTGCATGTAACATACAATGTAGTGAGCAACCTGGTTATTGTCCTCTGGCTCCACCAGAATGTTTTAAGTAGCACATACTAAAAATTTAAGAATCTAGGTACTTACCAAATTCAAGCATCCTCTTTTTCACCCATTGTCTTTATCAATAGTCAAAAACACTTCACAATCACATGCACTTGCTTTCATTTATCTATAACTAGAAGCTCCTGTACTTTAATCCATTTTATCCCAGATAACTTCATTGTGAAAATTGAGAGTACTTCAATGAGTTTTACAAAACCTTACCTTGATGCAAAATGAAGGTTCTAAAGCCTAAGTTTTCTAAAACCTAAAGCCTAAGACTTAAAATGGGCTTCAAAGTTCAATAGAAAAAGATAAACATTGAGTTCTATACCATATATCCAGAAGGATGGCAACATAAGCACCCTAAATTTAAAATTCCTTTGATAAATCCAATCAATTTTGTATATACCTTCGAAGGATAAATTTACATTTTTCTTGTTAAATCATTAATGCCGCATGCAATTGCTGTTGCTCATATACACAGCAGCTCTTAACTGTGACTGTAAAACAGCTGAAATTGTATACTGATCGGGGAAGTTGTTGATTTTTCCCTCTAAGCTATGCCATTGATCAAGCATTCATCATCAATTTTAACGCAAAAAATCATAATGAGTAACCACTGAGAGTCAACTCAATGCCTGCAAGCTTAACAGTAGCATGACAGGTACGGTCACTGTTATCACAGTGCAACCTCAAAACTTGGCCTTATATGTAATTTGGTTGGCTGCAGCAATGGCCTGCAGCCATATCTAGAAAAAGGCTGATTGTCCAGCCTTTGAAGTATCTCTTGCAAGCAAAAGAAAAGTGCAGGACTGAAGCAGACTGAAGCAAAAATCTCTTGCCTTGGCTTCTTGAAGAAGATTGACAATTACCTAATTTGCAGTTGTACAGTAGAAAACTGTGCTACTTCTGCAACATGTACACATACTGATTTCAATCAGTATTGTCATATTGAGAGCTAATCATCTAGCAACACTCTTGCTTGGCCAATTTAAGCCGTAACATTCTCTGCTCCTCCTGTGGTAAACTCGGTCAGATGAGGTTGCCAGAAGTCTCCAGATAAATAAATATCTATATAAATGCTCTTCAGTGTCCGTGATCAAATACTTCATCATCTTTTTCTTCAGGTTGTACCATAAACGCCATAATTCGCTTTGTCGCCTCAGCCCTTCAATGTAAAATTTCAATGCAGGCACATAAGTCATAATAATGTGGTATCATGTTATTATCTACATACAATGAAAAGAACTTGAAAAAAAGCCGGGAGCCATGAACTATGGCTATTCTCAATGCAAACAAATCAGGCACCCAATCCAAAGGTAAAATAAAATATATGTAAATGACAGCTCCTTTGAATTAAGTAACAAATGCCGATCTTTAATTAGTACCAAATTTGAAACATTAAGGGTCTACCCACAGCAATACAGAAGATAAATAATCAAGTTCAACCAAAATCCAATATAGTTGACAGCAAAAGGAGGTTCGTAACAATCTTCACCAGGAATCACAACTATATTGACTACTCCTTCCACAAATGCCACTCGAGTTATAAGCCGAAGGTTCCAAACATAACATCTAAAAGTAAGCTGCCAATCTTGAATGCCATATACATAAAGCACAAAAAATGTGTTTGGGGGCCCCACTGCACTAACAGAGGAAAATAGCATTTGGATCTCTCTGCTTGAGAAAACCGTGATGTTCTCAATAGACATGTTTAGTTTCACGTTCCTTAGTCATTGTGTTATAAATCATGATCATAGGTTTGACACTTGAAAGTAGGGGTACTGTTTTTCTCAGACAATGAGAACAACTTAAGTTGCAATCGTAGCATAAAGTAATCCACACAGGAGAATGTTCTTTGAGAAGGACAAATAAGAACTCTGGTTACTGTGGAAGACATCAAATGATACCTGAGGCTAATAGGAATGGCTTCCCTATTTAAAAGACCAATTACTTGTCGGGAACGGTCTTGCCACCTTTTTCCTCCTCGAGAAACAACAGGCATCTGACGGACACCGTTGATATCCATAAGTTGCTGTGCAGCATACAAATTCATATCCCGATAGCAGACAACCAGATCGGTTTCATCACCCTGATTAACTCCCTTTGAAGTGCAAATTGATGCAACCAGCATTGAATCCGCCTGAAAGACATATTACAGTAGCTGTCATAACAAACAAAATCCAATCGAATTTCATTTTCAACACATGCGCATGTTCTTCAAAAGAAGAGGCCCAACGTCCACAGAGGACCATTAGATAGAGCATGTAACTAAAGGCACATGGACGAATATAGTCAGTTTTATTGACGTGCAAATGCATCCACAACCACCAATAAAAAAAGGGATATAGCTAAGACCAATTCAAGAACTACTAAACCTTTCGTTGTTGATCAGCTGAGGTAACACACTGGAGGGCAGCTAAGGAGATCACCTCCATAAGCATCTCCTCGAACTTGCTAAACCAATAGCATAAAATCTGTCCAAGTAGAACTCTAGGTTTCATACGAAAGGTAGAATCGTTTCTTAGGTAGATGCACTGATTCAGATTTTGAATTGAAAAGGTCGATACTATGCCATGATGGTAAAAGAATAATGTAATAAAGTCGAGGAGCAGTAAACTGCTCACATAGTTTTTATATGCACCTCAAAAGGGAAGAACACATGTACAGAATGTACAGTATAAGAGTGCACTTCAGCATGTTCAAAATTCCACGTGAAAGTATCATCTATACAATTCAATACTTGCTTGTATTTGACTCGTGAATCTTTCTACTACAGGATCATATATGTCCATCCAAAAAGGTCAAACTAGATCTATGATGCAGCTACAGCAGAGAAGTAGATTGAGCTACGGATAGCTTCCATTATGTATCCAAGGACAAACGAGGAAAAACTGGGCACTACATTTTTTGGTCATCAAATTTCCTTCCAGTGGAGGATGAGTCAAAAACATGCTCTACGATGGAGCCGCAGGGTATCTAAGGATCAAAATCATCCTACAATAAAGGACCAGATGTCAAAACAGTTCTTTCGTCATTGTTCAAACATGATTGGCTCGATTCATGGACCTTGGCTCTGTGTGCGGCACATTCATTTCAAACACATTTTGAAAGACTGGAGAAAATTCAATCATTGAGTGTTGGATCCGAATCAGCTTTTCAGCTTGCAAATCAAGGTGCTACCTATTTCTTTGTTGTGTGCTGTGTCATTTGCTTCTGGATCCCTATCCCACTGTAAAGATGTACAAATGTAAATATCTACTGTAACCAAAAAAAACTCGGTTGTCGTCCTGTGGTGATTTTGTGAGTGGATGTAAATAACAGGTTCAGTGGTTTGAAGATCGGATCGTATTTAGAGGCTACTAGACTGACCTCCTATGATGTAGGAGTTCACTGCTCAAAGGGACACGTGTCATATGTTATATTGAACACTTGGTTCAATACACAACTGACTGGCCTGACAAGCTTAACAACTTCAGCATATTCGCCTGTGTTAGGGTCCTGCCAAGTGCCAAGTGTTGGTGGCCGATTTACATGAGAAGCTTAGGATGTGCCAGGGTTAAGTGGGTGCTTCAGGGTTTTGCAGCAAAGGTTGGGTGGAGACTTGCAGCAGTGCTCTCTTAGGGTTTTAGCATGGTACTTTGTAAAGAGATCTTAAAGTGAGAGATTTTGCTTCTATCTTGTATGTTTTTAGTGGTGGATTGTGGTATTCAGGACATAGAAGAAAGATTGAAATCAGAAAACATCATCATCTCAAGTGTTTGAGAAATTTCAGCCACCAACTTGTTTCCTTTAACCATTTTATAGGGATTAATAACCAGAGGGCTGACCATGAGCTGTGATAGAAACCAGTAAGCATGTCTAGGCATTTACCCCAAGATAAATGCCAGGTCTTGGATATCAGACTAGGCATTTAGCATATAACTAATGACTAGAAGGTAACCACAATCAAAAGCTTACCAGTAACCCTAATTCTTATGGTTCAATATGGTTACTGATCGTTTAAACCATGTTGTTTGTTATCAAATCAAGGTTTTATACAATTATCTCTCAGAACCATTCCTGATTATTCTTATAATAAGTATAAATCACCCTCTTTGGAATGTTGTTTGTTTGACGACGATCTGTTCTACTAGAAACTGGAATTTTATCTTGGGAAGGAAATGCAATCACTTCAATGTTGCTATACCACCAAGCAGTAAAATGTCTCATAAATCTTAAATGCCAGTTTGTTTTTGGATTATCACTTTATCACATATATTGAAAGTCCAAAGGTTGTGGGCCGCATAATCTTTTCCTAAAACTTGATGGTTCCATCATAGTGATTTGAATCTTAGTCGCCTTTCAAATTTTAGATGCTACATGTTTAAATTGCAACTTAAGAGAGTATTGTCTATATTCTGTTTTATCGTTGTACATTGTACGATACCCCCATGGGAGTAATTTCATGTGACCCACACTTTTAAGCCATATATCTTTGCTTAGTGCGTTGAACTTGTGCTGTAACATTACTTAGTTGGATGGTGAAGTAGATTTGGAACTAAATTCAGGTGTGAGTTTTGAGATATGTTGCAAAAAGATGATATGCTAGAAGATTGAATCAAAAGAGATCCAGTCTGATCTTTCACTCTCTTATAGATGTGTACTTGACTAATTAGCTCCAATCAAGGTCGATTTGGTAAGTCAATACCATCTAGACTTTCACATTGACTGTCTTTCCCCCATAAAAGTGGTAAGTCAATGGCAATGCCCAAGAGGCATAGTTTCAATATGAGCCAGATAAGATTCATCTGAATCTGCTTATGACACTCAGCTACAACTCGTAAGGTTCAAAATAATAAGGTCTATACTCTCATAGAGAGTCCGCAACCATCACAGATATTCCCCCCAAGTTGAGACCAACTGAAACAACCCAAAATGCTAAGCCTTACTAATCCCACACACAAGGCAACAAAGCTGGAGCGAACTAAAATAACCCCAAAGGCTAAGATCCAGATCTTACCCAGTCGTCGTGCTCCTTTGTCCTTGTGTGCCAACTAACTACCTCATAGATGCCAACAGACTCTCCAACCAGCCAGTAACTCTCCATCCAAGGGCTACCCTCCAATCCCGAAACCTCCCTCATCTCTGAGATTGTTTCCAGGAAGGGAAGATGAGAGAACTTAAGGCTCTCTCCTTTCACCCCTTGGGACATGAGTGTGGGACAGGACAACCAAGGCCATATTTTTCCGGGGAAACTATGTCTTCTTCATGTGCTTCAATGTGCATAAATCAAGCATGGTGCTTCCTTTATGATAGTAGATGCCACAAGCTCCTAGTCACATGAAGAGCGAATGTGAGGCTTACATATATATACAATAACAAACAATCGGTGCTAAATATCTAGTTCAGCATCTTTCTCCTTAATCATGCATCAATCTCGGAGGTAGTGTGTTCAGTTTATCGTACAAGTTGCTGGCTAAACCTCAACCCCTTTGACAAGTGCTCAATGCAGCTATTCATCAAAACTTGTGGCTGATGGAGCCTTGAATGCAGAATAACCACTTATGTAATCCAAAGATTTAAAGTGAAAGGAAAACGTATCCACCCAAAAAGTTCAATCTTTTATGTTGAATGTTGATGGTCATTTTTTGACAAACAAGGTGACTGCCTTTTACTTGACAAGCATAGATTTTAACAAGACTGTGCTCTATTCAGACGAATTTCATCACTATATTAGATTGCCCCACAAATCTGATGTCCAAGAAAGGAGTGTCCAGAGTTCATATAGAAATGAGGGGACTGTATATAGTGGTAGTTATATGCTTGCTTCTTATTCGTTCTTGTACCAAGTAATAGATAAATTTAACAAGCCTTTAAAACACCAAACCTTAAAAAATATAGACAAGCTGCAGTGACAAAGAAGTTAAGGCATACTGTTCACTGTACTAAATTGTCATACTCCTTTGATTTTTCAAATTAAATAGGTAGGATTAGATCGTCACCTTATAGCTTAGATAATACATATTTAAATGGCATATTAAAGATAGCCAGAACTTCTAAAAGAGAGCTAAAATGGCATGAGTTAAAGATTGGTCCAAGCATAAAACGAAAAGATTTGGCTTTTTAGTCTTGTGCAAAGTTCTTCAAAGTAATAATCCAGTCATAACTTGTCGAGAGAATGCAATGACATTATTCTTCGCAAATCCTACAAGTTGAAAGCACAACATGATTAATAATTACCTCCAATATTGTCACGTCACCATGAGAAGTAGCCATGGCTGCCCCAACTACCGTGTCGTGAAGATCAGTGAGTGTCATGATACCCTCCAAAAGATCATTGTCGTCCACGACAAGAACACATCGTTGTTGTGCCTCTAGCATAGCTGCGATTGCCTCCTTTACAGTAGCAGTCGGTTGAACTTTCACAAAATCTTTTGACATTGCTTGAGAAACCTGCATCCGAAGTAAGCAATGCTGCATGATCGCACATAAACAGAATAGGAATAACACAGCAGCAACTGAATGCAGATTCAGTTCAAATAACAGTTTTCTTCAGGATCTTAAAAAATTTATACATGTTGGTTTCTCTAAGGGAATCTTCTACTGATAAAATGAGTACACCACAGCTGCACAATAAACTAAGTATATCAAATCTTCCAGTCACCAGCAAAGCCCTGAGACTTGAACACACCTTCACATCCTCCAAAAGCTCATCTTCTGGAATCTCCTCAGGAGCAAGGAAACCTTCAATAGTGCATACTTCCACCTCACTACCTTCGCCCCTCCTCCATACACGACGACGAATAGGAATTTGCAGTTCCTGACCATTCACTGACTGCATAAATCCAGCTGATGATGTTCCTGAGACCGCAGCTGCCGAGTTCTGTAAGAGAATTTTTCTGTCTTTTGCAACTGCTGCTACCCAAATTGCCAGTCCAACTGCACCCTGTTCAGTGCCACAAAGGAAAAATCTTGGCCATGAGAGAATCGTACTGATTTCCTCATACAGGACAGAAGGTAATACAGGTTGTAAGAATGAGATAATCTCTGTCAACTCCAAGTGAGTCGTTGAAGTGACTATCAACTCTAATGAAAAATTGTATTGTGAAGGCACAGTTGACTTTAATAGCATCAGCACTCATCAAACAAAAAAATTTCAAGGTTTCACAGCCTCACAATCTCCATCCAGATGGGGTGCTGGAACCGAAAACGATTGTGCCCACAATGCATTGAAGATTAACAAAGTCTCAAGCTACAATATAGCCTGATATAATATTTAAAAATCTTGGGGTTAAATATTGAAAACAGTTTCAGCATACCATCAAAGGAAGCAAAATGTGATAGTCCTTTGTTAGCTCAAATAGCAACAAGACTGAGGTTAGGGGGACTGAGCACACAGATGCCAGAGTAGCTGCCATTCCTACCTGCAAAATAAAATGGCGCATAGTTACTGAATAGCATCCAGGATTGAACAACTTTATAACTGTGCTTTTGGTCCGACTTCCTTGAAGTCCATTGGCTTAAGATTCATGTAAAACTATCTCAACGGGTGGGGGTCCAGTATTTTACAAGCATTCTGATGTTACAATTCTCAATTCTGTCCTTAAAAAAATAAACCTTCAAAACTTCTCGGCTGAGAATATTGACTGTGTTCCAAGAGATTTTAACATATGTCACCCTAGTTCTGAAACAAACGTATGCAATTTGATAAACTTCAGAAACTAAAACAAACTATACACCAGGAAGCCCCTTAGATCATTTATGTAGTAACAAATAAAAGTTGTCATATTACCAGTGCATATGCCTGTGGATGAGCCACTGCTGCATGTCCAGGAATAGCTGCATTTATGATTTGCCCTGCAATTGCTCCATAAACCGAGCCTAGCGCTGATCCAATAAACAGACTTGGGGCATACACACCTCCCACCAGTCCAGAGCCTTTGCAGAGGGCTGTTGCCACTACCTTTGCAGCAAGCAACTGTGTCAAAAGTGACACACCTGGGGCCGATGCAGTTTTACCCGAATGCAGAATCTCATCGATATTAGTAAATCCCCAATAAAGAACCCCTGGGTATTTCAAAGCTATTAATCCGACAAAAAGACCACCTAGAGCAGGTGTAACTGACGCCGGTATACCAACCCGCTCCTTTAGAAAGTCAAAAAATAAAGTAAAGCATTCCACTAGCCGAGTAAAGATCACGCTGACGACCCCACAGAGCATGCCCAGCATTAAATAAAGTGGAAGCTCTGCCACATATGACAACCTTTTAGATACTCAAAGCACTTTATAATTGCAGACTTACGCATATGTTAGAAAATAACAGCACTGATGAAACATTTATACAAACAAACTTGATTCCTTCACTTTTCGCAGAGAGTAACAACGTGATACAAATAAAATGCTCATTGTGAGACATACCTTTCACATAAGCTCCTTGCAATTCATTTTGGAGCTGCTATGGGTTCAAAGCATTGAGCCAAAGTTTGACAACATATCATTTGAAATTTTGACTATTGAAACCATGCATATGCAGCTACATTTAACTAGGTACCTGCCAATATGTCCCTAGAAAAGGCCAGATTAAAGTTTGTTGGAAAAGACAAAGCGATACTTTTAAAAGGGTCTTGTCTTCTAAGAGGTTCTACACTTGCACTTCAAACATGTGCTTGTAGGGGAGGGACAAGCTAAGTAAACAATAGATAAGGGGAGCCACATTCCTCTTATAGTCAGTTGTTTGATCGAAAGTACATTTACGTACAAGTTGATTCATAGGCATAATTTTCAAGGGGTCAGGGATGCTCTTTAAGGAAAATTATTGATTCGTATGTCATGGCAACTTGATGTGCATCAAGTAGCACATTGCTTTCTTACCACAGCCTGGTAACAGAACACTCTGAGATAGAGGGAATGATTGAAAAAAGGCCATCGACCTGTTTGGAGCCATTAAATGAGTCGCAAACCCACAGAAAAGTAAATCCAGTTTTTCTTTGGAGAATTGAAAAGGAGAAAGTGACTTGGAGGTGTTCCTGGCAAGAGGAAAGCACCAGGGGTATTAACATTCTAAAGTCTAAAGTCACGTGTCAGTAAGCAGAAGGAGCTAATCACTGTTTTTGCAAAGCTTTATTGACATAAAAAATCGTTTTTGAAGGTTCAGGGTAGATGTAATCGTATTAGATAAAACCAGAACTTTACTTGGAGTTTGGAGATGCTTTGTCCCATATGATCAAGCCTTTTACACATTTTGGTTTGTTGTCCCCAACCAGGCTCTGTACCTTCGGATTTTGGCTTTTTTTCGTGTCCACACTTTCGGAGCTGATGCTGGTCACTTTGGACCAATATTTTCTACAATTTGGCAGCTATTTCGAACTAGAACATGTACATCATGTTTCAGCAAAGTAGCACGGCACTAGAGGCTCATTTTGCCGCCTTCATTGGGGCTTGCTATTATTTTCAGTTATTGGTATAGCATTCTGCCTTTGTTGCTATAATTTTGTGGCATAGTTCTTCATTTGCTGCTTGCTGAAATTTGCAGAAAAACTGTCAAGAGCTACCAGATTCCCTACAGGACCATGTATTACAGCAAGATGACCAGTTGACACAAGTTTTAGAAGGGTCAACGAGAGTGGGAAACCAGCTAACCTGAGTGGATTTGAACTTAGCAATCATCATAATTATGGACAGAATTAGGACCATTACGAACATTATTAGTGGCTATTATTCATTTCACTCGTAAACATTATAACTCACATTCACATTGACTCATATGATCCCTCATAATGTTCAACTAGTGGATAAGCTTAGGCTGAGTGAGATAGGGATTAAGTGATAGGGATGCCTGCCATTCTGATATATGCCCTAATCCTATATGATAAGCCACCTCGAACTTGAAAGGTTCCCTTAAGGGCCTCCAAACACTTCTGAGTAGAGTAACAGTTATTCATCTTCCAGTTAACTGACTTGGTTTGCTTCATGCCCAACACATTTACATTCATACAATAATCTTAGTTGCAGATTATTGAATGATTTTTAGTTTATTGCCCATGACATTCTGACGTTCTGATAATCTGCTTAGATATTGGCATTAGTCTCTCTTTGAAATTATCACACCATCTTAGCTTCAAGCATTAATTATCGTAGCTTACTCAAAAAAAAAAAAGAGAAGTCACTGCAGTAGAGTTGGCACAGGATCTTGTACTTTTTATTACTGGATTTTGATACCATTTGTGTGAATGAATGATTCTAATACTTTCTGATGTCAATATTGTATGTGCAAATTGATAATTTCTAAGTTTTATGCTATATATCAAATCAATGATTCAACAGGACAGTAGCTAACCTTTAGTTTGACATTATCCTATCCCATTAATACTAACAGATCTATTTTGTGCTGTTACCTTCATTTGGAAGTCCCGAAAGGGCCACGTTCTTAAAAATAAATTGCTTTTACCATTAAGTTCCATTGTTAGGATCTGGTTGATTATCCTCGCATTGCTACACAATTACTTTGTGGTTCAATCATGGCATGGATTCTAAAGCATCAGTTTGTGCAAATAATATGGTGATTTTTGTTGTGGTGGTATGGGACGCCATAGCTGATGCCTAAGGTGGAAATCTAGGATGTCGTTAGGGGATAACTCCCAGCTCGAGGATGAACGTGGATTCGCTCTCTGGTTTTAAGGAAGTATGTTAGGTACTAGAGTTATTCCAGGGCTAAGCTGGATTAATTGGCTTGACGCTAGCATAAGTTAGTTGGTATTAGAGTTTGGGCTCAGGGATACCCATGGTGATTAAGCTATCAGTGGAAGTTTAGGACTTAGGAGTAGTTGTAGAACCACTTGAATGAAATGAACATGCATGGGAGTCGTTAGACCATAAGTGCTCTTGGTAATAAGAGTTGTGCTTTTGCTCCAGCAATGAATCATTCTTGCATAGTCCACAGTTCATACTGAATGCAATACGCCATCATCTCATAGATAGAAATGACAGCTCATCAAAAAACTCAAGCATCAAAACATACTTCTAGAAGCCCCCAGTAAATGAAGCTTGTGGAAAACCATGTCCAAAAAATGAAGCATGCAGGAATGCTTTGAAAATTTGACAGTGTGATTCTAACATGCAGAAAAGTTAACCACCTTTTACCTGCAGCTGAACGTAACTCATATGTGGGAACAGTAAATGCTGGTGTCTCTCCAAGTAGAACATTCGATACCGTTGAAGCTATTACTGATGCTAAGATAATCATTGCAGTAGTAAGAGGAGGTGAATTTTCTGCATGCAACGGTCTCAACACTGTTTCGATCGCAAAGAAGCAACCAGAAACAGCTGCATTGAAACCTGTCACAACAAAAAACATGTGATTCCCTAACAGTTACTTGAGTAAGAATTAAGCATCTACAAGCCTGTCAAAGCGCCAAATATAGGATAAAAAGAGAAATGCCACCAGCATAGAAAACCATGGTAGATATTGGTAGTCTTGTGTTGGACTGAAAGCACAACAAAAACTATACGATTAGCAGCTACCAAACTGTTAACACTGAAGATTTGAGCTGATGTAAAACACAATGTGATCTTCTCAATCATGCAAACAAAAACAAATTTGCAAAACAAACACTAACAGAAAAAAATAGATCAAAAACATTACTAGAGTGTCTAACTAATTCAAACTTGAAGCTTGTAACAATGACAAAACCTCATTCATTCTTGCTATATGCAACTCGCAGCTACAGAAAATTGTGCTCCAAGTTCACACCCAAACTTATTTAAGTGGCTCAAGTAACTGAAAAGCACATGTAAAGCAGCCAGCAAACATACGAAAGAAAAAGTTCAAGAAAAGCTATTGTAAGGTCAAAAGAATACGAAAAAGCAGCTGGGGCAGCACATAAAGCCTTGACATACCTGCTCATTTTAAAGACAGCACAGTTCAACATGCCATGAAATTATGAATGCGGTAACTCTAAGCCAAAACAAAACTGGGCTGCTTGGAGGACATATGTGCTGCAGTGTCAATCTTCAGATTATTGACATGAGGTAGATCATTAGTATGACATATGACGACCCCCTGATAACACAATGTAAGATTTTATCATCCTTGTGTTTTTGCCATATGGAAAACTACATTCACCTAGAATGAAGCCCAAACCACCATTGAAGTGCAGATTTTGAATATGCTCATGGCCTAAGAGGGGGGACGTCCTAATGACGAGTAACTAAATTGCACCTTGACCTTGCAAAAAGCCTCAGACCAATACTCAGATGAGAGAAGCCTATATAGAAAGTAACACAACCAAAAAGTATGAACACCATCTGCATGCACTTCCCTAGCCACAGGTTACCAACTCACAGGTCACATTCTATATCCAAAAGGACCACAATTGTTCAAGTGGAATGTAACAGACCGCAACTCTTACTTCTATGTTCAGACACTGACCCCCTTGAACAATCCAAAAATGTGCAAAGATGGATTAGTAGGTCATAAATCACTTAATATAATTTGCATGCACTTACCTTGTCATAAGGAAGCTGTGTTAAGTACATATTCTCTCTCAAAGAACCACATAATGCTGAATTCAAGTAGGATGCAATAAATTGGTTCTATAAAGCTGAAGAACAACAGAAAATATAGTATACCATTTGAAAAAAGACATCTGATCCAAAAGCACCTAACATTACAAACCTGATGCAATGCCAGCTGCTGCACCAGCTGCTACAAGTGCTATTCTTCTTTCTCTATTGTTTTTCATCATTTCTGAACAGCCATGAGCACAGGACTTGCCAATATCTACACTTGGCCCTTCAGGTCCTAGAGAACATCCCGTCCCCAAGGTTACAGCTGCCTGAGTAGCCTTGATCACGGGACATGATGCTGCCAGAAAATCTATTCTACGCCTTTGTTGAGGCCTGGATGCCTTTATCTGATCTAAAACCCCTAGCAAAGTATGCATCAGCCCAACAACCACCCCACCAGTCACAGGAATCAACATAATACGATGCCAAGTATCTGTAAGACTTTGCAATCGAAGCCAGGCTGCTCCTTCGTGTGGTGTCCCAGCCCATGCAAAATCGTGTATTAAATGCACCTGTTAAATAAGCGATCAGATGAGAACCATTTCATGCAAAAATCTACATATAACTAATGAATGTAATTGACACAAGAAAGTACAATCACTTGATATTCACATCTTTTCACCGACCATTACAATCTCACGTAAGTACAGATCACCCGTTAGAAGGAAAAAAGATGAGAAAAGGGGGGTCACTAGATGGAGCAAGGGATAGAACTTGGTTTGCCACTGCAAGCTATAAGAGAAGAAAATTCTTTTCTAACCAAAAAAATGCAAGTTCCCTGCTGCCCAGCAGCAGGTACTCCTGCCCGTGCCCATTCCTCCCTCTCCGGCTTCTGTTCCTCCTGTTTACCCTTCCCCAAACACCTCAGATCCTCATAACCCAAAGCTTTCGAAAACTTTCTTGCCTGTGAACTGAAGTTACTCAAAGCTGAGGTCCAATCATTGAGATCGGAAGTTACTCACTTACGGGAGGAAAACAGTTGGCTGCGGACAGCATTTACAGAATATAGTGCCATTCTCCGCTTAATGGTGGTACTGCATCAAAGATCCAGTTTCATTGCTGCCACTTTATCGAAAGAAAAAATGAGAGAACAAAAATCGCATAATGTTCGTCCGCGGCATTCCCAACACCCAAAATGCATTGCAGGAAGCGAGTAAGTTCTTGAATACTACTATGTGCCATCATGACAATGGAATAGATAAGTTTGGCGCCCAAAGAAAGATAATGCCACGCTTGTAATTCGTTTCACATCTTTGGAAGAGCGCAGATCAGTACTCCATCTTAAATCCAAACTCAAGGGTACCAAAATTTACTTGGATGATGACCTTACCTTTATTCAAGTGGAAGAACGTCGAAGAGCTTTCCAAGAGGCTCGTGAACAGGGCAAAATTGCTATCTATACAGATGGACAGGTAAAATACGTTGATGGCAAGTCACATACTAAGTAGTTGGGGGCCCCAGGCAGGGGAGCGGCCGAGTGGAGATCCCATGAAACCTGATAATTACCATATATCATGATCGGACATATCATTGCTAAGCTCTATGGCACCATTCTATAGTCGGTAGTGAGTACAGAAGCAGAGACTCGGAGACTTCACGCTTTGGGACAAGCTGGCTTCCGGACGCACTATTCTACTATAGAGCACATCCTTACAATCCGATCTATCAATGAGCAGGCCAAACATAGACGAGAGCGAGATTATTGTTGCTTTGTGGACTTCAAGAAAACTTTTGACTCAGTTCCACGCCATTTACTCATTCAGAGGCTTAGGGATCTTGGGTTGTTTCAGAGATACATCAGGCATTTTTGATTAAATATGGAGCACCACTTGGGCGAAACATGGATGCTCCCTTTCACCTAAACTTTTTGGCTTATATATTGATGAGCTTGAGAAAATTATCAGAAAGGATGGTGGGATTGGATGTAGTCTGGGTGACATACTTATTGCTATATTGTTATATGCTAATGATGTGGCTTTAGTCTCACCGACAAGAGAGGGACTCCAGAGAGACATTTGGACTGCTTACATACTTTTGTACCCGGTGGGGATTGAGCCAGTCCGAGAGTAGATCCTAAACCCTAAACTCGGCAATGATGGTCTTCAATACTTCCAGAGCTTTCATGCAACGCCAGGAGATTTTCCTTGATGGTCAACCTTTGGGGATTGTTTCATCTTGGGTGTTCTATTCAGTGGTTCTATTTTCAGTATGCGGCAAGCAGCCTCAGATTGCCTTGGGAAGGATCATGCTTCCCTCGTCTAGCTTGACAAATTTTGTTTCTGGAGTTATATTCATGATCCTACCAGTAAGTGTCGTCTCTTCGACACTATGGTCACTCCTACAACATTATATGCAACAGAGGTCTGGTGTACAGGTATTACATCCTCGGATTGGTCTCGTATATCTTGGCTCCAGATCACCATGCTATCTTGGATGATTAGGGCTAAGGCCTCAGTCCCACACCAGATTATCACTACTAAGTTTGTTGTTCCTCCCTTTTTCATGGATCCCCTTTTTTCGGCTCATTATATATATACAAAGAGAATTGACTCTCCCTACTAACGGATTTTCCTACCTTGCAGTTACATCCTCGAGATTACTATATGATCGTGGAGTTCATTTCTCGTGGTATTCTCAGGCTGCGCGCCTCTTGAGTACATTTGGTATTCTAGTTTCTGATCTCCCAACAGGCACTCATGAGTACATTAGACGGGCTATTTATCGGGCCTATATCCAACATACTTGGCAGGGACAGTTGAGAGTTAAGTTAGATTTCTATCGGACATATTTTCTAGAGCTTGATGGAGCAGGTTTTCCTATACGTGCACACTACCTGGATTATGGACTCTCACATTGTTTACGGTTTACTCTCAAACTGTTTCGAGTTTCTTCCCAACAGCTTGCTATTGAGATTGGTCGTTATCAGGGTACTCCACGTGAGGACAAACTATGTCAGATGCGTTCCTTGGGAGAGATTTGAGTCGGAGGAGCATTTCCTTTTTAGATGTTCGGCCTACTATGAGATCCGTGGGCGTTATCATTGCCTTTTGAAGGATGCACCCACTTTATGCTCTCTCATCACTGATGTGGATCCTAGATGTGTTGACCTTATATGGGATATCCTTGCTGCGGAGAGCCCGAGCCATAGTGGATAGCGGTCCACATCATCAAGAATATTTTTTTAGGATTGGCCTTGTCCTTAAGGTATGTCATTTCATATCTGTCCTTTTTTTAAAGGTCCTTCCTTCCTTTGGTGTAGATAATATTAACTTTGCAGCATCCCTTAGATATTGCACAGTGCTTGACCTCATGTATTACCATTGCTCATGCGCGTATGTTTACCAAGAGAGTTTGCCTTTAGAGATCCCATACTCGTTTGAGTCAGCGTCCACGGAGACAACACAGACAACATCAGCGTCCTTCTACGACAATATTATACTCTCTAGGCCTCGTATCACAAACTTCTTCAGTAGCCTCAACTGATATCGCATATAGTTCTATCTCTCAGATATATTTTCATTTTGTTGTAGTTCTTTCAGTGATAGACATTATGTATTTCAGATTATATTTCTTTAGTTGTTTTGTGAAGTTACTATGCTCCCATGTTACTACACGCTTGAGATGTACTACTCTGTCTTATATGCTTTTTGGCATCATAAGACATTATTAAAGACGTTAATAAAGCTTCTTCTTCTTCTTCTTCTTCTTCTTCTTCTTCTTCTTCTTCTCTCTCTCTCTCTCTCTCTCTCTCTCTCTCGCATTCAGCTGGATAGGTTTTGTTTCCAAAAGTTCATTTGGCATGCCCTAAGTAAGCACAAACATTTTTATACCATTCTCACCCCCATTGTTTTATATGTAGCAAAGGCATGGTGTACTAGTCTCTCTGCTAGTATCTTGAGATTACACATTACTATGTTATCTTGAATAATTCAGCCTAAGCCCTCTGTTCCCCATGAGATTATCCTTGCTAAGTTTGTTGCTCCACCTATACAAGTTGGTGTTGTTTTCAGGCTTACCACTTATATTCAACGAGTTCAAGCGTTTCCAAATTATAAGCAGAGATATACACAAACAACAACACTTACCTCTTCCCAGCATCTTCATGATCAGGGATCAAGGTTAGTTGTCATGGTTTTCCCGAGCATCTCACCTCCTTGACACCTTCGAGTACCTCAATATATCAGATGGTTTGAATATAGAGCATATCTTGATCATGCTTGGCGGGACCAATTGGGGGTGAAAACCCGACTACTATTTGGACTCATTTGGAGCTTCATGTAGCAAGGTTCCCGACTTTGCCACAATATTTGGATTTAGGATTATCTCATTGTCTTGGATTTATAATGGGCTAGCTCTGTGTACCATCATATCAGTTGGCGATTGAGATTGGACAATTTCGGGGTATTCCAAAAGTGGAGAGGATCTTTCATTTATGCTCTTTGAGTGAGGTGGAGTTGGAGGAGCAATCTATTTTGAGGTGCCCTTACCTGTTACGAGATTACTATTTGTTTTTCAACA
Source organism: Diphasiastrum complanatum (assembly GCA_029204225.1). Lineage (NCBI taxonomy): Eukaryota > Viridiplantae > Streptophyta > Lycopodiopsida > Lycopodiales > Lycopodiaceae > Diphasiastrum > Diphasiastrum complanatum. The sequence goes on from CM055099.1 coordinate 28,072,926, forward strand.
TGCCCACTAACTACAATTGCTCATAACATATGAGGATCCCTAGTGTGTTGCACTTATGGGACTAAAGATGTTCTTACTACGACAAGATCTGTGTCAAACACCTTAGCAGAGTCCTTCTAGCTCTGAACTACATATCACCTCTTTCTTCTCTAGGAGAAGACCGCATTGGGATCTAGAGTCTGACGATGATGATGACGATGGCATGCCTATTCATAGTGAGACAGTGTATCATTCAGAGCCATGTTGCAGTTAGAATTATCCGACCTATTGTGAGGAGACACACTTTTCATCCTCCTAGGCGAGGTCAACAGCTACCATTATGGCATTACCTCATGTTGCTGCTAGTATCGCATCCGTCTGCGGCATCAGCAAGACATGACGATAGTTCTATATCTTCTTTTGATATTTTGTAGCAAGCTGCAACTATATTTCTGCATATCTCACGCAGTCAGCTCAACATTTTATATGTAAATAGTGTTCTTCCTCTATCCCTTCCCAAGAAACCATCCAGCAAAGCTATCCTTCACATGGAGAAAAGTATAGAGGCACAAGATGCAAGATCTTGGAAAACTCGAGATGATTTTGAAAATATCATGACTCTCATTACCTTACAATCATCAGTGACACAAGGTCCATTTTTCTGTACAACTGTACATGCTCTGACCACAGATGAAGATGAAGATGATGTTGCAACTATTGCAGATACCTTCTACTAGGGTTTCAAACTCCACAAAGAATGGCGTCAATTTGAATCCAATTCCAAAGGATTGGATGTGTAGAGTCTAGACAGCAAGGTGACTAGTTGGATGGAATCAAATTAATTGGATTTTTTACAAGGTGGGACATTGACTACCAGGATTTTCTAGATTTGAAAGTCCAGGAAAATCCAATTTATCTCCAATCAACAAGAAATTTGATCAAATAAGTTAATATTCATAAACAAGCTTCTTTTCCCTGCAAAATCTTCACTCTTGAAAAAAACAAACAATAAGGATGTTGTCAGGTTTACAAGGACACCAAATTTCGTGGCCTTACCCCACGATTGAAAGCGACAACACTGAGGCCAGTTGCAAAACCAAGAAAACATCCCATCAGCAGCAGAGCCCATTCTGGAGGTACCTTCTCACTGACTCTTTCCCTGACCTCATAGATAGAAGGTCGTCGTGACAAGACAGGTGGATTTAATCGCCTCTCAGTCGTGACTCTATCAAGCAGTCCCTTTCCAACGTCTCTCGAGCTTTCCCCCACTTTAGGCTGCTCAATCTGGGCCTCAACATCTGAATCGGTGTCTGAGGGTGGAACTTGATGCAGTGAATGATAATTATTCCGATTGATAGACATCCTCATGAGCTTTCATGAACCGCTTGTTTACGCTGCTTTGTTGATGAAAAAAAGTTTCGCAGGGAATAGCGGGAATTATAGGGATATACGAATGTTTTTCAGAGAGTTGCGTCGTAGGTAGCCCGCCGGTGGTTGCTCAACATTCTGAGTTTTCAGTTATATATAGTTGCCAGTTTCTTTGAGATCAGTTGGTTGTCAACAGCGCTTCGGCACAAATGTAGATTCCAGGGATTCATCAAATTGGCTTTGAATATATATATGTATCTACAAGCATAAGATCCTTAACTCTCTCCATCCAAACTGGCCATGTCCAAGTGCCTCCACGAAACGATAAAAAAATATCCACAAATCGCCGGTTGTTTGAAGAAGTCCCTTTATGTTTCACAACTCCGCACACCAAAGATTTCTTAATCGGTATAGAACGTCATAACACACCTTTCCATTTTACGTTTACTCTATCCCATTTTGCATCTGAAATAGTTTCCCGTACCCCACACATGAACCCTAAATCGCAGCTTCTCACCAGATCAGCTTCCTGCACACAAAATCCGCACTACTATGTTTGAAGCTCCCTCTATATTCACCCTCTATGCATGATTGCCATCGCCAAGAAGATCGTGTGGTGAACAATCCCTCTCCTTTCCATGTTCTTCGACGCCGGATTCAAGGTCAATTTTGATACGTGTTCATAAATACCAGATCAAACACTCCAGAACCAGATCTTCATATTCTTGAGCCTCCTGTGCTATACACCAAAACTCCAACACCTAACTACAAAACAAGAATCTGTCAAGGCATATCAACTTTCCGCCATTACTCACAAATCTACAGGAAGCGGCACCTGTTGGCTACAGCTAAAGATTATTGATGAATACAAAAGAATCCATCCATTATTGTGGATCAAGGTAAGAAGTCCGAGGTCAGAATTGATGGGAATTGCTTGAATGAATCGGCAAAAATGATACGATCCACCGTTTTCTGTGATGAATCCGCCATACCTACCCAAACGGACGCACGCGAACCAGACGGAAAAATTATTCAGTGCTCGCACTTTGCGAATGAATGAATGATGATCGCAAATCAAAGGACATCTGGTCCTCGTATCTTCCTCGCACGGACTGTCTAAGCCTCGCTACCGTTGGATACTCTCCTTAGCGCTCGGATTCTGCCACGTTTTCGCGATTAACCGCCTGGAGAGTTTCCACGTGGCAATGTTACACGTGGCATCAATCCAAGCATTCGAGGGTCAGAAGTCCCGCGTCACGAAATCCCACGGTGCTCGCATGGCTGACTTAAAACACCCACCGTTGGATCCCGTTGATTTTACCACGCTGTCTCTCATCAGCAGTTAGAATACCTCCACGTGGTAGATCTGACACGTGGCAAAGATCTAACTGGTGAGGATTAAATTATCCCGTGTCATGAAGCCTCTTCGTTGGCCTAGCGTACGTCGTTTCCAACAACTTCAAAGATCATGTGGGGCTCAAGACACTAAATATTTCCAGAGCAAACCACTTGTTCATCTCCACGTGTCAATCTGACAGTAATATTAGAACGTGGCAAGATTTGAACGATTACGATGAGATCCACGGTAGCTAGTGTAGAATCAACGAGTGCCTTTAAGGCATGAGTATGTGTGTCACAAGGAAAGGGCCTGGTATCTTCCGGCACGTAGTCCACGACCTACTATAGCAGGTCACCTGACTGGGTAAACGGGCTCATATGCCAATGAATACTCGACACGTGGCTATGACCTGCTATTGCCTGTCGGTGAATAGGTTCCTAAAAAGATGAGCCTTCCTAGAAAGACAAAAAGAAATACATGAGCCTTGGAAGGGATGCAACTCTGCTTAATCTTTTCTATGAACATATATATTTGTCCAGGTACAACATAAGCCCCTCTATTATTCTAGTATGGATGCCCGGATTGAGTGGCTCTATTTTTCCTTGCAAATCATTTATAGAAAACCGCCAAAATGTACAATATTGAAAAATTTATCGATATTTCTAATTGGTGGAATCAGCTCTGAAAGTTTGAATTGGCAGCTATATTTGGCTTAAAAGAAAAAAAATTGACCAGAATCTAAGATTATTATAAAGACAATATAAACACCCAACATTGGTATACATGATCATGCATCTTCTATCAATTTTACTTGGTAAAGTCTAGCGCTCCACATAAAGATGAAATTTTTGCAAGATTGACACATGCTCAAACCTTGCCCAATGTGTCGTTGACATCTAGGAGTGAAATCACTCCCTATTTTGAGGTCGACCCACTAAACATTTGTTTCTTCTTTTCTTGTGTCCTCTTTTCTATAGCCCATTGGAAATGAACCTATGACCTTAAGAATAGTAAAAGATGACCACAACACGCCATGCATTGGAGGAGCTACCACTCATTGTACTTATACGTTTGTGCCAAAAGATAAGTTGGGACGAGTAATTTGGTATAAAACTACAAGTAATTTCTTTGGACTAATGTTTGTTGTTAGGAAAACTCTTCTTCGTGCCCTATGATGCATTTTCTTTTGGGTGCAAATAGTTGCAAGGCCCATTTCAAACTTTGAACCTCACCAAGCATGAGGATACAATATTGAATAAATAGAAAATAGGGCACCAAAAAAAGCTTTTCTTAATAACAAACATCAAGAGTCACATGTTCATGTGATACAAACATATAGTTGCATGTTGAGGATGATTTTGATCGAAAAAGAGTTATGGGGATACGTCAACGATTCCATAGCCAGACCGGCAGAACCCGAACAGCTTCCAGCTTGGGAAGCAAAGGATGGCAAGGCTCTTGCCATTGTATTTCTAAACCTGAAAGACACTCAAATCGCTCATGTATCAAACTGCACCACCTCCAAAGAAGCGTGGAATACACTTACAAACATCTATAAGACCTCAGATGTTTCCACTCGTCTCTTCTTGAGGAAGAAGGTACTGACACTCAGAATGAGTGAAGGCACCTCAGTAAGCGACCATCTGAATGAGTTCAAACAGTTGCTAAACCAACTGGCTGCAATAGGTTCGCCTATCTCAGAAGAAGATTCTACCATATCTCTTCTTGCCAGTCTTCCATCCTCCTACGACAATTTAGTGTTGCTTCTTAGCAATACTCCTGCGTTGTCTCTCCAAAAATTGACAACAAGTCTGTTGCAGGAAGAAGTTAGGAGGAAAAGCTTGTCTACGACAATGAGTACCAAATCCATGCACTCTACTCAAACAAGCAGCAGTCCAAGAAGAAGAAAGGCTTCAAGGATAAGAAGACAAAGGGAGAACAGCTAGCAGCATCGCAACCACAACAGCAACAACACAGTCAATCATCGTCCAAGACCAAGCTATTTTGCAGATACTGCAAAAGAACCAACCACGACATCGAAGATTGTCGCATCCTCAAGCATTATGAAGTGAGGAACATGATGCAGCAGCAACAAGAAGGCAACTCTAACACAGTCAAAGGTTTGCAAGAAGATGATAAAGCGCTGATGGTACAAGATCAACCCAGTAGAGATGCCCATCAATGGTATCTCGATTCAGGTGCTTCTCAGCACATGACGCCATGCAAAGACCTCTTCACTACACTCACAGCTACAGAATCAAAGTATATCTTCTTTGGTGACTCCAGTTCACATCAAGTCGAAGGCCAAGGCTCTATTCGACTACAATTCTCTGATGGCAATGGTGTACTTTATGTACCCAACTTAACTAAGAACCTATTGTCGTTGCTGCAGAAGATCTGGACATTCACCAGATGGATGTCCAGACGGCATTCCTACACATCAAGATATAACTAGAACATGAAGAATCAAATAGAATGTGAATGAAATGATTCGTAAGTGTTTCAAACTTTGAAAAAAAATTAGAGCAACCAAACAGTAAATGTGAGTGATGACCATTTGCTTGCTTGTCTCCTCCAACTTTGTCCTTTCTTGATATGTCTTCACCACAAAACTCCATGAATGAGCCTCCATCTCCATCTTGCCACAAGATATCATCAACATTTGATGACTTGGCCATGAATGAGTGACATAATGAACCTCCAATAGCTTCATTTCCATCAGCAAAACCAGCCAAGAATGCTAGTACAACTCCAACAATAAGATATTGCAAGACAATGTAGCTAGTTTGTCCATATCTTGACAACTTGCACACATTCACATGAAATAGCTCAAACATGAGATAGAACAAGTAAAGTAAACTTGAATGAGACTTCATTGATGCTACTTTGACCTTACTTGATTTTAAAGACTCTTGCAAAAACAGATCCAAAACATCTTTGCCAAATGACCCTCCTTTGATGCTCTTGACTAGCTCCAAATTGTCACCTTTCCTTTTGTGTTGTTGAAGCCCTTTGAGACCAACCTCTTGATCTTCCTCTTGATCATCAAAGACGTTGAACAAACTTTGTTTTCCAGATCCATTAACTACTGTAAAAATATGAGAACCAATATCCACTTGCATAGCATCATCTACACAAGAAGATTCTCCAAAACACGTGAGTAAAGCAAAGTGAGTCGCTTCCACTTGCTTACCTTTCTCTTGAACATCAAAGATATCAATATCTTCAGTCGTGAACCTCTGGAAATACGCCCTCTCAAACATATGAACTTGATCCAGCAATATCTCATCAATGTTTGATCTCGAATTTCCACAAAGGTTAGTAAAAACAATGCCACCAATGTCATCATCATAAATCAAAAGATAGATTCCCAAATTTCCATCCAACATGAAGTAGAGTAGGTGAAGATGAGTATAAAACCTAATAAATTCATCCCTCTTGAGTGCACAACAAACCTCAATAGGCTCACCAATGAGATCTCCCTTTCCTTGAAGAAATTGCTTCTCGATTTGCTCCATGTAGTCTTCTCCAGCCAACCTTTTGCCATCTCGATCATGACCGATCATTTCATAATCATAGAATCCTTTGAGTTGATGAAGAGATGTGAGATCCATGCCTTGGATCTTCCCAATAACCAATCTTCCATTGCTTTTTCTCTATAAGACTCTCTCTTATGATTGCATCATAAGAAGTAGAAACCTCAAAGACATTAGAAGCCATGAAAAAAATGATTAGTACCTTCAACATAAGGATGATTGAAGTACTCTCTTTTTTCAAACAAGAAATTCTTCTCGATGTTTTAGGTAATGACTCATATGATAATAATTCTTCCTCACTATCATTCACAATGACATCATTCAAAGTACATCCTACTTTGAACTCTTCACATACTTTTCTTCTTCTTGACTTGTGACTATCTCCCTCACCAAATCTCTTGATAGAATCATTTGATCTACTCTCTTTATGAAGACATGTGACTCCACTTGCTGCAAAAATGACTTTCTTGGACTCATCACAAAAGAATGTAGAAGAACCACCTCCTTCATGCATGCACCTAGCAACATCTTTTTCCATATGATCAAAGAAGTCAATAACAACAATCTTTTCCAAGGAAGAACCTTCACCACCATTGATAAAATTGGCTCTTTCCTTACCTTTTGCATGTTTGCACTTGCCATGAAGAACCATTGAAACACCATCATTATTCTCAAGACTAGCCAAGTTAGCACAAAGATGAACATCTCCAAGAAGCATATTAGATCTTGACCTAGATCTAGCATAAGGAAGCTTGTTAGACTTTGCATAAGATCCACCAATCTTATTGATGCTAAAAGGGAGCTTTGGAAAGTTGAGACCAATATGCTTTTCCATTCCATCCTTTTTGTTAGCCATAACAAAAGCATCAAGCTTGAAAAGTATACCTTGTCTATCGCCCCTAGCAACCAAGATTTATTTTTTTGTAATGAAACAAGCAACACCACCAGACTTTACCATGTATCCTTTCACTATCATTTGACCAACACTTAGCAAATTCTTTGAAAGTGAAGGAATGTAATAAACACCATCAAGTCTTACTTTCCTATCAGTAGAGAGACAAATAGGAATTGAACCAATACCTTTGATCACACACTCACCACCATTGGCCATGTGAATTGCTTTCTTGGCTACATCATAAGTGACCAAAGAAGTAAAGAGCTCCTTGTGACAAGTCATGTGTGAGCTAGCTCCACTATCAATCCACCATGAATCTTTGTCACCTTCACTTGATATTAGACTTGAAGAACACATCAAAAGAGAATCACCACCACCTAGATCCTCATCATTGGTAGTAAAGTTGATTTGCTTGCTACCTTCATCTCTTTGCTTCTTCAAACATTCATTAGCAAAATGCCCTTTGATTCCACAATAAAAGCATTTCAACTTAGACTTATCTTTCTTTTTGCCAAAAGAGGAAGTCTCACTTTGACCTTGCCCTTTAGACCACTTGCCTTTACCTTTGCCCTTGAACTTGCCTTTGATGAACATAGCATCCTCTTCATATTGAGATGTTGATGTAGATCCACCTCCTCTTAATTGAAGCCTATACTCCTCATTCACCAATATCTCTTGCAAATCCACAATACTTGACAAAGTTTTTTTAATAGCAAAACTTTGAACAAGATTAGCATGATCATCCAAGAAGCCATTAAGTATAGCTTGAACAAGTTCTACCTCCTTAATGATTTCATCAATACATGCTAGCTCATCATTGAATGCTTTAACCCTCAAAACAAAAGCATGAGTACTCTCTTCATTCTTTTGCAAACTTTGAAAGATTTGCCTCCTAAGAGTAAGCACTCTTGATGTAGACTTGGATTCATAAAGCTTCTTCAAAGCTTTCCAAGCCTCCAAATATGATGTGCACTTACCAACTTCCTTGAGAAGATCATTGGTAACATTCACCTTAATCATGTGTAGAGCCCTTTTGGCCCTATTATCATACCTCATTTGATCATGTTGAGTTGTTGGTCTCTCCTCCAAACCTACAACAATATCCAAAACATCATTCATCTCAAGAAGTGATTCCATCCTCACTTTCCACAATGAATAGTTACTTGAGGTAAGCCTATCATTGCCTTCCAACATGAATCCACCACCTGTAGCCATGTTGCAATGACCTGATATTCTTCTTTCAACCTTTTCCAATGCACAAAGCACTCTCTTGAATGTCAACAAATGAAGTCAAGAAGAAATCACAAAGATATGGAACCTCTCAAATCTCTTCTAGCACTTCTAACTAGAAAATCAACACATATAATAGTGAAATCTTGATCAACCTATGATCTATCCTCAATCTAATGATTCTTACCACTTCCTAAGAATGAAACACACTCAAATAAAGTTCAGTAACCTCACAAACTAGAGATCCAATCAAAATTAGGGTTTTGACAAAATCACAAAAAATTGAATACCTCCAATTCTACATGCAATTTCTAAAAACTTGATATATCTTCTTGTAGCCTCCAATGAGACCTTCCTAATGCACCAAAAATCAGCTAATTCCAATAAACCAAGTGTGAAATCGGAATTGATCAAGTATATAAACCTATATTGAGTTTTGACCTACAAAAGATCAATTCTACACATGCAAAAATGCTGATTTTTGAGTAGAAATCAATCTAGCATGCTATCTAGCATTGGTAACTCCTCCAAATCCTTGATAAATGTGGTTGATCTTTTTATTACCTGAAACACAAGAGCTCTGATACCATGTGAAGGATTTCAGATCATTCAAAATCCAATCCATGTCCCTAATCTTTGGTTACAAAAGGAGCAAACCAACAGTCCTACCAATGTAGAAAAATCAGCATCTACATACAAAATGAGATGCAAACTCTAAGAGATACTAATCAAACATGAACCAAAACATAAAATACGGTATCTGTCCATACAATTACAGTACCCTACTATATTTCACATGTGTGGAACCGAAAATAACAATAAATGATCATTCTACACATAGAATTGCAAGATAACATCATGAGAGTGCACCAATGAGTAGTAGAACCCAAAGAGAACCATGTATAATGATGAAATGAGAGAGAGAGAGAGAGAGAGAGAGAGAGAGAGAGAGAGAGAGAGAGAGAGAGAGAGAAGAGAAAAGAGAGTAGATGTGTCTCGCCACGAGTTGCACCCTTTTATAGCAGGTCCAAATCCCATTTGGCCACTTGGCTTTCCCTCCAAAATGTAAACCCTACTATTTTTGGGTCTAGATTCAATGTACCCAAAGTTCAAATTTGAATCTCTCTCAAACTCGACTACCAACTTTTCCATACTATCAAAAAGTGTTTATTGAATGTATTTTAAACTAATATAACTTCAAAAGGTTTATCTCTTAGTCTAAAATGAGTTTTGGCCTCGTTGACTATTTACCAAAATATGACTAAACTTGTTAAAATCTCTCATTGGTAACATTCCATTTTACCTCTCAAATAGAAAGCTAAAGAACATTACAAATGTGTTTCATGTGTCCGGGCTTAAGAAGAACTTATTTCTAGAAGGACTCATGACAAATCAATGTTTAAAGGTTAAACTTGTCAAAGAGAGTTGTTTGATGAAGGATATAGCACAATTTTAAAGTGGTTGTGATGGGCTATTGCGATAACTTTTTTGGTCTTTATTTAAGTTGGATGTGCCCAAACCTGGTGAGTATGGTTTAGCATCATCAATTGCATCTCAATCTAAAGTGTGGATGCATAGGATATGTCATCTATACTATGGTAGCTTGCGAGTTGAAAATGACACTCAATTTGTGAGGGTTGTGTAACATGTAGAAATTCAAGAAGGGCAAATTGGTAGGGGCTAAACAATTGAATTTATTCATAGTGACCTTGTGGCCCATGAAAATTATGTCATTGGTTGGAGCTTATTATTTCATGACCTTAATAGGTGATTGCTTTAGGAGGACATGGATCTACTTCTCAAAAAAAAAAGGTTGATGCATTGGTTTGTTTTCAAAAATACAAAGCCTTTGTGGAAAATCAAATGGAAGCACATATCAAAGTGCTAAGGTTGGATAGAAGTGTAGGAAAATAAGTCTTGCATAAGTTGAATGACTATTCAACAATGATTGTTGCCTATGATAGTCGATAGTAGCGGTGATAGTTAATGTAATAAGAAAGTTGTTTCACTACCATCACAAGTACAACTACACCATCATTCACAAGTGCGGAAAATGAATAATGAAATGATCGTTTTCCAATATTTAAAGTCATAACTTAGATCATCATAAGCGTGAATAACATAAACAATAGAACAAGACAAAATGGTGTGTCGGAAGTAGTTTGTATTGCTGAATGATGAATTATAGTAGCTAAATGCTTCCGTTGTATACTCTATTTATGTGAAAGTACAACAAAAAGGACCAAGAATGGATCTAAATCAGATCCACAAGAGTGATTGTATGTTAGATTAATAGATTGATCTACCAATCTACACAAGATTAAATAGCATTAGATCAATTCTACATCAACAAATCTAACAAGAACAATAAAATATGATCAAAACTAATGCATGTTGGTTTCACACATGTGAAAACCTATCAGAGTACGAAAACCAGTAGAGAATGAAGTACACTAAGCTTAGAAACCAATAGATGCATAAAATTACAAGACAAATAGAGAGATAACTCAAGAAATGCTCCAAAACCAAGATTTAGCTTGCTTGTTGATTATGGCCAAATGAGGCTCTATATATACATGAGTGGAATCTTGAGCTGCTACTGAGTCACCTGATCTAGCGCGTGTGAGAGCGCCTAGTCACCAATAGATCCATCAATCACATCAAACTTGGCACATGGTCCATGACTTCCAAGATTTGAGGCACCTCTTTGATTTTGGGTAATTTCCCTAACTTATAGGAACTTAAATAAAAATCTTCTACAAGCTTAAACTCGACTTCTACTGATTTTTTCACACGTGTGAGCAGACCTCTACACATGGGAGATCAATCCTAAACTGATCAATGTGTAGCACATTCTACCAATAAAAAGGTGCCATGTGGCATAAGCTAGAAAACTAGATTTTGGCCATTTTAGCCACTAGATCTCAAATCAAATGATATGGACATACTAAATGATTGATCTAAATGATATATGAATTTTATTCACACATGGGAACAAGCTCCACACATGTGTAATCATGATATTTACATAGATTTGGCCTAGATCAAGCATGATTTTGACATTTTCACACTCCTCAAAATCTAGCTTGGTAAATCTAACATGCATCTATCTACAACTCCAAGTGCTAATCTTAACTTTACAAATGGATCATTTGCCAATGGCTTATTAAGTATATCATAAATACAATCTGAAGATGGAACATGAATGAGCTTAACCTCCTTTGCTTGAACTTTCTCTCTCACAAAATGGTCTGAAATTTCAATGTGCTTGGTTCGAGCATGGAAGATTGGATTGTTGGCAAGTTGTTGGGTTGCTTGATTGTCACAACAAAAACATGGAATGTCTTCAGCCTTGATCACTTGAAGCTCTTCCAAAAGTCTTCTTAGCCATAGGATCTCCTTTGTTGTTGTTGTCATAGCTTTGTACTCGGACTCGGTTGATGAAAGAGAGATGGTATCTTGCTTTTTGGAAAGCCAAGATATAACTCCTCCACATAAGAATGTAGCAAAGGCGAAGGTATTGGAGAATTCCTTCGGTATCTTCCAGTGCATAGGGCCTGGATTGATATTAAACTATCTCATTCTAAAAACTGCATAAGCAATGTCAGGGCATGCATTATTTTCCAAGTACATGAGTGATCCGATTAACCTCCTCTAGGGCACGTTCTGCATGGCTTCCTGCTCTTCTGCATTCTGTTGGCAGTCTTGCTTGGTCAAAATTGTTCCAGCTACCATCCGCATATTAGCTCCCTTGCAGTATGTCATTTGAAAATCATTAATGATTTTTTGGATGTATCTTGACTGGTGAAGATACAGTTTCCCTTCGTCAAGATCTCTGTCAACCTGCAATCCTAGGTAGCACCTTGCTTCCCCTAGGTCTGATATTTCAAAATGCTGTGAAATATCGTGCTTCACCTGAGCAATCAACTCATCGCTTCTAGACAGGATCAAAGTGTCATCCACGTAGACTGCTATGATTATGATTTTTCCGTCTGTGACCTTTTTATAGGCATTGTAGTCGGCCATCAATGGTTGAAATCCTTAGGATCTGAGAGTGTGATCCTTCTTCTTATACCACTGCCTGGCAGACTGCTTCGGCGATCTTTTCATCCACTATGTGGATCTTGAGACTGTATGCTGCTGCATATGAAAATAGTAGTCGTAAGAATGAATGCTTTGTGACTGGAGAAAAGGTTTCAGTATAGTCAACACCATACTTCTAAGAGAAACCTTTTGCCACCAATCTGGCCTTGTATTTTGATACGTTGCCATCAGGTCCATACTTGTATTTGAAAACCCATTTGCACTTTACAGTCTTCATGTTTGCTGGTAATGGCTCCAGATTTCAGACATTGTTTTGCACCATGGAATTCATCTCGTCTTCCATCGTTTTAATCCACTTGTCCTTATCTTGACAGCTAATAGCTTCCTCATATGTTTGAGGCTCTCCTCCAAATCCATAGAATTCCTCTGATATAGAGGCTGAGCTATCAGGCACAAATCTGCTCTTCTTTCTCTCGTGGATCTTCTTGGAGAGTCCATAGTCAGATCGATGGCCTTGCCTTTTTCAAGTTTTTTGCCTTTGCTAGCTGCTGAATTGTGGTGAGTAGCAGGTGTTCTAGGTACAGGATGTGCGCCTTGCTGCTTGTCATCTAAACAATCACTCTGTCCATCTAGAATTTGAGCATCTTGTTCCAGATCCTCAAGGTCCGCTCCCTCCATAGATGTTGGTAGGTCGTGGTAGCCTCTGGTCAAGATTTTGTAGCCAATTGGATCTCCATCAGCCATTGTCATTGACTCATCAAATTTGACATCTTTGACATGTTGGAGGCTGATGCCACCTTGTGGGATGCAATGGATTGTGAATTATCAGCTCTGATACCACATCTGTTGACATTGTCAATTGATGAAACAAAAATACTTAGTAGCAGCAGGATCGTGGATTACTTAGTGAACGGATTTTATGAGCTGTTCTTTGCGTTGAATCATATTATCAGCATAAGAATCTTAGACTGCCGTGAAAGAGAGATTGCAAAAAATGATTAGGCATCTGAGACAGCCATGCAATCCTCTAATATTGATAACCTGGTATGAAGAGAATGTAGAGTCAATTTAGGCGTCAAAGACAACCATACAATTCTTTGATAATAGTGTTTGTATAAGAGGAGTGAGAGTTATCATTCAACGAGAATGCAAAAGAGATGTAGAACAATAGCAAATTTGTACAAAGAAGTTGTGGTAACAACTATCAGATCAGAATACAATCATGTTGATAAGCGGATGATCCTACTTACAGATTCAAAACAATTGCTAATGTTCTGAATATCTCTCTCTCTCTCTCTCTCTCTCTCTCTCTATGATCGGGAGTCAGCTGTTATAAGACCCGTTCTGGTCGTTTTATCTCTGACAGATGACTTATGACGACACTTACAATGAAACTAATACCAATTTTATGTCTTCAATCGCTCATTTACATTTATAGTAGTTGGAAGATCTTGTGTTATTCTAGCTTTACATTTATAAGATTGCTTAACAGTTGCTTCACTGTCTAATTAGACACTTGTTATTGGAGCGTGAAGACGTAGACAGTCTGTACATGGAATACTGTGTATTTCTGCAGAGTGTCGCCTGTTTAATATCCCGTGTAAATCTGTAGTGTCGCCTGTCAAAAACTGTGAGGAAAAATGCAGTGTCGCATTTTTCGCCTTTTTCGCCTGTCAGAAACTACATGTAAAAATGCAGTGTTTCATTTTGCCTTAATTGTCGCATGTCAAAAACTGCATGTAAAAATGCAGGGTCGCATTTTTTGCAAAAAGGTGTTGCTTTTCTGGAAGTGCCTAAATGGCCCCAAAAATAACTTAATAAGTGTCGCTAAACACTTAGTTGCAAATTAAGGTAAAAAGAAATAACAGTGTCGGGTGCAAGGAAACAAATATAACCTGATGTGGCTTTTCTGGTATCCATGTCTCCTGCCCAATCGGGATCTGAATAGATAGTGAGTGTGAGTGCAACTTTTGTGTTGTCATTGTAACTCAAAGCATAGTGTTTTGAGGCTTGAATGTACTTCAGAACTCTTTGCAGGGCTTTCCAGTGTTGTAGGCCTGGATTGGACATGAATTGCGACAATGTGCTTACAACATATGCAAGATCAGGTCGTGTGCATATCATAGAGTACATGATAGAACCTATGACTAACTGATAGGGGTATTTGCACATTTCTTGCTAATCTGCCTTCATTTTGGGACAGATGTCTTTTGGATAGCTTGCATCTTGGATTCATAGGAGTATCTATGGGTTTGCAATCTTCCATGCCATATCTATGAAGTACATTGAGTAGGTAAGATTGTTGGCTTATGGTGATCCTTCTGCTCGCGCGATCTCTGTTGATCTCCATACCGAGAAGGTAATGGACTGGGCCTAAATCAGTCATCTCAAACTTTGATGAAAGCAGAGATTTGGTTTTTTGTGATAACTGATTTGAATTGCTGATAATTAAAGAATCATCAACGTATAGTGCTATTATGACATAGCTTGGCCCTTTTTGTTTAATATATACATCAGAGTCTGCGGAAGAGGAGGTAAAGTCGTGCTGCAACAAGAAACGATTTATTCTATCGTACCAGGCCCTCGGAGCTTGCTTCCGACCGTATAATGTCTTATGCAATTTACATAATAGATGCTTCTTGCCTTGAAGGATGTAACCTTCTAGTTGATAGATGAACACCTCTTCTTGCATATGTTACTTTCAATAGTAATGAATGTCACATAAAGGACTATGAAACCAACCAGATCCTAGTGATGGCTAAAAGAAAGGACAACTTGTATCGAACAAGTGTCCTAAATCTTGTTGATCAAGTTTTTGTCACTTCAGATGAAGAAAGCAAGAATGAACTATGGCATAAGAGGATGTGTCATTGCAGCATGAGCATACTCTATAGAATGTCAAGAAGCAGAATGGCAGAAGGCATGAACGTGACTGACAGAAAGATTAGTCTGTGTGAATCGTGTTTGAAAATTGATGTAAGAAATAGTGAAGCATCCAATTTGGACACTATTCTCTATATCAATTATGAAAGATACTTTAGAACCTTAGAAAGGAGATCTATACTTAGTATGGAGATCATTCTAAATTTGGATCAAAGTAGTATGGTTAAAACTATGCCAAAACTAGTTGAAGAGGGAGTGAGAGATTTCAATAAGTTTAGTCATATTTTGGTAAATTGTCAATTGAGGCCAAAACTCACTTTAGACTTAGAGATAAACCTTTTGAAGTTATATTAGTTTAAAATACATTCAATAGACACTTTTTGAAAGTGTGGAAAAGTTGGTAGTCGAGTTTGAGAGAGATTCAAATTTGAACTTTGGGTACATTGAATCTAGACCCAAAAATAGTAGGGTTTACATTTTGGAGGGAAAGCCAAGTGGCCAAATAGGTTTTGGACCTATTATAAAAGGGTGTAACTCATGGAGAGACACATTCTCTCTTCTCTCTCTCATTTCATCATTATACATGGTTCTCTTTGGGTCCTACTTCTCATTGGTGCACTCTCATGATGTTATCTTGCAATTCTATGTGTAGAATGATCATTTATTGCTATTTTTGGTTCCACACATGTGAACTACAGTAGGGTACCGTAATTGTACGGACAGAAACTATATTTTGTGTTTTGTTCATGTTTGATCAGTATCTCTTAGGGTTTGCATCTCATTTTGTATGTACATGCTGATTTATCTACATTAGCAGGATTGCTGGTTTGCTCCTTTTGTAACCCTCTTAGCTAGCAATGCACGGTCATCTATTGTGGTTTGATGAGATTTTACCACCTCTCATCTTTGCTCCTCTTGTTATGTCCACGTCCTGTATATAGGATTCGAAATAATCCTAAACTTGGATATCCGGTACTCTAGTATACGAGATTATTAGTTATGCCACGTCATTCCGGACTAGGCCAGAAATGTGATTAATAACCTTGTGAGGGCCTAGGTGCTCTAATTGGACCTATGGAGTTTTTGCATGGCAATTGACAGATTTTGTTCAAGAATAGGAGATCAATTGCTTTTGATAGAAATGGAGGAATCCTAGAGGGAATATTTTCTATCTCTTTGAGATTATATAACTTGGTAGAACTCGCCCATCTCCTCATGGTCTTTTTTGATTCCAAGAGCAAGGGTCCTCTCCTCTCTTGCATTTAGTCACCATAGCTCGGGGGTGAAGCAATTAGGGATTTGACTATCTGTTTCTTGTTGGCTGTGTGGTTTGACTCCACATGTGTCCTTTTAATTGCATGTAACATGATCTAGGTAGATCTTCATTTGGTGATCCTTATAGTGGTATCAGAACAAGGCTTTGCATCGATCAGAAGGTGGAGTTGTTCTTTTCTCCTTGATTTTTACTTCCTAGTGGTGAAATTGACCTCCAAGTAAATGGCTTCTCTGATTTTGGTTTGCTTTTTGTCTAATGATCATTATTATGAAAAAATTTTCATAGAAAATGATGGAAATTTATGGATTTTTAATGGGTTTTTTGCAGTTTTTGAGCCAGCATTCAATGTTTTGGCTTGAAATTCATCAAAGCTATTGGTATTAAAGGTTTCTAAAATTTTACTTGCTATTTTCCAGTCATTATGATTGATTCTAATGATTGCATCCCATGGTTATGGTCAAAGATAGTGATCATTTGGGAAGAGAGGAAGGAGACTAAGCCTGAGGGGTAGATGATTGGTTGAACAAGTGGACCAGTTGTGTTAATCTACTTTGAATTTCAGAAGTATAAGTGATTGTGAGAGTTGTCAATTTTTAGAGAAAAAGGACAAATATTGATTGTACTATCAATCATTAAGAGTTATTGTTTGCTTAATCCAAAGATCTATCAAGTTCTAGATGTTAGATCTTGATCTAGATGCTTTACACTATGATTTATGCAAGAGCAATGGATCAAATGATCAAACACATAGATGGGCGGCCTCCCACGTGTGGAGGATAGTACCTATATGGCCTATTTACAGAGAGTAAAGTACATTAACTTAAAAATGCATTTCATTCATCAAAACTCAAGACAAATGTGGAAATCTCAACAAAACTAGAATTTGCCAATGTCACATCAACTTGTTATTGATTTGGTTGATCTCTTTATAGATCAAGTACATTCATGAGCTGTGTACTGTCCAGCAGGCCTTCACACGTGTGAAGAGTGCCTAGTCATCCAGATCCACCAATGGGAGCCATATGTGCTCATTTCCCAAAGTTGACTATTCTCTTTGGCTAGAAAACAAAAAGCTAGTCAAAAACATTTACAGGAATATTCCCTATAAAATATGATCTAATGGAATCTTCCTATCTTATCTTCTAGAAGCTTATCCACACGTGTGAATGGTATCTTGACACGTGTGAGTAATAACTCATTCACATGGAAGTCCAATCTATTTACAAAAAGTTTGACCAATTTGACCATTTTCAAGATTCTACTCAAAGGTCAATTTCACACTAGTGTAGATCAAGCTAAAACCAATCTAACTTAATAAATTTAACTTATGCACATTCTCAACTTGAAAAATGAATCTTTAGCCAAAGGTTTGGTTAAGATATCAGCTATGCACTTGGATGAAGGCACATGATGAAGTTGAACCTCCTTGGATTGCACCTTCTCCCTCACAAAGTGATGAGCTATCTCAATATGCTTTGTTCTAGCATGGAAGATCGGATTGGTAGCAATTTGTTGAGAAGCTTGATTGTCACAATAGATGCAAGGGACCTCCTCGGACTTTATCACTTGAAGCTCCACCAAAAGTCTTCTTAGACATAGAAGTTCTTTGGTTGTTGAAGTCAATGCCTTGTACTTGGCTTCAGAAGAGGAAAGAAAAATTGTATCTTGCTTTTTGGAAAGCCAAGATATCACTCCTCCACAAAGAAAAATGACAAATGCCCTTATGGATCTTCTATCCATCTTATCTCCTGCAAAATCTGAATCCGAAAATGCTCTCAAGTACCAGTTAGATCCTTGATAGAGAATGCCAAAAAATCTAGTAGAAGAGACATATCTAAGCACTCTCTTGGCACTTTTCCAATGATGCATCAAGGGACCTTGCATATATTGACTTAACTTGCTTACACTATAACTCAAATCTGGTCTAGTGATTGTCAAATAGATTAAGGAGCCTATTAGCTTCCTAAAGAGTGTGATGTTCTCAAAGGATGCTTCATCACAATCATTAGTAACTTTACAAGTTTGCTCCATAGGGGTGTCAATCCCTTTAGAATCTTTCATGCCAAACCTGTCAAGAATGGAAGTAGCATACTTTGATTGACTTATAAAAGTAAAATCACTACCTCTAGTAGCTTCTATTCCAAGTATGAACTTAAGAAGTCCTAGATCTACCATCTTGAATTCACTAGACAAGGAAACTTTAACATTTCTTATGCCTTCACCATCATTTGCTGTCAATATGATATCATCAACATAAAGTACTAGAATGATGATCTTTCCATCATTACATTTGATGTACAAAGAAGGCCCATAAGAGCTAATCACAAAGCCAATAGAGTAGAGAAAATCATGCAACCTAGAGTACCAAGCTCTAGGTGCTTGCTTCAAGCCACATAGGCTCTTCCTTAAGTGGCAAACCTTGACCTCCTCACCATCCTTGATGAAGCCCTCGGGTTGCAACATGTATATTTCCTCCTCCAAGTAGCCATTTAAAAAATCATTTGTCACATCCATTTGATAGAGATTCCACTTGAATAAAGTAGCAATACAAATGATCAATCTAATGGTTAAAAGCTTTGCTATAGGAGCAAATGTTTCTTCATAATCTATGCCTTTAGTTTGAAGAAACCCCTTAGCAACCAATCTAGCTTTGTACTTACTTGTAGATCCATCTTGATTGTACTTTAATCTATAGATCCACTAACATGCAAGTGGCTTCTTCCCATATGGAAGGTGTACAAGATTCCAAGTTTGATTATCTATCAAAGCATCAAACTCTACTTGCATTGCATCTCTCCAAACTTGTGATCTACTTGCATCTTCATAACATGATGGCTCTTCAAACATTGTGGTTAGAAAAGAGTAAGAGGTAGAAGGAGATGTGTCTTCCCTTTGCTTTCCTTTCTCAAAGTATGTGAGCCTTGAAGGCTCGGCCTTGCTCCTTGTGGATCTTCTCGGCTCCTTTGGCACTTGATTTTCATCTTTGAAAAGATCATTTTCAAGAGGCTCCTCCTCGGGTGTTGCAAAATCTTCATCACCTAAGAGATTAGATGAATTTGGAGACAACTTATAACTTTGAGATTCATCAAACAAAACATCCTTGCTAGCTTTTACTTTCTTTGAAATAGGATCAAATATCCTATATCCTTTGCTATTTTCACTATTCCTTTGAAGGAAGTTGCATCTTCTTTCCTTCTTGTTTCCAAAGGAATGTGGACATAACAAACACTTTAAAATCTTTTACATTGGGCTTATTGCCAAACAAAGCTTGAATGGTGAGATCCCACCAATAGCACTACTAGGAATCCTATTACATAAGTAATTAGCACAAGTTATGGCCTCCCCCAAAAAAGTGATGGATAGAGATGCATCAAGTGTTAAAGACTTTGCACATTCACAAAGACTCCTATTTTTCCTCTCGGCCACCCCATTTTGTTGGGGGGTGTGAGGACAAGTGAGTTCTCTCTTAATGCCATTGATCTCACAAAAGTCTCTCATCTTGTTGGAGAAATACTCTCCTTCATTATCACATCTTAGAACTTTAATGCAAGAACTAAGTTGCTTTTCCACTAGAGACTTAAACTTTACAAAAGCTTCATATACAAGGCTTTTCTTAGGCAATAATTCAATCCAAGTGTATATAGTTCAATCATCAATAATAGTCACATACATTAAAGCTCCTCCATTACTTTCATGAGAAAAAGTATGTACATCCGAATGGATAAGATTTAAAGATGAGGTAGATCTTGTTAAAGATCTCTTGTAGGAAGTCTTGTGTGACTTTGCAAGGCCACATGCCTCACACACTTTGCCACACTTCTTGAAAGCTTTTGGTAGGCCGAGAGCTAGCTCCTTTGATGCCATGGATTCCATTGATTGAAGATTAGGATGGCCCAATCTTTTGTGCCAAAGCTCCACTTGAGTCAACTCCTCCCTAACCATATTCACACTTTCAATAGCCACATTAGCATCCAACTTGAAAAGCCTTCCTTGCTTAATGCCACTAGCTATGCACTTATTATTTTTCAAGATGGAACACACTCCATTCTTGAGATGTACATCTAGTCCAAGCAAGTTTTTTGTAATGGATGGAACATACAAAACATTATCAAGATTTATCCTTTTAGAATAGATGGAATAGATCCTACGCATAATGGAATAGATCCTATGCCATCTATCTTGCATTCTTGATCACTAGCTATGTAGATTGATTTCTTAGAATCATTACAAGAAAGTAGATAAGAGAAATAATGCTTGTTGAATGACATGTGGGAACTAGCCCCACTATCAATCCACCATGTCTCTTGGTTTGATGTTGGTGTAGGTGCTACCATCAAGGATGTGTTGAAGCCATCCTCTTCCTCCTCCCCTTGTGCAAGATTGCCTTGATCTTCAATCCCTTGTACATTCTTCTTCTTATAGCATTCGGAAACAAAGTGTCCTTTCTTCCCACAAAAGAAACACTTCAACTTTGCTTTGTTCTTTTTGCTTCCCTTTGGAGGTAGATGCTCCATCCTTTGCCTCGGCCTCCTTGCCTTGGATTTTCTTGAAAGGATGAGACTTCTTCTTGCCTTTAGATGTGAAGTTTGCTTTCTCATCACCATTATGTAGTGATAAGGACCCCATTCTTGTTTTGAGGTGTAGAATCCTACTCTCCTCGATCACAAAAACATTATGCAATTTTTCAATTATGGAAGTTGGTCTTGAATAGCAAAATATTGAACTAGATTAGAGAACTCATCTCCTAATCCATTCAAGATTACTCATACTAGTTCATTATCTTGGATCTTCTCTCTTATAGATCCCAATTCTTTGTTCGAGGATTTTATCCTTAGGACATACTCTTGTCCATTTTCTCCACTTCCCCTCATGCTTTGCAAGATCAAGTTTCTTAGCATAAGCATTCTTGAAGTGTTATTGGATTCATAAATGTTCTTTAGTGAATCCCAAGCCTCTTTTGATGTGGTACAAGAAGCCACCTCCTTCAAGAGGTCATTGCTTACATTTAACTTAAAGCAATGTAGGGCTAATCTAACCCTCTTCTTGTACTTTAGTTGTTCTTGGGGAGCTTGAGGCTCTTCCTCAGCTCCTAAGACAATATCAAAGAGATCATGAATAACTAGTAGTGATTCCATTCTTACTCTCCCAATGGAATAGTTTGTGGAAGTTAGTTTTTCACTAGATTCTAACATATATCCACCCATGGATGTCATTTTGAATGAAAGCCTATGAGATACACAAAGTTCTCTTGATAAGGTGTGATCTAAGATAGATTTCTAGCTTTCAAGAAGCTTCTAATCTCGGCCCAATCAATCCTAGTTCAACTTGGATGATGGTATAATAGATCAACTACAAATATCCTAGCAATTCACTCCTCAAAGAAATTAAAATCCGTTTGAGCTCATCATCACCAGGTATGCAAACTTTCCCATTCCGAAATAGTAATCCATCTCGAATGGTGAACTGTACCACAATTTTCTTATCTTTCTTAGTTAGTTGAGTCCCCTGTGTTTTTGACTCAAGACTGTCCACATTTCTTCCGGTCTGAACAATGTTTCAAATGTGACCAAAATGGGAATCTGATTCATATTTTTCTCTCAGTGAAAGATATAGATTCGTAGAAATCTGGGTGAATGACAACTCGTTCAATTCACTAATCTGACTAAGAGCATCTGCAACTTGATTAGAGCTGACTCTTATGTAACGGATTTCATGATCAAATTCTTGCATCAATTCAGCCCATCGAGCTTTTCTCCCCTGAAGATCATGTTGATTACAAAAATACTTAAGTGGCTGGTGATCCGTATACACTACAAACCTACTACCATACAAGTAGTGTCTCCAGGTTTTAAGTGCATGTATTACAGCAAAAAATTTCTTTTTCTGCGTAGTATAACACAACTGAGGACCAAACGCTAAAAAATGGCTCAAATTCGTTAAAGTGCTCCAATGCCTCTTCACTAACTTCCTTGTATTTAGAATGGTCTAGTTGGATCTCTGATCCACTTTCTTTCCATGAACCAACATTCACTCTATTTGGGAGAAGTTGTACTTAAGGTAGGACACAAAATATAGTTGGAAGGCAAATTTTTAGTTCCATTTCTTCAAAATGACACAAGTTGAGCTCCTTTGACAACTTTTAATAAAAAGATCCTTCACTGGCCTTTGGGCCATTTCAAGCCACATCCAATGATTTCTTGAAATTTAATGTCTCTCAAAGTTGATGTTAGGAGATTTCTTAAATAATCACTCATAGCCGAGAACTATACCAGTGGGTGCGAAATCTAAAACATAAAAATCAACTCATTCTCTATAGTTTTGAATAAAAACTGAGAGCTTTGGTACTACGACTTCCCAAGTCTCCAACTTTGCTCCTAAAACTATATATACTTTATATCTATGATTGCCAGCTTTAGTTTCTAGGACGAGTTTATGCACAAGACGAGAATTAATGAAACTATGAGTTGTACTACTATCCACCAAGATACTAACTTCTTGATATCTTATCATGTCTTTCGTACAAAACAAATTATTAGAGTAGAAAGAAGTAGTAGTAAAGAAACATTCACACTCACAATCTCTTAAGTTAGTTTCCAACTTTAGATTTTTCTTACCTGGCATCTCAACAATCACTTGAGCTGCGGGTTTTCTTTTCTCTAGGTAGAATTTCATAACATGTCCAAGCTTTTTGCAAATAAAGCAAAGATTCATCTGTTTTTTTTAACTTATCTTATGATGTCATTAAATTAAGTTTGTCTAAATATTTGACTTTAGTTTTGTCACAAACTTGTTTCTTTCTCTTCTTTGGTCTGGGTACTAAGGGTTAGCGTGAAATTGCTTTCGAGATGCCACCACTATGAAATCATAGGCTTTTGTGGCCCGTACGATGTCATCAAAAGTTTGAAGCATATTTTGCTTGAATTTGTTTTGATAATATGTTGGCAAATATAAAATGAACTGTTAGAGAGTCAGTTTCGAATTGAATGATGGAATTTTGTTCCATAAATCCATAAACTCTTGGAGACAAGAGTCCAATATCTTCGTTCTTATTTTACAATTAATAAATTTATGATAGTAGTCTGAAGCGTCCACAACCAAAAATGATTTTTCTGAATTTTTTTATGAATTCATCCCACATAGTGGATCTTGATTCCAAATTATGCCACCATGACAATCATCAACCACCTTAGGCTTTTTTCTTCTTCTCCCCCCGAATATGGTTCATGCTAAAATCCCAGATTATTCAACAAAGATAAGGTCTTGATGTTGGGGGTATTCCCGACAAATTGTAAATAAATAATATTGGCCAATAAAATGAGTTGCGAGGGCATGGCATCCTGTGCGTATAAGCCCATGGCCTAATGGCTTATGGCCCAATGAGCACGCAAGTTGAGTTGTAAATAAAATAATAGACTTGGGCCCTTGTAATGAAAATAAAACTTGAGGCCCAAAGTCAATTTTAAACTTAGAGTTTACTTTTTAGAGTTATCAACGTAAATATTAGCCAATAGGATTTTCGGGCAAGGGCCTTCCCCATTTATAAAAAGACACCATTTGTACTCTATTTGGATGCTTAATGGGAAGGAGTAAACTCTACCACATTTTGGAGAGAAGCATCCTCATTTGTTATTCACTACTTGCCAATGCTTTTGATTGTGTTTTCCATTGCTTTCTATTTTCATCTTTATTGGTTGTCTTAGTTAATGTTTCTCCATTAGCAAGCATAAGGAGCATTTGAGCTATCCTCCACTCTCACCCTCTATCTCTCTCTTTCCCTCTTCTCTTCTCAATATCTTCTAATCTTCCCTTTCCTTTCACCTACAATTATGATGAAGGTAGTTTAGAGGAGTAGAGTTAGTGGAAGTCGCGTTACTGGTGGTAGAGTTAGACGGAAAGTAGGGAACTAACTAAAAGTAGCATCTATGCATAGTTAGGTGCCTATCCAGTGAACTAACCCTTGTTGACAGGCGGGAGGGCTATTACTATAGCAGATCAAAGACCCTACAGTGGCGCCTTTGCCGGGGATAGGTTTTCACTAACTAGTATAGCTGCATTTTAGCTATTTCTTGTTTTTTAGAGTAGTTTTAGGTAGATTTTTGGGTGTTTAGAGATAGTTTTCTGTATTTTTTTTTTTTGTGTTGGGACTGTTCACAGCTAGCGGAGGAGGTGTGAGAGGGTAGAGGAGGTCCTGAACAGTCTCTAAGGGCTTGAAACCCAAACCAACTAGCCAAAAAACCCAAAAAACACACCAATCTGTATTTTGGAGGGAAAAAGAGCCTAAAATCTCATCAGATTATAATATCTCCAAAACCAGTGAGAGTTAACCCTTGCATGACTGGCAACAACTCTAGGAGGGTATTGTCCCAAACTTGCATAGAAGCCTGCAAGAGTTAGTTCCAAGCAGATTGCAAAAATCATAGAAAAATCATAAAAAATTCAAAAAACCCTTGAGAAAATTAAAAAAAATGCAAACCTTCACCAGAACTCTAGCAGAGCCCTTTGAAGTTCCATCTCAGTGAGACCATGACACATAGAAGCTTGCGAGAGTTAGTTTGATGTCTAAGTGCCTGTGCGAGAGTTCCCAATGAAAAAAAGACGGAAAATTACTAGTGAACCCTTGTAGACACTAAAATTTTCAATTCTAGTGGTCAAGAATTCTCGCATAGGATTTTGAAGTTCCATTTCAATGAGACCAGGCAAGAGTTAGTTTGATTCCAGTGAGCAGAAAATTGGGTTTAAGTGCTAAAAATCACTAAAAAGTGAAGATCCAGCAAATCCTTCTAGTAAGAACTCTCGTAGACCATTTCAATCGATTCAGAATGTCAATTTCCATCAGTGATGAAGCCTACGAGAATTAGTATAGAGATTTGGTGAAGATCAAACCAAATTAGTGGTTTTGAACCCTCGCATACAGTGAAATTTTCACTTAGTGTGAGAGTTAACTCTCGCAGAGATTTTCAAAGTCAGATCTGACCTAGATTCAGCTACTGTGATTCTTGCGAGAGTTACTTCCCAAAGATTTGAGAGATATCAAGGTCTTTTACCTACAAAACAGCTAAAGAACCATGCACAACTAACCCTTGCACAAGAGAACCCTCACAAACTAGATTAGTGGAAAGATCTACACTAGATCCAGCTACTGTCAAAATCTCAGGTCAATCAGTGCAAGGAGTAAGAAGTTACCAAGGAACAACCATCGTAAAAGGTCTAAATTTTACTTTCGGCCGATCAGATTGATCAGATCCTTAAGATCTAGACTGCATCCCACTGTGCAAGCAAGATCCAACTACTTTGGAATCTACCATCGAATGAATCTGAGATCTGGACGATCAAGAGCAAGAAGGACAGCAAATCAAGCACCACATCTTCCCAGATTAGCAGCTGCGCAACAACAGGCCAACTCATACCTCCCTTGCAAGCAGTCCGGAGAGCACCACAGATGGAAATACCAAAATACAATGGATCATCAGATCCCATCCGTTTCCTCCAAATCTACGAGCAAACTTGTGAAATCTACGGCGAACGGACACCTGCAGAAAAGTTGATGCTGTTTCCCATGTGCTTATTAGCAATGGCTCAGGATTGGTTTCTCCACTTGTCAGAGGAAAAAAATCTACCCGGGAAGCGGTTAAAGCGGCTCTCATTATGCGCTCTAAACCAAGGAAGTTCCTAGAAGACCCGTTTCTCTTACTCAGCAAGGTCAAGATGGAAAAAATGTGGAAAAAGTACAAAAAGGACCAAGAGTGGATCCTAATCTGATCCTCAAGAGGGATTGGTTGTCATATTACTTGATCTATCAATCTACTGAGATTAAGATCAATCTAGATCAATTCTAGACACAAAATTCTAACAAGAACAATCATTAATTGAAGATAGGTGTACTTTCTGGTTTCACACGTGTGAAACATTGTCCGAGTACGAACTCCAACGTGAAAATCAAGTACACATTGAAAGAACCTCAAAACAATCAAAACAAATGTAGACAAATGGAGAGAATCACTCAAAATTGCTTCCAAAACCAAGATTGGTGTCTCACCATGATTATGGCCGAATGTGGCTCTATATATACAATAAGTGGGAGCTCGTGGTATTGATCATCCCTTTGATCTCACATGTGTGAAGTTGCTTTGTCATATGATGATTCGTCATGCAAAACTGACACTTGGACAAAACCTTCTATTTTAAGCACTTTTGGTCCATTTTCCTTCTATATGGAGATCTACTTGGAAATCTTCTAGAAGTCAAAATTCACCTACTTCAGCTTATTCCACATGTGTGAGCTGTCCTCTACACATGGGATATGAGACCTAACCAAAGGATGTGGCTCATGCAATCAATAGATTGATGCCATGTGTCATATGTCTAGAAAACTAGTTTTTGGCCATTTTAGCCACTAGAACTTGAATTAAATCATATGTACAAAATATATGATTATGGTACATGACAAGTACACTAGTTTCACATGTGGGAACAGGCTCCACACATGTGTAATCATCCTATATACATGATTTTTGGCCTCTACCAAGCTTATTTTTGCATTTTTCACACTCCTCAAAAATCTAGCTTGATGGAAAACATGATGATCTTGAACTTGACTCCATGTGCTGAATTGGTCTTTTCTAGTTCAAAAGGTGTGAAGATCAGCCAATGATCTTGATGTAGATCTAAAATCACCATATCCATGAAAGTGCTTCTTTGATGTTGACATCTTTGATAAGCTTGAGAGCCTTGCACCATCCTAGCACCTTCTAAATTGATTCCTTCCAATTTTCATGTAGATGCTTGACCTTGAGGCTTGCTCCTTCTTCATGTGCATGCTCCTCCATGAGAAAATAAAGATTTATTCTTGATTTATTAGGATCACAAAGATCTAACATCATGTTACTATGATCTAGACAATTAGACTCATCCAAATTGGCAAGACTATGCATGCTATTATAACAAAGTGTTTGCATCATATCTTCATGCTTGTTTACCATGATAATCTCAGATCCAATGAGGCTAAATACTTCATTATGGAGATAAGTGTCTTTAGAAGATGATTCACTTACTCTCATAAAGAGTTTACAATTTGCCTCAATACAAATTTTCAAACTATGAGTGAACAAATCACTTTTGCTCTTACATGACTCAAGAGCATACATTTGATGAAATAACCATTTGCTTTCTGATTGATTTAAAATCAATTTCAACCTTTTAAGAACATCATCTATGTTCTCAAGAGAGACTTCGTACTCAACTAATATGGCTTTACTCCAATTTTGAGATGCAATGATCTCACTAAAGCAAATTGATTTATCAAATGACATAAGAGAAGTAAGTATGTGATGTATACCACATGAGATATGCTCCTCTTTCCCTTGAAATGTGAGCCACATGGACTCAACCATATTTCTTGAGTTTCGTTTTGGAATCACAATTTGAGGTCTATCCTCCTCAATCCTTGGCACACTTGAACCTTGAGAAGGATTCTCCTCCTCAATCCTTGGCACATTTGAACCTTGAGATGACTCTTTAAGATCCTCTTCATGGTGCTCCTTTTTGATGGAAATCCAAGACCTCCATGTCTCATAATGATCACAACAAGTATGACCATTCAATATGCACTTCCTATGATTATCAAGATTACTTATGCTGGAAACATAAGTCCAAAAATCACCACAACTTGGCATGATTCTTCCAATATTGAAATCAGAAGGTATTTCCATCTCAATAAGGCTAACTACTTGCTTATGGATATAAGTGTCCACTTTGGATGCTTCACTTATTCTCATTAGAAGTTTACAACTCGCCTTTAAGATTGAAAACTTACAATTTTCATCTTTATAAATGAACACATCATGCATGATCTTATTGAAACCAAAAGATCCTACTTCAAGAAGATATTTCCATTTCCTTGACTTCATAACTAATGTAAGCTTACAAGGAAAACATCTTTTGCTATCTTTTAAGGCATCACACTCAACTAGTATTGCCTTAATCCACCTTTGAGATACAAAAATCTCTTCAAAGCAAATTGGTTCTTTATAAGTTGACATGAGAGCATAAATGAAACTATTTTCATTTTGTGATT
Organism: Diphasiastrum complanatum; assembly: GCA_029204225.1. Taxonomy (NCBI): domain Eukaryota; kingdom Viridiplantae; phylum Streptophyta; class Lycopodiopsida; order Lycopodiales; family Lycopodiaceae; genus Diphasiastrum; species Diphasiastrum complanatum. The sequence goes on from CM055099.1 coordinate 28,101,549, forward strand.
GCTCCTTATTCTTGATTGATTTCTCTTGGATCATAACAATAAGTTTGAACTTGTCTAAAGTTCCAAGCAAACTACTTTCCAAGGACATAAAATAATTCCAAGTTACTTTCATGAAAGTGACATCTATCTTTGCATCTTGAACCAAACAATGCACTTCCAAATGAAAAATTTCAAAAGATTTGACATATGTTGTGATGGACTCTTGAAGACAAATCTTGCAAGTCTTCACCTTTCCACAAAGAAAACACCTTTCCTTGGACTTGTCCTTCTTGTATTTGCATTTCAAACTTGAAGCCCCATCCTTCACCTCGGCCCCCTTGCTTTGGTTCTCCTTGGATGGATTGGTCTTCTTTTTGTAGCATCTTGAAGAAAAATCCTTCCTTCCCACAAAGGTTGCACTTAGGATCCTTTCTTTCCTTCAATAGGATGCCACCTACTGATGCTATGTGAATAAAAACCTGTGATATGATTCTACAAATGTAATTTGTGACTCTCAAGAGACTAGATTTGAACATCTTCAACAATCTAGAAGGATCTACAAAAGATCTAACTCACAAACTAAGAATCAATCTTCACACTAATGACTAGTCACTTGGAAACTTTGCTTTGATCACTAAGACAAAAGCATACAATATTTGAATCAAATCACAAAAGAAATCAGATCCTCTCCTATTGGACTCATCAAATACAAATGACTCCTTCTTTTAAAAGTTGAAATGGATATGAAAAGATTTGACACCTAGATTTTCCTTTTCACTTGACTAATTCTCTCAACACTTGAGATTCTTGAACAAAAGATGGGTTTTTTTTTTCAAACACATGAAAATCAAACTTAATCATTTCTTTTGGAATCACTCTTGACCCAAATAATATCACTCTTGAGATTTAGAATGAATTTGATTTGATTTGAAAACAAACTATACCACCAATTTTTCACATAGCTTAAAAATTAGACAACCAGAGATTCACAAAGATCTCAACCATGCATGAATACTCAAATATGGACTCCTCCTCATTCTAGACATCCAATGGGATCACAAATTGGCCCTCACACTCTCACAAAGAAAGTTGAATAGAACTAATTTGAGTTTCATACATTCTATGTCAATTTTTGCTCAACAAATTGAATTCAATCACTCCTATTGGATTCCACCAATTACTCTACTTTTTAAGACTTGGAATGAAATTCAAAATCAAAAGTTGTGATTTTTCTCACTAAGATATTGTGCTTCAAAGAGCTAATACCACTTAGAAAGATTTGATCACCTAGGAGAAGACAAATTCTTCACTTATAACAGCACATTATGAGCTTCTAGATCTTGCCCTCTACAAAGGAAGGAACTCTTAGAAAATTGGATCTCTCTCTACACATTTGCCATAGACACCTTAATGACTCTTTTCAAACCTTACAATCACTCAAACAAATTGACTAGGGTTGAACAATGTGACTTGGATCTCAATCTCTTTTCTAGAACTATCAATTTTAGCCAATCTATGTCAAATTATACAAAAGATTTGCATAGATGCTCTATATGCACTAGAAACTCTCAAAGGTTTCACTTGGAGAACAGATCCAAGAATGTTTTCTAGCAAATTGATGCTTCTAAACTTGACCCTATCACTCTTGAACAAATCTAGAGTGATGGTACAATGGATTTCATCCTCTCACCTTGCATATCACTCCTTAATCTATGATTTTTGGCAAAATCACTCTCAACTTCAACATGCACTCAAAAAATCAGAGATGATCAATTAATGCACCTAATTCAAGCTTGAATTTTAATTTTTTTTGGCTTATCTAATCCAAGAACTAATTAAGGAATTAGATTTACTATAGAAAATGCTTGATTTTGCACCAAAAATCACTCAAATTGGGTATGTGAATCAAATTCTACAAATTTTTGAAATTTCTCAGTCAAAACCAGAGCTATACGGCCTCACATGTGTGAAAAAGGTTCCTACAGCCCACAACAAGATCTGGACCAAAAATTTTGAGGATAGCTATCAAATCCAACTCGCTACACAAAATTTGACTAGTTTCCAAAAAACTGCTAATTTTGGCTTTGATTTGGATTAACCCTATCAATTTCAACAAAACCTCTTGTACTAGGCTCTGATACCATGTGGAAAAAGTACAAAAAGGACCAAGAGTGGATCCTAATATGATCCTCAAGAGGGATTGGTTGTTAGATTACTTGATCTATCAATCTACTTGAGATTAAGATCAATCTAGATCAATTCTAGACACAAAATCCTAACAAGAACAATCATTAATTGAAGGTAGGTGTACTTTCTGGTTTCACACGTGTGAAACACTGTCTGATTACGGACTCCAACCTGAAAATCAAGTACACATCAAAAGAACCTCAAAACAATCAAAACACATGTGGACAAATGGAGAGAATCACTCAAAATTGCTTCCAAAACCAAGATTGGTGTCTCACCATGATTATGGCCAAATGTGGCTCTATATATACAATAAGTGGGAGCTCGTGGTAGTGATCATCCCTCTGATCTCACATGTGTGAAGGTGCTTTGTCATATGATGATTCATCATGCAAAACTAACACTTGGACAAAACCTTCTATTTTAAGCACTTTTGGTCCATTTTCCTTCTATATGGAGATCTACTTGGAAATCTTCTAGAAGTCAAAATTTGCCTACTTCAGCTTATTCCACACGTGTGAGCTGTCCTCTACACATGGGATATGAGACCTAACCAAAGGATGTGGCTCATGCAATCAATAGATTGATGCCATGTGTCATATGTCTAGAAAACTAGTTTTTGGCCATTTTAGCCACTAGAACTTGAATTAAATCATATGTACAACATATATGATTATGGTACATGACAAGTACACTAGTTTCACACATGGGAACAGGCTCCACACATGTGTAATCATCTTATATACATGATTTTTGGCCTCTACCAAGCTTATTTTTGCATTTTTCACAAAAAAGAGAAAGGGTCAGGGACTATATTGAACGGGTCAAAGATCTACGATCCGAGTGCAGTGCAGCTCTAACTCCCGATCATGCGGTGATCGTGTGGTTCCTAGCAGGACTACCACGGAGCATCAGAAGAGAACTGAAACGACGTGAGAAGTATGCTACTCTGCAAGATGGACACAAAATTGTGGAATGTCCTTACAAAGGACAATATACATCCTTTTGTTGAGAATGCGGTTATGGACACTGCTTCAAGAATTGTCCATTAAGACCTGGAACTAGTGTACCACTAAACTTCATTGCAATACAATAGCCAGCAGTTCCAGCGGGGATGCCATCGGAAGGGCAACATTTCCATGCTCCTGTGTTAGCCATTATGCGAGCACAAAAGAGAAAGGAAGTGGCTCCCTCACCAACACCATCAGTCACTGATAACCAGCCCTCAACTTTAGCGCCATATCTGAATGTGAGGGAAGAAAGAAGACAGTACCAGAAAATACGACATTGGGTACAGAGAGCACAAGCGGAGGAAAAAGAGCAAGAAAGGGACAATCCTACAGACCCTCCAGCTGATGGCGAACGGGAACCGCAAACGGGCTCACCATTGTGCACTGATCAGAATGATTGGTTGCATCGTCATGAACCACCTTCTCACATGGTGGAGCTTGAGAAACCATGCACTGAAAGGCTCACAATCTTATTGGTGAGCCATGTTAGTTTACCTCTCGGAGAATTACTGTGGATTGCGCCACCAGCTAAAAGCCTTTTGGCTGAATGGGCCAAGACAGATGAGGAGCCAGTAGCGCTTGAGCCTATATATTGTACAAGTTATGAAAAAACAAGTAACGTCCTCCATATCGAGACAATGTGGGAAAGTGAGGAACACAACATCACCTTGCCAATCAAACACAAGAGATACAAGGACGAGGCAACAGTAGTAGATAGGGGATCATGTGTCAATTTGATCTCCACTACTCTGTATGATAAGTGGAGTTTACAAGGGTTGAAGCCAGCAAGATTCGCCATCAAGTTAGCGAATCAATCCTGTGTTAAACCAAAGGGTGTGGTTGTCGATATCCCAGTAAAAATAGCAGGCATGTAGTTTGTGACCACTTTTGTAGTCATGGATATACCTGAATCTCCAACTTCATATCGTGTTTTACTGGGAAGACCATGGTTGAGGACTGCGCAAGTAGTACACAACTGGAGTACGGGAAAACTCACCTTTGAGAACAGAGAGTAGGCTGTAAAGGTTGATCCAACCACATGAGCGGTGAAGCCTATTGCACCCAAAGCTGATGACGGATCATCCACGACAGATCACACGATTGGTCACCCAAGGCCAGCCAAGGGTGGTCACTATGATTCAGAGACAGATGTCGTGAGGTGGACAGATGCATTAGCAACTATTGACTGCCGAGCATGTCAATATGAATCAGATCCTGAACCTAGCACATCTTCACCCAGTGTTACACTATGGACACACCAATCACATTTGGGGTGAATATGATAAACGTAGCATGGCTGTCAGGGGAACTTATTGAGAACCCAGTGGACGATGATTTAGTTCCTTGGCAACATGCTCTAGCTTATAATAAGGAGACTGAGCTGATTGATGAGCAGGTCCTACAGCACATGGACCCAGATCGTTACGGAATCAAGAAAGTACCAGCTCAACTGTCGCAAAAGTCTGCTATGGCGAAAGTCTCAAGGATCGATCCACCAAGAGCACCTGCGAACAAGAAGAATCAGTTGAAGCAATGCTACAACCAGGTGATCTGACGGAGTGATCTACCCAAAGAGGCTATAGCTACAGTGGATGTTGACATTCGCAACCGCGAGGCAAATGTCACACCAGTTTTGATGAAAGACAACAAGGACGAATCCACCAATATGACAAAAAAGGGCAAAAAGAAGGTGTTGGATTCCTTGAAGTCAATCAAGATGGACTCAGATACACTGTCATCCTCTACTCAGATGATAGAGAACCAAAAGATGACCAGTCGGGCTAAGGTATGTTGAAGGAGAAATCTCGACGAGCACCAGTTCATGAGATGCCTAAAACCTTCAAGAATTATACCTTCAATGACGTGGTAATTATGATGCCGCAAGCCCAGCGAGAACCTGATCAAAATCAGGCACCAGCGGAACGTGGACACAGCCAATGAACCTTGCCAAGCCAGGTGAAGAAGGAAAAATCAGTGCATGTGGGAGAACAATTAACGCCCATGCAATTCAAGAGACTACGATCATTGTTGGTGGAGTATAAGGACTATTTTGCTTGGAGTTACAGTGATCTAAAGGGCATTCCACCAACAATAGTCCAACACACCATACCCTTGGTGGATGGAGCAGTCCCCAAGGTAAGTCGTTACTACCGTTGCAACCCGAACTACACAGTTTGATCAAACAGGAGTTGCAAAAGTTGTTGGATGCAGATTTCATTTATGAAATTGAGCACACAAAATGGGTATCGTCGATAGTTATAGTACCCAAGAAGAATGGCAAAATGCAAATCTGTGTGAATCTGAAGGCGCTAAATGCAGTCACAAAAAAGAATCATTTTTTTTGGCGAGTAATGTGGGCGAGTAAAACATAGTGGGCGAGTAATCACAATGGGCAAGTAAAGATGGCGAGTAATGACAGTGGGCGAGTAATCACAGTGGGCGAGTAATGATGGGCAAGTAATGAAGGCGAGTTATATTGGGCATGAGTCACATAGCTCTAATGGCGAGTAATAAATTATAACTCGCCGAGCTCTTAGAAGATAGATCAGTATGTGTGTAGGCCTCACCTCTGATGGCGAGTAAAGATAGTGAACAAAAACTAAAAAAACTCTGATGGCGAGTTATAAATCCCTGATGGCGAGCTATAACTGGCAAGTAATAAAAAAGACGGATTTCAAAAAAATGGCAAGAAAATCAAAATGGCAAGTAATGGCTCTGAACGCGAGTAATAAGTTATAACTCGCCGGTCACCAAGAAGATGCGCTTGAGCTTGTTGATCTCTCTACTCTAATGGCGATTAAAGTAGATGAGAAAAAAGTGGAAAAAAGTGGTCTGGCGAGTAAAAGGTGGATGGGCGAGTAAAAGTACAGATGCCAAGTTATAATTTTTACTCGCCAAGCTCACAGAACAGTGTTTGGAGCCTGCCTAGCTCTCTGAAAAAGTGGCGAGTAAAGAGGAGAAGGAAAAAGTGGAAAAAAGCCTGTAGGCGAGTAATCAACCTGTCAAAAAGAGAGAAAATAATAGAAAAATATAAACTAGAAAACCACTCCTAGGGCTATTTAGCATTGTCTCCCCGGCAATGACACCAAAAAAATGTTGGACCCTTTCTATGCCTCCCTAATCGACTGGATCTAGAGGGCAAAGAAGGGGTTCTATCATGTAGTATCGGGCTTCGATCCAATAGGGAGAGGGCTAAGCGACAAAATAGGAGTGGGGATCTAGGCTTGCTAAGATTGTCAGTCTTAGCTTCGATCTTAGCTTCGAATCAGATCATGGAAAAGCCTAGATTGGTGTGGCATTCATCTCGGATGCTATCTCTCTTTTTGGTTTTTTCTCAGTTTCATTTATCTATGCTTATCTAGGCGTTCTTGGCTCTAGATCTTCTCCTCAAGAGGTTGGTCTTCTCAAGGGAGGTGAACAGTGAAAGAAATCCTGCATACGGATCTTAGTGATCACTCCATGGTTTTCTTAGTGTGAGAGAGAGAGAGAGAGAGAGAGAGAGAGAGAGAGAGAGAGAGAGAGAGAGAGAGAGAGAGAGAGAGAGAGAGAGAGAGAGAGAGAGAGAGAGAGAGAGAGAGAGAGTAGGAAGAGTAGAAGTAGATCAAATACAAGGGAAATGGCTCCCTCTTATAAATTTGAGAGGTGAGCCCCCTTCACTCTGATTGGCTATTGAAGTTCCATCAGGATCACTATCTTGACCATCAAGATCACTTTGTGTTTCTTGAGGTCAAGTTGTGTTTCCCAACTTAAGAACTTTAAAAAAGCTAAGTTTAAAATACTTTATTGAATAATTGTGCTCCATGGCACTTATTAGCCTAAGGCCCAATGTTGGACTCACACATGTAGGATGCCAACTAGTCGCCTGTTTCTAATACTTCTGACTCTCTACTTTATTTATGTATTGTTTGGGAAGCCTCTTGCCATATTCTAGAATATTCCATGTCGTTCCCAAAATTGGACAACAATTTTTCTCTTATGAGAATCCTCGAGACAATCTTAAGATGATTTAAATGCTCCTCAAGAGTTGTATTGTAAATGAGAATATCATCTAAGAACACAACTACGAATTGAACTAGATATGGACGAAATATGTCGTTCATCATCTGTTGAAATGTAGCAGGTGCATTCGTAAGCCGAAATACGAAAAATTCATAATGATCGAATCTTGATTGTCAACTCTATGTGGACTCTAAAATTTCTAAATGCTATGAAAATATACTTTTAGATGGCCTTGACAAGCTAAAGATCATTATGAATAAGTTGATTTTATCAGCTTTTACACATTCCAAGTTTTCTCAACTTAGATGCAAATGGATACATAAATCAGGAAGTATTAAATGGTCATGGTCTAAACAACTATCCAGTGAATGAAAACTTATTGATAAGGATTTACTTTGCCAAAGGAACACCTTTTTGATAGATCATTGCATTGTTAGACTTGGTGACAAAACTTTGCGATTAGAGACATACTTATGGGATTTTCTTCTTCACCCATGCGGGGTAATTGGTATTTATCCTTCTTTGAGATAGGATAAATGCTTAATTCTGTAGGATAGGATGAGGGGATGGAATTATCTACATTGATGTTGTTGTCATCGTCGTCTTGCAACCAAACATCATAGGAAGAGCAATGATGATCAAAACTAAAACAAGAACATGAAAGGAGTTTGTGTGTTGCAAACTTTGAAGCCCTTTCCACCTAACGTATTTTCTAAGTTGATGAAAGGAGTTGAGGGTTTCATAGTTTGTTTTTGTTTTCTATTCACTTAGTAAATCCTTCTGAATTTTTCTGGTTGTAAGGTTCTTTATCACTCAGAAGGGCACTCAGTGGTTAAAGGTGTGACATGTGTATCCTTTATTCCTCAAAGATATTAATCATTTGATCAAAATAATGGCTGGGGTTCTTCGAGGGATTAAATGATCTTAAATGTGATGTCGCAACTTCCTACACCAAAAACAAGAGTTGGGAAGGCCCCACACATTAAGATGGTGAGTATAAACTTTCCCATTTTCTACAATACGTGAAAGGGGGGGGGGGGGTGAGGTTTGGTAAACTCGAGTATCATTGTAGTAAAACAAGAAAGCTAAGGATTCAAAGTAGTGTCTAATAACTACACTAAATCTAGCTGGAAAAATAAGCAAATCGAACCACACTAGCACTTGTATATCAATCAAACACATTTTCTTCAAAGAAAATTTTGCATATTTCATGATTATAAGGTATAGACAATAGAAGAATATCAACATTGTTTTATGACACGTTTTGCTTAAATAAAAACTTTTGTATCACGTGTGGTTCTATTATTCTCATGTTGTTATAAGTCATTCACTTGATATTACAATTCACAATGACGTGGCTATTTATCCTTTGCAAGGCTAAACACAGCTATGTGTACCATAGTAGTACTTGCAGCATAATCTAGTGGAGAAGCATACGATGATGCTTCTAGTAGTATCTAACTATCAAGGGGGAGGCATTTTGGGCTCCTTTCTTTCTTGTTAAGGAAATAGGATACACAGAAGGGGAAGGAGAGAGACGTTGTCCTAGAGCATGACATTCACTAATGTGAGGGAGGGAGAGCAAAGTAGTTCAAACATATGGGGACATGTGCAACCCATCCAAACAAACTTCACATCAACCAACTCGCACATGCACACACGCATGCAAATTTTGAAAGGTCTCATAAGAATTTTCACAGACACACACACACTCACATTTTGCTTAGATGCTCATTCTGTTATGGGACTAAAATCCTCGCTATGCCACATGGTGACTTTTTTTTATGGATGTGGCTTGTTTGGCCGAGTGAGCTTATATGTGTTGAACTTTCAATGGCCTTAGTTGTTATCTCGGTAGCTTGTCCTTGTACCTCCAAGACATGAGAGAGAGATAGAGAGATAGAGAGAGAGAGAGCTTCTCTTTTTGTCTCCCTCTGTTCTATCCTTTCAATGTCTCCACAAATAGCGGTGTAGAAGTGTCATTGTATGTATGGTTGCGAGAGAGAGCCTCTCCTTTTGTCTCCCTCTGTCCTATCCTTTCAATGTCTCCCACAAATAGCAGAGTAGAAGTGTCATTGTATGTATGGTTTTTATGCAGCCGCATAAACTTACGGTTGTACATAGTTGGATGTATTGCATGCCACACGACAATACAAGATTGGCAGAGTTGCCCTAATCGGCAAACTCTTCTCAAATTAGGGTGGCCCCTTGACAACTACAAGCCTGATAGATGGGTGGAGCTAAACGCCACTGCCGCACCACACATGCACCTATGTACATTATATTGTGGCAACAACATGCACAAAAGATTCATGGTCACCAATTGCAAAGGAGTCATGGGGCAGGTAGGACTATGTGTGTACAGCCCTATAATTGTACCCAACCTTTTGGTACCCACTAGCCCACTATCTTAGAGACACGGTATGATTGACCTCGCCATCGTTGGATTCTCTTACCAGCGTTGAGATATTGCCACGTTATTGGCAAGGCTGAGAATTCCAAGGTCTGACACGCGGCGAGCATCCAAGTGGGTGGGCGTAAATCATAGCGTGCCGTTAGGTTTTTCTGTTTTCTTCAATGGAAGGACGAAGGCCGTGCCGTGCGTATGTGGAGGATCTTAAGGGTACGGCATGGTTGGATTTCGTCGGAAGGGTCTAGATTGAGCCACGTTGCTGTAGGATCGGTCATCCAGGTGGCACTGCTGCCACGTGGCTGAAATCCAAGTGGTCGGGTGTAGAATGCATGGTGACAGTAAGCCCCATCGTCCCTATTTAAAGCAGCAGCTGTGTCTATTCCACAGCAATTTCAGATCCTCGGAGCGTGCGAGGATTGCACGCCCCCCACCGTCGGATCTCCTCCCAACCGTTGAGAATGCGCCACGTGTCTAGGATCTTCCATTGCGAGGAGGCCACGTGGCAGTCGTGGCTAGCATCGAAGGAGGGCGCCGGGGAAAATGCACCCTGCCAGCAGGCTCCATCGGATGGCAGCAATCCAGAAAGATGCAGACTGCAGAGCTCTAGGTATGGCGGATACTGTAGGAAGCCCTTCAAATTTTGTGTTTGCATCAAAGAAAAAAGAGAAGACACAGCCTTTTTTCAGAGAAAAGCAGAAGTAAAATGGAAAAAAGCTTCAAATCCAGCTGAAAATCTCATCATCTCGCTGAAATTTTCATCATGTAGCTGAAAATCTCATCATGTAGCTGAAAATCTCATAATCTGAATCAAGATATATGCATATGTATGAATCAGATAATGTTCACTCTGAGGCATATCAGGGAAATCGAGTGCAAGGCCTCTCATTGATCAGCAGTAGCGGCGAGACGAGAGGACGAGCCCTAATTTCCATATGATATGCAAAGGAGTGGACATTATCAAGGTGAATATATTGTTGCGAGAATCTTTCAGAAGTTAAATCTGGAGATGATGGGTTTTCTTTATTTTTTCCATGAGGTAATATGAACTTCATTCGATTGGTTTGCCAGAGTCCTTCACTTTTGGAGAAGTGATAGAAACTCAGTAGGCTGGTTGTTGTACAAATGCATGAAACTTAATGTGAACTCATGTTTGTGCATGTGACCTATACCTACTCTAGGGTGCTGATGATTACCTGTCTCCTTGCTTATGTCCACTATAGTCTCAGACATAACATTGATATACTTTTCTGGCATAATTTCAGGACTCTGGCTGTGGTTTCTTTGCCTCTTGGATCGTTTATAAGGACAGCATTAAGTTCCACCGGCCGCTATTCTTCACAGATTGCTGCGTATAACAGTTCTGATGGAGATGGAGATGTCAGTGAGTGACTCTATTTCAGGTTCCTGGGGATTTCCGAGCAGCAGGAAGCATGTCCAAGTTAGAAATGCAGGGAAGAGCTTGAAAGGGAGTTTACCTTACCCAACCCACATAAATGACATCCCTTGTCCTGTGTTAAGCATAATATTTTCTCTTGTTGAAATCATCCGGAGCAGGAATGCAATGGCTTTGGCATGCCGTGAATGGTACATCTTGGAACGCTCCACTCGCACCACATTAAGCCTGAGAGGAAATATTGCCAATCTTGAGCGCTTACCTTTATGCTTCCAATCAGTTACGTGTCTTGACATTTCTAACTGCTCTCCATGGGGATATTCACTGTTCAAAGCACAGCCATCTGTGGAGATAACAGCTCACCGTGTTCAACAGGCTTTTCCAAATGTAAAAGAATTGACTGTCTACGTACGGGATGCAGTGGATATTCACATCATTGCTTGTATATGGCCAAACGTGGAGATATTGCGACTCATTCGCTGGCACCAGCGAGCAATTGAACCTGAGGAAGCAGCTGAGGCTGGTATGGAGCTCCAATCTCTCCTGCAGCGATGCACGCATCTCAGCTGCCTGGATCTTTCAAAATTCTACTGCTGGACCGAGGACATACCTCCAGCCATGATGGCAGGTTTGTCAGTTTCCAAAAATTTGCAAATTCTTAACCTTCTAAAGCTTTCACCTGAGGGATTCAAGTCAGGGGAGCTTGCTGTCATTGCAACGGCGTGTATGAGTTTGAAAGAACTTTATGTTCTATGTGATTTTGATCCCAGATTTGTAGACTCAATTGGGGATGATACTTTAATACAACTTGCCAAAAACTGTAAGTTGCTACAGGTTTTGCATCTAGTTGACGCGAATGAGTATGGCGCTCTTCGTGGGAACCCTGAAGATGGATTTGCTGCAGAAGATGCAAACATAACCCGAGAAGGGCTCGAAATTCTGTTTCAAGCTCTACCTCAGTTACAAGACCTAGCTCTTGTTCTAGCTCAAAATGTTAGGGATGCTGGTGTGGCCCTGGAAGCGCTTGCTTTGAATTGCCGAAATCTAACAGAGTTGAAGCTTAGTCACTTTCACGGGCTGTGCCATGGACCAAGGCTTGACGGGCTTGCACAGTGCTCAGGACTAAAAAAGCTCTCAATAAAAAATTGTGTGGATCTTTCAAATACAGCTGTGGAAACAATAGCTCATGGGTGTCCATATCTCACAAAACTTGGTCTGCATAGTTGCAGAGAGCTCACAAAGGTGGGTCTTGAAAGCTGTGTGGCTCACCTCTCCAAGACCCTGGTTGATGTGGAAGTTGCTTGTTGCCGCCTGCTTTCTACTGATGATATTTTGAGTGCGTTGAAACCTGTTCGAGCTTCTCTCAAGCGCCTACATATTGATTGTCTGCTAGGTAATAAAGTATCTGATAGAGGAGCAGCAAAGAATGCTGCAGAGGAAGATCAATTTGAAGCCAAATTCTCCAAGAGCCGCATGGATATAGATTCTTCTTCTAATACAATGGGCCTTAAAATGCCTGTTCCCTTCTGTACGGCAGGACTAATGGATCAACTAGGAGATCCCACTGGACAAACGATCACGTTAAAATTTTTTCAGAACAGTGATAATGGTTTTGAAAATTGGCAACACATTAACAAGAATCAAACATCCCCAAGATTATTAGTTCCTTCAACTTCAGGAAGCGACAAGTCAAGTGCACACGATTCTATCAATTCTGCTAGTCAAGTTTTCCATTTGGCAAGAGAGGTTGAGCATGTGAATGATCTCGCTTCTCTTGGGAATGTTGCAGAAGAAACAATTAGCATGAACGAAGGAAATGTCTATGAGATTACTACAGTCCAGGAAGAAGATTCACGTTGTATCAGGAGCTTCAATTGGCAAGTGGAGAGACCAATTGGACTAAGTTGTGATGTTGATTGTTCATCAATCCCTTCAAAAAAGGACAGGGTGCATCCAAATGTTTTCCAGAATGGCATAGCATGTGCACAGGAAGAAGATTCACCTGGAGGCCACAAGCATGGCTTTGAGAGAACTCTAGAACAGTCAAACATTATAGAAACTAAATGTTGGAATTGCTTGACTTCCCTATCGTTGTGGATTCCAGTTGCTGGAGATATAGAGCTGCTGCCTTTTGTGGGGCTTGGATCATGCCCAGCTTTGCAGGAAATGAACATAAAGGTAGAGGGCGATTGTCGACAGTTTTCAAAACCTCCCGCCCGTGCTTGGGGTCTCACTTCTTTTGCTAAGTACCCTGCTATCGCAAAACTTAAACTAGACTTGAGTGATGTTGTTGGTTATGCGCTCAGTTGTCCTGGAGGGAATCTGGACTTGAGTCTATGGGAACGCTATTATCTGAATGGCATTCAGAATTTAAGACTTACAGAACTTGACTATTGGCCTCCATCTGACAAAGAGATGAATCACAGAGGTCTTTCTCTTCCTGGAGCAGGCCTATTATCTGAGTGCTCTTCTCTGAGGAAGCTTTTTATTCATGGCACAACTTATGAGCACTTGTTTTTCATGTTACTTCGTATTTCAAATTTACGTGATGTGCAACTCAGAGAGGATTACTATCCCGCCCCTGAAAGTGAGATGAGCACAGAGATGAGGGTGGATTCATGCAAGAGGTTTGAAATGTCTTTAGCGAAGAGAGATTTTCCGGACTAATCGTTACTTCATTGTTGCTTCAAAGCAATAACGAAGTAACAAACGTTTTGCTACGTAACTACTTAATAAGTGTCAATGGGAATTTTGAAAAGTATTGATTGTGAAATGGTGGACATTCCATCTTACAGTGGTAAAGATAGAGCTAAATATTTGTACCATGTTACTGAGACACAATACATGAAAGCAAGCTAAAGACAGAATGCTTAGGCTGGACTGTAACTGGGTAAAAAGGTTCAAATCAAAGACTTTACTGATTGCCCTTGTGTATGAAACTAACATTAATGGAAAACTGAAAGCTGTTCAATCTGATACAGGATAAAATATGTTAAATGAGTCTACATGCAGTTTGATCAAATGCATGTGGTGGTTTGACAGTTGGTTCCTCCATTTGGTACGCACTAAGAATTACCGGACAAGTTTGAAAGCTGGCTGGCCATGCTAATTGTTTCGTGCAAGAGTCAGTTTTCATCTGATTTCAGGACCATTGGTGCTTCTGCCCTTGGATTCTTATTTCCTTGGTTTTTGCCAGAGTCTATGAAGGCTTATTTTAAATGCCTTGAATGGGCTTGGATCATATGAGCACAGATGCCATGGTCCATCGCTAGGATATTGCATCACTCATGATTCTCAAGGGGAGCATATTCTAAGTGCAAAAACTGGATACAATTTTCAGTGGGCTTCATGTCCAATTTTTTCTCAAGCCCTTAGCCTAACAATGCCTTAGTTTCGTTTTGCAACATTTGTTCTTCATATGTTAATGGTTTGAGATTTTGAGGGTTGTTTGCATGAACATTGTGCATCTTTGTTACTGTCATGGAATTAAACATGGATATGCATTCTTCAAGCAGGAGTTGTACATGATCTAACTTCCCAACAAATCCCCATAGTTCATTTCAAAACACATTGAATTATGTTTTTCTTGAAACTAACTGATGTGAGCCTTTTTCTTGAATTAACAATGTGTTATTAACTCCTAAGTCCTTCCACACAATTTTTGCATAGTATATTTGACATGAAATTCTAACCTGACTGAAATTTTGAAATTCAATAGTGTTGTACTAAAGTAAAGACTTACATTTTGTGCAATCCTCAAAAGTATAGACGCTTCTTGGTGGTGTTCCTGCTTAAAGTATTGTATGAAGAGGTTATAACTTGAGCTGAATTTTTAGTATGCTGATAATGCGATTAGATGTTAATATTTATCTCTGAAATTTTGCCTCAAACGGATGTTGGGGTCCAGTAACATCTCGCCTGGCCCGACAAAGTCTTTCAATCCTAAGTCTGATGAGAGAGAACGATCCAACAATCACTCACATCGGTTCGAGGATCAAGATTATCTAGGGTATATGCATTACAAATCAATCAAGGGATGCTTCAAACCTGCTAGAGGTGTGCATACATGTATGCAACCCCGAACTTGAGAGACTTGAAGAATGAACAATGGCCCCAGACCAATCTTGAAGAGATGAATTTTTTTCCTGTTCTCGACAAGTCTGACTGGGACATCATTATGTTTATGCAGATATAGGAAATCTTTCAGTATTGGCAATCAATGTGGTGGAAGGGAAAAGTAAAATCTAGACATTGGCTAAACCTTTTGCCATGGATTCAGAAAATAAAAGCATCGTCATCTCTTCAATTTCCAGCCAATCACTGGTTCTAATATTATTTCCTGTCTAAGGTGAAGGCGAAGTCTCTTACTTGATGGTGTAATCCAATTTCAACTGAACCTCTTTGGAAGCTGTTCTGAGCAGTCAGCAGCTAGCAAGGTTGATGATCGTGAAAGCGATGGACAAGATAGAAACCTGCTTAAGTTGTTGCACTTAGACTTTTTCCTTCTTTTGCAGATTCGTTCTTGCATTGACTTATGTCCTAGTTTTGTTATTTTTTCGTAGTTTTTGGGAAGTCTATGAAGGCTTATTGTAAATGCTGTGTATACGCTTGGTGCATATGAGCACAGATCTCACTATCGCTGGTAGACGATATTGCTGGCATATGACTCTAAATGGGAGCATATTTCAACCTAAAAAACTGGATCCAGTATTCAGTCGGCTTCATGTGCAGTTTTTCGCAAACCTGGCTAAGTATTCTTCGTTACATCGAAGGTTTGAAATTCCGGGGGTTATCTGGATGAGCTTTGCATATCTTTGAAATGAACATGGACTTACTTAGTCCATTCAATTTGTCAACATATTTCTTCATTTAATCCCAGAGCATGTATTTTTAAGTTTCTTTTGGTATCGATTGATACAAATGCTTTTTTTAATCTAAAATTAACAAATGATCTGATCTCTTGATGCACGAATTCAGTATAATACTTTTGACATGAATCTTTTAATCTGACTAGCAATCTAAGATTTCAGAGAAGGCTTTGTTTTTTACATCACACGAAATTTCGAGCCTCTTGGTGGTTTTACCTGCTCAAAATTTTGCACTTACAGATCAAATTAATGTTTTCAAGCTGAATTTGAATAAGCTGATGACATGATCAGGACTCATAGTTGCACAGAATCGAGTTTTTGGGAGGAGACGTTTCGGAAACCGCGTTTCTCCTCCCAGAATTGAATTTTTTTTTTTCTTTTTTTTTGGAAAAATAGCTTATGGCTGAAATTTTTTTAAGGGATCAATGGTCAAACGAGCGTTTTGCCTCTCAGAAGTGCAGTAGATGGGGCACAAACAGATCTTATTTTCAATAGCTATTTGGTTGTTATTTGCTCTGGTTTTCAATAAATGCTCAGGGGGTTCGGGGGCCGATAGCCCCCCGAGGAACAAGGGGTCCGGGGGGCGGTAGCCTCCCAATGGGGGGTTTGGGGGGCAACGTCCCCCAACGGTAGGGCCTCTTCATGACTTGGCCTTCCAACTCCCTGAGCGAAAACACACTTACTGGGACCATCTGTGATCGTAACAGACAGGCTAGAGGTTAGTTTTGAATTTTTATCTTTGACAGAACCCGACATGGATTAATGTACCTGAACTGGACCATCCTGCACCCGAAATAGTCGGCAAATCACACAATAATTATGCTCTTAATTAGAGCTTTCATCTGATACCCATATTGCCCAAAAAAAAAAACCCAAAAAAAAAATTAAAAAAAAACTTTTCTGGAATTTTTTCAAAAATTTCTGAAACGCGTTTCAGAAACGTAGTGCAACTATGATCAGGTGTAAGCATGAATCTCTGAATTTCCCTTCACAAAATCACATTGGGTTCAATAATATCTTTCATGGCCATGCATCAAGAACACTGTGATGGCTAAGTTTTTCAGGCCTTGGTCAACAATCACTCGGTCACTAGTTTGAGGATCAAATTGAAAATCATGTAGCAAAATCATCTAGGAGATATGCAAGACAGATAAATCAAAGCACATCTTAACCCTGTTAATGCATGTATGTTGACAAGAAGTTATAAATCAACGTTTCAGAGGGTCATGCAATTGGCCTTCCAAGACCTGTTACATCGGATTGTTACATTTGCTGTCGTAGATTTGGAATGTCCCTTAACTTTGATAAGTGTCAAATCTGGGTCACCCGTGGGGTGGTACTTGGACATATAATTTCAAAGGACGATGTTTCTACCGATCCTTAAAAAATCAAGGTAATAGTTGAAATGCCCTTACCTGCAACAATGAAGAAAGTGTACGTCTTCCTCGGTCACACAAATTATTATCGCATCTTTATAATCGATTATGCCGGCAAGACACGCCTCGTTTATTTAGTTGTGGTAGATCCTCGCTGAACCGAAGAACGAATTAAAGCCTTTGAAGAGTTGAAAACAGCCCTTACCACGGCACCCATACTCCACTCGCCAGACTACACGAAAGAGTTTCATGTGCATACTGACGCAAGTAAGTATGCCATTGGAGGTCTTCTTGCACAACCGGACGAGTATGGCAAGGATTTCCCAATACGTTTCTTGAGCAGGCAGCTGGTGCCTGCTGAAGTAAACTATACAACCATTGAGTGAGAAGCATTAGCGATGGTCTATGTTGTACAACAACTAAGACATTATTTACTAGGCCAGACCTTTGCATTCTACACAGACCATCAAGCCCTATTACATATTGTTAATAAATCCTGTAAAACGGAGATGTCATTTTTGATGAGGGGAAAGTATCTTCAACCATTATTGATGGTGATGTGGATGGATCTAACATTCTTGATATTGATGTAAAGGATCCTACTTTAGATGGTGATGATGATGGACCTTCATCAAGTCAAAATCCAAGGAGAACATAAAGGGAAATGCCTTCAAGGCTCACATATGATGAGAAGGATAAATAAGTGGAAGTGACTCATTTTGCTTTCTCACATCTTTTGGTGAATCTTCTTGTGTAGATGATGCTATGCAAGTGGATGGATATTTTCATGATTTCACAACAAGTAGTGGATCTGGAAAACAAATTTTGTTCAATGACTTTGATGGTCAAGATGATGATCAAGAGATTGATCTCAAAGGGCAACAACAAGGCAAAAGGGAAGGTGGCAATTTGGAGCTAGTCAAGAGCATCAAAGGAGAGTCAATTGGCAAAGATGCTATGGATATGTTTTTGTAGGTTATTTAAGACTCAAGTAAGGTCAAAGGAGCAGAAAGGAAGTGTTGTTCAAGTTTACTTTACTTGTTCTATCTTATATTTAAGCTATCTCAAGTGGATGTGTGCAAATTGACAAGATATGATAAAACAAGCTACATTGGTGAGCATCATTTTGATGTTGGATTTGTACTAGCATTATTTGCTGGTTTTGTTGATGGAAATTAATCAATTGGAGGCTCATTATATCACTCATTCATGATCAAGTCATCAAGGGATGATGGCATCTTGTGACAAGATGGAGATGGAGGTTCATTCATGGAATTACATGGTGAATACATGGCAACAAAAGGACAAAGGAGGAGGAGACATGCATGCAAATGTTGATCACTCACATTTATTGTTTGTTTGTTGTATTTTTTCAGAGAGTTCAAAGTTAATAGCATGGAGGAATCATCTCATTTACATTCTATGCGATTCTTCATGTCATATTGAAGTGATATGTCAACATTTTGTGAGGGAGCAAGTCATAACAAAGGAGGTGGAGCTTTAACATGTGTCCTCAAGGGAATGTGTAGCTGATAGCTTCACCAAAGAATTGGGAAAGAACTTGTTCATGAAGCATAGGACATCACTTGGAGTGTTATCAAAGTCCATGCTAAAACTAGTTGAAGAGCGAGTGTGACAAATTCAACTAGTTTAGTCATATTTGTTACATTTGTTTATATGGCATTTGAGGCCAATTTTCATATTAGAGTTAGAGGTTGACTTTTCAAAGTTATATTAGTCTAAAAATATTTGAATAAATACTTTTAGAAAGTGCGGGAAATGTAGAAGTCGAGTTTGAGTAGATTCAAATTTGAATGTTGGGTACATTGAATCTAGTACTAAAAACAGTAGGATTTTTCATATTGGAGGGAAACCAAGTGGCAATTTAGGTTTTGGACCTGTTATAAAAGGATGCAACTCATGGGAAGAGAGGATACTCTCTCTCTCTCTCTCTCTCTCTCTCTCTCTCTCTCTCTCTCTCTCTCTCTCTCTCTCTCTCTCTCTCTCTCTCTCTCTCTCATCTCATTCATGCTTATACATGGTTCTCTTGGGTTCTACTATCCATTGGTGCACTATACTTGTGATATCTTGCAATTCTATGTGTAGAATGATCATTAATTGCTATTTTCAGATCCACACATGTGAAATACAGTAGCTTACTATAATTGTATGGACAACAACAATACTTTATATTTTTTTTCATGTTTGATCAAGATCTATTAGAGTTTGCATCTCAATTTGAGTGTAGATGCTGATTTTTCTACATTGGCAAGATTGGTGAGTTGCTTGTTTTTGTAACCAAAGATCAATTGTAGGTTTAGATCTAAATGGATCTCAAATATTTCACACTTTGGACCTTAAATGAGTGCGTTAATGCCTCACAAGAGTGATTGGGTGTTTCCTAATCAATTTATTGCAAAAACTAGACACATAAAGTGATCTAGAATAGCAATTATTTGACAGTTAACAGTCAAGAACAATTATAAAGCATTGATCAAATGATGAAATCCGAGTTCACACATGTGAACCTCAAGCTGTAGTGCGGCCTGCAAATAGAGAATGAAGTACAAATCACTTTGATTGCATTTGGATCATAAAAACTCAATACACAATGTGGAGTAGCTCAAGATTGCCAACGAGACCTCAAAAGTATTCTAAGTGTTCACTTCGGGAGAGTCTCCTACATACAAAAGCCTCTTTCTTATTGGAGGCTCTCAAAGAAATTGGGTGTGCAGAATAGGAAACAAAACTCCAACATAGAGAACTTGAGCATTAACTTTACCAAACTACAACCATGAAGGGAGCGAAACAATTAGGCATCTAAGACAACCATGCTTCTTTCGAAATTAGACATTCTGAATTGAGTGAGCATCAATTGAGAAAGAAAAAAATTATTAGAAAGAATTCTAGTGGAATACACATAAGAAAATAGAGCATCTGAATTAAGCTTATTGTGAATACAATGATTAGATCACGATCCTGTGCCCAAGAATGGTCCATAGTACTATGTGCAGTGATCTTACTTAGCTAGCTACAAATTAAATACTATCTCTATTTCTTGAATAGCTTTCACTCTCTCGGATATCTCTGATTTTAAGGAATTAGATAATAAAGACACTATGGAGTTCACGCGAAAACACAGATTCACTCTTCTCCATCCTTGAATAATCATCTTTCATCTATATATATATTTATGCTCGTGAATTGTCGTTATGTATATACACATGAAAACAGTTACAAGACTGTGTGGGAAAAGCATGAAACAATGTAGTTACTAAAAAGTACTAAAGTGAACTGTAACATGGTTTGCTTTGGACAGGACAGTGTGGATGACGTGGACCTCAAACTCAAAGACCTCGAACTCGAAGGAGGTCGAAGAAGATGTAGAACTCGAAGATATCGAACTCAAAGGGTTCGATGTCGATCCTGCTTCTGCTCCAATTGATTGATTGCATAGACGTTCGACTTTAGAGAGTAAGGCTGTAGTGTTGTTGTAGAGAGAGAGAGAGAGAGAGAGAGAGAGAGAGAGAGAGAGAGAGAGAGAGAGAGAGAGAGAGAGAGAGAGAGAGAGAGAGAGAGAGAGAGAGAGAGAGAGAGAGAGAGAGAGAGAGAGAGAGAGAGAGAGAGAGAGAGAGAGAGAGAGAGAGAGAGAGAGTTCATATTTACATAGTGTATTGGTGTTCAAAAATTGAATTGGAGTGAGTCGAACTCGAATGATTCGAGTTCTGATGATCGAATTCTGGTGAGTTGGAGTGATGCTTAATTCCAACACCCCCCCCCCCCCCCCCCCCCCTTAAGCTTAACTCCTAGGATCTTGAATGAAATTAAGCAAGCTATATAATGCAACATGCTTTTCTCTTGACAGAGGCTTAGTCAGGATATCAGCCAACATACTGGCAGTAGGACAATAACTTAATTTGACATCCTTATTCTGAACTTTCTCTCTAAGAAAATCAAATTGAACTTCAATGTGCTTAGTTTTAGAGTGAGCTCATGGGTTCAGAGATAGAGCAATGCAGCTCTGATTGTCACAATAGAGTATAGTTGGACTGATTTGAGAGATCATAAGATCCTGAATCAATCTTCAGAGCCACATAATTTCCTTCACTGCAGAGGTAGCTACGACATATTCTAATTTTGTGGAGGACAAGGTAATGCATTTATGCTTTTAACTATTCCATGAAATGGGTCCTCCTGCTAGAAAGACAGATGTGAATTTTTTGGTGTCCACATTACCAGTCCAATCAGAGTCAAAATAAGTAAGTGATGTCAAAACATCTTCTGTATTTCCATTATAACACAAAGCATAGTGCTTAGTGGCTTGAATGTATCTAAGTACTCTGAGTAGAGCCTTCCAGTGAGGTAGGTCGGGATTTGACATAAACTATGACAATGTGTTGATTGTAAATGTTGGATCAGGTCTAGTGCAAACCATGGCATACATGATCGATCCAACTATGACTAATAGGGATAGTTGCACATCTGTTTCTTCTCTGCATCAGTTTTCGGACACATATCCTTTGATAGTTTGAATCCTCGGTCCATAGGCGAGTCTATTGAGTAATTTTGAGTATTATACCTCACGGATTGATCAAGAATGATGCTGAGGTAGCACCCAATTGTAGACACTTCAAATGTTCTCTTAGAAGCAAAAATTCTATACCAATAAACAATCAACCATCACATATGTGAGCTATTCACATCAAGCATACCTAGCAAGCTCAAAACGTTCACGTATAGATGAGTGTTATGCCAAAGATTTGATAGCAATCTTACCTTAGCTTGTAGCAATTCCCCTTATAAATACTCCTCTGATTGCATTCACAAGTCTCCACTTTACCATGTCGAATTAGGTCACAGTAGAGAGATGAAATGAGAGAGAGAAAGGAAGAGTGAATTTTAGGGTTGTGTCACCTTCCTTTTTATAAAAACCACATGTCACTTTGGTGCATTGAATGTTTGATAATGCCCACTGTTAGATCGAATTCCTATCAAGTGCATTCATCTTAGTCGTTCAAGGAAATCAAGTTTCTCACCAAATTGACTATTTTGTAAAAACAAATTCTTTGGGGGGTCATCCAACTTAGTGTAACAAAGTAAGACAATTAAATTGTTTTAGTACCAAAGGGGGAAACCTTTCCACGATTGTTCGAAGAACAAATGAAACTGAATGAGCATAGAGTAGAGTCCATGAGAGAGAGAGAGAGAGAGAGAGAGAGAGAGAGAGAGAGAGAGAGAGAGAGAGAGAGAGAGAGAGAGAGAGAGAGAGAGAGAGAGAGAGAGAGAGAGAGAGAGAGAGAGAGAGAGAGAGAGAGAGAGAGAGAGAATCCACACCAACTGTCCCGCAGTTAGCAAGGTATCTCAGGGGGCAGTTAGCACCCTTGAGATGGAGTGCTAACTGCTCGCGAAGAGAAAATCAACATTTTCAGGTAGTATAAACATAAGTCCAAGAAACATATTGTGTATGAAGATATTATTGGTGGTCTCGTACAGTTTTCCTTTCATAAAGCCATTCCTTTAAAAAGCCATAACGATGTTATTAGCTTCATTTACAAAAGCACCTTGTTCGCTACAACAATACATAACAACAATAATTTGTGAGATGATAACTTTATAAGAGTTAAAAATCGGTCTATTGGATGCAAGGTGTATGAACTGGAAATATGGGAAGGGAAGCTCCTTTATTTTATCAAACTTTTTCATATAAAATCTCCCCGACTCAAAATCAAAGGTATTAGCAATATTTAAGAAATTAACAGTATTCCAAGGGATAAATCCATATAGCATTATCATAGATATGAGGTTGTTTTTATCCAAAAATAACAATGCATCTAGATTGTTAATAAAACAAATATCATCTATGTACCAAAAGGTATTATTAAAAGACTGTAAGTAATCCATTTTACCGAGTCTGGCAAGTCTCTTCATGAAGTGCAATTCATAGAACGACAGATACCAATTACACCAAGTAGGGGAACAAGCAAAGCCCATGGGAATATCACAAACTTGTCTTTAATACTGTTACCTAGTCTCACAATGCATTCCATTGACAGAGTTGTGTTTTGTCAATATAAGTCCACTTCTTAGCTAGTTTGTTTAACCATTTCCATTTACATTTCCCATGGTTAGGTTTTCATTTATAGGCAAGACTTTCATTCTTACAATATTTGAATGCATAGAAGATCATCTTACATATAACGGATTTTAATTTGTCAGGGCCATTAAGAGGAATGTTTTTATAACACTTAGAGATGTTGGTAGACCACATAGAAGTGATTTTTCTTGGCACATTAAGGTAGAATTCAGTGGATGAGTTGCACTGCCAAAATAGATTGGTATCCACATTTAGGATACTTTGGTATGTATTTGCCTTAAGGAGCAGAGTTAGAATACCAAGAGCTCCTGCAAGAAATGTGGCCACCAGTCATGTGCATTGGTAATCCATCTCAAAGAATTTCTATGTGCTTTAAAAGTACAAAGTAAAAAAGGTAACTCTTCTTTTCCTATTAGGTATTTCAGTATCTTACTAGCAAAGGTATGCTTAATAACAATCATAGCATTATCAATGGTATTGCTACCTTTATTTGGAAAAGGGGCAAAGTCCAGACTAGACAACCTTTGTGAAGCCAAGTTTCTAACAAAGTAGATGCACATGAAACAAGGGTTATGTTGGGCCTTATCCACACTGTTAACATATAAGTTGATAGTGATTAAGAAGTTTGTTACAACATGCTTGCAAATTAGGGCATGTTCAACAATTGTATCATGATCAATGTTCTGATATACGGGTAGCCAACCTAAACCATCCTTGGTATAATTCAGTAGCGACTCATTGATATTTGATTGACGTTAGGAATATGATTAACTCCTTTATTCAGGTCTTTCTTTAAAAATTTGTTGTCAATAATCCTATTAAAAATTACATGCCCAAAACTCTCAAAAATAAACTCTTTAAATCATTTATTGTTAGAGCAAAAACAAGGTGGGATATCATCAACATCAAACTCACTGTAACACTTGAAAGGGCTTATACCATTCATGCTTCAAATGTGGGAAATAGGTCTAGCCAAACACAATTTTCTCAATGATCTCATCAACATGACCAAAAATCTGAAGTAAAGTCTTAGAATAAAGTTGTTTAGCATTTATACTCTCAAAGCATCTATTGTAATAACGTAAATGTAAAAACATCTTCCCTTTGTCTCTTCTTACCATTAGTCGTCGCCTACTAGTTACATTGACCTCGAGTGATCTTATTTCTTCTGCTTCCTCTTGCACATGGATCAATCACGGTAAAAATTCAGCTTTCTAATGGGAAGATCATCTTTGCCACTGCTGCTTTGTCCCTCTTTGTCTTTATTAGAAAAATATTTCTTTTTCTTGTTGCGGCTGCCTGATATGATTGAGCTCAGATTGTTCAGATTGAAGGACCCTGATTTCTTGCTTGTATTCTGGAAGTATTTGTCCTGTAAGGTAGAGAAGCTGGGCTTTTTCAAAAGGCGTTCAATTTCGCGAATGTTCTCGGCATTGCCCAAGTGTGCTAGAAGTGTTGCAATAAGGTCATTGGATAGTTCTATGGCAGCATAAATCATGTGCTGTCTAATATACATAAAAGCAAGGTGGGCTTTTACGACACCTCTTGTAGGTTAATGTAGCCAAGGAAAAATGCATTTAATTGGTTCTATAGAGAGGCACCAGTGAAGAATTTGGCAAGGTTATTCATCATAAACCAGATAGCATGATCAAACCAGATGATAGAAGAATTGTTTTTACATTTGTCACCGCATCTACATTTAAAAAAATGTCTTTTTCAGTTCCAGCTCCTAGTTTGATGCAAGCTCATTCTGTTAAAACCAGTTTCAAAGTGGCCCCTAGTTCTAGCCCATGTCTGTTCAGAAGGACATCTCGAAGGTTCAAATCTGCTCATTTTTATGATAATATCAAAGGCAACGGGAGTATCAAAAGTGGGATTCTTATGCAAAGTAACTACTTTGCAAGTCTGGACTTCAACATCAGTAAGATGGGTAAGAGTAATCCAAAATTCAATAGAGATGGGTGCCAAAAAGTTTACAGACGGAAGGCTCCATAGCTTGTAGGTAGTTTTGGCTGACTTAAACTCAATAGTACGACCGGATATCATAGGTACTTGGCAAATCTTGGCTTGACAAGGCTCAAAGGTAGACTGATTGTCGGCTTCACAGATTTCTTGTGAGAAGGACTCTAGTTGGGAAGCACTATCTTCATCAAGGTCTTTAGTAAAGATCAGTGGATGTGGTGAGAGAGCGGGTTCAGTGTGGATAGGGACATCAGTAGCTAAGACACCATTTTCTTTTTTCAAACAGACAAATTTTTTTCAAATATGAGAATTGCAAAATTTTTCCTCAGCAACAATACGTTTAGCATAGTTAGGGAGGTCAATAAATATATTCTCAACTATGCTCAGGGTATCCGTCTTTTCAATAAATTCCATATAAATCTTGATCCAATCCATGGTAGTCATTAGGTCAATAAGACAAAAGATTTTATCATTAGGACCAACAACGTTACATGCAGCTATATCAGTAGAAGTACTAAATTTGTGAACCTCAATAGCTTTCTTCATGCAACAAATGACAGTTTTAATAAAGTGGTTAGGAGGAGGAAGGGACTCCCATAACCAAGTGCAACTGCGTCATGAAACCATCCTGTGGACTAAAACATGAAACAGACCTAGTTGACCATAAAATACAAGTAAAGGTAAAGGTTTGGTACTACCCCGACCAAAAGGTAGTCGAGTTTACATCTGAGAGAGAGAGAGAGAGAGAGAGAGAGAGAGAGAGAGAGAGAGAGAGAGAGAGAGAGAGAGAGAGAGAGAGAGAGAGAGAGAGAGAGAGAGAGAGAGAGAGAGAGAGAGAGAGAGAGAGAGAGAGAGAGAGAGAGAGAGAGAGAGAGAGAGAGAGAGAGAGAGAGAGAGAGAGAGAGAGAGAGAGAGAGAGAGAGAGAGAGTAAAAAGATTGTACATAGTCCCTCTTGACAAGTCAAGACCAAACCCTTTGAACCCTTTAATTTATAGCATAATAGATAAAAACAAAGCTGTATAAAATCTTAAAATACAAGATACCATAAAGCAAAACAAGTTTTAGGACACTCAGTTGTTACCTGCCACCATCCCACAAAACACAACCGCACAAGTTAATTACGTGAGAAAGACAAGTGTCATAGCTGAGCATCAATTGTTATCCATCATGTCCGAAACAAGATTCACTACTTTATCAGCTCAACTTCAAGTACACATCATACGTCCAATCTTCCCTATCATGACTTACATCAATAGTAATACATTATGCCCTAAAACGAAATCATATCAGGGCAAATGCCATGCCGATCAGTATAAAAACAAATTGAATGTATTAAGTTCATATTAACATTCTACATACATAAGAAGCTATTTTACAATACACATCATATAAAGAGATATGACTCTTGCATTAGTGCTAGGTACTAGGGCAAATTCATGCCATACTAGCCCCAAGGACCTCCAACGATGACCGTTAGGAGTCCAAGAACCTTATAGATTAGGAAAATCCATGTCATACAAGCCCGCTAGAGCCAAACCCTAAACCAAGTACTATCTCACATATAGTAGCTGCTTTAAGTTTATCATATTGTTATGCACAATTTAGCATTACATCTCATCTTCATGAATATATTCTCAGGATTATATCCTTGAAAACAATCAATCCTAGCTCATCTTTAAGTTTCCCATGTGTAAATAGACCATATTGTATTATGCGTTTGACATGCTTGCATAAACCCTAAACTCGGGTGAGAAGACAAATAAAAAATGGTGTTATTACACATGACTTTGTACCTGGATATGAGACGAAGATATCTCATGAGAGCTACCCATCTCCAAATGGTTAAGCAAAACACCCTCCTTAGATACTAATGGTTCCAATACGACAATGATGAGTTAATGATAGTGCAACATCCTTACTAGATTATCTTATTTCAAGAAATGTATTCGGTTTAGTCAAGCATGTATTAAGCGTGATTCATCATAAGTGTCTAACAAGAGGCTACATTCTCCTCAAGTGCCATAGATCCACTCCATACTAGTTCTTTACTTGAATTTCAACAAACCCTAAAATGTATCATCTCTTTGGTTATCATTATTCTCAAAGATACTAATACTTTCAATGTTTTATAGAACCTCTTTATGTTATGGCCGGAAAAAACCATATGAATTGATGATTTTCATAAGCAAATAAGTTTCACATGCCCATCACCAGTACCATAACATAATTATGAGGCAAACCAAGGGTTTATTGGGTGGCCCTCTGAAAATTATTATATTCTAGGTTTGAGGAGAATATAGATCAACTGGAAAGCATCAAAAACTAGTATGCATGCAAATGGTGCCCATATTCATCAAAAACAGTGAGCAAACAGCTGGTCCATCGCACTTAGATGGGCGGCCATCTGTCTACTTGGTAGGATGCCAAAAACTATACATGATTCAATGCATGAAGCAACCAAAATTGCTTGTAGAAGTGCGATCTACTAGCCAACAGCAGGTCGCTGGCCAACGACCCACAAAACCAATCAAAAACTTGTAATAATACATACACAAATGTGATTTACCAGTAAGTAGGGCATCACTGTCTAATGGCAATAAATTTGGAGTAATTTTGAGTATCATACCTCCACAATTACCATTACATATGTGAGCTATTCACATCAAGCATACCTAGCAAGCTCAAAACGTTCACGTATAGGTGAGCATTATGCCAAAGATTTGATAGCTATCTTACCTTGGTTTGTAGCAATTCCCTTTACAAATACTCTTCCGATTGCATTCACAAGTCTCCACTTTACCAAGCCGAATTAGGTTGCAGTAGAGAGATGAAATGAGAGAGAACAATAGAGAGAGAGCAAGGAAGAGTGACTTTTAGGGTTGTGTCACCTTGCTTTTTATAGAAATCACAGCTCACTTTGGTGAATTGACTGTTTAATAATGCTCACCATTAGATTGAATCCCTATCAAGTGCATTCATCTTAGCTGTTCAAGGAGATGAAGTTTCTCACCAAATCGACTATTTTTAAAAAATCTCTTCGGGGGGTCATCCAACTTAGTGTAACAAAGGCAATTAAATTGGTTTAGTACCAAAGTGGAAAACCTTTCCACGATTGCTCGAAGAATAAATAAAAATGAATGAGCATAGAGTAGAGTCCATGAGAGAGAGAGAGAGAGAGAGAGAGAGAGAGAGAGAGAGAGAGAGAGAGAGAGAGAGAGAGAGAGAGAGAGAGAGAGAGAGAGAGAGAGAGAGAGAGAGAGAGAGAGAGAGAGAGAGAGAGAGAGAGAGAGAGAGAGAGAGAGAGAGAGAGAGAGAGAGAGAGAGAGAGAGAATTTCACATAGTCCCTCTTGACAAGTCAAGACCAAACACTTTGAACCCTTTATTTTATAGCATAATAGGTAAAAAAACAAAATTGTATAAACTCTTACAGTACAGAGTACCATAAAGCAAAGCAAGTTTTAGGACACCCAACTGTTACTTGCCACCATTCCACAACACACAACCACACGAGTTAGTTATGTGAGAAAGATAGGTGTCATAGTTGAGCATCAGTTGTTATCCATGTCCGAAACAAGATTCACTACCTTATCAGCTTGATTGCAATTACAAAAAATACGTCCAATCTGCCCTATCATGCATTTCTTAGTTAGCAATACATTCTGCCCTACAACAAAACCGTATCAGGGCAGATGCCATACTGATCAGCACAAGAGCAAAAAGAATGTATTAAGTTCACATAAGTATTCTACACGTAAGATGCTATCTTGCAATACATAGGTAAAAAGAGGAAATCTAACTTTGGCATCAGTGCTAGGTACTAGGGCAGAAACTAGCCCCAAGGACTTCCCATGAGAAACGTTTGGGAGTCCAAGCACCTTATGGCTTGGGCAAATCCATGCCATACAATCCCGTCTACATCAAACTATGCACAAGTACATAGCTTACTCACAATAGCCGATATTAAGCTTACATAATTCCAAACCTTGCTATTGGTATCGTAGACCAATCCTTATCAAATTCAAGGCATGAAACATAAGCACTTTTTAGAAAAATGTCTTAAAAAAAAATTACTTTTAGCAAATCTTGAATTCCCTCATATGTGCACGAACCGTATCATAGTGTTGGGTGAGAATACCACTCATATTGGTGTTACTTCATATAGTTTCATACCTGGATGTGAGAGGTGAAGACATCTCCTGCGAGCTACCCATCTCCAACTGCTTAAGCAAAATCCTCTTTACGTACTAATGATATCAAACCCAAAATAACGGGATAATGGTAGTGCATCCTCTTTAATAGAGTATCGTAATCTTAGAACAATGTTTATATCAAACAATCTTGATTCATCTTTAAAAGCAGGTACTAGTTTCTTCACATGCCATAGAATCATTCTTTTATTAGTTCATAACTCGAATTTTAGCACATCCAAAAAACAAGAAGTCGCTTTGGTTATCATTGTGTTCAAAAGCTGCTATTATTATCATTGCCACACATAATTTCTTTTAGTATGACTAGAGACAACCGTTTGTATTGCTATTCTCATGAGCAAACATACATCACATTCATTATCAATATCCAAAGGTGATAGAGAGACAAACTGAGAGCATGTTGGGCGGCCAACTATAAATAGTTATGAGCAGAAATAGGATCATGCATCATAGGTAATATTATATGCTACTGATTTTTACAAAAATCACAAGTATAAGAGAGAGTCCATCGCATTTCAGATGGCAGCCAATTGTCTTTCGGATAGTGCGCCATCCAACATATGTTTTATCAACAAGTATCATACATTTCATTGCAAGACCAGCGATCTGCCATCACCGACCAATTATCCACATAAAAAAACATTGTACAAATGTCTTCCTACCATCAGCTATGGAGTTGATGTCTAGTGGCCAATTATCCACATAAAAACATATATAAACATCTTCCTATCAACGATTTACCTATAGTTAGGAAGTCGTTGTCCAGTGGAAATAAAATGATAGCTATGGAGAGTGTCATACCTTAATTATCGCTGAAAGCTGAAGCTGAAGCAACGCTTCATAGCACGGACTTTGTTTGCTTTTTTAGAGGTAGAAAATTTATATCAATTCATATTTTCCATCACAAATATGAGCACAAGCAAACTTATAATTTTGATCAAAATAAATCTCGTTCTGATATTGACCAAATATTTCAAGCGCAATAACCATGAGATCCAGGATTGCCGAATTCTCAAAGCAAAGAATGTAGCCAAGCAACCTGATCAACAAGCAATACAATTATAGCATCTCCTGAAGTCGAAATGGACGAAGGTGCTTTTATGGTCAAAGACAAATATGCGAATTCGGATGATTCATGGTTTCTGGATTCTGGAGCTACTCAACATATGACCAATCATCGTGAGATTTTCCAATCCTATACGCCTTACAACACAAGTAAGTATGTTCATCTTGGTGACAATAGTACTCACACTATCGAAGGTGAAGGTACTGTAAGATTAAGATTCCAGCATGATCAATTCAAATTACTATCAAAAGTCTTGTATGTTCCTAAACTCTCTACAAATCTATTATCAGTAAGTAGAAAATTACAAATTTAGGTCATAAGGTGGAGTTTGAGTCTGATCAATGTAGAATTATCGATAAGAGTAATAAGATCCTTGCACTTGACAAGAGACATGGAAGGCAAGTCAATGCTATCTTCTGAATTCGACATGACTAATCTGGGTGAAGCTCTTTTCTGCCTTGGTATTCAAATCCATGGAGATAGAATATGAAAGTTGATCTACATTACTCAACATAGGTACACGCTATAATATGGTTAATTGCAAGTTAGCTCTCTTATCAATGGAATCAGGACTCAAATTGTCAAAGGACCAGTGTCTTCAAACAATTCAAGAGAAAGAGCAGATGCATTAGTATCCTTATCATTCAATAATAGGATCGACACTATAAAAAATTTTGAGTAAAAATGCAGTGTCTCATTTTTCGTATTTTTTCAAAGTGCCTCAAATGTTAAGAAAACGACTTTGGCAAAGTGTGGGGCTACCCCAATATTATGGAAATGAGATTTTGTGAATTGTCACATTTCTCACAAAAGTCGTATTTTTCGCCTATGGCAGTTTACGTTCATTTCTGCAGAGTGTCACATTTTTCTGTAGAGTGACAGTCACGTTCATATATGTAGACAGACTGTTTACGACCAAATGTCACCGCTTATCAACAAGCAACTTCCGAGAAGAACTGGATGAATGCCAGCAGACTCCAGCCAATTGGCAGCCGCATTTGACGACCTAATTGCTTAGTATAAATAGTTGTTCATATTTCAACATCTTAATAAAATCAAATCAGATCAAGTATTGAATAGTTAGCTCTCTGTCAAGCCTACGAGCTTGAACACTCTTGAGCATTCTAGCTCAGTTCTTTAGAGTTGATTAGAGATTGCTTCATTCAGACTTTTATTTAGTCATTCAAAAATAGCTTAGAGTACGCGGCTTCAATCTGCAAACTTGTTGTACTCATTTACTTTTGTTTCATTTCATACTGAATCAATACTATCTTTTATTGCATTCAGGTCTGTCTCAGAATGTATGTATTTCTATAATTCTTTGCGACAGATTATTTGTCTGATAATTCAATGCTTTAATGTTTGGCTACGTAATCATTTCTTTTCAAGTGTCAATTTACACAAAACCCCAACGATGTTTGTATGCAAAAATTTATCGGATAGTTTGACAGTGTAAGCAAAAAAAATGCAAAAAAGTAGTATGATATGATAAGTGTGTATATTTTTCATGCAATAAATCAAATGCTTGCTTTTTGAATGACCAGAACCCTGGAGTTTATAGCAGGCTTTTTAGATAAGGATTTGTGTACTTCCTGTAAGTTCTTTTGAGTACATGGTTTTTTACTAAGAACAAATTCATGCATAAGATCGGAATGGCATGGAATTGCCCCGGACTTGGTATGAATGTGCTTACGCAAATTCTTGCTTTCACTTTTTTGCACTAACTTATCGATTTCTCGGGTAATGTCTAAAGCATTAGTATGGTTTAAACGGTAAGAAGGGTTTGCGGACTCTTGTATAGCATGGATTTGCTCAAGAAGTCACGAGCACCGTACATTGTCTGCTTACAAATAGGAGTGATGGTAACTCATGTACTGGTCCAAGCCGCTTACACCCTCACATTGTGCTTTATGCTTTATATGGCTTATTTTCAAGTGCGTACTATGCTTTATGTAACAATTCGGACCAAAAAACCAGCAAATTGATCAGTATGGCGGATGCCCTGATACAGTATTAGCATGGCTTGGTCGAATACTTGTAATTAAAACTAGTAAGGGAAGATTGGACTGTAGTAAACTCTATTTTATATTGCAAGCTGATTAGTTGTACATGGATAACAACCGACATTCAACGTTGACACCTGTCTTCCTCACTGTGCTAACTTGTGCCGTTTTGTGTGGTGGGATGGTGGTAGGTACCAGTTGGAAGTCTTGAGATATGTTTCGCTTTATGGTGCTTTTAATAGTACTGTATACTTTTCAGTTATGTGTTACCTTGTTAGTCTATGAATAAAGAGTTTTAAAAAATTTTGGTCTTGACTTGTCAATTGGATGAAGAATTGGTCAACTTTTTAGAGATGCATCCTGAAGACTACCTGATCGATGGTTGACGATGATTATATAAATTCGTGAATACTAAAAAGTGAACATCTTGAATATTGATTATGATGATTGTGGATACTGATCATGAATACTCGTGAATACTGAAATATTTTGAATACTAATTGTGAATATTCTTGAATCCTTACCAACTTCAAAATTTTAAAATGACTAACATATTTCATGATCAAAATACTAAACTCATTTTAAGAAACTATTATTAAATAAAGATTACCTACTTATTGACAAAATCATTTCATACCCAATTCTTAGTCTTTTTAAATCCCAATATGCAATTGTAAAACTTTTAACTGCTTTTGTGGTAGTGATTGTAATAGTGTAAGCTCTGGCAACATAAAACGTTGAAAAAAAACCAAATGAATCTATCACATAAATTTAACTTACTGATATCAACTTATCTTTTTAGCCAAAAAGCTAATAAATGCCTCTGGGTGAACCTCAAAGAGAAAAAGTTTCATTAGATAATTTTTCTTTTCCAATCCAACCTTTTCTTGTTACTTTTGCATTTTGGCATACCTTTCGGCAAATAAGTAACCCATGAGATGTGAGTTACTCTATAGCTTTGGCCCTTGGTGTGATGTAGTGAGAGAGAAAGTTTTATGAGAGAATTCGATCCAACATTTCACCTTTATGACAAGGCCTTGTAGTATAATAACACAACGTTCTTGTGAGCAAATAAGTAACCACGAGATGTGACTTACTCTATGGCTTCTTGCCCTTATTATGGATTGGGGGAATATTTTTAGTATTAGTCTACCCCCCACCGTAGCTCTAGAGGCCTTGGAGCATTAAAAAAACAGGAGATAATGTTAAAAGACTCATTTTCCGTCAGCAGCCCTGGTATCCTAATGTCACGCGTGCTACACTTCTAAGCTCACCACCGTTAGATTCTTCCACA
Source organism: Diphasiastrum complanatum (assembly GCA_029204225.1). Classification (NCBI taxonomy): domain Eukaryota; kingdom Viridiplantae; phylum Streptophyta; class Lycopodiopsida; order Lycopodiales; family Lycopodiaceae; genus Diphasiastrum; species Diphasiastrum complanatum. The sequence goes on from CM055099.1 coordinate 28,135,403, forward strand.
CGGAATTAGATTTTGCCACGTATTTAAGATAAGCCATTCAAAGAACTCCACGTGGCAATGACTCGTGGCTGACATCCAACCGGCTGGGCGCACAATATATCGTGTCATTAAGCCACACAAAACAAAGGCTTATTGTCTTAGCAGAAATGGGAGAGAGAGAGAGAGAGAGAGAGAGAGAGAGAGAACGAGAGCGAGCGAGAGAGCGAGAGCGAGAGCGAGAGAGAGAGTGTGTTGACTTGATAGTATCAGTATGGCAGGCAATCAAATCTCATATCTGCCTTCTCTGGCGTTGCTTTCAAGCTCCCTCGTGTAATTTGAGCAGCTGAATTGATATAGATGTGAGGTTTTGACATGGTGTTCGTCACTGGGGCCTCGAGGTGTAGTGTCGCAGGGTTTAATTGCTATTCTTGTGTTTTCTGAATCTGTTTCTGCTTTGAGCTGGAAAATTTTGGTCGGATTCTTACGATTCTTCTGTCAAAGTGTCATAGTTTTCGTTTAGTACCTAGTTTGCTTCAAAAGTTTGGATTCAATTCCCCTTCGATGGCTTGGTTTCTGATCCAAAAACATTTATCTAAATTTTCATTGATCTCGTGGCATCCTTGTCTTTGCAGGTTATACGGCCTGAGTGTATTTTGTTCTATGATGTGTATGATTATATGATAGATTAACTTTTTCCATGGACTCAGCGTTCGAAGTGGCTGTGTACATCCACCGATTTCATAATCTCGACCTCTTTCAGCAAGGGTAATTCCTGAACATTTTAGTTCCAGGTTCAGTAAATATCATGGAAAATAACTAGCTTAATCTACTCATGAATCAATGTGGTACCAGTAAATGCAGAACCTCCAAGCTATCCTATCGTTGTCCATGTGACAACGTTTGAAATAATTTTCATAGCAACGAATCTTTGTCGGGAATCAACTTTGTCCACCTTGGCTGCGCAAATTGGGTTGTTGAATCAGTGTATTATTTTGATAACCAGGTCAATGAATGGTAATAATCTAAGAAAAAGCTGAGTGTGGCATCCCTCCATATAAATCCTAGACTAACTTTCTCAGCTAAAATCCACCAAGGATCCAAATATAATTTCTGAGATCAACTAGCAATTTCTTTGAAAATTGAGATCTCAAAGAATACAGGCTTTCTGAAAGTTTGAAGTCCCTCAATGAGAACGAGTGGTCCTAGTTTCTTCTTGATTTGTCTCATAGAACAATTTTGGAAGCCCTTTGGTTGAATTTTACGTAGCTATATGTCCCATCTGCTAGTACCTGTGCCTACCCTATTTTACATTGCATTGCAGATGGTATAAGCTGAAAGTAACTTCAAGATGGGAGGGATCTGAAGGGGCTGGCGTCCCATCTAGAGTTGTCCAATATGAAGGTAAATAGGTTTCTGACCTCTTTCTAGTTCTTTAGCTTCTTTTATTCCAGCAACAAAGAACTGGGTATAACTTTTAGTTTTGTAAAGTGGACTTATAATCTAAAGGGCTCAGCACAGAAGATGTTACAATCCTGTTTTAGTGTAAATGCAGAAATTTGAGGTTTGCATTACAGAAAATGTTTGGTTGAAGTTTTGTTGATTGCTTGTCTTTTAACAAGTGTCTTTGTCATTTTGAAGAATTTGATTAAAATTGGTTTCATTGTAAATTTTGGGTTACAAAGTATGTTCTACTGTGATTATGCAATGTGTAGAGTAGGAGGTTCAGAAATCCTTTGGTGTAGCTTGGAATTTATGAGGTCGAGTATGAATAAAAGCACTGACTAATTTGTTTTTGTTTACAAATTTCAACACTCCATCACATAGTCTTTGGAGAATTAAGGTCAGTTTCATTGTATACCATGATATGCCATTGAGACTATGAACAACCCTTAAGCTTGAAAACTATTCTAGTTAGCATTAGACATTTTGAATTTATAGCCTTGCCTTTGCAAGTTAAGACTAAGTGTTGCGTTGGCATTTCTCTCAAAAGTGAGAAGAGTCCATGACATAATACATTTGTTCTATGCCATATAGATTCTATTGTGGAATGTTCCGGATTGAAGGGATAAGATTTGGTCTTTACAATCGCAATTGCAATTTACCATGTTTTTTGATTTTGGTCATCCAGTTTTCTTTGGAAGCCCCTTTAAAGTTTGAAGAAATAAATAGCTTGTGGTAGAAATGAAAGCCCATAGAGGCTTTTAGTCTTAGTTGGTAGGATGGTTGTTGTCAAGCTAGGTCTAACAACCTTCTGGTTGAGTCTAGGGAATGCCTCATTCTTTCAAATTTATGGATCTTGCCAAGATGTGTGTCAATTCCAGTACGATTTTAATCCTATCAAGAAGTGAGGTTTTGGAATGACTGTCATGTGCCAAACCTCTCAATCAAAGCCAAGCAAGCAAAGAAATAGAGGCAAATATCACATCTATGTGAAAAAGAACCAAAGATAAGCAATTAACCATTAGTTGCCGCAAAGCTTATATCAAAATGAAGCTCAAAAGGTGATGGATTTCATTGTGGAGACTGAGAAGTACATGGATTCATGTGATGTGGCACATGAGACCAGATCAAATCCCAAGGCTCAAATTCACAAAGGAAGAAGAGGAGATATAGCTCCAAATTTTTTTGATTGTAAATGAGCCGAAAGATCCTTCAATTGATGTGTCTTGCCTATTTATAGACAAGGATCATGTTCTTAACTAAACATAACTATCTTGAAATCTAGTCAAGCCTTGTTAGCCCCTATTAAGTCTACTACTATAGGCCCTATTTGTCTAGTTATCCTTATTTTAAGACACTTTGAGGGTTCTACAGAGGGAGCCGCCTTTATTCTTAAGGCTAAAAATTCCTTTTGGGTAGCCCAACAAAGCTAACATTGGATATTTTATGATACATTTTTGAGTGCTTATGTACTGGAAGTACATCACAGTGACTGAATCACCACATTTAACATTGGTTACCAAGAAGTGCCACTCACTTCTTGTGATAGATTTGAATCAAGAATGCATCCAACCTCTTGAAATGCGCAAAGAACGGTTCTTAAGCTAGAACTAAGTTCTATTTTTGCCTTGTTATCTTTAGGGTTAAGAGCCCTAGCCTCATGTCAATTATTGGATGGATGCCTCCTTAAGTTGACTTTGATAAGGTCTTGATGTATTTTAACTACTTAGGTGAGCAACTTGAAATCCACTTGGGTGTTGCATCCTTTTATTTCATAGATGCGTTGCGTTCCGGAACGTAGAGTTCTGATCATGTTCCGGAACTCTCGTTCGAAACGTTCCGTTTGGGAACTTTTTTTTTTTCTCGGATTTTTTTTGTATATATTTTTAGATGTCTTAGAGAAGAAAAATAGCCGTAAAAAAGCATCTAAAACACAAATAAAAACCTTGTGTAAGATATGAACATGCTAAAAACTTTGATTTTATTGACAATACTATATAGATGTGCAAAAGCAAGATCATGTAGTGGCTAGTATTCTAATCACTTGTAACATATAATCATGCAAATTTTCAGCAATCCTATTCACTGTGCACAACTTTTAGCAATCCTATTCACCGTGCACAAATTTTCAGCAATCCTATTCACTGTGCACAAATTTTCAGCAATCCTTTTCACTGTGCAAAAATTAAAAAACTGATGTATTTCCCTAAAAAAACCTTTCACAGTTTGTGATGGTTTTTCAGAAAATCTATTCTGGTTATTCAACTGTCCCTCATCATAACAACTAACCACCAAACTTCTTGAGGAAACATGACCCCTTGGTGGTTATCTTTCTAACTTTACTCATCGTCTAGGCAGCAAGTTTTCAACCTACATAGATTCCAATTTTCAAAAAGCTAATGTGTATGGTGGCGTTCTCATGATCCTATTCTCCAGCAAGCTGAATCAGTAATCGAACTTCAAGCGACCTTGCAAAAATCTTTGAAGCTCCACACACAGCTATGCTTCAGCCAACAGCAGCCAATACACTTGTAGTTTTCCATGGGCAGCTACTTCCTAACCTTCTGTAGCAACAACGATACAACAATAGTAATGAATCAGTAATGATCCAACAGCCTTCTTGCAGCAATACTGCTCCTAGTAGCAATTCCAGCAACTTGTCTTTGCATTGAACTGTCCTTTCAACAAAGTTCATGTCCTGTAGCGATCTACCTACAGCTCTCAGTACCAATCTTTAGTAGCAACTTTTCCAACATTATCTATTAGGTCGCATGATACCCAATCATAGACAATCAGTCTTGTAGGCAACAGTGATACTTCTGATTCAAAACAGGTGCGAATTTTCAAAGGCAGCAAGAATGCAAATAGACAATAGTCCTGAACGTTTTCCAACGAATAGGTGGCAGAAATCCCAGTAGTGAACAGTGAGGACGTGTGGGCAGTAGGTGCAAGGACCTTTCTTCAGAACCGTGTTATTCTATAGTAATGATCTTTTGAATAGACAACAACATTTCTTTTTTAACATTCTGATGTTTCGGAACCCTATGCCTCTAGAATGCCGTTCCGATGCAACTTAATTATAATCATTGGCCAATTTCAATGGGCCTATGAGTGTTCTATTAAATATTTTTGCCATGATTGTCAATGATCAATAGATTAGTTGATTGACTCATATATCTCGTAGCATTATTGTGTATAGTATTGAGCTTGTTCACATTTATTTGGTTGTGGTTGGAGCGTGGAAATGATCATGTTGCAAATCTTATGCAGAATATACTTTCAAGTTCAAGTTCATCTTAATAGTCTAGCTTTTGCAAGTATCTTACATTGATTTTGAAGGAAATACGGTAGCATGAATCGATTTAAACATGTTTAATTTCTCTTGTAAATCCTTTACACTGTTGCAGTAAGGACTGGTTATACTGAAAGTCATAGCTTTCAGTCAATAGTGATTTCTGGATTGCCATCATGAAATTGTATCTTACCTGCTTTTCATTCATTTTTGACTGTAGCTCCGGATGCAACAGCAGAGAGCATTGCTAGTATTTGGCAAATTGATGATGCCGACCATAGTTTCTGTTCTCGACCTTTTAGGATCAAGTATGCACGCCAGGATGTTTATTTGGCAGTGATGGTTTCCTTTCACCTGTCATTCAAATCCATACAGGTAAGGAGCTTCTTGATAACAGCGTTGTAGCCTTTCTTTGCTTTAACTGAAGAGCATGATCTACATCTATACCAGCCTCATTGCACCAAATTGAATGGTTAGAGTAATGAAACTGTCTCTGCTGAAGTAATTTGGTGCTGTCTTGAAAAGTTTTCTAACATATAATTTCTGGAATCACAATGCAGAGCATCCTCAAATCATCAATTGTTGTGAGCTTTGAGCTTCTTTTTGCTCCTCTTGATGGAATTCTGTGAGTGCACAACTTTATTGGGCATTTTCTTGGAGCAACTAGTCATCTTCCTCTGTACACTGGACATATGTGAACAGTGCTTCAATTGTTGTCACTATGCTCGAAAAACGATTTGGCTGCTGTTCCACTTGCTGTATTCAGGCTTAAGAATTATCTATCCTATAGGAGGTTCGGTCTCTGGTTATAAAGAGATCCTTTGGTCTTTTGTATTTAACTGTGATGCTAATGCTGACAATTTTTTTTCATGCAGCCTAGTTAACCAGTCAGAACTGGAAATGGCATCTGTTGCAAGCCATGAGTTTCGCATTCCATATGCTGCTTTATTGGGTTCACATACCTATAGTCCAGTGCATTTTGACTCATGGCATATGGTTTTAGTGGATGTCACTATACATACAGTCCTTATGAGTGTCTATCAGCCGTCATCACTTCAAAATGAAAGGTATAAGCTTTATGATATGGAGCAAAGGTTGCCTTGTGGACAAGTGAATTGCTAAATTCTTTCCTGCTTGAGAAGCTACTTCTAAATTTCAGTCTTTCAGGACAGCTGCATTTTGTTATTTTCTTGTTTCATATCTTGCATGTTGTTGTAGCTTTTCCATTGTCCGTCTTACGGATGCCTGGGATTATTGTTCTGACAGTGTGTCCGATCACTTAGACGCATCAGCTGGCTATACAAGTCCCAATATGATTCTGGTAAGCTTTTACAGTTTTGGCTTGTATCTTTGTGCTTATTTTGGTGCATCCAAGCTTAGTTTTGCAATCACTGGATATTGTTTGGACTTTTAAAGTTGTCAACTTTTGAAGGAAATGCTATCCATTTAGCTCCATAGATCTCCTGTAGATTTATTGCCGTGTGCTGTACAAGCAACTGCAAGTGGATGGTAAGTGAAGATCAACGTCTTCATTCTTATTTTGATCAAAGCTTGATGTTGATATTCATTTAGGTTTAAAAAAGTTGAAATTTTGGGCAATGATGACACCCTAACAGCTCAATGCTATTGGGCACCACCAACTGTTTATCGAAACAATTACTTCAATGACATCAGCAAGGCACCAGAATGAGAAGCCGTGAGCATTCTATGGAACATATGAGGCAATGGAGTGCTGTTGCGCTCTACCAGAATAGTACATGTGGTGAATGGGCAATAGCAGCATCATTTAATATCAATTAAAACTACAAAATAACAAATTGGAACGTTCAAGCGTTACAAAGAAAAGTCTAATTAGATTCAGAATCATCCCAACGAGTATGCAGCTGAGATTTAGATTAGGGTACTATTTCCAACGAGCATAATACAGTCACCTTTTTTTATGCGAAATACTGTCAGTGCACACATGATATTTTGCATTCCTATGCAGCTACCCTTGACTAGTTTCTGAAGAGTGCATAAATCGATTGTGCTCCAAATACTTATGGAATTGACCCTAATTAGATTCATAATCATTGAGATAACTATGTCGTTTGAGATGTAGACTATCGTGTATTTCCCACTCAGCATAATGCAATCACTTGTGCTACGTAATCTTTCAGTACATATGTGATATTCTAAGCTACTCCACAACCATAGAATTTACCATTGTTTGCCTAGTTTTTGAAGAGTTCACGTGAACTTTTTTAAAACCTGGTGCCAATTGCTTCCTACTCCTGTGAATGTTTTCATGCTCCTGCTCAATATTCCAATATCTTCGTAGACCAGAACACAAATACTTTGGGTTAAACAGGAGTCCTTGTTTTTTTACCACAGAAATGCTGAAGCAAAAGGAGATGGGCTGTTTCATATGATTGTTGTCATGATGTGTTTACTATCGATACATTATTGTGATGATGATGTCTGCTCACATTTTGCTGGGATCATCGGTTCATATGTGTATGATGTTGAAACATGAAGTTAATGTACTGTTTCATATGCACAGCCAGCCCAGGGGATGATATTGTGATACATGCAGTGCTCAATCATGAGCACCTGTCACGTAGAGGCCTATGTGTCTCATTAGGTGTTGTATCAATTAGTCGACATGTGACTAAGCCAATGCAGGTTGGGCATCCATGTACTGTATATATTTTACAGGCTTTCATGAATACAAGCTTTTGCTTTTTTGCTGTTGGAGTACTCTATGTATGCATGGTTGTTTGCTTGATCTCCATAGCTAGCTCTAGGAGTTTTTATGAGATCCTGGATTTGTTAACATGGTATCAGAGTGCATGGTTAGCATCCTTTGTGCTCAGTACTGGATAGAGGAGCAGCTGATCGGATCAGAATTGGTGCGGCTAGTAGTTCATTTTCAAACTAACCGTTTCACTGAAAACTCAGTGCCAAAGCTATCATAAAGCTTGTGAATTCATTTGGTGTTTGGGAGGTTGGTCGCCCTCAGATAGATGTTTTTGAGCCTAGTATGCTCGTGTTTGGCTATAATCTGAGATACCTTAACACACTTTGTGAGCTAGGTTTTTCAGATGAAAAATCTTTGTAAAGTCAATACTTTTTCACGAAAATGGTTGTCCATAACCTATCATAATGAAGAGTTATCTGCTTCTTTATGCTAAGATTCAAATGCTAGAAAGAGTCTACAAAACTAGCATACATGGCCCAATCTAAGAACCAGACAGGGGAGATGGTCCAAAAAACTCAAGAATGATTAATTAGAATTGGCAATATGTTATTAAAATATATTTTTTCCCTAAACATCAAATTGTTTCAATCCATTTAATTACAAGATCCGTTAGTCTTCATTGATGCCACTTGAGCACTATCTCCACTACTGCTAGTCTACCGTTCTCACTACCTCCACTCACTTAATATTATTATGTAGTCACATAAGTTATGAGGTCCTAATCTTGACTACTGATATGCTATTTACCAAAATGCCCAATGACTAGCATTTAAATTCAAAGCTCTACTTGTACTCCCAGTGACTATGGATGCAATGGATATAGTATCCAACAACTAGGACCTTAATTTTCGATGCAAAATCAATCATATTGTAGTTAGCTTGCTTCGTGCATGGAATTGTGCACGCATTGACTATTTTATAGTTATGAGGGAAAGCACCTCAAGCTCCCTTTAGACAATGGCACCCTAACAAGACTTGTGACTATTAATTGCAGTTGGCTAAAGACCTATTTAACTAATGAATTATAATACCAATCAACATCATATTTTGGGAGTGTAATGCCTCAACCCTCAAATTGTGAATCGATTGCAGTTATCTAAATGTTGTAAAAGTTGGCATTGGAGCCCTAAATTTCCCATGAAATTTATCTGGTTGACATTCCTAGTCTCAGAGCAAGTCTCAAGAAACAAGAGAGCTGGAAAAGGATGTTGATTGGGCAAGATGCTACTTAAGAAAGTATAAGTATAGGTAGTCATGGTTGGGGTGGTTGGCAGAATAGAGGCAACTGATGAGGCAATGTGATTCCCAACAAGTGTAAGCACGGTTAGACTTAGTCGGTTTGGGCTAACATCCATCTGCATGAAGGAAAAATGGCGTAAGGTCCTGCCTAATTAGATGTAAGCATGGTTTGATCCTTGGTGGGGTGTGGTGGTGCACAATCGACTATGAAGAGGGTTTATTGATGACAAATATGCTGCTCAAGCTAATAATAAAACACAGTTACTCTCTTGATGAAGCAGGTTGGTACTGGTTGTTGGGCATGAGTTACTTGATGAGTTAGTGTGCTACCTCTTCAATTGTAAGCATCATTAGTCCTTGGTGGTTTAGGTTGTCAACCAAGATAGTGGAGTGCAAAATCAAGATACATTGCAGCTACACATGAAGGAGGCATTATGGTTAAGAAAACTACTATTAGACATTAGTCTTCCACAGCCAGAACCTACAACATTGTCCTTCTGAATCTTTGATAACTAGAGTTCTATTGCACTTTCACTCATGCTCTATGGGGTTCAAGTAAATTTTGAATGTTCAAATTGGTAGGATATTGAGGAGTGGTTATTCCATGCTTGCCAAAAGAGGGCCAATCGATAGAGAGGTACCTTTGTACCTGAGTGAATCTTTGGATGAAAGACAAGGGCAAAAGGTTGGTTTTTGAGAGTTGCCACACAAGGTCTCTAATGCTGTAGTTAAACAAAGGCGAGTCCCACTAGAGCGGAATCCCAACACCTAGGATTGGGCCAAGGAAAATGAGGTTGATGCACTTCAATGAGAGATGACAAGTGGATCAATGTGAGGATCAAAGCTATATTTTGAGCTCAAGGAGATCACAACAAATTTGCTAAATTTGGATAAAAATTTGTAGTTGACAGAGCTCACTACTCACGGTGCCAAAGAAGCTTGGCTAGAAAATGACATAGGAGATTAGGGACATCACACAAACAAATGGGCGATACAATTTTGTCTCGAAGTAAAAGGCTCCAACTTTTTTTGCCCATTGGTATATATTTACATTTTTTATGTAATAAATTCCTAGTCGAATGTATTTGAAAGGGCCAATGATTTAAGCTTGAATCCATGAGCTTAGAGCTTTATATTTTGTAGTAAGGTTGGTGAACCGAGGTATGCCTCAGCTCATAAAATTTTCACCCCACAAATCCATGATTGAGCTGTAGGTCTCAACTCCCCTTTCTAGAAGGTGCCACGCTTCATGCCTAGCTCATGTTAGTGGCCTTGATGACCAATGAGTGTCGATTTGCATGCCCCTTTCGGCTTGCTTGGATGATTCAGGGCTTGCTCCATGGAGCTCATGTTAGAGTGAAGCTAGGTTGAGTCTTTGTTGCACTTGTGTTGGTGGATGCCTAAGTTGAAGAAACTTCCTGTTTTTATTAATAGAAGATAGGGAAACCCATTGGAGTGCAAAGAAATGCATGTAGAAAGTGTAAAGGCCAGAAGGTGAATTGAGATACTGTACATCAATTATAACAAAGCAACAATCTCACAAAGTAGCTATAAAAAGCCTATTGCTTGATGTAAGTCGCTAGCTAAGATATTTGGAAGTTTAGGTAGTGCAGGAAGCTATGAAGCAGCCGTTCCTGCAACTACGACACATCGAAGTATTGCAAGTGCTTGAGTGCATTGTAAAGTGGTAGAAACTCGTTGACGATAATAAGACGTAACGATAGATAGAGGTGAGGCACCACGTCCGTGGAGCTTCGCTGCAAAACCTGCACAGGATGATACAAAATCATCGAATTTTTTATGCAGGCAACCACAAGTTTTCAAGGCAAAAGGAATAAAGTTTTTTCCAGGAGTGCAATGTGAATAATATTTATCTTGAGTCACATAAGAAGTAGCGGCACCTTGAGTAATCAAGGCGAAGGAGGTCTGGTCGCGAAGGATCAGCAACAACAACATCCCCAAGCATGCGAATCCCCTCGAGCGAAAGAACAAGATACACTCGACGCCGAGGCGACCATGAATCAGACAGAGGCAAGATGTGGATATGCTCCCGGACAACATGAAAGCCGCACTCATGTGTATGTCATGAATGAAGTTGTGAGTCGCGGTGCGATCTCCGCCAAAAGGGCAACACATGAGATGAGTGCCGAGAGAATCAAGAGGGTGACCACATGAACATTTCATCAAATCCGCCAGCACTGGATGAGGGAGACCCAATCTAACTCGAAGAGCGGTGACAAACTACTCTGAAGAAAGGCGCAAGAGTGGAACAACAGGGCGCACAACAAGCCAAGCACCAGCATCTGGGCCTGCACAAGACAGAAGTCGAGCCCGAGTCTCATCGGAAGGTGAATCACTGAGAAGCTGAGTGAAAGCATGTGAGTGGAGCAGCTCCAAAATATATTGAAAATGAGCACATTGATGGTTGAGCAAGGTCTCAAAGGGAGGCAAAGAAGCTCGCATAGGGACGAGATCCTTGGCTGCACGAAGATGTTTTTGGAAAGGAAGCTTTGAGGCTTTGATGTGAAAAGAAGACCCAATCAACATGTTGTTCTGGGGTGCCCAACCTTGTGTAACAATCCAACCAAGTACTATAATAAAAATGCCACCAATTTTTGCAGAAAAAAGTTCAAATAACACAAATAATCATGATACTCTACGTTTACCACCCAACTATAGAGTTGTACATATAGTAATCACTACATGAAAGGCCAATAAAGACCCATGCACAACCATGCCTACACATGCACGACTGCATGCATTACCTCCAATTAACATCATGTTTAAATAAGGGTGGAAATATCATCGTGCAATACAAAGCAAGCTAGTAGGTAGTTACAAGACGTTACAAGACCCATGCCACACTCTCCAACACAAGACAATCGTGAATTGGAGAGATATCAAATTCAAGAGCAATCTCCTTGCAGAATCACAAGAAGAGAGCAATAGAGTTTCTCCACTCTAGTGCACCTGTAGGAATCCATAATCAAGACTATTCATTAACACAAAGTATTCTCAAAGAGAAGAGAGAGATGGTTAGATGACCCTCTTGTAGAAACTTGTGGACAGCCAATATGAACAGTAGATTGCTTAACAAAAGTGTGTCTCATACAAATGAATGGCTACATATAAGTAGTCCAAGATGGCTATCTTCCTTCATGACTGTTGGCTGTCCAATAACTTGACTAATGGCTATCTAGCTACCATAAGTTACATAAAATAACTAAGTACCCCAAATAACAAGTTAGGTACTTAATTCACATGTATAGGCCCCTAGTGGACCCACGAGTCCCTACAAGTTAGTTTCATACTAACTTGGGCCTAAAATATAAATGACCATGGTTACACAGATCTCGACCTTTTGGGTCATAGTAACCTGTGGCTTCTACATCATTTACATTTATTATTCTAACACCCTCCTTAAATGAAAATGACATGTATTCACTAAGTAAGAAAATCAGCATGTTGCTTTAAATTTAAAGCTTCACAAAGAGCTTTAAATCGAACTCTATGCAATGCCTTAGTGAACACATCTGCAATATTATCCTCCGTGGGACAATATTCAAGCGTGATGTTGCCATTATGAAGCTTCTCCCGAACAAAGTGATAGTGGATCTCTATATGCTTTGTTCTTGCATGAAATACTGGATTTCGTGCAATGGCAATAGCACTTTGACTATCCGTAAATAGGAGAGTAGCTGAGGGCTGGCCATGCTTCATATCGACAAGTAATTGTCTCAGCCATATACACTCCGTAGTGGCTGAAAACGTTGCTCTATATTCTGCTTCACTTGAGGATGTAGCAACGGTGGGCTGCTTCTTGCTTATCCAAGAAACTGCAAAATTTTCAATGAAAAAGCAATGACCACTAGTAGAGCGTCTAGTGTCTTGATCTCCACCCCAATCCGAGTCACAAAAACGAGCCAAACATGCATCATCACTAGAAGGATAAAACATACCAAGTGTTTTACTTCCTTGAAGATATCAAAGGATCCTCTTCAATGCTTTCCAATGTGATGTCAACAGAGCATGCATGAATTGACTCATGAGGGAAACACTATAAGATATGTCTGGTCTTGAGTTGCATAAGTAAATGAGACTTCCAACCGCTTGACAATATAGTGTAGTATCAAATGGTTCACCACCACTTTGATTACTTAACTTCAGGCCCATCTCAATTGGTGTAGCAACCGGCTTGCAATCTTCCATTTTGAAATGCTTTAAAATCTGCTTAATGTACCGCTGTTGGGTAATGAAGATTCCAGCCTTTCCTTGCAAAAACTCAAGACCAAGGTAGAAATGCAATTGGCCTAAATCTGATGTATCATAAACTGAAGCAAGATCAGATTTTAAGGCTGCAATATATTGTTCATTACTCCCCGTAATGATAATATCATCAACATATAGCAAAATGATGATGATAAACTCAGATGTATGCATGACATAAAGCGTACATTCACTAGGATGATAAAACCCACGATCACAAAAGTATGTGTGTATCTTTTGATACCACATCCTTGGGGCTTGTTTTAGTCCATAGAGAGCCTTCTTGAAAAGACACACTTTGTTTTCTTGACCTGCAACCAAAAAACCAGCAGGTTGCTGAAGGTAAACTTCCTCATTAAGATCACCATTGAGGAAGGCTGTCTTTATGTCAAGTTGGTGCATACGCCAACCATGATGGGCAGCCAAAGTAGTGACTATCCTTACGGTAGTTATTCGTGCGGTAGGTGCAAAAGTTTTCTCATAATCAATGCCCTCCTTTTGCGCATAACCTTTGGCAACAAGTCTTGCCTTGGACCTTTCAACAGTACCATCGGACTTGTACTTGATCTTATAAACCCATTTACAGCCAATTGCTTTCTTTCCATGTGGAAGATCAACAAGAACCCATGTTTGGTTCTTTATGAGTGAGTCATACTCCTCTTTCATCGCGTCCTCCCAACATTTTACTCCTCTGGCCTGCTCATAAAAAGCAGGTTCTATTGCACTATCCTCAATAGATGTAAGAGCAAAATCAGAAAAATCAGCAAATTCTACTGATTTAGATGAGGCACGAGTCTTCCTTTCATAGAAGCGGTTCACTTTGCTGTCCTGCAAAGTCTACAATAGCCATTTAGGGACTGGTTTAGGTTGTCCAACAGCCTTACTTTGATCAACGCTTTGCTGTCCAAAGTGATCTGAACTGTCAACACTTTGCTGTCCAAAGTGCTCTGAAATTGGACTATGCTGTCCAAAGTTTTCAACAGGTCATTCCTCTTCATAAATCTGCTCCTTTTGATGAATTATGGGCTGTTCGCTTGAAGAACCAGTGGGTTGTCCATTAGAGGATGATGGCAGTCCCTCCTCTTCAACATTAGATGGTGATACCAAATCATACCAAACTTCATAAGCAACGAGCCATCTCCATGATTGTGCGATTTTTCCTCTCGGCAACACCATTTTGTTGCGGTGTGTAAGGTGTAGTCATTTGATGTAGAATGCCTTTGCTTTGAAGAAACGTGCCGAACGTACTTTTAATGTATTCCCCTCCTCGGTCGGTACATAGTATCTTCAAAGTATGCCCAAATTGATTTTCTATCATAGCTAGAAAATCTTTGAAGTGTTGAAAAACTTCAGATTTTGCCTTCATAGGAAAGATCCATGTAAACCTTGAAAAATCATCAATAAAAGTAACGAAGTACTTGCATTTACCAATGGATTCGGTCCTCATTGGACCACATACATCACTATGAATTAAGGCAAACTTATCACCAACTTTGATAGTCCCATCAATACGAAAAGGCTTCCGTTGAAACTTACCAAGTATGCATCCTTCGCATACATGTCCTTCGGGATGCTCCATATTTGGAATGCCTTCCACCATGTTGAATTTCTTCAACATATTCAAACTTCCAAAATTGAGGTGCCCGTACCTCGCATGCCATAGTTTAGCCAACTCCAATGCATGTGAATTAGTAGCAACAAGACCAAAGGATGTCAAAGCTTTAGGTTCATAAATATCCAACAAAAACAAACCTCCTCGCAATGTTCCCGAAGCAACAATTAAAAGTTTTTTCTTTGGGTCTTTTATAAGACATTTGTCTTCTTTAAATTCTACAATCAATCCTTGATTCATGATTGTAGAGACCGAAATGAGATTTTTCTTAATCTTAGGAACATAAAGTACATTTTGAATGTACTTTTCTTCTCCATTGGGAAGAATGAGTGGTATAGATCCAATGCCTTCAATTGGATAGGAGGTGTTGTCAACACCTTAAACCTTGCTTCCATTTGTGACTTTCATAAGCTTTGTGAAGACGTCTCTATGGTGATTCATATGGCGTGTAGCTCCGCTATCAATCACCCAATCAATGGAAGAAAAAACAGCAACCTGCAAAGCTGAAGTAGTGCTGTTTTCTGCTGAAAAACCAGCAAGTCGAGAAGTGGTAGAAATCTCATTTTGATTAGAAATGAGATTGTTAGTGACAAAAACAAAATCACCACTGAAAGAATCATCCTCCTTTTGATGTTCTAATGAAATCATGGCTGTATTTGTATCAATACCTTTCTTTTTATCCTAAGTAGGCTTCTTCCTACATTCCTTTATGTGGTGCCCAAACTTTTTACAGTAATGGCACTTACCCTTCTTTTTGGATCCTTGATCTTGGCCTTTCTTGGATTTTTGATCCTTGGAAGAAGAAGGTTCACCTTTCCACTTGCCCTTGCCTTTGCCTTTGGTGAAGAAGGCTTGATCTTCTTGTTCAGCAAAATTAATCCTTGTTTGCTCTTCTTGGAGAAGTAAGCCAACAAGCTCTTCAAAGGAGATTTGCTATCCCCTAAGAGATATGCTTAAAGTAGACACAAATGGAAGATAGGAATGAGGAAGTGAATTAAGAGTAATTGAAACAAATTGAGAGTTCTCGACAATTTCGTCAATGCTAAGAAGCTCTTCACGAAGATCCTTGATCTTCATTAAGTGATTTGAAAGCGTATCACCCTCTTGCATCTTCAATGTTGAGAGTTGATTACGTAGAAAAAGCACTTTCGCCGTATTCTTCACTTGGAACATCTTGGCAAGTACTTCCCAAGCACTCTTGGAAGTCTTGCATGATCGAATGTGAGGTAGGATTAATCTCTTCATGGATAGCGCTACGACCGAATGTGCTTGTGCGTCACGTCGATCCCACTTCTTTTGTTCTTCGGAAGACACGTCCACATATGTTGAAGAAGTAGCTCTTGACGGTGTAGTAGGTGCCAAACTAGGTGGCCTCTCTTCATCACCACTTACAACTTCAAACAAACCTTTAGCAATAAGGAGGTTTTTGATCATGTAGCACCACAAGGAGAAATTAGTTCCATCCAACCTATCTTCATTGAACAAAGAACTTATAGATTCAGATTCTTTAGCCATTTTTAAAAATTCAGCTAATAGTAGATGGGAAAAACAGATTCCAAGCCAAAATCTACTAAAAAATCAGCAAGATCAAAGCTAAATTAATGAGCACTATAGATTGCAATACACCACATGCAATAGCTCATTCACAAGAAGATATAGGTGATTGTATTCTGCTGAAATAACAGAATACTAACTAATATGCAGGCTTCCAATGAAGCCAAAACCACAACCAAAACTTTTGTGGTAAAATGGTGTGCACTCAATGTGCTAATGGAGCAGATGGTAGGACCTTCTTCCAGGCTCAAAAATAGAAAAATTTCAGCCACTAAAAATGTGTCAAAAACACATTTGTCTTCAAGGTAGATGGGCGCCCTCCTCCAAGAAGAAAATCTGAAATTTGAAGCATGTAATCTGATTTCAATCACATGGAAACTAGTTGAGCATGGGCGGCCTACTGCTGGCTCCCAAATGAGTGGAGGTTCCAAGCTTTTCCTTGCAATTTCCTGCACAAAAAACAAGGAGCCGAACAGTTCTCTCTCCACAAAAATCAGAAAAATTCTGATTTTTATGAACCAAAAGAGGAGAAATGTGGCTGCCTATTGGGTGCCCTCCAGCAAGCAATCAATTCTGAAAAATGGCTCTGAGACCATGTAGGAATCCATAATCAAGATTATTCCTTAACACAAAGTATTCTCAAAGAGAAGAGAGAGATGGTTAGATGACCCTCTTGTAGAAACTTGTGGACAGCCAATATGAACAGTAGATTGCTTAACAAAAGTGTGTCTCATACAAATGAATGGCTGCATATAAGTAGTCCAAGATGGCTATCTACCTTCATGACTGTTGGCTGTCCAATAACTTGACTAATGGCTATCTAGCTACCATAAGTTACATAAATAATTAAGTACCCCAAATAACAAGTTAGGTACTTAATTCACATGTATAGGCCCCTAGTGGACCCACGAGTCCCTACAAGTTAGTTTCATACTAACTTGGGCCTAAAATATAAATGACCATGGTTACACAGATCTCGACCTTTTGGGTCATAGTAACCTATGGCTTCTACATCATTTACATTTATTATTCTAACACACCCTTTCCTTGCCTTGTACTCGTAACTCAACTAAGCATAGATGATAGTGTCCCTCCCTTCTCCACGACCACCTACATATATAAGTGGAGGGGAGGGGAGGGATTTGCTAGGATGATGATTATGGATTAGATGCATCAAAATCCTCATGGAGAGGTGCTCTTTACTATTGTAGCCCCAACTAGAGTCTCTTTCAACGAAAGTACTTGGATTTGTGAGAACGACATGCACAAAGTTGCTCGGTTGGGAAATAGTCCAACAATAGCATTTTGAGCCGTCGTCTACACCATAAAAAAAATCTCGAGCTCCTCTCTCCAACATGCTATGGCTCACTTTGATCACGATCACTTCCCAATTCTTATAACATAAAGTTAAAATTGCTGCAACCATAAAGCTATTAAAATAGTTCTAATTGGGAATTCTGCTAATGCCATTTAAACAATTGGGCTGCTTCTTCAAGAGGAGCAAACGAGGCAAAACTTTGCGGGTGACACTCAACAAGATCAAGCTTTCTTCATGAAAGGCAAGGGCAAAGGCAAGTCAAAAGGAAAGGGGAAGCCTCTTTCCAAGGATGAGCAAAAGCCCGTTGGAGGTCAAAATGTCAACACTCAAAAGAAGAAAGGGAAGTGCCATTATTGCAAAAGGTTTGGGCACTTCATCAATGATTGTAAGAAGAAGCTTGCGAAAGAGGAGAGTAAAGAAAATAATACTAGTGCTTCACTTGCTACTTTGGAGCAAGAGCTTGAAGCTAGTGGTGATCTCTTCAACCAAGACTATGCTTTTGTGTCTAATATTGCTTTTACTAGTACTACTACATCTATGAGGAATTCAGATTTTGTTTTGCAAGTTGCTGATTTTCAGCCCATTGAATGGGTGATTGATAGTGGTGCTACTCGTCATATGACTTCTCGCAAAGAAGCATTCACTAAATTAGTGAAAGTGCAAAATGGAAGTAAGGTACAATGTGTGGATGATGCATCTTATTCTATTGATGGAATTGGAATTGTAGCCATCATTTTGCCTAATGGTGAAGAAAAGTACATTAAGAATGTGCTTTATGTTCCGGGAATCAAGAAGAATCTTCTTCCGGTTTCAACTATGTTGAAGCAAGGACTAGTTGTTGAGTTCAAAGAAGATAAGTGTCTTGTCAAGGATCCTAAAAGATCACTCTTGATTATTGTTTCGGGAACGATGCATGCTGGCTTATTCATTATGGATACCTATGTGCGACGAATTCCCTCTACATGTCTTGTTGCTTCTACATCACAATCATTGGAGTTGGCTAAATTGTGGCACACAAGGTTTGGGCATCTCAACTTTGCAAGTTTGAAGAAGCTGAAGACATTTAATATGGTAGAAGACATTCCTACTATTGAGCAGCCGGAAGGGCATGTATGCGAGGGGTGCATACTTGGAAAGTTTCAAAGGAAACATTTTCCAATTGATGTAACTATAAGGGTTCTTGATAAATTTGATTTGGTTCATAGTGATGTTTGTGGGCCAATGAGGACCGAATCCATTGGAAAGTGCATCTATTTTGTGACTTTTATTGATGACTTTTCCCATTTTGCATGGATCTGTCCTATGAAGGCTAAACCGGAAGTTTTTCAACGTTTCAAAGATTTTCTAGCAATGGTGGAAAATCAGTTTGGGCATTCTTTGAAGACCCTACGCACCGATCGAGGAGGGGAATACATTAAGAATACGTTCGGTGCATTTCTTCGAGAAAAGGGAATTCTACATCAAATGACAACTCCCTATACGCCTCAACAACATGGTGTTGCCAAGCGAAAGAATCGCACACTTATGGAGATGGCCCGTTGCATGCTCAAAGCAAAGGGGCTGCCTCACAAGTTTTGGGCTGAAGCGGTTATAACGGCAGCATACATAAGCAATCGTTGTCCTACTAAAGCATTGAAAGTATTAACTCCTTATGAAGTTTGGTATGGAAAGAAGCCTACAATCTCTCACTTTCGCATTTTTAGTTGTACGGCTTATGCTTTTGTTCCAAATAAACTTCGTACAAAGCTTGAGGATAAAGGAGTTAAATGCATTTTTGTTGGCTATAGTAGTGAAAGCAAAGGCTATAGGCTGTTCAATTTGAGCACTAACAAGATTGTTGTTAGTCGTGATGTGCATTTTGATGAAAAGAATTCATTGGATGTGGCCCCAACTCATATCTTGAAGGGGGACAGCCCACATAGTGTGAATGTTGAAGTTTTTCTAGATTTGGTACCATCTTCTATTGCTGGAGATAAGGGGCAGCAATCAACCAGTTTCGACCTGCCCAACACCTCATCAAGTTTAGAGCCTAATGTTCATCAAGAACCGCCTGTTGTTACTCAAAATCAGCCTGCAGGAACTGTTGGACAGCAAGGACCAGTTTTGGAAGATCTTGGACAGCCAAGTGCGGTGTCGGAGGATCTTGGACAACAAATTGTAAGAAGAGACATGGCTGTTGGACAGCCCAAAACAGTCCCACGGTGGCTGTTGTCGACTTTGCGGGACAGCAAAGTAAGTTCATTTTATGATGGAAAGACACGTGCCTCTACAAAATCAGTGGACTATGCTGATTTTTCAGATTTTGCTGTTACATCTCATGGAGATGTTGCAAAAGAACCTGTTTTCTATGAGCAGGCCAAGGGAGTAAAATGTTGGGAGGATGCGATGCAAGATGAGTATGACTCACTTATGAAGAACTAGATTTGGGTTCTGTTGATCTTCCTCATGGAAAGAAGGCAATTGGTTCTAAATGGGTAATGATTTTCGAAACCTCAGATTTAGGCCTATTGCATTTTTATCTTGGTCTTGAATTTGTACAAGAAGGGGCTGGAATTTTCATCTCTCAAGAATGTTACATTGGGCAGATTGCAAGCCGGTTGCTACACCTATGGAGACAGGTCTGAAATTAAGTAGTCAAGGTGATGGTGAATCATTTGACACTACTTTATATTGTCAAGCTATTGGCTGTCTCATTTACCTATGTAATTCAAGACCAGACATTTCTTATAGTGTCTCACTCATGAGTCAATTCATGCATGCCCCGATGACATCACATTGGAAAGCGTTGAAGAGGATCTTTCGATATCTTCAAGGAACAAGAAGTCATGGACTGGTTTTTCTTGCTTGTGCTGATGCATGTTTGGTTGGTTTTAGTGACTCGGATTGGGGTGGAGATCAAGACACTAGACGCTCTACAAGTGGACATTGCTTCTTCTATGGAAATTCGGCAATTTCGTGGTCAAGTAAAAAGCAGCCCACTGTTGCTACTTCTTCTAGTGAGGCAAAATATAGAGCGATATTTTCAGCCACAACAGAGTGTTTATGGCTGAGAAGACTACTTGTTGACATGAAGTTTGGCGAGCCCTCAGCCACTCTTATCTTGAGTGATAGTCAAAGTGTTATTGCCATTGCACGGAATCCTGTTTTTCATGCGAGGACGAAGCACATCGAGTTCCATTATCACTTTGTTCAGGAGAGACTTCATGATGGCGACATTTTACTTGAATATTGTCCTATGGAGGATAATATTGCGGAACTCTTCACTAAGGTGTTGCCTAGAGTCAGATTTGAAGCTTTATGCAAAGCTTTAAATTTGATACCACGTGTTGGTTTTGTTACATAGTGAAGATTTCAGTTTTTGCATTGTCATTTAAGGAGGGTGTTAGAAATAAATGAATATGCTAAAGTTAATCCATAGGCTACTTTGACCCAAAAGGTCGAGATTTGTGTAACCATGGGTATTTAGTTATTTAGGCCATCTTAAGTCTGTCTTAAGTTCAGTTGGACCCAATTTTGGTCATGTACTGACTCGTGGGTCCTTAGGGGTCTAATTTTGTTTAGGGGCCCTATCTTGACTTTTGGGGGTGCCCTACATTTACTAAGTGGTTAACCTTAGGGTTTGGTGGCATTTGGCCACATCCAGGTAGAGTACTTAGATGCTCATTGTGTATTCCATTTTTACAGTTTGGCTAAGCATTGCTCTTGTTGCTGTTTTCTCTCTCTCTCTCTTAGAGTTGGGCGCCCAGCCTCTTCTCTCTTGTTTTCTGTGGAGATTGATTGATAACTAGATTGGTGACTTGACTCTTGCTTTCCTACAGAGGACTGTTTCTCTTAAGCTCTTTATGCTCTCTCTTCCTATCTAAGGTTGTAAGACAGGATCCTTGGACAGGGTTGTGGAGTTTGGAATGCTTACTTGTTAAAGGAGCTTATGCAAGATAGTGATTGATGGATGAAACCAAGTGTTTTTGTATCCCTTGAGTAGAGCAATGTTTTGAGCAGAGCCAGATTGTGGACGGACTTTCAAATGTTCTATAGTAATGGAACAGGATCTGTGATTGCATGTAGTTAAAAGTGATGTCTACATAAATAGCATGACTCCAATGGTGCATTTGTGTGTCTTGACTCCTTACCATTCATCTCATGATGATCCTCCGGGATGATACATGCATGATGCAGCATGTATGGGTCTACAAATGAGTGGAGAGTGATAATATAAGATGTCCTTTTTGCGTTTTCATGTTGCATTTACCTGTGGTTAATAAATGTGGTGGGCTGGTACACCATGCTTTGGATTTTTATGACAAACACAAATATCTCTTTAGTGTTCTCACTTTTTTTTCATCTTTTCTGGAAAGCTTCTGTGTGTGTTCTGTATGCATTGGCATATGATTCTATTCTTGTTTTGTAATGTTCAACCTCTGTCAGATATAATCTTCTTTTGTGGGTCAGCAAAGAAGAAACTTGGTGACGAATACTGAGGTATCAACGTCATGATTTTTCCTTCTTTTACACCACAGAGTGGAATTATGGTAAATCAGTGGATGGGGTGAAAGAAGTTATGTGATGCACTGTTTCGGCTTCTTAGACTGCTCTGGTTTCTAAAATTTACTGAAGCTCGTGTGTTGTACTTTATGCAGACAAGGCCTGAACAATCTGTCCCATCTTCTGAAGAACAAAGTGGACTATGCAAGCTGCTTCAGAGTGCACGTACAGCTCTCATTACTCACCTAGATGCATTTGTATCTGCTATTCAAAAACAAAATGATGATGCAGAATATCCTATTTTAGATTCTTCCCTGACGGCTTCAGAAGTGATAGAAAATGGTTCTAAGGTGAGGGAATGATCGAAATTTTCTTGTCTTATAAAATTTAAGCTTTAAGAAAGTCGTCATGATTTGCTTGAAGATCAGCTTTTAGGTTTTCCCTGCCATCATTACTCCCAATATACTAGGAGTTTTTAAATCATGATTCTTTTTGCAAGATTTGTCTACCCAGTCCCGAATATTACATGAACCACTGGAAAAGTCTTTTATTAAGAATGTTTTGATATCTAGGCATAGAGTACCTGTTATTAAGTATTTCAGAATGTCCTAGCAGATGTTGATTTGACATTACTTTTGACTTTCCTTACATAGCATTTTGTTGACTCTGTGTAGCTGAGCGAATTTCTTTCGCAAAGAGGTGGAAGAAGCCAGACAAGTGCAGCTCTTTTGAATGATTCAGACCTCTGCAAAGCTTTGGGCAGCGAATTATCATCACTTTGGATTCTATTTTTGAACTTTCACAGGTACCAAGTCACACATCATTGCAGTGGGTGTTTTTGTGCATCCAAGCATGTTGCTAATTTAGCTTATTGGACAGATATCTAATTTATGCATATTCTGTGTGCCAAGAAAGCTTGTTTCAATTTGGGTTTGGCAATACCTAACCCAATGGTTCGATGATAGGCTGAATATTCTTCTCATTATTGGTCCCCCAGATACTTTGTGCTATTCTCGTCATAGCTGAAATTTTTGCATGCACAGATCAAACAGAGAATCTGTTCTAAAATATCTGTGTACTTTCTGGACTGAGCGTCGCGGTTCTGAATGTTCTCCTTGGGTGGTATGCTCACGGATGACGTCACCAGAAGTACATCTATCCAGAACTGTTCCTGCTTGGCAATGGCAGGTAGCCAGCAAAGCTATGTCCAGGAAAGGTTACGAAGAGGTGATTAGCTTCCTTTCTCAGTTTCCAAGTATTTGGAAATATCTGTGAGCTCATCTAGTATATTGTTCTCTATCAATTTGACTATCACGGAGTATTTGTGGTAAATTTGTTGCAGACTACCTGTCCAAATAGCCATTACATGATATATTGTTAGGTTTACGGTTAGGTTTCCCTAATGATTCATTGCCAGGTGTCAAATCAAACCTAGCATTCATCCAAGATAACCATGGGCACTAAACACTGAACAATGTCCTCCCCAGTATTGAACATACATTCATCGGTAGACTTTTGGCTAAGGGGGGACATATGTAGCCTTTGTACTTAAGAGTTTTCAGATTATAAAAGAGACTAGAAAATCAATATTCGAGTGTTTTGGGTTTATACATAGTACGTCAAAAGGTATGCATCATAATATTCTAGATTGTGTCTTTTGACACCTAGGTAATTTATTGGTATCAATACTGCTGGACATACTTGTGTCGAACCGTGGTTCGAATCGGCCATGGTTGACAACCTCTTATACATACAGGTTGAGAAAAAAGGAAGGCTTTCTAGGAAGCCAAGGATACAAGGAGATGGTTTGAACTTTGAATGCCAAAATGGTGGAGCCCACTCTATAGATAAAATATTGGTTACAGGTATACGAGCATAGGAGTTGAGCCGAGCATGGGAGTTCCCCCACGTTCGAGCTATATCCTTTGCAGTTACGCTGTTGGGACTATATTGGTATCATTTATCAATGTCAGCTGGGGATCTACAAGATTTTATTAAGAATGGATATATTTCAATTTTCATCCAGACACATGACAGTGGGGTGGGAGCTTTACTGACATTTCAAGGTTAGATAATGGCCTCAGATTATGATTCAGCTCTTTGATGCAGCACTACGGAGCTCATTATACAGCTCATTAATGAGAGACCTCAATGCTGACAATGGACAGAAATTAGAGCCCTTTGAACACCTTAGAAAGGTGACCTATATAGAATGACAATTCTTGTTATTTTATTTAATGAAAGGCTAGTGTTTGGGGAACCTGTAATGCTGCAAAAGGGCTCACCTAGCCTTGATACAAGGAATGTGCAGGTTCCAATGTCAATTTTTTCACATTTTTGTTTCTGATCAAATAACCATTCATTCGTATTGATCCATTATCCGTGCTTAAACCTTCTGGACTGCTTTCAAATATGATATTTTTGTTCAGTAGTCCTTTTCGTGAAAGCATATAAACAAGTCAAAGCTGAGCAACTATGGCTCGCCTATGTAGATCAAAAGAGTGTTGGATAAAGCCGGTAGTCTATTGCTAGATTTTCACATTCAGGCCCATTAAAGGCTGTGAAGTTGAACTATCACTTTACTTTAAAGCTATCCTATTGCATGTCTGCCCTCTGCTGGTAACCCAATTCATGTCATCAGCTCACACACGCTCTTTCATTGGCGCTTACTTAGCAAATGCTTTTCAAAAGTTGATATAGGAAAACGCCTTTCTAAGTCGAATATGATATTAGTGTGGAGGATAGAATGAAAGTTGATGGGATTTTTATTGTAACCTGCTTGGTTCTTACTCTCGGCTGAACTTATTTTGGAACATTTTGTTGCAGCCAGCTACAAGCTCAGCTGCTCATGCTGAGAGTCATCGTAAATCTCTTGGAGCCGAGCGGGTATGTCTTTGTTGACCTTTCAGATCTGAGATATTATTATTCTCCTGTTTCTGCTGAAGTCTGGGTAAGAACGTTTCAGGCCGTGTTACCTTGAAATTTCAACCCATTTCATGATGTTTTTGCCATTGTTCTATATCACATGCAGATCAAAAGTGACTTTCTCCAAGATATGCACCTCTTTGGCTGTCCCTTGCAGCAACCAATCATTTTTGCAGAGCAATACTCTTCCCAAGCTCAGACTTCAAATCTGTTTGCTGAAAGTGTTGCCACTGCTAATGACACTTCTGGTCAGGACATGAAGCTGGAATCTGAAGTGCACGAGTCAACTACGACTGAACTGCGGATTGTCATTTTTGTCCATGGTTTTCAGGTAGTTGTTTGAGTCCCTTTAAAGTTTCATTGGATAAGTCTAGAGTATCTAAAACAAATGATTGAACTGCTGTCGACGCTTCATTGGAGTACTCATTACATTCCAATGGCAAAAGACATTTTTTGCATGTGCTTCTGGCATCTGAATAGTGACCTTGTAGTTACAAAAGCACAGATGCTGTACCCATATTGGAGGAACAAAGAGAAGGATTCGTTGAATAATTGGAAGTTTGTTGATTGAATTTTCTCTCTTTGTATTTCCTTTATGCTGTTTTGAAGTTTTAATAGCTTAAAAAGGGCAGTGTAATGTATCTTCTTTTGGAGTATTTTAAGAGTTTTCTGCTCATAGCTTTAGAGACAGTGCTGTGTTCTTTTGAATGAATGAAAGTGATTTTGGATACAGGGGCATCACCTGGATTTGCGGCTAGTACGAAATCAGTGGTTATTGATGGATCCAGATGCAGAGGTTTTAATGTCTGAAAGTAATGAAGACCAAACCTTATGTGATTTTCGTGAATTAGGACAGAGATTAGCTGATGAAGTTGTTTCCTTTCTGAAACACAGACTTAGTAAAGCTTTAAGACGTGGCACCTTCAATAATTGCAAGCTAAGTTTTGTCGGCCATTCAATTGGAAACATTATCATCAGAGCAGCTCTCACAGGTGAGAATCCATCTTCCCTTTGAATTTTTTTTTCCTTAGGAAGAATTCTAGCTGGAAAAGCGCCAAACAATCATGATATTTACATCAATAGACATTCTAGAAACATTTTGATTTTTTAGTACATGCTATACCTCTTCTGTAGCACTTTGTCCTCTTTGTAAATGACTCTGTAAGCTTTTCAAAATATAAGTGTTACAATGAGCATTCATGGAGTCACAATTTCTTATTTCTATTATCCTATATTTGTATATATTATCATGCATTATGCTCTATTTTCCCAGGATTAGAGTTTAAGGATATTGCTTTTCCCTTTGACCTGTTTTGAACTGCAGAACCCATTATGAAGCCATTCTTGCAGTTTGCCTATACCTTCCTCTCAATATCAGGTCCTCATCTTGGTTACCTTTACAGCTCAAACTCGCTATTCAACTCAGGCTTATGGGTACTCAAAAAACTGAAAGCTTCCCTATGCATGCATCAGCTCACGTTCACGGACCAGCCTAACATCGAAAACTGCTACATTTTTAAGCTCAGCCAGGTTGTTCTCCTCATTTGCAGGGCTAAGATGCAGTGTTTGAACCCACTCTTGATTATTACAAGCATTCAAATCTGTACTCATCTGCAATCTCAATGTTGACTTTTTGAGTTCTTTCATTCATCTGTGAAGTAAATTTTTCTTTCATTTCTGCTCAAACTATTCATACAATGCAGGAGAATACCTTCAGTCATTTTCAGCATGTGGTGCTGGTGTCATCTCCCCAGGTTTTTGCTCAAAAAGCCCATTTCCCAAACATATTATTTTTTTACATGAATCATATGTATCCTTATACATTTCTGCATAAAGTTTAACTTCTACAAGAGGAGAATGGGAAATTGTAATTAAGCATGTGTGTTTCTGAGAAAAGAAAACAGCTCAAGGAGAAACCTTAGAGACTCTTATTTCCTTGTCCTTTTTCTTCTTTAAATAAAGATATTATTACACTTGTCTTATTGGCTGATCTGATCCAGGACAGCTTCAGTTACCAGTAGATCTAATTTTTCGTCCAGGAGCTGTTATGTGAGTGCAATACATAACAGTGTGCTAGCCTTGTGCAATCATTTCAAATGAAGACATTATTTGGTCATCAAAAGACCCTATTTGTTTTGTACGATTGCTCACTTAGGCCATTTCAGAGTGAACCAACTTGTCAAGCAACCTTTTTTACTATACAACAATCTTTCCAATGAAGGCACCATACACACATCGAAACTTTGTATTCAGATAAGATTATATTCTTAGGCCGTTGAGATGTAAGCTATGACATAGAAGGTAAAATTAGCATACTTTAAGGTAGACAATTGCCAGTCAATCAAATTCAGGCATAAAGAGTCACTGAAATTTTTTGTGAGCTGTATTCTTTTAGTTTCTAGTTCTTTTGTATGATTGATTGAAAACTCTTTTTTCTGCTACATCTTGCATCAACATCGAGCTGATAGTTGTGCTTTTGTGCTTGCTGGTGGATCATTTGGGCTTTGCTCTTGTTTGCTGACCGGGGTGATTTTACTGCAGGATCGGTATGTTCCATATCATTCTGCTAGGATAGAGATTTGCCAGGCTGCTGTTAGAGACTCTAAGAAGGGAGCTTCTTATGCCAAAATGCTGCAGAGCTGTACAGAGCAACTTACTTGCCCTGCTAATGTTGATCGAACGTTCATTCGATGTGATGTAAATTTCGACCTATCTTTGCAAGGACGAAGCTTAAATAACTTTATAGGTCGTACAGCACATATTGAGTTCCTAGAGACAGATGCTTTTGTCAAGTTTATCTTTTGGACATACCCAGAATGCTTTTCTTGAAATATGCCATATGAACAAGTTTGAATCCAGAGATTTTCTTCAACACAGGCTTTTCAATAACGATTATCTCGTATCATTGCTCATAAAGATATGTCAAGGCAGAAAGAATACATTGGTCATTCAAGCACATTGAATGTACGGAACATGTCATGACTTTCTGGCTTTGATGTACTGCATTGGCACACAGCTCAGCCCACTTCTGATATACTTGGTCTACAAGCTCCAAAAGCAACTTGGATTTTGCTCAAGTTATCCATGACATTGATTGAACTTCTATCATCTGAACTTGAGGAAAGATACCCTGCATATGAGGTCGATTTTTCTGGATGCTGTTCAAGACTATATCAGCAGGCAAAATTCTGCAAGAAACCCTTCCATTGTATAGATTTTGGGCTGTATGTGGAGCTTATAGTAAACTTTGAAAGCTACATTGACAGGAAAAGCTGTACAAAATGGTCTTACATTGTATTGTTTTTGGAATCTACTAAAAGATTGGCTCCCTGACAAAACCTGAATTCCTATTCCACATTACACGTATATCTCAATTCCAGCCTGCCCTCAGTCTGTAGACGACAAACATTAGTCCATACTGGATTAATGAGTCGATCACTGCAAGCCAATTTTTTCAATGTGGGGGATCAAAAGGCGATTTATTTTTCAAAAAAAGGTTGCTTCATTAAATCTGGACGCTCATTATTCCATAAATCAATGCCATTCGAGTTCCAAGTGATGAACAGGTGGCTGAAGAAGATTAACATCATCTGTGGGATTAATGTTGCTTGAAGCCTGTGTGCATTCGGCTCTCAGGGTGACTTGCAAAAGAAGGTTGACTCAATTTTCTGGATATTGGCTTAAAATCAAAGATATTCAGATTGAAGTCATAAAGCCTTGATTGTGCTTTGCCTAGTGATATTACTGACGGTTGAGTCGGTTCATACTTGATGACTGTCTATGTCTATCTTTTTATCAATGTGATTTATTGTTTAATTAATAGATCATGTTCTCTTTCTGTCGCATGTTTTGTTTAAACTTTAAGTTTGCAACTGTCATTTTGAACATGGATGAATGCTATTTTGAACTTGACATGCCTCCTAGTTATTGGATGTGCTTGAGCATTGAAAGAAACTGAGCTTGTGGTGACTGCGATGTATTCTTTCCTCTAATCAGGCAGTTATCAAGGACTCACTTTTGAGAGACACTGATAGCTTTATTATGAAGTGCACTTTTCACTGTGCAGGATCAACAAGTCGTAGTCACGCCTTAATACCAAAGTTATAGAAAGCAATGATTTCCATTACATTCCCAAATGTTCACTGGTGCAACATTCTGCTGGGTTTAGGGTGTATGGTGATGTGGCCTGTTGAAGGATGTTGGGAGATTGGATGACCATAATTAATGGTCGGTGTTTGCACGAACTTCCCTTGGGAAATTTTGATATAAGATATTGTGCTTGTATCATTCTCACATCCGTAATCTAAGATCAATGAACTGTGCAGTTGGCTTCTTACTAGAATGTTGTGCCATGGATTTAAACTCAAAGACCTGTTTTTTTGTATACTTTTCTTTCACTAGTTATAAGATAGCTTTAGCGAACAGCCCATTTCATGCGTCTTTGAGCATTTTTCCTCATGAACATCAATCCACAAACTTGTGAAGGCATTTTGCATTGGCACGTTAGTTTGCACCCCTGAAGCTTTATTCTAGTTTTCGGTGGGTATAGAGTCATCTGGTTCCTAACTGGTGACTTTAGGTCCGGTTATTAGAACATTCATACCTGGAATTTGCAAATTTTGAGACCAGTACCTTGTTTGTGAAACCCAAACACTAATGATCAATACTTGTCCCAAAATCAAGAATTGCATGAATAGTCAAAAAATAATGAATTGTTTTGTAACTAAGGAAGCGTACCCTGGACGCAGATGCGCGTCCGGACGCGGACGCCTCAGGGGTGCGTCCGCATCCGAGGCGTCCGCGTCCGGACGCGTCCCCCATTTTCAATTTTTTATTTTCAAAAATAAAAATAAAAAAATACAGGCACTAGCCCACGCTGTCCCACATCCCCAAAGCGAAATAGAAGGAATTTATGGCCCTCCTCCCCCCCCCCCCCGGAATTAATTATCAGAGGGTGTCTAGCACCCGCCTACCCCCTCTTGTTAAAAAATAAGAAAACGGTACCCAAATTTTTTTTGCAACATATCGTATTGACATTCAAAGTAAGCTTTAGGTTAATAAAAGTTGAACAAATAAAAAAAATAGAACTCTTGATGTTACATGTCAAATATGGAAGGCCAACAGTGAAAAAATATCATATTTTGTTAGAGAAGAAGCTGGATTTTTCTCATCAAAGGAAAGGCTTGTCCCTTGCGCGCATAGGCACATTACTTGTATGTTTGTTTTTTTGTTTTTGTTTTTTTGTTTTATCTCCTTCCTTGTGGAGTTTGAGGTACGCTTTTTGGAAAAACCTAACTCTTTGTATGACGGTCATCTTTAGTTTGTAGTCTTGGTCAATGTTGTGATCCCAAGCAAGAAGCTTGGCCTCCTCCACAATCAACCCGGCACAACCAATGGCACTTTTTGGAGTTGAAATAAGTGTTCTTCCTATAGAGGAATTAGGTGCTTGGGATTCTTTCTGTCAAGAGGAGGCCAAGCTTTTGTGAGAGGACAAAGACTTAACAGACTTCATCAATATAAGGTCCCTTCTTTTTTTTTTTTTTTTCAAACCTTTGGTATCAATCAATATTGAAGCTTTTAACGTCTGAAAAAAAAGTAACAAAAATAACTTTGCTTAACTAAAACCCATGCTAAGCATAAAGAAGAATGAGCTATTCAAAACAAATTAGAGTAACAGAAAGAAAATTAACTTACAATGGTGTTCAATGCATCATTGAAGAGATTTCTTAGAATGCGGCATGTTCACAAAGATAAATCTTCATGAAGCCGTCCTCCAGAATGTACATGTAAACCTTCTTGTCAATGGCTCTCACAACAACATTATTGAAATTGTCTTCATCATCTGCCACCCCTACATTATAAAGCACATGGCCTTGTGGTTTACAGGTAGACGACCCTTTTCCTATAGAATCAATAGTCCACAAGAAAAGGTTTGTTAGTTTCTAGCCCTCACAACCTTTAGTAAAATAGAACATGTGTTTTGGCATGTCCATTGTTTTGAGATTAGACAGGTTAATTGGTGGACAAACCTTGAGTTGAGCCATGGGTAGAAATCTAAAAACCAAAAAGTAGGTATGTAAGATCTCAACGTGAATGTTAAAATAAAAATTATACAAAGAAACACACAAGGCCTATGCTTGGCATAGGTTGTGAATAAAAAACCTATTCTAAGCAACGATTTACTTGGAGAGTGGTGTGGATGACAAAATTTTACAGCAAAATGAATCCCAATCAATCCTAAAAGTGATTGAGGATGCACAAATCAAAGATCTAGATCCAAACTATGAGCTAGAATCAAGACTAGTTACCAAAACTAGGTAATTTGGCATTTAACTCCACAATTGCCACATAGATTTGATCAAATACATAAAAGTAAAGTGCATCAAGCTTCTCGGACATGTAATTAGCTTCAGTACCTTCCAAAGCATGTAATTAGTGCATAAAATCACTCACATCCAATAGCTATAACTCGCCACCCAAAGATAATGTTGATGGAAGTGGAAAAACTCGATTTTTCTTCATATTTGGATGGAGATCTTATCATACATTTATACATTTCAAGCTTGGATCTGAATGTTTTAGGGCATCTCTGTACTTATCATAACCTAACCCTAACATCTAATCTAATAGGTCATTGGATCCACCGTAATATGGGGTCAAGATCTCAAGATCCAAAAACAATGTAAAACATGCTATTTTTAGCTCCTAGAATTTCTCTAGCTTATCTAAGCACACTTTGGCCTCATTTCAAAGATGCTATCACAATGTAATATGAGGAATGAAGTCTTGGGAAAACATCCTATGCTATTTGGCACATATGGCATCTATTTACATGGCCATCTTGCCAATTACAATGCATGTGGTCAAAATTGGTCAAGCTATAATTGTGAAATTACAACAGTGTGGATCAGAGATGACCTGTGTTGAGCATAAGTCGAGAGTGGACCTATGCTGAGCATAAATCGAGAGTGGATCCATGCCGCTCGGTTACCTCACGACCCTCACCCCCCTCGTCTTCATCTTGGTTACCTCATCTTCCTCCTTGGCTCGGTTCACTTCCTCCTCGGCTCCATCTTCCTCCTTGGCTTGGCTCCATCTTCCATCACTTGTGACGGATCTCTTCTCCTCCCGGCTCGGTGAACACCCCAAACAGATCTCTCTCTCCCTCTCACCCCGGACTAATCTCTTTGGATCCCTACGGCGCCCAACCCTGCCTCCTTTGGGAATATTCTCTACGAATATTCCCAGCATATTCACTTCCCTCTCATTTCCTCCGTGCACGGTTCTTTGTATTCTTCTACGAGCACACAAACATTTCATGGATCTCAAATTTTTATTAGAATCTAGTTTGTAAATATTTTTTTATACCCCCTTTTCTAAGTTGAATGCAACTCAATTTATTTGAACTGCTGTAACTTGTTAGTGTGAGCTCAGATTTCAGTGGAGTATAAACAAAAAGTGATCAAAACGATGAGCCCGACACTGAGAAGTTATTGAAAATTTTTAATTATTATGTTCCAATTATATATATTTTTAAGACCCTTTTCTTGAGTCAATTTTTATGTGTTCTCGTTAGTTTTTCGAATCTTCATCAACGGCTGAGTTCGGATTCGAGTGCTGTAAAAAAATAAATTATTCCAAGTGTCGAATTGAACATAATTGTTACTTGATTTCAAATTGTTACATTTTTCATTCACAACCACTTTATTCTTCGTGGACTCAGAATTTTAAGTGTGTGGAGAAGAGCATTTTACAACCTATAAAATACCATTCTGATTAAAGTTCAATCGGTGAATTTCACAAGTCTTCATTAGTCATGTCGACGAATTCATAGTCCACAAGTCTTCATTAGTCATTAATGATGGATTACTATTATAGTAATAACATTCATCTTCCATCTATTGGCGAAATGCAATCTGAAATCGCACTTTCTGACCTTGATTTTGATGGACAACCAAATTCAATCAGTATTGAAGATGGTTAAATAAATTGGAGGTCCACTTCTGTTCTCACCATTATTCTGAAGAGAATAAAATCTACTTTGCTTCAGTGTGCTTTCAAGGACAAGTTCGAGCATGGTGGGATACTCAAGCACATCGGAACACAAAGCTTTGGAGGAAATTCAAAATTGCTTGCATTGATAGTATTACAAGATTCTACGTGAAATCATTTGAATCTCTCAAATAAATTGGATCTGTAAAACAATTCTTGGCATTTGTTCGGAAGACAAAATTTGAGTATAGAAAATGTTTGGACAAATATGTGTATTTTCTTCAAACGCCTATAAAAAATGTGCTTCATCCAACTCTTTCCAAATCCATTTATGCCACTAGTTTTATGGAGTTACACGAAATGATGGATCATGCACTTACTCTGGAGCACTTATCTACAAACCATATCAATGAATGGTGGAAAGTCACTGCTCAACAGAAACCTTATTGTTACAACCAACGACTGTCTGAATATGTTAGTCCTACCTTTGATGGAAGCATTCACTCCATTAATGTAGACAATTGGCTAGAAGATTTGGATTATAACTTCTACTATAGTGGAGTAGATGAGCGTGCTTCATCTTATGTAATGAGAGTAAAAGATCTTCATCAAGAGTTAGCTAGTACTGGTGATGCTCTTAAGAACACTGAACTTGTTCAAGTAGTCCTTAATGAACTTAGAGATGAGTATGACAATATTGTGCAGATTTATGCTGTCAGGGAGGAGCTTTCATCCTTGGAGACTCTTCAAGTGTTCTCATTGCTGAAGAAAGCAGGCAAGAGAACAAGATGCTGAGGATCAACAAACTTTCACTGAAGGATGGTGGAGATGACAAATCACTCTTCACCAAGGACAAGTCAAGAGGCAAGGGCAAAGGTCAACAACACTTCAATAAGGACAAAGCCAAAGAAAGTAGTGAGGATCAACCCTCACAAGTTGCAACATCCAGTGGCAAAGAAGAAGCTATCAAAGATCAAATGTTTCTTTTGTGGCCAGAAGGGCCACTATGCATCAAATTGTTTCAAGAAGAAGAATCAATACAAGCAAGCTAACCTTAGTAATGAGGAAGAGTGTGAGGGTATTAAGAGTGAAAGAGAGAATTCTTTAATGATGTCTAGCTTTCATCTTTTCCTTTCAATAATGAAGAAATCTGGTGGATAGATAGTGGGGCTAGTTCCCATATGTCTTCTAGAAACTCTTTCACAAGTCTCATGCCATATCTAGGTGCAAAAAGATCAATCTATATTGCTAATGATGTAGAGTGTAGAATTGAAGGAATTGGTAGTATTCCACTGCATGCATCATCATCAAAATCTTTTGGTTTGCATGATGTACTTTATGTACCTAGACTAACCAAGAATCTCATTAGTGTAGGACAATTGTTTGATAGTGGATTGGATGTCAAGTTTCATGTTGACAAATGTATAATCTCGAGAGAAAATGAAGTGATTGCTAGAGGATCTAGGATTGGAAAGTTGTACAAACTAGATTCTGAGAGTGCTAACATTTCAGATATTGCTTATGAGACCAAGGTTCATCAGGAGGATCTGTGGCATAACAGATTGGGACATCCCAATTTCAAAGCCATGCAATCTATGGTCAAGGAAAGAAAAGTTGTTGGACTACCAAAGACACTGTCAAAGGAGCTTCAACCTTGTGAAGCTTGTGTTTTGGCAAAATCACATAGAAGACCTTTTCCAAGATCAAGCATCAAAACACAGCATCCATTTGAACTTGCGCACTCTGATGTTCATTTCTCTTCAACCAAAAGCAAAGGAGGAGCAAATTGCTTTGTTTCTTTTGTAGATGATTATACAAGATATTCTTGGATCTACATGCTATCTTCTAAAGCCATGGTTTATGATGTTTTCCTTACTTTCAAAGCTTATGTAGAAAAATAGTTTTCTTTCAAGTTGAAAGCTTTGAAAAGTGATAGTGGAGGTGAATATACCTCTAACAAGTTTAAAGACTTTTGTGAGAAAGAGGGGATACAAAGAGAATTATCTTATTCTTATACTCCTCAGCAAAATGGAGTTGCTGAAAAAAAAAAATAGAACTTTATGTGAATGTGTAAAAGCCATTAGGCTAGAAGCATCTCTACCTAAAGAATTTTGGGGAGAAGCAGTTGCATGTGCAAATTATCTTTGTAATAGACTTCCCAATCTTGCAATAGAAGGAAGAATACCATTTGAGATGTTTTATAAGAAAAAGCCTAACGTAGATCATCTTAGGATCTTTGGCTGTTTATGCTATGTGCATGTACCTTTAGAGACTAGGAAGAAGGATGATCCTAGTGCTATTAAAAGAATTTTTGTTGGATATGCATCTTCTAAGAAAGCATATAAAGTTTATCTTCCCTCTATTGACAAGAATGTTGTAAGTAGAGATGTGATCTTTCATGAAGATCAAAAATTTAACTTGGATGAAGTAAAGATAGGGGGGAGAGATGATAAAATCACCATTCCCAAATTCCCTACAATTCCTATCTAGCCAAATGTCCAAAGAGTAATGCCTCTAATACACTGCCAATAAGAATTAACCATTACATCCTCAACAAGTGATATCATTTAGCAATAGGTCTGTATGAATTTTCTAAACTTGACAAGAAAACGAGCAATGAAAAAGTCAGCAACAGATTTCCAAAGAGGAGCATAGCAAAAAAGGAACAGGTGAATCACATCCTCTTCTAATGTTTTGCATTTGGAGCAGACATGCGAGACGTCATCTTTATAGTTGGCTTGGACATGAAGAGAAAGCTGAAGAATCCTGAGCGAAAAGATTCTAGTCTTACTAGTTTTAATCCTGAGCGAAAAGATTTTAATCTTATTAATTTTAATCTTGTGAGGGGGAGTCAGAGAGATTCCATTTGGAATTGTACCAAGAGAAAGTGCAATTGGGCTCCTTAGTGGTAGCAAAGATAGAGGAATAGGAGATCTTTCCAGTCTTATCAAGGGCTTTAAATAACCATTTATTATTACAGTCAGAAGGGGAAGAAGTAGAAAGTTGTCTAAGGTCACCATGGGAAAAAGAAACGGAAAGAAAATTGGTTTCGCGGGAAGAAAGACCTAGCTCATCTTTGAGACGAGAAAGGCTCAAAGCATAAATTGAGTTAATGATGTGTTCCCAAGTGGTTAGACCCTTGTGAGTAAGCTTTCTACAAAGTCTCTTTTCAATCAGAACCAAAGGCTTTGAATTAATGGTAATCACATTGGAAAACCAAAGAGATTCCAAGGGAGCTACCACCTAGTCCAAAAGGTAAGATCATGCTAGAGAGGAGGACCCTATAAATAGATTTAAAAATAGGAGGAAGAGCAATCGATAAGTGAACATAAGAGCGAGTATAGTCTAGAAAGTAAGAAAGAGGAGCATAGCCAACCGAAGATGGAAGAGGATGTAGAACAAAGTTCATCATAAAGGCCCAAGGTTGAGGACAAGTAAAATTGAAATGGATATGTTTGAAGAGAAGAGAGAGAGATGTAGTAGAGGGGTCAAGGAGACCAAATCCTCCCATTTTCTTGGGTGCGATACGTTTGCTTCATTTTTTTAATGATAATTAGGAAAAGACTTCACTTCAGCTACTTTCATTACATTTTCCTAAGTAGCAAATGGGCCAAATAGTTAGAGA
Source organism: Diphasiastrum complanatum (assembly GCA_029204225.1). Taxonomy (NCBI): domain Eukaryota; kingdom Viridiplantae; phylum Streptophyta; class Lycopodiopsida; order Lycopodiales; family Lycopodiaceae; genus Diphasiastrum; species Diphasiastrum complanatum. Next base: position 28,171,867 of record CM055099.1, read on the forward strand.
AAACTTTGGCGAGTTTAAAACATTCGGGCTACCAATGTAATTATTTTTATCATAAATCAAACGAGAGGGATATAGACCATCAATTACCTCTACAATGTCGAATGCTAGAACACTAGTTTAATCTTAAGAATGAAAAACCTAATTATTGGATTACAATTGCCTACTCATATCTATCATCTTTTTGTAGATTATAAGTCATGGTTTAACCTTCTACAAGATTTAATGTAAATACTTTCCTTAGAACCTGCTCTTGGTATACACTAAAGAATATAGATTCAACTTAAATGTGAACAATTTGTCACTACTCACAACCCCCATGATATATTACATGTGATACATATAAAGTTTTGAAATCCGTGGTTAATTTTTTTTGGGAAAAACAATACTTGACACAAAAACCTCTCATAATGGACATCATGTCATGCCCAAAACTCTTAATGCTCTACTTTCTTGCTTTTCCCATACCCCCTTAACAAAGTGAAAGTACAAGAACATAGCCAAATTTTCATATGCTACCTAATGAAAGCACATTTGCATTGTACCGCTTACCTTTTAAAGTAAGATATTAAGAAGTGGATATTTCATTACTGGCAACACGAATTAAATTCTTTATACGAACATTCATTGAATTTCCATTCCTTACTTTTGTTTTTATAAATAATAGAACAACAATAGTAAAGGGTATACATGATAGGGTACAATTTATATATGCTACAAATGCAATTCTTATAAAGAAAAGTAGGGACCTACGTCACGTAATTTTTTTTATTCATGTCCATATCTATTACACCTAGGAGAATTATTGTTGCACTTAAAGATGTGACATGAGTCATGCCATGATTACTTTGCTAGACATGGACAACTTGCAACAAAATGCATGAGATCTTGAAGGTTCCACCTTTGCCATGTGCTGCGACATCATACCATTTGTCATGGGTCCACTTCATAATTACAACAAAATAGAATCAGGGCTAGGTATATGGGCCAAAATATATCGGTGACAAGCATCTGATGGAAGTATCTTAAATATGTTTCATATTGGGCATGACAAGTTGTGTGTAGTTTCACTCAAAAGATACTATAGGTAACCTAGTCATTTGAAAATATTTTCTCCAAATGTAATGTTTTTTGTTTTTTAAAAACGAGGACATAAGATAAGGAATGGCATAATTATGATTGTTAACCAATATGACAGCTTGTATCATGTACTTGCTCAATGTGCATAAGTCTGCCATACATTCAATACGCACTGAATTCATTTTGCTTCTTCATGAGGTAAACTTTTTAATAAGATATTTGAAGATTAGATGATGCATCACCTCCTTTACGTATATATGTGTATGCTTGTGTGTGTTCACACACATTTTTTCTCTCTCTCTCTCTCTCTCTCTCTCTCTCTCTCTCTCTCTCTCTCTCTCTCTCTCTCTCTCTCTCTCTCTCTCTCTCTCTCTCTCTCTCTCTCTCTCTCTTACGCAGGCATCCCAAAGGGAGCCGGGAACCACGACTTAGCTTCCCGGCTTTCAACTCTTGCCGTCCGAACCCACTTGACATACAAGCAGCCAACTCGCCAACAACGATAAGACTTAACCGACTTGAAGTTCTGAAACTAACATTGAGATCCAACCAGGCGCCATGCCAGATCGGGGCCCCCAATGTGGGTGACTTCCCTCCAAGCAAGCCGGCTGACATACATCAAACTTAACTAACTCGAAGCTTCGTTACAAACGAGTAACATCCATTCCAAGCAAGTCGTCTGAGTTACAGACTTAACCAACTCAAAGCTTCGTCACGAGCGCTGGAAGCCAACCTAGCGCCACGACAAACTGGATAGCCATATATAGGTAACTTCCACCCAAGCAAGCCATCTAACTCAGCCGACAAGTTAGAGCCCGTTCCCGCCATCGAGGGCTCCCTCAAAGTAGCAATACTACATCATATGCCTAGAAATTAATTTTTGTAAAATTACCCCATATCTAGGAAGCTATAGATACATAAGCAAATCCTTGCATGTTATTTACAATTAAGGCCACATATCTAATGAGCTACTATAATGAAAACATATAACAAATAAGGAAGCACATCACTTCATGAAAAGTAAAGATACGAAAATCACAAATACATAGGAATGAGTGTCCTTTTTTTGTGTTCATACAAAAAGAAAATATCATCGCTAATGAACTACTATAAATCAACATTTATTTTTACCACGACAAATTAATGTCGTGGTACATTTATTTGTACCACGACAAATTAGTAAAGCATTGTGGGTGATAGATTTAGTCCATCACTTCATTAACCATATATATACACTATTTTTTTTCCCTAAATTGTGATATTGTCTACATAATCTCCAATGACATAGGAGTTTACTTCGCATATTAAGGCAATGGCCTAATTTTGAAGTAGTCATTTCCTTCAAGGAAAAACCATGATTGATTGGAAGAGTATTTTAGCTATGACTCAACAATCAAGCATGGTACCAACTGTGTGAAGCTTCACAATATCATCCAATCCATGACACATATTTGTAGATTCAAAGAAGCTGATAAGCTTATGCATCTTTAAGGTTTTTTCTTCTATGTACTTTGTAGAAAATTTCTAATCTTTGGTCAAGCATTTTGAGAGTAAAAAAAAAACAAAGCAAACAATGTATCAAAATCAAGCATATTTTGTCAAGCCAACAATGAACCCAAAAGACAAAACATGGAGGATGTTGGTTAACCATATGGAGATGGCAAATTTTTATTATCTATTCAACGAAGAACAAGGAAGTATAGCTAATAATGTGGTTTGGTTTACAAGCCTTAGGTACTACCTTATTTGACCAAAAATAAACTACAACTAAATTATAATGAAACAAGCGTTACTTGATTAGTTGTGATTCCACAAGTACATTAGGCACCACTATCTAGTTGGATTTTAGGTGTGGGAAAAATCAACATATCCTATTATTATATTCTCCAAACCTGGATGAGTCTATGCAAGTATTACCATTTATTGCCAATTGAATGCAGTTATCTTGGGACCAAAGAAATTTTGGATGCCAAGCTAACCAAGTGATTAAAATGCACAAGAAATGGAGTAAGATGTCATGTGAAGAAAATGCATCTAGTGATTTTTATGACATGATGTAAAAGCTCCAACAAAGTTGGCCTTAAGGGAGGGTGCTGGAAGTACTATTGGGTAATGCCACTTTGTTTAATGTTTATAGTCATACTTGAAATATACACATTAATGTGGTAATGGCCCAAAGTGCCTATTGTGGACTAAGCTACTTAAGGGCCCTAGCTAAGAGGTTATTTGTGAGGAGGCACAACCTCCTCTTCCTCTCTCTCATGTAGTATTCATTCATTCTCTCTTTGTAGGGTGCAGTTCTTCCTATCTAGAAGTTGAAAGACTATCGCATGTCTGAATTAACTGTGGGGTTAACCATTTCTTTGCTTTGATACCATGTTGAAATTAGAGCATGGCATAGTAGACAAACCGGAGAGAGAACACTCAATGCTTTTATTCAAGAGAAAAAATGCACCATACAAAGAGAAACTAAATGAATACTATGTGAGAGAGGGGAAGAGGAGGTTGTGTCTCCTCAAAAATAACCTCTTAACATCAACCCTATTCACATTGGGAGGGCCCTTTAGTAACATAGTGCATAATACCCACTTTGGGCCTTTACCACATTAATGTATTATGGAAGGAGTCGGGCAGAGGCCATTCTGCCCAGTAAGGATTTCTAGAATTTTTTTAGGCGAGGCCTGGAGGGGCTGAGCCTAAATTTTTTTGGAAATCCGAACCGGGCAGAATGGCCTTTGCCTGGCCCCTTCCATTGCGTAATGGATTTTTGGACCCTTTTTAAACCAATCCTTTGCTGCCACGTGGCAGGCGCAAGCAGAATCAACACTAAAAAAATTTGAGACAATCCGATGCTGCCACGTGGCAGACGCAGGCAAAATCTGCACTAATTTTTTTTTTTTAAAAACAAGTGACTATTCAGCTTTTTAATCTGTTCAGAAATGGGTAGAATAGTCACCAAAAATCCATTACGTGTATATTTCAAGTATGACCATAAATAGTAAACAAGGTATCATTATCCAATAGTATTTCCAACAAATGGTAGGTAGCTTTATCTTGTTAACCAATTTAGCTACATTGATAAATTTATGTGAGAAGACTATTTTAAAAAAAAAAACCATGATACTATTAATCTCTATTCTTCTGATTTTAAGTTCTTAAACATGATATTTTGTCATATGCTTTCTTTTTTAGTGTGAATTCGGCTACTATAGGTGGGCTTTTCCTTTTATTTTGAGCTAGCCAAAGAGCTCACTAAAAAAAATGCAAATTACTAGAAATAGAGCCTAAGGGGCCAAAGAAATCCAACAAGAGAGTACATTGGTGTTAGTACAATCATTTTTTTGTTTATATCCTCTTTAACTCCTTTTCATGCGCAAATAAACAATGTTTAGATCTAGAAAGTGCGTAATGTATTTCACTTTTAGTAAGATGGTACTTCACTCCTAGTAAGAGGAGTTTTTTTTTTTGTAGCTATGCTTTTCTCCATGTCAGTATCATACCACACCCTCCTATTGCCTTGTTGAATTCGTAAAATCATTTTTTTCTAGGCAAAATTTATCTAAAATTGTTGTTAGAATCTATATGACGAGCTATGAACAACTCTTTCGCATTGTTTTTTAGTATGCAAGAAACTATAGTATGTGCAATAACACAACTTCAAGACCATTTTATGATAATAGTAAATAAGTGAAAGCATGTGTGGTATCTGGTGTTTGAGTATAGCAAATTGCTTGAATTATCTTCTCTAAAGCATGAATGATGTATGCTTGCATTTTCTATTTTTTGGTTATTGTAATAAATAATGATAAAAAGCATGAAATTATGTTTGCATGATATTGTGGTCCATGTCCAAACAACTTTGTGATCTCTAGAATTCATGAACATCAATGATGGTATGATATATTTCAAAATCTTTTTGCTATTTCATGGAAATGAAGCAAATTACTTACCATTTGGATGACACCAATTTTTTATATATGTGAAATCATCGTTATTCTCATGTTGAAATTCTAGGCATTGATCTTTCTATAATTGCATTAATTGAAGCATTCTTCAATAACATTCCATTGCAAAAATGTCACTTATTTCTATTTATTTATTTATTTTTGAAATCATATTATCATTGTGAATTTCATTGACATTTTTTTTGTTTGTAAAATTTGTGTATATTGTCTTTCGTTAATAGTCAGCAAAATTGTAGCATGAAATGGATGAATGATATTGTAGAGAGGAAAGTAGCTCTGCTTTTCTCTTGTGAACTTCGTTGACATACTTTTCTCTGATAAATTTTGTCAATACTTTCTTTGTAAATGTTGTTGATACTTTGTCTTTTGTTGATACTTAAAGATTCAAGCGCTTAACAATTCCAATCATGGGAAGGGGTGTAGCTCTTACCTTTCTCCTCTAGAAGGCGAGATGCTAATTTTCTCTTAATAGGGAAGACCTATATGCCATATGGAGGAATATCAAATGACATTCTAAAATAGGACACAAATTTAAGGTTGGAGTGTTTTAATCAAAATATTTAACTCTAAATCACATTTACATACCTTATTTCCATGAGAGAGATAAGAAAAATTAAACGTTTGTTTTTGTTTCATAACCTAGTGTTATGAATGTTGTCAAAATTAAATTCCAATTATCTTTTAGGAATCATATGCAAATTTGAAAGGGATAAATGACATTAACTAAGATTCCCAATCACAAGGAAGAGTGTAGTCCTTACTTGTCTCTTGTTAAACGTGAGATGCTAATTTTTCCTTGATAAGGAAGATCTATATGTTGTACAAAGGAAATGTGAGGTGAAATTATGAAATAAACAATAATTGTAAGGTGTAAGTGTTTGATCAAAAACCTGCAACTCTAAATGACATTCGCATACATTCTTTTCCATCCAACGTGGAGGAGCTAGAATCCTCAAAGATGGATGAAGAACGAGCCAACCGAAATACATCCGCCTATTTGTGTACAAATGTATGTGCTACATCTCAGGCCGATGTTCAAGATGTTGTTCTTGACTCAGGTGCTACGTCACATTTTGTGACAACAAGACAGATAATAGCTGACTTTCGGCAGACAAATTCCTCAAATACATCATTCTAGGAGATGGATCGAGACAGAAGTGAGCAAAATTGGAGTGTTATGGCTGAACACCAACGACATAGATAGAAGGCTAGATGACGTCCTGTGCGTGCCTACATTACAGAAGGATCTACTATCTGTTGCAAGGATAGCAGGTGTAGGCATGCGTATGACATTCACAGATGAAGCATGCAACGTGGTTGATGCCAGCACCAGTACCCTCATCACGCAAGGCAGACGGAAAGACAACCTGTATCATCTGAAGGTATGCCTACCTACAGAGCAAGCTCATCAGATACATGAGCCCATGGACGTTCTATGGCATAGGAGACTATGTCATTTGAACACATTGGCCTTGTACAAAGCCAGCCAACATGGCATATTCACAGAGGTTAGCATCAAAGATGCAACCAGTCAAACATCCTGCGATGTGTGCCACAAAGGCAAGATGTCCCGTACACCCTTTACAAAGGACTCCTTTAGAACGGCAAAATTCCTGGAGTTGATACATTCGGACATTTGCAGACATTTCGACGTAGTTTCTATGGGAGGATCGAGATACTATATCACCTTCATTGATGATTTCAGTAAGTTTTTTGGCATCTACTTCATCCACAACAAATTAGAAGCTCTTGATAAATTTACAGAATATGTAAATTGGGCTGAGAAGTGGACAAAAAAGAAAGTCAAACAGATATGAACAGACAGAGGTGGAGAATATAATCTCCAACCGATTTGCTAATTTCTGTAACAATCGCAGAATCCTTCATAGGAAGAATGCAGCATACACATCACAACACAATGGTGTTGTAGAGAGGAAGAACGTGACTCTCATGGAAGCAGCAAGATGCATGATGGCCTACTCAAAGGCATCAAGATCTTTATGGGCTGAAGTAGTAGCTACGACCGCCTACTTGCAGAACAGGACAGACAAATCAGACGTTCTCCACACTACTCCACATGAGGTGTGGTGGGGCAACAAGCCAAATCTGGCTCACGTACGTATCTTCGGATGTGTAGCATATGCACACATTCCAGACAAGAAGAGAAAGATTCAATTGTCAAGCCTTTGGCATGCAACATGTTGTGTGCACTCTAAAAATTTGTCCTATTGTCCCTCTTTCCCACACCATTGTTCTTTTGGGTGTAACGAGTTGAGATCTCATGGTTAGTGCCTATATTCTAAAAGTAGTTATGAAACTTCTTGCTCATATACCCTCCTCATCTATCACATCATGGCATTCTTGATTGCTACACCCTTTTGCGATAACGAGCCAAATGATCAATTCTAAGGTCATGGCCCTTCATGGTCAAAGAATGTTAACTGGAAAATCCTAATTTGCATTTGGAATCAACAGGAGAGCGTATACTAGGTTTGTCTTAATTGGGCTGAAGAGACCCAATGATGATTTTACATATGGATTTGAAAAGAGAGAATGGGTTTTTTTGCCAAAGATTCAGAGAATAGACTAAACTTACCCCCGGCTATAAATAAAACTCATTTGAAGGAGTGAAGCACAATAATATTGTGAAAGAAACAAGTGATTAGTCTGCTAGCATAAATCAGTGTGGGTTGAAGATTGGGACACGTTTACTAGCATTATGTGATCATTGTGCAAAGGCTTTCTTCTTCTCTTAAATCTATTGGTGGTTAGTTTATGTGGTGGACCACTACGTGCACCCCTTTTTCATAGTGCTTCATTTGGTCGAAGAGTGAGTGCTAGATGTAGTTGGCCACTAGATGCTCGTGGTTGGGTGGCGAGTAAGTTTCTATTTTTACTATTATTGTGCTTATGTTATTTGTTTCATTTGTTATGTGAAAATAGTAAAGGTAGAATTTTAAGAATAAAGAAGTTCAAAGGATGATCCAGGAACGTTTCATCCATAAGTGAGTAGAATGTTCGGAGGGTTGTAATATTAGTGAGACCAATGAAAAAAATTTGCTATTTATATACTAAATTACCTCAATCATGCCAGGTAGCACACTTTTGTAGCTTAGAACTCCTTGCTTAAGATAATGACAATGTGGCAAAATTTGAATGCGATTTAAGCTTTTCGCAATTTTCAAATTTACAATGTGGCAAAATTTGAATGCTTATGTATTGGGGAATGGTCTTTCTAGTGACCTTTGCCCCCAGTAAGATGGCTGTTTAGTTAAGGCCTCCCTGGCATACTTTGGTAGCTTAAACTCTTCCTCGAGCAATTGTCTTGGAATTTTACATTATGATTGTAAATATTTTTATGGCCCATAAATTTTGATATGAACATTTTATGATATGTAAACTGCTTTTGATAAGTTTTTTGAAGCTCTAGATCTTGTAATGCATCCCATGGTGCTTAATTTTTCTGATGAATGAAATCTTTGCGTGATCTAACGACGTTCAAACATATGAAGTAAAATGCCAACACGATCCTTTACGTATGAAATGAAAATCGAAATCTAACGATGCGGGTTCTAAATAGAATCATGCCTTTGTATATATATTTTTATACATAAATATATATAGATATGTTTTTCTCTAGTGAGTCGCATGTTCGTGTTTCTCTCACAGACAACAAGGGATCCAAAAAGTACTCCTCTGCTTCATGGCTCGTATGATTTGATTCGCCACCGTTGGATCTGGTCATGAGCATTCAGATTTGGACACGTTGCTTTGCTTGACCATTGGATTTGATCACTTTGCCACTTGGCAAACATCCAAGTATTCTAGGATAAAATACATCGTGCCATTAAGCTCCATTGCTGCTGCAGCCTGCTGCTCTTCTCTCTTTTTTTTTGAATTTTTTTGGTGTTGTGAGCTCACAGGGATGCTTCCTCCGAGCATTTTCTTTGTGGTAGGCAGAGATTAGGATCAATAATTATGTTTGATCAGCAAGCATCTTCTGCTGTTAAGGAGCTGTCTAGCTAATAAACATAAGTCTTTTGCATAAGTTCAAGGTTTGACTGAGGTGAGGAAGCTGTTCTGGAAATGCTGGAGGCTTGGAAGGATCAAGTCTCAACAATAAAGCAATCCTCCTCAATCAATGCTCATCTTTCAAAAAGCACGGAATTGTTCCTGCCCACAAATTTGATCTACCTGAAACAGGTTTTACAATTGCATTATGATAGGAATATGAGTATTGTTATGGAGATGGGTCATAGAGGATTGTATATCTTGAAGGCTCTAAAAAAATGCTTGGAAATCTGATCGACTAGTTTTGTTGCTGGGTTCGATATGCCTTAGAGATGATGAAAGTTGAACGAGGATTTGGATCTTATACTCAATGGATCTCGCACATTTTTTGATTTACTTTCATTTTATTTTACGCTCAGGAGTTAGATCAGTTCAGGCAACAATTGCAGGATTCATATCAGCAAACCAGAATCTAGGAATAGAACCATCAATTTTGACTTTTTTGTAGCTAATTAGGCAGAGCTTGGAAGTGAAGTGCATTGTGTGGTTTTAGGAGTTGGATCTAAGATGTTGCTTCGAGCTGCCAGCCTTGTTTGTGTTTCCGTTCTGCTGATCCAGTATTGTCATGTGTTAAATTGCCAAAGCGATTGGAAACCAAAAGATGTATATCGCGTAGATTGTGGTGCCACAAGCAATACCACAGTGAATGGAGAAGTATGGCAGGCAGATGGAAACAACAAGATTGTGACAGGTGGAGTTCTTGCCTCTACGAGCAGTCAAAACTCGCTTCTCCCACCGGATGCTCCTTTTCTGCTCTCAGCTCGCATCTTCACCGCGGCTTCACAGTACACATTCTCTGTCTCTCCAGGAAGACACTGGATCCGGTTGTACTTCTATCCTTTCTCATTTCAGAACTTTGATGCCAACTCGGCGATATTCACTGTGCTGGCGGATGGATACGTGCTGCTCTCCAATCTATCTGTTGTAGGTGAGATGAACGCTACTAAAAAGCCGTATCTGATGGAGGAGTATACGATCAATGTCAAATCCAGTTCTTTGTCCATTTCTTTTGTTCCATCCACTGCGCCAAACTCCTATGCTTTTATCAGTGCTCTGGAAGTGGAATCCATGCCCGAAGATAGTTTTGCAGACGACGGCATTCTTGTTGGCCCTGGAATAATTTCGCAGTTTGGTTTGCCTCGCATTGCCTTACAGACAATGTACAGGGTGAATGTGGGAGGGCAATTGGTGAGTCCTGCCAACGATACTGGCGAAGATAGGTCGTGGATTCCTGACAGCACCTTCATCTTCGGAGCAGCAACCGGAGCAATACCACCCTACGTCTTCAATATCCAATATACTTCGACTTTGCCACCCTACATTGCTCCCCCAAGCGTCTACGGCACTGCTCGAACAATGGGCGTGTCGAATGTCATCAACAGCAACTTCAATCTTACATGGCTCTTTCCCGTGGATTTGCACTTTAATTACTACATTCGCCTTCATTTCTGTGAGATTGTGTACACGTCTATCTATCAGAGAATCTTCAATATTTACATCAACAATCAAACAGCAATCGAGGGGTTTGATATCCTTGCAAAAGTGGCAGCTGCAGATACGCCCTACTACGTCGACTTTGCTGTTCCTATGCTGCAGGGAGACAACAGGATATGGCTGCAGATCGGGCCGACTCCAAACTCAGGATCTCAGTTTAATGATGCCATCTTAAACGGCCTGGAGATCTTGAAGATGAATAATTCTGATGGAAGTCTCGCAGGAGCTCCTTTACCACCCGGATTTTCTCCCGGCTCATCGACCACGAAATCTGGAGGCTGGCGAAGCTCTGTTGGGGTTTACATCGGTGGCGCCGTTGGAGGATTGGCTGCGCTGGGTGTGATCTTAACGGGCTTGTACTGTCTTGTGTCTAAGAGAATGAGAGGAGCAAAGGTTATGTCTCCTGCATGGCTGCCTCTTCCACTCCATGGCGGGGGCTCAGGAAGCATCGGAAGCAAGGTGTCAAAAGCATCTCACAAAAGTGGAACAGGGAGCTTTGTATCGTCTGCTCCATCTAACATGGGAGGCAGGTTCATCAGCTTTGCCGAGATTTTAGAGGCAACCAACAATTTCGACGAATCTCTTGTGCTGGGGATCGGAGGCTTCGGTAAGGTTTACAAAGGGGAGCTGTTTGATGGCACTCAGGTGGCTGTGAAGAGAGGCAATCCGAGATCGGAACAGGGTTTGACTGAGTTTCAGACAGAGATTGAGCTTCTTTCAAAGCTGCGCCATCGTCATCTTGTTTCCCTTATCGGCTATTGTGAAGAACACTCTGAGATGATTCTGGTGTACGATTGCATGGCCAACGGCCCTCTGCGTGGGCATCTTTACGGCACGGATCTGCCCTCACTCACTTGGAAGCAGAGGCTGGAGATCTGCATCGGTTCCGCAAGAGGGCTGCATTATCTTCATACCGGAGCTGCACAAGGGATCATTCATCGAGATGTGAAGACAACAAACATTCTTCTGGATGAAAATCTGGAGGCGAAGGTGTCTGATTTTGGGCTATCTAAAACAGGACCTTCTCTGGATCACACACATGTGAGCACAGTAGTGAAGGGTAGTTTCGGATACCTGGATCCTGAGTATTTTCGGCGCCAGCAGCTGACTGAGAAGTCAGATGTCTACTCCTTCGGAGTTGTACTCATGGAGGTACTGTGTGCTCGTCCAGCCATCAATCCTGCTCTCCCAAGGGAACAGGTGAATCTGGCAGACTGGGCATTGCATTGGCAAAAAATGGGAAAGCTGGAGGAGATCATTGATCCAAAATTGGTAGGCCAAATCAACAAAGATTCACTTCGCAAATTTGGGGAAACCGCTGAGAAATGTTTGGCAGAGCAGGGCATCGCTCGTCCATCCATGGGAGATGTCCTTTGGAACTTAGAATATGCACTGCAGCTACAAGAAACGTCAATGATCAGTGACAAGAGTGAAGTAGACATGGCGCCCAACAATCCACGGTTGATTGAGCTGTCCCAGCATGAACTTATGCTACATGATTCAGAAACCAACTTTTCTGTAGCACATGCCGTGCCGAGTGAGGAGCATGCAGAAGATAGCAGTGTAAGTGCAGTGTTTTCTGATGATGCAAGTATAAGTGCAGTTTTTTCTCAGCTTGTGAATCCTCAGGGAAGGTGAGCCGAGCCACTATGAGAGGAGCTGCCTCCAATTTCCAACAGCATTCTTCCCTTGTTGGTTCTTGGAGGAGCTTATGCAAGAGCTTTCTCTTGGGTTGAACTTTCCTGCTGCTGCTTAGTGAAAGACTGACTATTCATTGCTGTTTGTGAGAATGTGGAAATAGTGCTCTACAAAAAGTATTGCACTTCTATCCCACATTTTTACTCACTCAATCACTCATTCTTTTGTAGGTAATGCTCTTTAAAACAATTGGCTTATTCTTCAGCTGGCAATCCACAACCCAAATACTGGGTTGAGCCATGATTCTGAAATACTCATCTAAAACAGATTGAAATATGTATTACCCAGGTATAGAATACTGGGTGTGAAGAAGCTTGAACACAACTTATACAACCTATGCAGGTGCATCAAATAACCCTTGGAAAGGTGAGATGAATAATAAATGTTTTACTTGCTTCTATGGAGTGTATGAGAATGGATTCTGGAATAGGAGATATATATATTTTCCACTGAAACACTATATGCTGGATTTAAAGATGGAGTCTTTATTTGGTTAGGATCACAATTAGTCTCTCACCCCTTTCTCTCAAGTTTTCCTCCCCTACCCCTCCCCCACAATTTTACCTTTGCCATGAAGTGGTAAGATGTCCTCACATGTTTCCTTGTGAAGTGTTTGTGCATGCCTTATTATTTTTTTGAATCAATGTAAGTTGCACTACCCCATTTTGTTTTTGAAACTATTGAATGCTTCTTTGACTTCGAGCACACACTTGTGCGGTGAAGTTCAATGTCGCAATCTTTCAAATCTGCTCGTTATTTAATGTTTTCTCTTAACCCATTGAAGACAACTATCGCTATTTCTCCTCCCCCGAACCCTAATCTCAGAGAAACCCTAACTTGTCATGTTTTTCATCTTGAATGTCACGCTTTGCAAAATTCCAGAACACTCATGGTATACAACGTTTCAATCAAAATGACATTAGTTTTAGAAGATAAATTGAAAGACAAGTGTCCATCAAACACACCTCGTTGGTTAGAACCCTAATCACACGTGGATCATTGAAAAGCTCTGACACGTTTTCTCCATAACAGCTACATTCTCTCTCTCTCTCTCTCTCTCTCTCTCTCTCTCTCTCTCTCTCTCTCTCTCTCTCTCTCTCTCTCTCTCTCAAACTATATACCCTTTTAAGTCTTCATGTGGAGGGAAGAACTAATCATTCGGCAATGTTCTTAGTTGCTCTTAAATGTGAGTTGATGTTTTATCCTTAGTTTTCATTAAATGTGTGCTTTTATAATGAGTTTTAGTTTAAGGCTTTACTTGTACAATGTCAAATGTAGATGACCAACAAGTGAATGCACGCGTGCACGCGTGCGTGCGTCTTTGCAACGTGAAACAACATCAACTAATGTGCTATCATGTAAAAATTGACCATGTAACATAGCCAATTTGGAACAAAGCTCCTAGAATGTGATATTCAACAAATGTCAAGATTCAAGCCCTAGTCATTGCAACATTGTAGGAAACACTCTTGCTTAATGCGGTGACCTACAAATGAATGTAATTAACTTGTCTTTTACAGTAGCCAAGTTTGTGCTCCTCCATGGATTGGCGTTATTGTATTATTTGAAGTGTACATGTCATACACAATAATGCGAGTACATTAACTCCTCCATACAATTCAAAGCCTCAATATCCACAGTCCATCTACATCTTGAATATATGAGTTGTGCATAAGATAGTTTAAAAGATTGCTCCCCCATTAGTACACTCATGTGCATATTTGCCTTTAGCTACTATTTGAGCTATATCGTCAAGATATAGCTAATCTCTTTTCGAAAGCCCATCCCCAAAAATGGACATTGACAACATTCTCCTTAGATTCCTAGACATCAATTTATGCTCCATCCCCTTGACTCTCCCCCCCTAAAGTGATGTATGCCCAATGGTTGCCATAAGCGACAAACAAAAACAAAAGATAGGAAATGTCAACATTCAAAGTAGTCTAATGTGTCAATTGTTGAAGCTTAAATTTTTCTAAAATGTGGAATGTTGTTAGTACTTTATATAAACTACACGATGACATAGGAGTGGGCAACATCGTAGGAGATGCTAATTGGAGATAACAAGAAGGAGCTTTCAAAAGGCTTTGTGCAAGATAGGGAGACTAGATTAAGAGGTGAGCGACACACAGTCAAAACTCAGTCTTAGTCTCCAAACTAGGTGCTCAACTCAAAAGACTGGTGACCTAATAATTCATGACCTCATTGACACTAGTTTTCTTAAGAAAGCACATGAATGTGGTCCACTCAAAATCCACTATTAGCAAGAGAACTATCACTAGGAGAAGCAGGTTGTTGAGATCTTGTTGATAGTGATTTTCTCGAGGGAGAGGCAATGGGTCAAGCTTCGAGCTCTTAGTAGTAACAAAGTGCTGGAATTTACACTCAAAATGGTCACCCACAAAGTGTCACCAAGACACTACGCTCATAAACAATAGCCTTGCAATGCTATTTCACATGATCCTCCTTGTGAACTTATATTATATCATATGCATGCGCGATATTTGGACTCCATTTTTTTAAAAAAAATTTACACATGTTATGCAATATAAAATACCCGCCTAGCGTTAATGGTCTCAAGATAGCTTCATTGACACTTATAGTTTTGCTGATAACTTTGATAAGTCTATACATCCTGTCTCCTATGCCTTTGTGCTCTCCCACATTCGTCTCTTTACACACACACACACACACACACACACACACACGTTGTTTTAAAACATTATCAAATGACACTCTCCAAGTACATGAATTGGTAATAGACTAAGAACTATGAAATTGAAAAAAGAAAATGATGAAGATGAGCTATGGTCAACGCACATGTTGCTATTCTTTGAATCAAAATCATGTTAGTGAACAGTTACTACTAAGATCACTCTCTAGCTATTGCACTAATCACTCTATAACTATACATTTTTGTAGCTTATATAATATGCATGTCATGGCCTCTATTCTTCTTGATTTTCCACTCTTGAGTTTTTTTTTTTATGTTGATCAATAACAATTCCTAATGTTATGGGTAATGGTCTAATCTTCTTATGATCCTTTTAATAGATTGGATAGGTTGTCTACATGAACAAGTATATTAACTAGTGTAATGTGTTACATGTTAAATTAACATAGAGGCCTAATGGACTCATACTGCGAGGTCCTATAGCTTGTATAACCACTTTTTTTGAAATTATTACAACTCATTACAATGGGAGCACCTAAGAGCTCTTATGACAACTTCTAGAAGCTCATAAAAACCCATAACAAAATGCACAAGTGCTCATAAGAAATCGTGTAATTCATTGTGAATGACTGGCTAATGACTAGGAGCTCATAGTAAACTGTAAGAGAACAAGTTGAAATTCCTAAGGGGACTCATATGAGCTCATAAGAGAAGTCATAGGTCTTGTAACAAACTTATTACTTGCATCCTACAACCAACGCTCTTCTTCAAGACATGTGGGGCACCTTGGATACCCTTATATTCCTTCAATGGACATGGCTTAGTGGAAGACAATTGGCAATTTCTCATTGGCAGATTCTTAGAGCATAGTATATGGTTGTCTATCATTGGCTCTCATCTTCTAGAAGCGGTTACTAGGCCCAAGCCTCTTCCACAAGTCTCATTACTGGCTATATGTGCCAGAAATCTTTCTTTTGTTATCATTCCCATTCTAATTTGTTTTATCTTGTTAGCAAGAGAGGAAGAGCATAGACTTCCTATTCTCTATAAGTTCTAAGTTAGTTCTTAGTTCTGCTTTCTCCTCCTTCCTAGTAGAGAAGAAGAAATGTATTGATCTACAAATATTATTGCATCCTCTGCTTGAAATCACTCTTTATAATGATTATTGTATTTCATGAATGATTTAGTACATAGGTTTGCCCAGTAGAAGTCATGTTGAAGAAGGTGTAAGGTCTAGTATAATAGTACAATTATGTTTTCTATCACAGCATGTGGGTAGGATGAGAGGGGATGTTTGATTCTCCGAGTCATTTTCATGAGTGCTTAATGTGAAAGTACTATACATTAGGACCATAAATGTATCTACAAAAGATCCACAAGAGTGATTGGATACTTGCTTAACAATCTATCAAAAAACTAGTCATCAAAAAGTTGATCTAGATTGGCAATTTGACAAACAACAAGCATTAACAATCAAAAGCATTGATCAACATTGAAATCTGAGTCCGAGCCCACACTGTGTACTACAGGCTGTAGTACGGCCTTCAAGCTGAGAAACAAGTAGAAATTGATTTGGTTGCATTGGGATCACAAAAACTCAATGTACATAGTGAACTAGCTTGAGATTGCCAACATTGAGCTCCAAAAACATGCTATCTTCTTTCTCACTATGGGAGCTTGGAATACATAGCAAATTCGACTTCCTTCTTGAAGTTAGGTGGATTTCTAGCATGTAATAAGGAAGTTAACTCACTCTTCTTTCCCTAAAATGAAACCCTAGCCTAGACCCTAGAGTTATCCAACGTCCATACCTGGTTCTTCCTCATGGATTCCATCTCTTTGTTCATGGCTTGGATCCATCTGTCCTTCTCCGGACTTTCAATCGCCTCCTCAAAAGTCTGTGGTTCGCCACTGAATCCACAGAACTCCTCTGATGTAGTAGTGGAGCTGTCTGGCACATATCTTGCTGGCGCTCTTCGTGGTCTTGTTGACCTTCTAGGAGATCCTCCTGGAACAGCTATGCCTTTGCCTTTGTCTGCTCTGCTCGGTCCGGAACCATCTTGGTTTACAGGAACTGCGGCAGCAGGCTACCTCTCGAATATTTCTGTTTCAGATTTGTCGTCCAAATGGGAGACGACTCAAAAAATTTTGTTTTCGTGTTCATTCTCTGCTCCCTCTCTCATTGGTGGCAGGTCATAGTATTGTCTCTCCAGAACTTCGTCGCTGACAAGTCATTGGCCATTGTCTTGCTCATCCTATGTCGAGGAGCGTGAGAGCTCAAAGATGGGCGAAAAAAGAACGAACAAAAATTGTTCGATTGCCTACATCTGTGAAGACGTGTGTGCAGCATCAACATCTGACACACATGAGGTGATCCTAGACTCAGGTGCCACCTCACACTTCATGACATCAAGACAAATAATGTTTGATTTTAGAAGTGCAGATCCCTCAAGATTCATAGTTCTTGGAGATGGATCTAGACATCAAGTAAATGGTATTGATTCACTATGGCTCAACACAAACGACTCGAAGACGTTCTGTTCGTGCCTACTCCGCAACAAGACTTGCTCTCTGTAGCAAGAATAGCAGATGCAGGAATGCGTGTGACGTTATCTAACAAAGCATGCAATGTGGGTGATGCCAGTACCAGTACTCTCATCGCTCAAGGCAAAAGGAAAGGGAACCTATATCATCTGAAGGTACGCCTACCTGCAGATCAGGTGCATCAGACTCATGATGACCAGCCAGACACTCTGTGGCACAAGAGACTCTGCCACATGAACTCAATGACACTATAGCAAGCAAGCCATCATGGAGCGATAACAGGGGTTAGCATCTCGAATGCAACCAGTTTGACCACCTGTGATGCATGTTTGAAGGGCAAGATGTCACACACTCCATTCATCAAAGACTCCTATAGAACGACCAAGATTATGGAGCTAGTGCATTCTGACATCTGCGGACCATTCAACGTGATCTCAGTAGGAGGTTCAAAATATTAAATAACCTTCATTGATGACTATAGTAAATTTGTCAGAGTGTATTTTATTCAGAATAAATTTTATTCAGAATAAATTTGAAGCACTTGATAAATTCACTAAATATGTGATTTGGAATCTTGTGGAAAAAAAAAAGTCTCCCTTTTCGCATTTTTCGCCTATCAAAATTTGCGAGCAAATATGTAGAGTCGCATTTTTTCGCTTTTTCCAAAGTGTCAAAAATGTTAAGGAAATGACTTTGGCAATGTGTGGGACAACCCGAAACCAGTTTTTAAAGCACTGTCGGCTTTTTACAAAATCCCGACACTGTCGTCTTTTTGCGACAGTGTCGCTTGTGGCTGTTTTAGTTCATTCTTGCAGAAGAGACAGTTTGGTTTATTTATGCAGACAGATGCTTTACGACCAATTTCCACCGCTTATCAGCAATCAATGACAAGGAACCGGATGATGCCAGCGGAGATCAACCAAATGGCAATCGCAATTGACGACCTAATTTCTTAGTATAAATAGTTGTTCATATTTATACAGTTTCAAGATTATCAGAAGCATTTGAATAGTTAGCTCTCTCTCTCTCTCTCTCTCTCTCTCTCTCTCTCTCTCTCTCTCTCTCTCTCTCTCTCTCTCTCTCTCTCTCTCTCTCTCTCTCTCTCTCTCTCTCTCAAGCCTGCGAGCTTGAACACTCCTGAGCATTCTAGCTCACTTCTTAGAGTTGTTTAGAGATTGCTATTGCACCACTGCTTATCAGCATTGCGCTTAATTCAGACTTTCTTTTAGCCGTTCAGAAATTGCTTAGAGTACGCAGTTTCGATCCGCAACTTATTGTACTCATTTACTTCTGTTACGTTTTCATATTGAATCAATACTATCCTTTATTGAGTTTAGCTTCGTCTCAGAATGTATGCGTTTCTGTATTTTCTTCGCGACTAATTATTTGTCTTGTGATTCGCGACTAATTCGCGAATGATTCGCGATGAATTATTTGTTTGATAATTCAATGCTTTATTGTTTGGCTACATAATCACTGTAGTTATGATGATTTCAATGTTAGTGACTACAAGATCAAACATGATTTCTATCACTATTGTTTGAAGTTGATAGGCGTATCATTCGTTTCTTTTTGAGTTCGTTTCTTTTCGAGTTCGACCTATCTCCACAACACCTCTTTCCGACAACATCTTTGTTGAAAAATATTCTCAAAGTGATAGAATCATATAGCTTATAAGTTTTTCGAAAGAAGCATAACCAATAAAGATGGATTTAAACAGTTGGAGTCTAGCTTCTTTTTGGTCTCCTTTAAAATCTACATGTAGGTAATAGACCCGAACACTCTGAGGTCCTTTAATGATGGTTTAGAGCATGTCCAAACTTCATAAGGCATTTTGATTGAGAGGTGTCATGCCCATGACTGGTCTCGAGTAGCGTGTCCACGCTAGGGATCAGTAGACCAACAATCCATAAGTTAATTGTGACTAGAAGTGAATTGGGGCCCTTATGTGTACATGGTTATAATTATTGGTTGTAGGCCTAAACACATGGTGGTGGAGTTGGTATGAGTCTTTCAGTGAGTCATTAGGGAACTAAATGACGTGGCCCAGATAGGCTGCAGAGGTGTCATAGTGCACTACTAGTGGTGCATGGGCCTTGGAGGGTATAAGTATACCTATTGGGCTCTCAATAGTGTATGCGCTACTAGTGTGATTCCTCTTTCCATGACTGTGATTGATCCATAGCTTGGGGGCTAGATCTGTATGATCTAGGTTTGGTTGGATTGGTTTATCCACCACTCGTTCCCTTTGTTGTTGCTTTGTTTGGCATGCTTAGGATATCATCTTGTGTGTAGGACTTTATATTGGTATCAGAGCCAGTCTAAGCAGGTTTTTGCCATTGAAAGTGCTGGGGTGAATCTCGACGTTTTCTCGAAATTCCGGTGGAGTAAGCAACTAGTGGTGGAATTTTGGATTATTCTCCCGTTGAATCACTTTTTCGAAGTGTAATCGTTTGTGTGGTAAGTGCACTACTAGGATCACATTCGGTTCGATTTTCATGCATTTCGAATTGGTTTTTAGGAAAAAATTTGGTTTTTAATTCCATTGTTGCCGATTACTTTGTTGTTGGCACTTTGGTGAAGCAATGGTTTCTTTAGTGGTTATGCTGGAATTTCTTTCTCTTCAGGCTTCTTGTTCTTTCCAATAGTGGTTTCTGTAATTTAGATTGCTGTCTATTGCTTTTTGTGAAACAGGTTCTGTTCCAAAATCGGTGGGAAAAGGCAAGAATGGAGGCAAAAATGCACTAATCACTTGGCTGTGAGTTGGTGGTGATTTACAGGTTTGCATGGTGGATTCTTATGCAGTTATAGGGTTCATGTCGCAATTTCCAGGAAACTAACTGTGTGATTGCAGGGTTTGGAGTCAATAAAGCCATTTTTGTAGTGGTTTGGTTCAAAAACAATGCTATTCAGTGTAATAGAAGTGATAACCTACAAGAATTTAGTTTCAGGGAAAATTTGGACAGCATCTACCCTGTTTTCTCTGACATAAATAAATCAAACCCTACAAATATGTAAAGTAAACTTTGCTTATGCTTCTGAAGAATTAAGTAAAGCTGAGCAGAGGGTAAATGGCCCTACAGTAGGCTGTAATTTGTAAAAAACAGCAAAAGCAAAAGCAAAGCTTCCTGCATGAAACATTGTAGAAAAACTGGAACAAAACTGCTGGTATTCTCATCCAAAAAACCGCCTCACTTCATCCTTCAGAGCACCCTGTTTACACCTAAATGATGACCCCTGGATGGGCAGCAGAGATGGCGGGAGGGCGTGCTCCCATCTGTCATCTCGGAGGCCAAAATCCTCTCTCTCTCTCTCTCTCTCTCTCTCTCTCGGGCCAGGAAGCGCGAATAGTCCGTATGCTGGCTGGCCCGAGGATATGCATTTTGGTTGAGGGAAGTAGGGAGGGGGGGGGGGGGGGGGGAATCGTGGCCATGCGAACTTAAGTTTTTTTTTGGAAACTAAGTTAAGCATGCATGATAGGTGTAAAGGGTGGGGGGGGGGGGGGGTTGCTTAATCTGTTTTCTTTTCCTCAATTTGTGTTTTGTTGTTTTTTCCAAGGGTATTTCCAAGCCTTATTGGACAACGATAAAATTCCAAATTTTCAATTCCAGTGGCCACGAACCTTCACAGAGAATTCTGAAGTTCATCACTAGAATTAGAAGATCCATCAAATCCTTGCAGAAATAACCTTTGCAGACCATCCCAATGTCTTTAAAATGTCATTTTCCATCAGTGATGAAGCCTGCGAACGTTAGTTACTAGAGATGACTGATCTGTGATAAAAAAAAGTGCTTTTGAACCTTCGTAGACAGCCATAACTTTTTGATGTAAGAAAGAACCTTCCACCCTTAGAACAGAGCCAAATCCATCTCAGATCCAGCCCCTGACAAGCCTACGAAGGTTATAGTTCCCAACAGATACGAAGAAATCAAGATTTTTGACTGCAAAACAGTGAAAGAACCTTCGCACAGCCAACCCTCGCACGAGTAACCTTCGCAGACCAGATCAATACTTAGATTTGCACCAGATCTAGCTAGGCCAATCGGAGCAAAGAATTGAAAGATATCAAGGAAAAACCTTCGTAACGGGCCTAAAATCACACTTTTGGCCTACCAGACTGATCAGATTCTTAAAGATTCAGATTGAATTTCACAAATCCATTAAGATCCAGCTGCCCTGGACCTCTCCGTCGAATGAAGCTAATATTCTGATGATCAGTACCAAGAAGGATTGCAAATCAAACTCCAACCCTGCCCAGAGTTGTAGTCATGCAAACCGAGGCAGTACCAGAACCAACACCAATGGATCCTATGGGTCAACCCGTACCTGTCGCACCCTTACAAGCAGTTCGGAGAGCACCTCGCATGGAGATACCAAAATATGATGCGTCATCAGATCCTATCAGATTTCTCCATATCTACGAGCAAGCGTGTGAAATTTATGGCGAACGGACACCGACAAAGAAACTGATGTTGTTTCTCATGTCTTTGGTAGTGGTGGCACAAGATTGGTTCTTCAACCTATCGGATGAAGAGAAAACCACTTGGGAAGGAGTTAAAGCAACTCTCATCACACGCTTTAGACCGAGAAAGTTCTTGGAAGACTCGTTTCTCCTGCTAAGCAGAGTGAAAATGGAAAAAAGAGAAAGGGTTAGGGACTACATAGAGCGGGTCAAGCATTTAAGATCCTAATGCAATGTAGCCCTAACTCTCGATCATGCAG
This sequence comes from Diphasiastrum complanatum, assembly GCA_029204225.1. Classification (NCBI taxonomy): domain Eukaryota; kingdom Viridiplantae; phylum Streptophyta; class Lycopodiopsida; order Lycopodiales; family Lycopodiaceae; genus Diphasiastrum; species Diphasiastrum complanatum. Next base: position 28,194,109 of record CM055099.1, read on the forward strand.
TCATTATGTGGTTCCTCGCGGGGTTACCACGAAGTATTAGAAGAGAGCTAAAAAGACAGGAGCAGTATGCTACATTGTAGAAAGCCATGGAAGATGCCATCAGGGAAGAATATGAGAGTTCTGACAATGAATCATATCTGACTACCCATAGTAGTATCATCATCCAACACATCCCATATCTCAATAGATCTGCTGATGTAACAAATGACGAAGTTACACAAGCAACAGATGGAACAACTAACGGCGCAGTTTGATTATAAACTGAAGGCCTTGTAGGGATCTGTAGCACCAACTCCAAATCCACTGGAATAAAATCAGTTGTAGTATCCCCAACGAGAGAACATATAGTGTTTGGTTTGCACCTAGAACCATACTACAAATGAGTGTCCAAAGTTAAAACAAAATCTCAAGCTAACACAACGGTACTGCCACTTGTGTAATGCTTCATTGCACAAAACGACATTTTGTTCCATTCAATCCCAGGATCATACAACATAAGAGGAATCAATACTAGACCTCCTACTCATATCATCAAGGGGCACCGAATGCGGCAACGTGCTATGGAACACCAATGAATTAGCAGTACATGGCACTACCTGCACCACGTGGGGAGTGGCCATCACCACCTCCATCAGTATCAATGGTCGATAACCAACCCTCAACTGCATGACCATATCCGAATGTGAGGGAAGAAGGAAGGATATACCATAAGGTCTAGCATTAGGTACAAAAAACACAAGAAGAAGAAGTTGCACAAGCACGAGAAGATCCTACAGAACATCAACCTACGGAAGAACCAGCACCACCAGCGGCCTCCCCAGTGTGAATGGATCAAAACGATTACTTGCATCATCACGAACCATCGTTTCCTATATAAGTGCTAGAGGTCCCACAGACAGGTGTGCTCACCGGTTTACTGTCTAGTCTAGTGTGCATAAGAGGTTCAAGGATGAAGCAACAGTGGTAGATGGAGGATCGGTTGTAAATTTGATCTCCACTACCTTGTATCAGAAATGGAGTTTGCAAAAACCAACAAAATTTGCCATCAAGTTAGCAGGTCAATGATGTGTAGAACCAAAAGGCGTAGTTGATGACATCCCAGTGAAAATAGTGGGAATGCAGTTTGTAATCACTTTTGTGGTGATGGACATACCGGAATTCCCTTCTGCATACCACGTTTTACTAGGAAGATCTTGGTTGAGGATCACGCAATTGGTTCACAACTGAAGAATCGGAAAACTTACCTTTGAAAATAGAGAATAAGTTGTAAAGGTCGATCCAACCACATGGGCGATGAAACTGATTACACCAAAACCTAATGACGGGTCATCCACCACTAATCACACAATTGATCGCCCAAGGCAAGCCAAGGGGGGTCATTACGATTCAATAAGGCCATGTGTCACCCAAAACTGACACTTATCTGAGTTCGAGGATATCTAATATACGTGGCATTTCTTCAGCACCTTTTCCAAATTGGATAAGTGCTCAGAGTTAGGTCCATGCACACACAGATCATCCAAGAAGATCTCCAGAAATTTCTGCAAATATTCTTTGAATGCCGCCTGCATAACTCATTGGAAGGTATTGTGTGATGGGCGAATGCATTGACAACCGTTGACTATATGGCTGGGCATGCTTGTCAACCGGATTCAGATCTAGGACCCAACACATCTTCACCCAAGTGTATACCTTGAACACACCAATTACTTTCGAGGTAAATATGATCAATGTAGCATGGTTGTCAGTGAAAGCTATTGAAAACCCTGTGGATGATGATTTAGTCTTGTGGCAACATGCTTTTACCTACAACAGGAGACCGAGATGACTGATGAGTAGGTCCAACAACATATGGACCCGGATCGTTATGGAATAAGAAAAGTACCAACTCATCCACCTTAGAGATCGGCCATGGCAAAAGTCTCCAAGATAGATCCACCCAAGGCACCTGTCAATAAGAAGAATCAACTGAAACAACGATATAGCCAGGTGATCCGATGGAGAGATCTACCCGAAGAGGCGATAGCCACGGTGGATATTGGTATTCGTAATCATGAAGCGAATATCGTACCAATTCCTAAGAAAGACAACAAGGATGAACCCAACTACATGGGCAGGAAAGGAAAAAAGAAAGTATTGGACTCCTTGAAGTCGGTCCAAATAGACCCAGACACAATGTCATCATTCTCACAGATGACTGATAATCCAAAGATTACAAGTCGGGCTAAGATCAACATGCTTAAGGAGGAATCCCGCTGAACACTAGTTTACGAGATGTCAGCAACCTTCAAGAACTATACCTTAGACAATGTAGTAATCATGATGTCGCAAGCACAAAGAGAACCTAACCAAAATCAAGAACCAGCAGAACAAGTCTTAGAAGGACCTGCGCGGATACAGCCTATGAATTTAGCTTAGCCAGGTGAAGAAGAGAAGATCATACATGTGGGAGAACAGCTGACACCCAGTCAATTTAAAAGACTACGCGCATTATTGGTGGAATACAAAGATTGCTTCTTATGGAATTACAATGATCCGAAGGGTATACCACCAACAGTAGTCCCCAACATACCACACCCTTGGTGGATGGAACAGTCCCGAAGGTGAGCCGATACTATTGTTGCAATCCTAACTACACGAAATTGATCAAACAAGAGTTGCAGAACCTACTTGATGTTGATTTCATTTATGAAATTGAGCACACAGAGTGGGTACCACCGATAGTCATAGTATCCAAGAAGAACGGAAAAATGAGAGTATGTGTGAACCTTAAAGCGCTAAACGTAGTTACAAAGAAAGATCATTTTCCCTTACCATTTACGGAAAGCGTTCTGGATAGAGTAGCAAGAGCAGAAGCCTACAATTTTCTGGATGGTTTCAGTGACTATAATCAGGTGAAAATAGCGCCGCAAGATCAGCACAAAACAACATTTCCCACTGCATGGGAAACCTATGCCTACAAGGTCATGTCGTTTGGACTTTTGATATGTGATAGTGCTTGTGAATTTGATAAATCAATAATTTAAGTTGATTTTCACAGTTGGTCCATTTCGAACTGATTTTGTAAATCCCAGTGCTAATTTCCCAGTTTCTTGGCAAATTAGGTAAAAATTGATTTTTATTGAAATCACTGCATGTTATGTAGGATGTTTCAGAATCCTTCTAATATGTGATGGTAACTGTGAAACTGTCAAGTCGATGTTTGGTCGATTTTCACAGTTTAGGTCCATATTGAATGGAATTTGAAAATCCCAGATTACGTAAAATTTGAAGAAACCATGGACGTTTTCGATTTGTTCCAATTCTTTGGTTATTGATCAAATAGAAATGACTTATAAAGTGAATGATCTTACTGAGTTGAAATCAGTCGATTGTTAAGATCATTGTACCCTTCACTTTTATTTGAAGATTTTGTGAATCTGTCAATTAAGGAGCATTTCTTGTTCTGAGGATCAATAAGGACCAAGAATAATGTAATCCAGTAGAACAATTCTATGCTGGTCTATAAGGGGATTTGCTAGAAATTAAGTGCGACACTTAATGAACAAATAAAAAATTGTCAGGGTGATTACTGCTACAGTTAACGATACCAAATTGAATTTTTTCCTAGTACAAATTTGGGGTTTTATTAACCTGAACCATTTTTGGAAGGAGGGAAAAAAGTGGAGGTCTGATTTGTAGATGATTGTGAAAAATGCAGAAATAAGCTTGGTAGAGGCAAAAATCTTGTATATAGATAAACACACATGTGTGGAGCCTGTTCCCACGTGTGAAAATAGTGTACTTATCATGTACCATAATCATATAGGTTGTACATATGATTTAATTCAAGTTCTAGTGGCTAAAAAGGCCAAAAACTAGTTTTCTAGATATATGACACATGGCATCAATCTATTGATTGCATGAGCCAAATATTTTGGTTAGGTGTCATATCCCATGTGTAGAGGACAACTCACACGTGTGGAATAAGCTGAAGTAGGCGAATTTTCTAGAAGATTTCCAAGTAGATCTCCATATAGAAGGAAAATGGACCAAAAGTGCTCAAAATAGAAGGTTTTGTCCAAGTGTCAGTTTTGCATGATGAATCATCATATGACAAAGCACCTTCACACATGTGGGATCAGAGGGATGATCAGTACCACGAGCTCCCACTTATTGTATATATAGAGCCACATTTGGCCATAATCAATGTGAGACACCAATCTTGGTTTTGGAAGCAATTTTGAGTGATTCTCTCCATTTGTCTACATTTGTTTTGATTGTTTTGAGGTTCTATCAATGTGTACTTGATTTTCAGGTTGGATTCCGTACTCAGACAATGTTTCACACGTGTGAAACCATAAAGTACACTTACCTTTAATTAATGATTGTTCTTGTTAGGATTTTGTGTCTAGAATTGATCTAGATTGATCTTAATCTGAAGTAGATTGATAGATCAAGTATTCTGACAACCAATCCCTCTTGAGGATTAGATTAGGATCCACTCTTGGTCCTTTTTGTACTTTTTGCACATGCTATTAGAGCCTAGTACAAGAGGTTTGTTGAAATTGATAGGGTTAATCCAAATCAAAGCCAAAATTAGCAGTTTTTTGGAAACTAGTCAAATTTTGTGTAGCGAGTTGGATTTGATAGCTATCCTCAAAATTTTTGGTCCAGATCTTGTTGTGGACTGTAGGAACTCTTTTCACACGTGTGAGGCCGTACAGCTCCGGTTTTGACTGATAAATTTCAAAAATTTGTAGAATTTGACTCACATACCCAATTTGAGTGATTTTTGGTGCAAAATCAAGCATTTTCTATAGAAAATCTAATCCCTTGATTAGTTCTTGAATTAGATCAGCCAAGAAATTAAATTTGAAGCTTGAATTAGGTGCATTAATTGATCTAGGAGAACCTTCATCACCTACCGTTGACACGACAGTCCAGGCCTCTGGCTCAGGCGTGTCTATTGTCGACCCACTTCATGACAACGAATCAGACAAAGACATTGCTGCTACCCAACAACAAGTCCCAGGAGTGGTTCATCAATTGAATTCTCCCAGAAGATCAAGCCGAGTGTGCACACAGCCCACAAGGTATACTCCTGAGTCTGCATGTCTCTTGATACAGGAACGACTATAGTCGAAGAGGCACTCAGCCAACCAGACTCTGATCTCTGGAGAGAAGCTATGGACAGAGAGTATTTTTCTCTGATCAAGAACCAGACATGGTCAGTCAAAGCTCCTATTGGCTACAATATTATTGATTGCAAATGGATCTTTAAGATCAAATACGATGCCAACGAAGCAATTGATGAAGGAAGACAAGACTGGTGTCACAAGGCTTCAATTAGATCCTAAACGTCGACTACAACGAAACTTTCAGTCCAGTAGTCAAACATTTGTTAATCCAAATGCTCTTGTCTTATGCTATAGCTGCCGACCTTGAAGTACATCAACTTGATGTACAAACAGCCTATCTGAATGGAGTTATACAAGAAGATATCTACATGATCCAGCCTGAAGGATACGTTTTGGAAGGTATGAAGAATCATGTTTGTAAACTCCACAAAGCACTGTATGACTTGAAACAATTTGCTAGAGCTTGGTTTCAGAGGATCAACACATTCCTCATCAAACAAGGATTCAAACCAAGCACTACTGATTGCAACGTCTATTCCAAGTCAGTGTAGCAATCCTTCATTATCATCACCTTATACGTGGATGATACATTGCTCTTCGGCAACAATACCAATTTGGTTAATGATTCCAAGCAGATGCTGTTTTCAGAGTTCGACATGATTGATCTGGGCAAAGCTCACTTCTGTCTGGGAACTCAAATCCACAGAGACAGAACGAGACAACTGATTTACATCACTCAACAAAGGTATCTTCACAATGTGCTTAACAGATACAATTTAATGAATTGTAAATTAGCTCACTCACCAATGGATCCAGGCCTGCATTTGTCAAAGGACTAATGTCCCCAAACCAAGTAGGAAGAGGAGCAGATGAGAGAGTATCCTTATCGATCGATACTTGGATCTTTCATGTACGCAATGGTCTGTACAAGACCAGATATCTCTTTTGCAGTAAGCTCACTCAACCAATATATGGCTAATCCTGGCGTTACCCATTGGAAGGCTCTCATACAAGTCATGAGATATATTCGAGCTACCATAGACCAGTGCATCTGCTATGGAGATGTCAGCAATGACAATCTTCATTAGCTCAGTGGTTACTCTGATGCAAGCTGGGGAGGAGATGTAGACAATCGTAAGTCCACATCTGGATTTACATTCTTCTTCAATGACAGTCCTATCTCATGGAATAGTCGTAAGCAAACCTTTATCTCACTTTCTTCTATAGAAGCAGAGTATATTGCTGCTTCTCAATCCATTAAGGAGGCGTTTTGGTTGAGAAATTTGCTGTCAGACGTTAATCTGAATCAGCACAGCCCTACAATTTTATTCTGTGATAATCAAAGTGCTATTGCCTTATCGGCCAATCCTAGATTTCATTCTAGGAGTAGGCACATTGAAATTAGATATCACTACATCAGGGGCAAGGTTCTCAACAAAGAGGTAAGTTTAACGTACTACAGAACGCATGACATGGTTATGGATATTTTCACGAAAGCATTAAGTGTTAATGCACACAACAAATTTTGTGCATTGCTCAATCTGAAGATCAAGGCATTCATGGATCCAGATTAAGGGGGGTGTTGGATTTATTTCCTCTACTCTCCTAAATCCCATTTTAATGTGCCTCCATTCATGCTGCATTTTTACTCACGTTGTCGCACAGTCTGCATATCTACATGTAAATTCTAATAGGCGAAAAAGGTAAAAAATGCGACATTGTGTTTTTACACGTGATTTGTGACAGGCGAAAAAGGCGACATTGCCTTACAAAATGCCGAAGGTGCCCTAGGAATAGTGAAGACACCTTGTAAATCAAATCCTAAGGTATTTTGTCAGAGTGTCGCATTTTTTGCATTTTCACCAACGTTTGTTTTCAGCGAAAGCTGACGTCGCAGCCTTCTCACGCTCATCCCATGCAACTGTGTAATCAAATTTGACAATGACAGCAGCCACCCACGATCTCCTACTGACAGCACATCACTTTGTACTTTCTTCATCTGCACACTTGTGAAATTAAGTATATAGTTTGGATACCATCTGCGTATCCAACATACGAGGAGGTTTGTGAAAATAAGAGCATCAAAAACTTATCAGAGATAGACGAAGTAGATGCAATGTGCATTGATTCTTTATTATCAGCAATAGGTTTTATTCCTTTATAGATTGAATCAGCTTTGGAGAGCAGGCAGTTTCGTCCGCTATTGTCTTGTGCTCTACCGTAGTATTGACATGTATATTTGATATACTTAATCTGATAACAACTCTTTGTTCTGCGTTCAGATCTGTGTCAATATTGCTATGCTTATTCTTCATTTTGTCTGACTTTCTAGTTGCTCAATTTGGTAATCTAATTTTAGACGACTAATTTTTAGTCTTGCCTTTCGCGAATCATTTGCGACAGTTAATTTGTCTAGTTGTTCGTGAAAAATTATTCTTCTGATGTTTTATTAACGTTTGGCTATGTAATCAGAACGACCGTGATTTCTATCACTAACGTTTTGTTCATTTCTGATAGGCGTAGTCATGCTTAGGGAGATAGTCAAATAGCTCATTCCGTTGCGCACAAACACTTTCCGTTCGAGTTTGTTTTCTCGTCCGTCTTTCAATTCTTTTTGTGTTTGTTTTTGTTTTAGAGCTATTCTTCATTTCTCACACATGATTCACCCTCTTTCTCCCAACACAAATAGCAAACACAAAGAAAGCATGAGAGTTAGAGGAGGAGAGATGAAGTGCAAGGACATTCCATATCCATTTCATAAGAGGGCCAACCTGCTTGTATTGAAATGAAAAGAACATGTACAAATGATTTGAAATTACCACTTTATATAGTGGATTGGAGGGTCTTGGCCTCAATTCCTATTGGCCAATTTCTACCTCCCTAACTATTTAAATTTGAATTTTGGAAGGAACCATTTTGAAAATTGATGGGAACTCCTTTTATTCACTAACTTGAATTTTAGGCCCAATGACATTAAAAGTCTTGCAAAAAGGCCTAAAGTCCTTTCAATGACGTCTAACTAATCAAATAAATATGTGATCATTGGGTTGGACTTACACATATAGGGTGTTAAATCCCTCTCAATTATTAACTAGGGTTAGGATTGCCTCAATATCCGCAAACCCTTGAATACAGTACGGTGGCGGGTCTTGCCAGAAGGGGGATCAACGATGGAAGAGGTGGCGCCGCACATACACTTGCTAGATGGAGAATCAGAAGGAAGGGTTGGGGGTTGTCGATGATTGGTAAATGGAATGACAATGGTAAGAAATCGGCAGCGGTGAAGTCCTTGAAACCTCTGTTCGAGGAGGGTGACAACAAGAGTGGATAAAAGAGGGCCGACAATGAATTTCTAGCGTGCATTGGGCTTGATGGCTCTCTTCAGCTCAGAAATGATAAATCGTGCCAATCATAGGGCACAACCTTATTGGCTGAAAAGTCTTTGTGGGAATCTACAAGTTTATGGAGGAGGAGAGATGGGATGTGATCCTTTTGCAAACTCCCGATAACAAGGAAGTTGTGAGCGACGACTTGTAGGATGGGATCAGTGCTTGTCTTAGTCAACTATCCATGACTTAGGGGCGTTGATGAGTCCAAAAAGGGAGCAATGGCTTTTGGTGCTCGACGATGGAAAGGTTTAGGTCTATCACTGGAAATGATTCAGATGGTAGCCAGGGAGACGACGTTCACACGCACTCAGTGCATGTTACCTTGGTGTTGGACACAAAATCTAGATTTGTCTTCGTCCCAGGTCCCGAAGGCTGTGACAACGAAATCTAGACATAAAGCGCATGTGAAAAGCATTATGCAAATGTCCATTACTTCTAGAAGTGGTTGGAAAACTTGGATCCAGAGGTGATATGAGATTCAATGAAAAGGTCATAGATTTGGGTGGATGTAGGGACATCGCATCGGGCGATCTAGGTAGATCGGTCTCGTCAGAGGGGCTGGAAGGCTAGTTGACAAGATTGGTGGAGGATGCCATATTGGAGAGTTAGCAGTTAGGTGTAGAAAAAGGGGTAAAAGTTTAGAAAAAAAATGAGAAAGGATAAATAAAAGAAAAACAGTGGATATTGATTGGATAGAGGTGGAATAGAGGGAGATGGTGTTGGAATGAGTGATAGAAAGTGTTGAGGATATGGTGTATGAAGTTTGAGAGCATTTGGAGATAGTTGAAAATTTTCGTGAAATTAAGCAAGAGCTCTGCTACGTAAAGTGACAAATGACTCAAATCTCCTGCTTATATAGAGGAAAATTAGAGTGCATATGAGAGGAAGTATACTTTCTACAACTCAATTCTATACCAAATTTTGAAGGGACCTTACTCATGATTTTCTAAGACCCCAAAGAAGTTGGAGAGAGTTCAGAAGCCGCTTCTGCCTGCCATGTGAGAGTTCTTAAGATCATGCGAGAGTTGAAACTCTCATCCAACTTGCTCATGTTATCAAATTTTTAGAATCCAACCTTATAGGCAGGCCAGTTTAATTGCTCTGATTCCATTTATGCTACTTTTGAATGTTGGTGAGATGATCTTGATGGCATGCAAAGGTTCTGAAGTTTCTACTTGTCTGAACTCTCACAAGGGGCACTTTTTCAACTGTTCCATCACAAATAACTCTCACAGAAATTTTGTAGGTACATCTAAGTCAGATCTGACTATGGTGAGTCCCGTGAGTGTTCTTATGAAGATCTGGTAGTTGATCCATCCATTTAAGTGATTTTTGTCCTTGTTTCTACTACTTTTGCCTGAGATCTTCAAGCATGATTCATATAATACAAAAGTAAGTGCGTTAAGTCAAGGCCATGATAACATACAAAGAAAAAAACAAAGTACTCTCATGAATTTGTTGATAGATGGTGTTCTACTACCTTGTTGATCCCATCTGGATCTAGATCCTACTTGAATTTTGCTTGGATCTTGCTGCAATGAATGTTTGTAGTGAAAGATCTTACTGGTGAACGATCTATATGTCATTATCAACTTGATCCGTGCTATTGTGGTGGCCAGTGTGAAGGATTCAAGTAGTTTAATCATATGTGCTACATTTCTATATTTGGCAAATTGAGGCCAGCTTTATATTAGACTTATAGTTTGACTTTTCAAAATTAATTGGTCTAAATTTCATTTGAATAAACACTTTTTGAAAGTGTGGGAAATGTAGAAGTCGAGTTTGAGTATATTCAAATTTAAATGTTGGGTACATTGAATCTAGACCCAAAAATAGTAGGGTTTACATTTTCGAGAGAAATCCAAGTGGCCAAATAGGGTTTGGACCTGTTATAAAAGGATGTAACTCGTGGAGAAGTAGATCTTCCTCTCTTCTCTATCTCATTTTCATGCTTATACATGGTTCTCTTGGGTTTTACTATCCATTGGTACACTTTACCTGTGTTATCTTGCAATTCTATGTGTAGAATAATCTATATTTGTTATTTTTAGGTTCACACTTGTAAAATACAATAGGGTATTGTTGTTGTATGGAAAATAACTTCTATTTATGTTTTGAGTCATGTTTGATCACGTTCTATTAGAGTTTGCATTCTATTTTGTGTGTAGATGCTGATTTTTCTACATTGGCAAGATTGGTGGAGTAGTTTGTTTTGTAGCCAGAGATCTCTAGATGATTTGGATCTGAAGTGATCCCAAATCTTCACATGGTATCAGAGCTTGTCTTTCAGGTGATGAAGGAGGCAATCACATCTATCAATGATTTGGAGAAGATATCAATGCTAGATCATGCTAGATTGGATTCTACACCAAAATTGAGTTTCTTGCATTTGTAGATTGGATCTTTTGTAGATCAAAACCCTATATAGGTTTATAAACTTGATCAATTCCAATTTTTGAATTCACATGATGGATTTGGCTGATTTTTGGATCATTGGAATAACCTAAGTGGTGCCTAATAGATTGCATATCAAATTTTCAGCATTTGCATGTAGATATTGAAATATTCAATTTTTTTGTGATTTTGTCAAACCCCTGATTTTGATTGGATCTCTAGATAGTGAGGTTGCTGGACTCCATTTGAGTGTGTTTCAATCTTAGGAATTGGCAAGAGTCATTAGATTGAGGATAGATCATAGGTTGATCAAGATTTCATGATTTTATGTGTTGATTTGCTTGGTATAAGTGCTAGATTAGAATTGAGTAGTTTCAAATCTTTGTGATTTTTCTTTGAAAACATTTGTTGTTGTTCAAAGGAGTGCTTTGTGCATTGAAACAGGTTGAAAGAGAAGATCAGGTCATTGCTACATGGCAACATCAAGTGTAGTCATGTTGGAAGCCAATGATAGGCTTACCTCAAGTAAATATTCATTGTGGAAGGTGAGGATGGAATCACTTCTTGAGATGAATGATGTTTTGGATATTGTTGTAGGTTTGGAGGAGAGACTAGAAACACAACAAAATCAAATGAGGTATGATAAGAGGGCCAATAGGGCTATACACATGATCAAGATGAATGTTACCAATGAGCTTCTCAAGGAGGTTGGTAAGAGTACTTCATCTAAGGATGCTTGGGACTCATTGAAGAAGCTTTATGAATCCAAGTCAACTTCTAGAGTGTTGACTCTAAGAAGGCAAATTTTTTCTTGTTTTCAAAAGAATTAAGAAAGTCCAAATACTTTTATTTTGAGGATGAAAGCATTAAATGATGAGTTGGCTTGCATTGATGAGAGCATAAGGAAGGAGAGCTTGTTCAAGTTATTCTTAATGGATTGTTGAATTCTCATGCTAAAATTTTTCAAAGTATTGCTATTCAAAAGACTTTGCCAAGTTTGATAGATCTTCAAGAGATCCTGATCAATGAAGACTATAGGCTTCAAGCAAGAGGTGGATCAACATCGACACTTCAAGAGGAGGCTATGTTCACAAAGGGCAAATTCAAGGGCAAAAGCAAAAGCAAGTGGTCTAAAGAGAAAGATCAAGAGGAGGATTTTTCAAATGGCAAAAAGAAGGATAGATCAAAGCTCAAGTTCTTCTATTGTGGCATCAAAGGACACTTTGCAAGTGAGTGCTACAAGAAGAAGAGAGATCAAAGAGACATGCAAGGTAATCTTACTCTTGATGAGGATGGTTTGGATGTTCAGGATTAAAATGATGATGCCTTTGTGATGTCTTCATGCATGCTTGATAATGATGGAGATCTAGATCCATGGTGGATTGATAGTGGAGCAAGTTCACACAAAGAGATTGGCACAATTCCTATTTCTCTCTCTACAAATAGGAATGTTCATTTGGAGGACGTGTTGTTTATTCCATCTAGTACCAGGAATTTGCTTAGTGTGAGTCAATTGCTAAGTAAAGGTTTCAAGGTTGAGTTTGATGGAGATGCTTATATGATCAAAAGGAAGGATGTCTTGATTGGAAAAGGTAAAAGGCAAGAGAAGTTGTTCAAACTAGATGCTTGTGTTATTGCTAACCAAGTTGGATGTGTTGCAAGAGAGCAAATACTCATTGAAGAGATTTGGCATAAAAGGATGGGACACCTCAACTTCAAGTCATTGGAGGTAATGGCTAGAAAGAAGGTTGTGATAGGTCTTCCAAGTTCCTTAAGTGACATCAATCATGTTTGTGAGTCTTGTGCTTTGTCTAAGTCACCTAGACTAATTATACTAGATCTACAAAGTCTTTTCAACTTGTACATTCGGATATTCATGGAATTACTACAATTAGCAATAGTGGAGCTAAGATGTATGTAGCTTTCATTGATGATTTTAGTAGATTTTGTTGGATCTATCTACTAAAGATCAAAAATGAAGTGTATGATATCTTTGTCAAGTTCAATAATGCAAGGGAGAACCAATTTTCCACAAGGATCAAGTGGTTAAGGAGTGACAATGGTGGTGAGTACATATCTACCAAGTTCAAGGCCTTTTGTGATGAGCATGGGATCAAGAGGGAGTATACAACACCAAGGACCCCACAACAAAATGGAGTGGCTGAAAGGAAGAATAGGACTTTATCATGTGAAAGTGCTAAAGGCATGAGGTTAAGTGCTAATCTTGATAAACCATTTTGGGATCAAGCTTTTTTGTGTGCCGATTTCTTGTGCAATAGGTCGCCGAGTGCTATTTTGGATGGAAGGACACCTGAGATGCTATTTAAGAGGAGGCCAAGTGTCAACTTTCTAAGAACTTTTGGATGCACATGCTATGTCAACATTACTCGTGATGATAGGACCAAGGAGGATCTCTTCAAGGAAAGGTATCTTTGTTGGATATAGTGAGGTGAGTAAAGCCTACAAGGTTTACATTCCTACTATTAACAAAGTGATTGTTGGTAGAGATGTCATTTTTTATGAGAGGAACATTCCAAAAGTGTCTTCAAATACTATTGATGATGATGTGGATGAATCTAACATTCTTGATGTTGATGTAAAGGATCCTACTTTAGATGGTGATGATGGAGGATCTTCATCAAGTCAAAAGCCAAGGAGAACATCAAGGGAAAGACTAGTACCTTCAAGGCTCACATATGATGAAAAGGGTAAGCAAGTAGTTTTTAAAAATTATGTTGCTTTCCTAACCTCTTTTGATGAACCTACAATTGTAGATGAAGCAAGGAAAGAAGAGGAGCGGATCCAAGCAATGGATCTTGAGTATCAAGCTCTTATGAAGAATGGAACATGGAGATTGGTGGAGTTACCTAAGGACAAGAAAGCTATTTGATATTTTCATGTTTTTATAGAAAGTAATGAATCTGAAAAACAAAGTTTGTTCAATGAATTTGATGATCAAGAGGTTGATCTCAAAGAGCTTCAACAAGGCAAGAATGAAGTTGGCAATTTGGAGCTAGTCAAGAGCATCAAAGGAGAGGTAATTGGCAAAGATGTTATGAATCTATTTTTATAGGTTATTGAAGAATCAATTAAGGTCAAAGGAGTAGAAAGGAAGTGTTGTTCAAGTTTGCTTTACTTGTACTATCTCATGTTTGAGCATTTTCATGTGGATGTGTGCAAATTGTCAAGATATGGTAAAACTAGCTACATTGGTGAGCATCATTTTGATGTTGGATTTGTACTAGCATTCTTGGCTAGTTTTGTTGATGGAAATGAAGCTATTGGAGGTTCATTATATTACTCATTCATGATGCTCTTATTGCAAGATGGAGATGGAGGCTCATTCATGAAGTGATAATGGCATCTTATTGCAAGATGGAGATGGAGGCTCATTCATGAAGTGTCATGGTGGATACATGGCAACAAAGGACAAAGAAGGAGGAGACATTCAAGAAAAAGTTGATCACTCACATTTATTGTTTGTTTGATGCATTTTTCCAGAGAGTTCAAAGTTGGTAGCATGGAGGAATCATCTCATTTACATTCTATGTGATTCTTCATGTCATATTGAGGTGCAATATCATTTTGTGAGGGAGAAAGTCATTGCAAAGGAGGTGGAACTTCAACATGTGTCCTCAAGGAAATGTGTAGCTGATATCTTTACCAAAGCATTGGGAAAGGACTTGTTCAAGAAGCATAGGACATCACTTGGAGTGTTATCAAGGTCTATGCTAAAAGTAGTTGAAGAGGGAGTGTGAAAGATTCAACTAGTTTAATCATATTTGCTACATTTCTATAATTGGCAATATAAGAGGAGTTTTGAATATCAAAAAGACCCTTAAAGGAATGCCATGTAGGATAAAGAAAAATATCAAAATAAGAAAAACAATACTGCTTATTTGGCTGTCCCCATCACTCCCGAGGCCTCCCCAACTCCCAATGATCTAACCATAATGTTTACAGTCACAGTTAACAACTCTAAACTGTTCATAATCTAACTTGTCAAAATTTGAAAATATGACTGCCATCCACAAATTCAAATCAGGAAAAAAAGCATCCATCCACTGGAATGAAAAATTGAGCACCATTTGCAAATATGAATGCCATCTTCACATTGGACTGAGATTATGAGTGCCATCTCCACATCAGACAGAAAATATGAGCGCCATCTCCAGACTTGAATAAGAGAGAGTATATAATATAATTAAAGATAAGTACTTTGTTTTGTTTTGTACTATTTTGTTTTGTCTTGCTTTATCTGATGACGACATTGTAAGAGGGAATGTCCAAAATCTATCTTATGATCTACATTTGGATATTCCCAATGATTTGACACCTATACAGAGGCGAGGAGGCAAAGGAGTTCCAATATTTGCTGCTGATCGTTCCCGTTATAGGAAAAAAGAACTTGGATTTGTGGACTGACGGATCATTGTATCCTCAAGATCCTAGCACATTGACTCATCCCACATTCTCTTCAATAACTAATCTAGTAATATGGATATGCAATGGGCATACTGGATTATTAGGATATTGTGAGAGATTGCAAAACTATGGAAATCAGTTTTCAATGAAAAAATATCACTTTTTAGATTGTGAGTTGCTAGGCATATCCTCTTTTTATCAAAAAAAGGAGTGTCATGTCCAAAAGACATTAGAGGAAAATGAACAACTTAAAAAAAATAATGAATCATTACAGAAGAATAATGAATCATTAAAAAAGAATACTGATTCATTACAGAAGACAACGTTCGATATCAAATCAGATTCAGATCGAATACAATCAATCTTACAATCTATTCGTATGGAAAACTTGCAATTACTAAAGGATGTGGAAGAGGCTAAGAAGGAGGAGGCTAGGAGTAAGAAGCGAAAGCGAGAAAGTCGCAAGAATATTCAGACCCTTTCAAAAGGAGGTTATCGAAATAGAAGAATTCGAACATTCAAGTAAGCATACTCTGATTTTTTGTAACTTGATTAGTGACGTATGGTTTTATTTCTGCTACTATGTTGTTCTGCTAACTATTTGATTTTTTTTTTTGCAGATCTGCATTAGTAGCTCATCAGAATATAAAGAACAATGCATCAATTGGAATGTCGTTGGGCTCAATATTGATAAGCAAATCTTTTGAGTTCCAATGTCGTTGGGCTCAATATTGAATGTCGTTGAGTTCCAATGTAAAGTCCAAATTGTAGAGTCTTTGATGTTAGACATTCAGAAAATTTTAGATAAAACTATAGTTCAGGGTGCCTGTGATTTTGCTGGTATTAGCAGAGAAGCATATTCAAAAATATTTCAACTTATTAGGGATTCCTTTAAGCAAGTTTGAATTAGACAAGTCCCTATTCCTAGGTCATATCACTTGAAGATAGAGAGGAATACATTGAACTTAAGTATGCATAAAATCATTGGTACCCCATTTCATATAGAGGAAGTATATGAAACTGATGGAAGATCCATATCATATAATTCATCAAATAACTTCTTTGTTGATCTAAATCACTTGTTACATAGATGGTCACATTTTATGATATAATCTTAGAAAAGGTGAATGGTAAAATAATCATAGTACTTAAGTTAGATGAGTCAGAGATTGTGAAAGAGCAGAAGATGGAGAGAGTTAGTATAACTCTCATGAATGGTGCACTATCACAAACAGTGGACCAAAGAGACTTCAAATTTAGTGTCCAGTCCGAAAATGATATATGGTGATTGGTAGCTTTTCAGGTAATTATTATTTTTATTAACTAAGTTTTATTCCTTACATGATATATTATCATGGATATATTCTCCAGGACATCTTTCCCTCAGATCATCAAGGACCATATGGAGGGAGGATTTCTTAAAGTTCCAGGAGTTGGAGACTTCAAAGTTGAATGGCACTTAGCAAGTGATTTAAAAACATTGAAATGCATGTATAATGTCTCTCACGGTGCTACATTTAAACATCCTTGTTTATACTACATGAAAATGGCAAAAGATGTAACTAGAAGTACATGATTTACTAGAGAATATGCAGATCCAAACTAGAAGCCAGTATTGTCTATTCCCTTGAAAAATGTGCATGTCTGCACTCTTCATGCAGAAGTTAGGATAATAGAAAAGCACTCACTGTGAAAATCGTAGAACCGTTGAAAACTGTGAGAACCGTTGAGAACTGTGAGAACCGTTGAGAGAGAGGAACCGTTCCCACGGTTCCCACGAATACTCTCTCTCAACAGTTCTCATGGTTCCTCTCTCTCAACGGTTCTCACGGTTTCTCTCTCTCAACGGTGGATGCTATAACATGTGAAAGATTTTAGATCCTTAAGATCCAATCTACCTGAATGATCTTTGGTTAGAAAAAAAATTACACTATCAATTTCACCAATGTAGAAAAATCAGCATCTACACACAATTTGAGATGCAAACACTAATAGAACTTGATCAAACTTGAATGAAATGATTATGTACTGTTGCTGTCCATACAAAACCAGCAAGAAACTGTATTTCACACGTGTGTATCCAAAAATAGCAAATATAGATCATTCTACACATAGAATTGCAAGCAATCACCAAGATAGTGCACCAATGGATAGTAGACCCCAAGAGAACCATGTATAAGCATGAAATGAGATAGAGAAGAGAGAAGATGATTCTCTCCACAAGTTACATCCTTTTATAGCAGGTCCAAACCCTATTTGGCCACTTGGCTTTCCTGTGAAAGATTTCAGATCCTTAAGATCCAATCTACTTGAATGATCTTTGGTTAGAAAGAGAAATACACTACCAATTTCACCAATGTAGAAAAATCAGCATCTACACACAATTTGAGATGCAAACACTAATAGAACTTGATCAAACTTGAATGAAATGATTATGTACTGTTGCTGTCCATACAAAACCAGCAAGCTACTGTATTTCACACGTGTGGATCCAAAAATAGCAAATATAGATCATTCTACACATAGAATTGCAAGCAATCACCAAGATAGTGCACCAATGGATAGTAGAACCCAAGAGAACCATGTATAAGCATGAAATGAGATAGAGAAGAGAGAAGATGACTCTCTCCATGAGTTACATCCTTTTATAGCAGGTCCAAACCCTATTTGGCCACTTGGCTTTCCCACCAAAATGCTAACCCTACCAATTTTGGGTCTAGATTCAATGTACCCAACTTATTCAAATTGAATCTACTCAAACTCGCATTCTATCTTTCCCACACTTTCAAAAAGTGTTTATTCAAATGAGATTTAGACTAATGAGCTTTGAAAAGTCAACCTCTAAGTCTAAAACAAGTTTTGGCCTCAATATGCCAAATATGGAAATATTGCAAAATGTGATGAAATTAGTTGAATCTTTCACACTCCCTCTTCAACTAGTTTTAGCATAGACTTTGATAATACTCCAAGTGAAGTCCTATGCTTCATGAACAAGTCTTTTCCCAATGCTTTGGTGAAGATATCAGCTACACATTCCCTTGAAGACACATGTTGAAGCTCCACCTCCTTTGCAATGACTCGCTCCCTCACAAAATGATATTGTATCTCAATATGTTTGCTCCTAGCATGAAAGATAGGATTGGATGCCATTCTTTGGGCTGATTGATTGTCACAAAAGATGATTGGGCTCTCTGAAAAATCCAGTAAGTGAAGATCCTTGATCATCCTCTTGATCCATACCATCTCCTTTGTGCAATGTGTAAGAGCTTTGTACTCGGCCTCACTAGATGACAATGAGATAGTGGCTTGTTTCTTTGACATCCATGATATAGCTCCATCACCTATGAAAATACAATAAGAACTAATGGATTTCCTATCCATTACATCTCCAGCATAGTCCGAATCTGAAAATCCAAAAGGATTAGGTGATGATCCCTCATACAATATGCCAAAATCTTGAGTTCCAATGATGTACCTCAAAACTCGCTTTCCTAGCTTCCAATGCTCCTAGCATAGTTTTTGCCCATAGAACTTTTATCCATCATAAGAATGATCTTCTTCCTATATGTCCAAATAACATGATTTTGGTGTCATTTTGAAGGTTCTGAAGTTTGAGACTTCTTCAACATGAAATACATACTAATATAAAAGTATCTAGGCCTCTTTCACACGTGTGAATTTAAGCCTCAAACTAGCTAGGAAATGTTGACAATTTTCACACTCCCTCTTCAAATTAACTTGCTAGTTTTGCAACACTACTTTGCTCCAACCTAAGAATGATCTCCATCATGCTAGTAGATCTCCTCTCAAGTGCTCTAATATGTGCAATATGAAGTACAACATAATTGATATAGATAATAGTGTCCATATAGGAAGCTCTCACTATTTCTTACATCAATTTTACATAGAATGGTGAACAAGATACATGTGAAAGAACATAGAATCATAACGAAAGGATTCCTCCATGTATCCACCTTTGAATTCTCTATAAAACAGCAGCAAACAGGTTGTAAGTGAAAGTAACCAACAAGTGTTTGCATGCCTCCTCCACATTGCACTATGCCCATAGTAAATGCACCATGTATCTCCATGAATGAACCTCCATCGCCACCTTGCCTTTGTAGATCTCCAATCCATGAAAGCCCTTGAGCAAATGAATGCCAAAATGATGTGTTCTCTACTCCATTTGAATGAGAAAAACCTGAACTTGAAATACTTGAAGTATCTCCAAAAGATTTCCATACAACCCTTGATCCTTCATTGTCAACAATTTGCCAATTTGCCAACATTAGGATGCTAGATCTTGAACTTTGCTCAAAAGTAAACATATTGACCACTTCAATATCTTTCAAGATTTGAATGAATGCATGTACTTGATTATAAAAACCAACAATGATAACTATTCCATCTCCAAGATCCAAAGGATGCAAAACTATGGAACTAGTTTCATTGAATTTTGACAATTCCAACACATTGACATGACAATGTTCATACATGAGATTAAACAAGTAAGGTAGAGTTAAAGGAAACTTCCTTGCTGCTCCAAGAACCTTACTTGAACCTTCAAGAACTTGTAAAAACAGATACAAAATGCTTTGCCCATGTGGATCCCCTTTGATGCTTTTGACTAGCTTCCAATTGCTACTTGCCTCTTGGTGTTGATGAAACAATTCAAGATCAACATCTTGATCTTCCAATAAAGCATCAAGGACTTTGCATTTATAAACATCTTCATATCTGAACCTTTGAAGATACTCCCTCTCAAACACATGATTAACATCCCACAAGATCTCATCATGGCTTGATTTCAACCTTTCACTATAGTTAGTGAAAACAATGCCACCATCATAAACCAAAAGATAGATTTCTACAGTTCTATCCAACATGAAGTAGAGTAGATGAAGTTGAGTATCAAACCTAATCAAACCAGCCCATTTGAGTTCAAACCAAACCTCAATGAGCTCACCAATGAGATCTTCCTTGCCTTGGAGAAATTGCCACTTGAGTTGCTCCATGTAGTCTTCTTCATCCAACCTTTTGTCATCTTGATCATGCATGAACACTCCACCATAATCATAGCATCCTTTGAGTTGATGAAGAGATGTAAGATCCATGCCTTTGATCTTCCCAAGAGTCACTCTTCCTTTGCCCTTTCCTTCACAAGACTCCCTCTTAATGATCACACCACAAAAGTTAGCAATCTCCCTCTTGATAGTTGCATCATAAGAAATGGACGAATCTTGAACATTAGAAGCCATGAAAAGAATACATAGTACTTTCAACATAAGAATGATTGAAGTACTTTTTCTTGTCAAACCTGGACTTCTAATAAATGATATAGGTAATGATAATGAACCCTCACTATCGTTCACAAAAGCATCATTCAAAGTACATCCTACTTTGAACACTTCACATTCATCTCTCCCTTTTGACTTGAGATCTTCCTCACCAAATCTCATGATAGAACCTTTTGATCTACTTTCTTTATGAATACATGTGACACCACTTGTTGCACAAATGACTTTCTTGGACTTATCACATAAAGATGCAAAAGAAACTTCTTCTTCAAACATGCTCAAAGCACCATCTCTTTCCAAATGAGTAAATAAGTCATTAGCAACAATCATTTCCAAAGAAGAGTTTTCATCACCTGGCATTGATGAAGTTAGCTCTCTTCTTAACTTTTTCATTTTTGCACTTGCCATTTAGTTCCATTGAAGAGCCACCAAGACTTGGAAATCTATGAGTAGAAGAGTTCAAACATGATACTAATTTAGCACCACATGACTCCATTTGACTAGTAGGTAGCACTAGTCCATCTTCAAGATCCAATGGATCCAAAACATTGATCATAGATTCACCGAAATTTGCCAAGTTAGCACAACAATAACTATCTCCAAGAAGCTCATTAGATCTCAACCTAGATCTAGCATAAGAAATCTCTTTAGACTTTGCATAAGATCTACCAATCTTATTGATGCTAGGAATTGACTTTTGAAAGTTGAGAGAACCACCAACATCCATTTCACTCCTCTTGTTAGACATAACAAATGCATCAAACTTGTAAAGTCTACCTTGTCTATTGCCTCTAGCAATCAAGACATCTCCCTTAGTAATGAAGCAAACATCCCCAACAAACTTTGTCTTGTACCCTTTCTTTAACATTTGACCAACACTTAGCAAATTCCTTAAAGGGAAGGAACGTAAAGAACACCATCAAGCCTTGCATTCCTATTAGTAGAAAGACAAATAGGAATTGAGCCAATACCTTTGATCATACACTCACCACCATTTGGCATGTGAACCACTTTTTTGGCTCCAACATAAGAGATCAAATAAGTAAAGAACTCCTTGTGACTAGTCATGTGTGAACTAGATCTACTATCTATCCACCATGAATCCTTGTCACTTATACTTGACATTAGACTTGGAGAACACATCATCAGAGAATCACAAGAATCTATATCCTCATTAGAAGTAATCTATATCCTCATTAGAAGTACAAAAGTTGCTTTGCTTGCTACCTTCATTACTTTGCTTCTTATGACATTCATTTGCAAAATGACCTTTTATCCCACAGTAAAAGCACTTGAACTTTGACTTTTCTTTCTTTCTAAAAGAAGTAGAAGAGGAGGAGGAAGAGTGATCATGATGATCCTAGTTACCACCTTTGGACCATTTCCCTTTGCCTTTACCTTTGCCTTTGATTTTGCCTTTTGTGAAGAAAGCCTCTTCACCTCCACCTTGCAAGGATGTACAATCGAGCTTTGACTGCAACCTATGTTCTTTAGCCAATAAGATTTCTTGAAAGTCAACCACACTTGGAAAGACTCTTTGAATGGAAAAACTTTGCACAAGGTTAGCGTGTTCATCTAGCAAACCATTCAACATAACCTGGACTATTTTACCATCTTTTATGCTTTCATCAATGCATGCTAGATCATCACTTAAGGACTTAACCCTCAAGACAAATGCATGAGCACTTTCTCCCTCTCTTTGTCTACTAGAAAATATTTGCCTCCTAAGGGTCAATACCATAGGTGTGGACTTTGATTCAAAGAGCTACTTCAAGGCATTCCATGCCTCACTTGCACTTTGACTTTTACCAACTTCCTTGAGAAGTTCATTGGTAACATTCATTTTAATGATATGAAGAGCCCTTTCAGCCTTCTTATCAAACCTTTGTTGCTCTTGAATTGTGGGTGGTCTCTCTTTAGTTCCTGCAACTACGTCCATGAGTTCATTCAACTCAAGTAAGGACTCAATCCTCACTTTCCAAGTAGAGTAGTTTGATGAACTCAACCTATCATTAGTTTCTAACATAATCCCACCATTGGAAGCCATGAATATAATGATTCTTCAAATTTTGGGCTCTGTCCTAATGCACCTAGCACTCACTTTTTTCTCAACAAATGATGGATAAGGAGATCTCAGAAGATCTAGGACCCTAAGACACTTTTATCTTGAACCTGGCTGGTTTCCAGGCATAGAAAGGAAGATTGAAACACATGCAACACTTTGCACACACTAAGAATGGAACATCTCACATAACCTACAACAAGAAGATCTTGATCAACTTTCGCAAACTCGAAAACAATAGAGCAGTGATTCTAGGCGATGGAAGTAGACATGATGTCAAAGGAATCGGCTCTCTAGAGCTACAAACATTGCCAAGCCAAGCAGAGCTGCTAGGAACACTCTATGTGCCCTCACTCAAAAGGATCTGCTATATGTATCCAAGATGACAGATCTAGGCATTCGAGTTTTGTTCGATGGCAACACTTGCCGTATGATCGAGAAGATGACAAACAAGTTGCTGATGGTTGAATGCAGAGAAGGAAATCTCTACCAGGCCAAAATAATCAGCAACTCTGAAAGCATATTAAATGCTTCAAAAAATGAAGATCAGCTCTGGCATAGTAGAATGTATCATCTGAACATGCGGAGCCTGTATGACATGAGCAGAAAAGACATTGTCACAGGTCCCAAGATTTCAAGGCTAGAGGCTGAGTTCTGCGAAGCTTGTTAGAAAGGCAAGCAACATCGGAATCCATTCACACGCGAGGGAAGAAGAGCCAAAGAAGTTCTTGAACTCGTCCACTATGATGTGTGTGATCGATGAAAACAGATTCGCTCTTAGGTTCGAGATATTTTCTAACATTCATAGATGATTACAGCCGAATGACCACGATTTACTACTTGAAGAAAAAATTCAAAGCATTTGATTCTTTCAAGAAGTTCGTGGCATTCACAGAGCGACACACCTCAAAAAAGATACAGATCCTTAGATCTGACAATGGAAGTGAATACAAAAGCACAGAATTCTCAAGATTCTACGAAGAACAGGGGATCGAACACCAGTTCACTCCTGCATACACACCAGAATACAACGGTGTGGCAGAAAGAAGAAACAAAACGCTAGTCGAAGGAGCCAGATGCATGATGGCAGGCTCAATTGCCAGGTCAATTATGGGTCGAGGCAATAGCTGCAGCTATACACCTGCAGAACAGATCTACAATGACAACGCTGGAGAACAAAACACCATACGAAATGTGGATAGGCAGAAAGCCTGATCTGTCATATGTACAAGTTGTTGGATGTGAAATATACAAGCACATTTCAAAGAAAAAGAGAATCAAGCTCGATGACAAATTCGAACAAACAATCATGGTCGGCTACTCGAACGGAACACATGTGTATAGACTCTATGATCCAACCACGAAGAAGGTTGTTTCGAGCAGAAATGTGAAGTTTGATGAGTCCAAATTCTCTGGTTTGAAAGACGAAAGAGGCCATGAGATCTTCACACTGCTACCTATTCAAGAAGGAGACCGAGGATATACATCAAATCAAAATGCAGAGCCCCACGAAGAAGATGTATCGAGCAGAGATGCGAAGTTCGACGAGTCCAAATTTCCTGGACTGAAAGACAAAAGAGGCCATGAGATCTTCACACTGCTGCCTATTCAAGACAAAAATCGAGGACATACATCAAATCAAAATGCAGAGCCCCAGACTCCACAGCAGCAGGAAGCAAAGGATCGACCCCACAAACAAGAAATGTTCGAGCAGCGACGAAACGAACCTCAAATGTCGCAGCACGAACAAGACATGAAGGTCAAACGAGAACAATTTGTGACAATCAACATGTCTTTGATTCGAAGCATGAATGATTCACAAATCAATCATGAATCGTAAACACACCTCCATGATCACAAAACGAAAAGAACAAAATAAACGAAAAGAAATCCTTTGCACTGTCAACTGGCAGCTCAACGGGCTTTATGCCCAGCTGAAACGAATAGCAACGACGGAGACTAACTTACTAGTTGATTAGCGTTAACTAGTCTTCTGATTCTACGTTTAGCTATCTTGTAAACTCCACATAGTGGAGGTATAAACGACCCTCTCTGGATCATAAAAAAGAAAAAGAAAAAAAGAAATAGAGAATACAGAATCTATAAGAAACAAAGAGAGATTTAGCGAATAGAGTAAGAAAGCAAAATACCATAGATATGCATGAAAGTCTGCCAACAAGCAGAACACAGTGAAAGAGCAGAGAGTCAATCTGCCAACGAGTGAGACACTAACGATCTCATTCCAAAACCAAACTGACAATATAGTTGCTCTATTTTGTGTATCCCTTGGCCTTGTGCTGTGTCTCTTGATTGCTAGAATAAAATATGTTCTGTGATGCATAGTCGAGCGTCTGGGATCCCGTAAGAGCTTCCACACGAAAAGAAAATTCAAAGACAGAAAATTGTTTGTGAATTAGAATAGAGGACGAACACGAAACAAGAAAGAAAAAGCTTCCACGACATGACTTGCTAGAAGATTTCTTCTTCAAAGAGTTTTGATGCTTCGTGGAAGATTTTTGTTTGGGTTTCGAGGAGCCTTTCCTTCTCGTTGTGACTTTGAATATCTTCTCTACGTCACTTGGCCAAGACCGGTCTTCTGTCTTTGCCAATTTTCCTTCAACAACATCAATCCTCTGCACAACAGCATTAGTTGAAGCTTTTGCTTTCGAGTCTGCAATAGCTGGTGTGCTACATACTAATACTTAGGTCGCGGCTTCTGCGACTGAGGGCAGTCAGGATACTTGTGGCCAGGCTCCCTACAGTTTGAGCATAACGGTACATAACCAATCGGCTTTCGTGGTTGAGGACAGTCAGGTGAAAAATGTCTCGGCTCTCCACAGTTATAACAGTTGTCCGACACTGGTTAAGTCACGGTTTGTGTCTTCATTGCTGGTCCAACAAATTTAGGAGGGTTGTGTCTTCTTGGTGCGAACTTTGGTTTATCTTGCTGGGCTGATGCTGCAGTACCCTGTACATAGTTAGTAGTCGCATTATTCTGAAAAATAAAAAGTACCTCCTAGGCAGGATTTTCAATATACTTTACATTCACAGTGGTGCAATCTTCCTTAGTATAACCAGAAGTTCTACATTTTGTACACCACATTCATGAGTTGGAAGAAGACGCTTTTGGTCTTTTGTCTGCAACTTCAGAAATCTGCACTTTCAAATCATTAAACTTTTTATTAAGATCAACCATATTACTCTTCCAAAGCTTTTCAACTTTAGAAGTTGGCGACTTATCCTCGATGGTTTTTGTTTCGTCCTTTCACGTGGATCGTCGTTTACTTCTTTTATCTCCTTTATTAGCTTTTGATTCCGATGAATCACTGCTTTTGGACTCCGAGCTTGAAGAACTGGTACTTGAGTCAGAATCTGAATCATCATCGCTATTACTAGAATTAGTTTTAGACTTATGAGATCTTTTAGTTGAGCGTCGCTCTCGTACTAGTTTTGAGGTCTCAAAGTTTTCAGCACTAGCTATAATTGCTGCTAAGGAGGTCATGTCCCCTTGCCTGCATTACCGATCAATCTTTGGTGGTAACCCAGCCAAAAATCATTCGATTTGCATATCAACAGGATATACACCGGTTAGTTTTTCTATAAGATTCTTAACCTTTCGTGTATATTTTCAAAGGGATTTTTTAGTCTTCTTCTGAACATTGTTCAGACGTCCAAGAATTCTAAATTTATAACCAATTTCTCTGAACTGGTTCAAAAACACATCTTAAATTGCGAGACATAACTATCTGCATCATCTGAAGTCGTCCCTTTAAAATAATCGTACTTAATTTTGAGATAAAAGTGAAACGTGCAACATGACCCTCCATATCGAAGCTAATTAGGAGTTCAAGTAATCGGGCAGTGATCTCGTCGAGATTTCTTTGTCTCGCACTCTCACTCTGTCTTCGTAAAAATTCCTCTCTAAGCTTACAGTATCATTCTAATCGGGATTCTCTATCTGACATACACTAGTAGTGGAGATGGATGTGTCAGTTTTCTTATAACTTTCCTAAGCTATCCTCGGTAACGGCCCCAAAAATTGGTATATGTCGTACTATACCAACAAGATTAATATAGATTTTGTAATAAATAATGTCGAACCCACAGAGGACAGTGTTAGAAAGTTATGTATTTGGTACAATTTATGATTTATTTCAAGGAAGTGGCTTTAGGCGTTATTTTGGTTGTCAACAGACATTAGAAAGCAACCAGTATTACTTGTGTTGGGGTGTGTAGTGTTGATAATTCCAGAACAATAGTCTTGCCTCTATCAAATCGAATGAAATGTATTCTACAGGTGAGATGTTATCAGAGTAGTACAACAGTACTACACTCCGGCTGATTAAGGTGTCAACAGAGAGTCGAGAAATGTTTGATGTATTTGTGGTTGTGCAGACAATTGATTAATTGCGTTCACGAACTGTTCGTTTCTAGACAGAAGTCCTCAACAACTTAAGTCCAAGGTTATGGTTAAAGAACACAAATGGTTTTAGAGCACGTTAGAAACTTATGTCAATTACAAACAAGAACATAGATCAAAGACTCGATTCTTCAGACAGGGACTGTCATCTCATATGTATACATATAGTTTTATTCAATGATCAAGCTAGACTGTACCAAATGTAGACGTTATTCGAGTGCAAAAAAGAAAGTATTCGCGACAGACGAATAAGATGATTTTAAGACAGTTCCTTAGAGCATATTTACAGATACACAACAAACAACTGTAATGCGCTAGAGAGTCTGTCTGACCAGAGAGTAATTCATGTAATGCGTTAGAGATTGCTAGTAGACTCAGGACTCACACTCAACAGTGTGGAGAACAGAGATAAAGGAGAATAACTCTCAGCACTCTATTCACTTCTTTAAACTTTTACAAATACATAAACTCTTCTCTCTCGATGGTCGAGACTGAAGCATGAGATCAATATATGTTCTACGGGACGAACAAACACACTTCTAAAACAACAGGTGCATCACTCCCGCAAAAAGGTCTAGCTAACAATTAGGTTGAGTATATATTCAATCATACCATAAGAGGTATATTTAACTAAGAGTTAAAATTGTGCTACTTTAACATGTCTATGCATATCTAGTCGTTTCGCGTGGATGACCTAGTAAAGGCTATCCAAGGTAATGTTTTTTCTTTTAAAGGTCTCATCCTTAATTACAAGGCAAGTACTTATGAGATATATTCTTGAAAAATAACTTAGACCTCTTCATGATTTATATTATCTAGCTCATATCTTCATTTTCGAGTATATCATGCCATATTTAGGTTGATATTCAATATTTAACAATTTCGTGGCATCACAATATTGGAAGTGACAAAGCTCTCTTTGTCAAGGACAAGCATAATGGAGGGAGCAAGAACCAGTTTTCTCAAGCTTTCAACAAAGACAAAGCCAAGGACAAAGACAAAGATGGAGAAGAGGATGAATCAACTCATCCTTCTACTTCCAAGACCAAGAAGAAGAAAGTCAAGTGTTTCTTCTGTGGCAAGAAGGGGCACTATGCCTCTAATTGCTTTAAAAAGAAAAATCAACTCAAACAAGCAAATCTCTCTAATGAGAAAGAAGAAGACTTTATTGCAAGGGAAGGAGAAGGATCCCTCATGGTGTCAAGCTTTTCTTCAACACTCTTCAAGAAGGATGGAGCATGGTACATTGATTGTGGTGTCTCATCACATATGTGTTGTTCAAAGGAGTCTTTTGACTCTATTGCACCTTACAAAGGACTTAAAAGATCTATTTATATAGCAAACGATCATGAATGTTCTATTGAAGGAATTGGCAATATTTCATTAAAACTTGCTTCTTCTAAAGTTCTATTACTTTCCAATGTTCTATTTGTTCCTAAGCTTACAAAGAATTTGATAAGTGTTGGAAACTTGCTTGATTGTGGTTGTGATGTGAAATTCAATGCCAATACTTGCTTTATTAAGAAAGGTGATGAGATCCTAGCTAATGGATCTCTAGATATGGTGGCATCTTCAAGCTAAAGTCTTATGAGAATGCAAACTTTTGTGAAATTGCTCTTATGTCTAAGGAGGAGTTATGGCATAGGAGGTTGGGGCATCCTAACTATAAATCTATGCTTTCTATGATCAAGAATGATAAGGTTATTGGCCTACCAAGATCACTTTCCAAATATATCAAGCCATGTGAGACTTGTGCTATTGCAAAATCACATAGAAAGCCATATCAAAAGTCTTCTATTAAGACTTCTCATCCTTTGGAATTAATTCACTCGAAATTATTTGTGCAATAGATTACCTCACAATATACTTGCAGGAAGATCACGATATGAAGCCTTGTTTAAGAAGAAAGCTAAGGTTGATCACCTTAGAGTTTTTGGATGTGTTTGTTTTGTTCATGTACCCTTGGAAACAAGGAAAAGAGATGACAACTTCTCGAGGGGTGGATTCGTATGGTCATATGGAGTTTGTTGATGCAAGCAGGAAGTAGTCATAACTACTTTTCTTGGATCCCTTAGTGGACAATCCCGACATGAATGATTGATGCCGCATTGTGCACACCAAGGATAGAAGGATAAAGAGTCATTTCGGTGTGGGCATTTTGATTTGCGATGTTTACCTCCACATCTGAAACACTGTACTATTGTGTGCAAATTTTGTCACCTCTCAATTGATGTGAGTACACAAGGATCAAGTGTCCTTTGATCCCTTCCACATGATATAGTGGTGAGCCAGTATGAACGTCCCCTGCATAGAATGGTCTGCTTGCTGATATAACCAAAACTTCCACTACACCTTGCCAATTAGTGATGAGTATGAATTTCCTTAGACAAAACCTCTTTGATTGGGAGAGTGATCTACTTGCAAGTTGGATGGCATAGATGACCTTTTTAACGTGTCCTCCTTCTCACTACCAACTTGTACATGATCGTCCACACTGCTAGCACTTTGACTAGCATCGTCTTTGGCATGTCGTTGATGATATGTCTGCTCATTCCTAATCATTTGAACATTTGTTATGGGCTGTGATGGTTTGTGCAAAGTTATGTGCCTCTGCAATAGTTGTTGTCTTATAGAGTTCTGTTGGACTGGCATAGGATGTAAAAGTTTGCATAATAGTTTTGATCTTGCGAGGTAATCCAACATAACAAAATGCCATCTGGTGGTATTTAGGACGATCAAAATTCCAGTCTTTCGCAGTTTTGGCAAATCTTGCAGTGTATCCTCTTATAATTTCTTCAAGAAGCATCGAGATTTGGGCAAGTTCTTCAATATTTGCCATGGTTGTCGTGCAGGATGAATGTGATATTGAGTTGAGTGGGTGATATTAGAGAGAGAGAGAGAGAGAGAGAGAGAGAGAGAGAGAGAGAGAGAGAGAGAGAGAGAGAGAGAGAGAGAGAGAGAGAGAGAGAGAGAGAGAGAGAGAGAGAGAGAGAGAGAGAGAGAGAGAGAGAGAGAGAGAGAGAGAGAGAGAGAGAGAGAGAGAGAGAGAGAGAGAGAGAGAGAGAAATGGGAGAGACAAGGGAGCGTAATGGAAATAAAATAGTAGGAATGAAAAGTATTAGAATTTGAGAATGGGTTGATATGAATGAGATGGAAGATAAAGGGAGTGGAGAAAGTTCATATAGATTTGCAAGGAATTTCAGAGATATCCTTTCGGCAAAAGTTCTTATGATGAAGGTTGGTGGTGAGGTATGTAGGATTTTTAGCAAAATTGGTTTTGCTTAAAAAACTACTTTTTAAAACCTCTCTGTGGGTCTATAAAAGTATTATTTTAATACCAACTATAGCTCTTTAACCCTTGCAGTCTTGGGAGGAGTTTATCATAGACATATAAAATCACTCACCAAAGAGGCTTGGGCTAAAATTATTATTATTAGTTTTGACGTTTTTTTTTTGTTTTTACTACGTTTTTTTTTTTAAATTATTATCATTATTATTATTATTATTATTTTAAGGGAATAGAACCGTCACAATCTTGGGAGGAGGCTATTTGAAAGATACTCTCTCACCAACGAAACTTAGATTCTTTTCCGATTTTTTTTTTTTTAAGAATAGAACCGTTGCAATCTTGGGAGGAGGCCATCTAAAAGATACTCTCTCACCAGTGAGGCTTAGGTTCTTTTTTTATTTTTATTTTTTTAAAAAAGAATAGAATCGTCACAATCGTGGGAGGAGGCTATATGAAAGATACTCTCTCACCAACGAGGCCTAGATTCCTTTTCGATTTTTTTTTTTGAAATAATGTTTGTATCTAAAAAGCTACAAAAAAAAAAAGAGGGGTTTGATCTAATTTTCAGAAGAAAAAAAAAGTTATTTGGTTAATATCATGAGAAAGAAGCAGTTTTTGGGAGAGAAAATTAATAGTAATAATTAAACCACACACCGCACACCATAAAAAATTAAAATTACCACTTCGTTAAACCTACTAAAAAAATCAACTACAATCCAAACTAATTCTAATTCATTGGAAACTCGAATTTTTTTTAAGTAAAAATGAGATGCTTAAAGATTAAGAGAAAAGAAAGACGAGGGAAGAGAAGAGAAAAGAAAAGAAAAAACTATGCGATGAGCAACAAATGGCGCTCCTCGGCAACGGTGCCACTGTTGTGTCGATTGTAGTATGAGTCTGTTCGTTGGGAGCGGCATGTGCGCATCTGCATAGCCACGAGAGAGAGAGAGAGAGAGAGAGAGAGAGAGAGAGAGAGAGAGAGAGAGAGAGAGAGAGAGAGAGAGAGAGAGAGAGAGAGAGAGAGAGAGAGAGAGAGAGAGAGAGAGAGAGAGAGAGAGAGAGAGAGAGAGAGAGAGAGAGAGAGAGAGAGTTACGTCCATGTCCAGTATGAGAGATTCGAAATAATTCCTGACATGGATAGTCGGTCACTCCTGTGTATATGGTTATTGGTTATACCTCGTCAGTCCGAGCTTGGTCGATAAAGTAATTAATAATCATATGAAGGCCCATACCTATAATTGGACATAGGACGACTTGCATGGTGTTTGACTGCTGTAATGAAAGAATAGGATATCAATTGCTATTTCAGGTTGCATGGGGATCCTAAGAGGAACATTCTCTCCTCCTGGCAGAGAATATATACTAGTGGAAATTCACCCATCTACCTATTGGATTTTTTAATCCTTGTGGCTAGGAGCCCCTCCTCTCTTGCATTCATTCACCATGGCATGGGGGTGAAGTGGTTAGGGTATTGACTAGCCATTTCCTGTTGGTTGGGTGGCTTTGCTCCACAGGTGTCCTTTTGGTTGTTTTCAACAGGATCTAGTCGGATCTTCACTAGGCGATCCACAAAGAGAGAGAGAGAGAGAGAGAGAGAGAGAGAGAGAGAGAGAGAGAGAGAGAGAGAGAGAGAGAGAGAGAGAGAGAGAGAGAGAGAGAGAGAGAGAGAGAGAGAGAGAGAGAGAGAGAGAGAGAGAGAGAGAGAGAGAGAGAATGCCTGGGTTCAGAAAGGTTTGGGAGGCTCGAGCTCCTTCCCCAAACTATTTGGTCCTAACCAAGGATGGAGAGAGAGAATAGAGAAGAGAGAGAGAGAGAGAGATTAAGAAATCAAAGCTCCTCTTGACAGGTCAAGACCAAAACCTTTTAAAACCCTTTATTCATAAACCAACAAGAAAAAACATAGCTGAAAAGTATACAATATTGCACCGTAAAGCAAATATATTTCAAGACATCCAGCTGGTACCTGCCGCCATCCCACCACACAAAACTATGCGAGTTAGCACAGTGAGGAAGACAGGTGTCAACGCTGAATATCAGTTGTTATCCATGTACAAAATAAGTTTACTTAACTAATCAGCATGTGATAAAGATAAAAAAATTATAGTCCAATCTTCCCTTACTACGAGATGTTTATAGTGATAAGCCAAGCCATAAATTAACCATATTAGGGCGAGTGTCGTATTGATCAGTATGATGGTTCCGGTCCTTATCTTATTACATACATCAAACAAATATGCATTTTACAAAATAAGCTGTATAAAATATAGAGAAGTTTGCAAACGAGTGAGTAACTTGGACCGATATATGAAGTGCAGGGCAAATCCATGCCATACCAACATTCCTACCTATAAACAGGTAATGTATGGTGCTCGTAACTTCTTGAGCAAATCCATGCTATACAAGAGTCTGCAAGCTATCTCATCGTTATATTGTCTATGAGTCACGATTGTGACTTTTTTTTAAGAAAAACCAAAATACAATATTTGTAATCATTCATGAAAGAGTTTGTACACAATAACTTAAGTAGCTAATATAGGTTATCATCGTTCGTATGCTCAGCATTGATTCGGTATGCAATGGTAGTGTATGTCCGAGAAAGAGATATGTAATGAGCTGCTTTATGAATCGACTTGCTCTTCTAAAAATCACGTTAATTAAATAATCTCTTATGTTGCCAATGTACCATTTCTGAAGTTTCAAACCCTTGAGAAGTGTGAGAAGCACCAACCTGAATGATAGATGCTAACAACTCTTGTAAAGTGGTCATGCTTGCTTTTGAAGAAGTTAAAATCCATATCCAGTTCTATGTATGTCATTACATAATCATCCGTACGACGAACGTGTTATTGTTAGAATCCACAACTTCTGAAAAATTTGTTATCAAACTTTCATAGTAGTTCTTAATAGTATAGCTCTTGCATAGCCTTGAGAACATAGTTGAATAGGAGTGTTCATAACTTTGGTCGCTGTATATCGGAACCCAATAGTATGAGTTTAGAATTTGTGCTACGTCGCTATTGTATTGTGCAAGACAAGAGTGATAGCAAGTATTGTTAATGAAACTACGCATTGTCAAAATATTGAAAAATCTATCTAATGTTGTGAGTATGGGTCCTAAAAATGCCAAAGATGAATTGAGCTCTTTTGGCTCAGTAAAGACCCATCTTAGAATAAAATATTCAAGGTAGGTAGAAGTAGAAACTCGAGCTACCATAGGAATTGCCATTTGTACTTTACATGCCACATTTAATGCATGAAAAGACTATGTGGCACAATTAGACATAGTGAGGTGGCTTGGATAAGTCTAGATAGCTTGAGAGGTGGATCCACAACTCCAATTCAACTTCAAGTAGGAGAAGAGTCCATGGATCTATATATATGTGATGAACTCTCATTGGGAAAATGATAAAATTTGTGTGTAATGCAAATTTGGAGACAAGCTCTTTGTGCCCTCTCTCTCTCCACGAGTTTTGTACTTTCTATTTTCTCTAGCCGAATAGAGGCATTTATGATACTTTGTCTTATGTTTTGTTGACAGGTCTTGCTTGTAACACAATAATATTGCTTGTATGATCAGCTTTCCTAGTGACAACCAATGCTAGTTTGATCTTTATGGTGTTATTGTGCTTAGGAGATCAAAAATACATGTGTAGGGCGTCCCACACGTGTGAATTCAGCATGGTATCAGAGCCTACCTAAGTTTTACAAGCAAATCTAATCAAAAAGTTTGCAGATCTGATCAGATTTCAAGCTAGGAATTGTCTAGATTCTACCTTCTAGCTAGTTTGCAGTTTTCTTGTGATTCTGAGTTACAAACCACATTGAATGGGCCAGATCAGGTACTGTATGGAATTTCAGGTGCTGGCACGTGTGAAATCTGCCCATTTTTAGATTGGTGGTTCTCTCTCACCTCAGATCCAAATCTCAAGCAAATTAGCCCACTAGAAAGCTAGAAATGGTAGAATTTGATGCAATTTGAATCATGACAATTGGATAAGCCAATCAAAAGTTATAAGCTTTTGAATAGTCGTAGGTAGGGTGCCTAGACCTGTGGCAAAATGTGTGTACATGTCATTTATTGCTTGAATGATCACAAAAATCATCCAGAAGCTACACAATCTCATCTATATGTGATTTAGACAAAACTTATAGGTTCTAGGCAAATTGTTTCATACAAATAGATTGTATTTGAGTCAATTTGACATTTTTGGAATATTTCACACATGTGAAATTCATAGAACCATAACTTTTGCCATCCTTCATCTTTTTTGATGATTCAAATCTTGTTTTAGAGAGATTGTCAAGCTAGTGAGATCTATCTCACAATTTTTTCCTAAGTCCTACATAGGATTTGGTTCTGTACCCTTGATTGGTTCGTATAGTGAGAAGAAAAGCAATTTTTTCATCCATCTTTTTTGATTTCCATCATTCTTTATGACTTCAATGGGTGTCTTTCTATTAGAAGCAAGTGAAAGATTGTCAACCTCCAATTACTCAATTTGGAAGGTTAGAATGGAATCTGTCTTAATACTACAAGATGTGATGGATATTGTACTTGGCATTGAAGAAGAACCACAAATTCCTCAAGAAATTTCAAAGTACAAAAAGAGAGTCAGGATGGCTCTACATTATATTAAGATGAATGTTTCAAATGACATCTTAAGAAAAATTGGTGCTTGTACTAATGCCAAAGATGCTTGGGTTACTCTCAAGTCTATCTATGAGGCAAAAAATACTTCTAGACTTCTAACACTAAGAAACCAAAGTGTACAGAGAAGTGATGAATGTGCTTCAGCTTATGTAATGAGAGTTAAAGACCTCCATAGAGAATTGTCATGCATAGGAGACTCCATCAAGCAAAATGAACTTGTTCAAGTCATACTTAATGGGTTAAAGGAAGAATATGACAACCTTGTTCAGAGTTATGCCATTAAGAAGGAGCTACCAAGTTTGGAAGCACTCCAAAGTGTGCTCATTTCTAAAGAATCAAGACAAGAGTATAAACTCTTGAAAATGGAGAGATTGTCTCTCAACATTGATGGTAAAGCTCTCTTTACCAAAGACAAGCACAAGACAAGAAGTAAAAATCAACATCAATTCTCTTCAAGCAAGAACAATCTTATTTCCAAGGAGAAAGGAGATGAGGATGAGTCCTCTCAAGCTTCCACATGCAAGAAGAAGAAGAAAAACATCAAGTGTGTTTTTGTGGGAAGAAGGGGCATTATGCCACCAATTGCTTCAAGAAGAAGAGTCAATTCAAGCAAGCCAACATTTCTAATGAAGAGAAGGAAGATGCTCATGCAAGTGATGAAGAGGGATCTCTTATGGTCTCAAGTATTTCTTCATCACCTTTCTAGAAGGATGGTTCGTGGTATATTGACAGTGGAGCTTCCTCACATATGTGTAGCTCCAAGTATTCTTTTTCATCCATCTCACCTTATGAAGGAGCCAAGAAGTCCATCTACACAGCAAATGATCATGAGTGTGCTATTGAAGGCATAGGGACCATTCCCTTAAAGCTTTCTTCATCAAAAGTTCTTTTTCTGTCTAATGTACTTTTTGTTCCCAAGCTAACAAAAAATCTTATTAGTGTTAAGCAATTGTTTGATAGTGGACTAGATGTGAATTTCAATGTTGATACATGTACAATCAAGAAGCATGATGAAAATCCTTGCATTTGGATCTAGATATGGTGGAATCTACAAGCTTGATCCCAAAGAGTATGCTAGCTCTTGTGATAGTGCTTTTGCTACTCATATGTCTTTGGAGAAACTATGGCATAGAAGGTTGGGTCATCCTAACTAAAATTCTATGGTGTCCATGGTCAAAAAAGCCAAAGCTATTGGCTTGCCTAATCTTATCTCCAAGAATTTCAAGCCAGGTTTGTGCCATATCTAAGTCTCATAAGAAGCCTTTTTCAAAGTCATCTATCAAGACTACACATCCATTGGAGCTCATACACTCGGATGTGCACTTCTCATTATCAAAGAGCAAGGGTGGTGCTACTTCTTTTGTAACAGTCATTGATGATTTCACTATATTTACTTCGGTATATCTTCTAGCTTCAAAATCTATGGTGTTTGACTATTTCCTAAAGTTCAAAGCTCTAGTTGAAAAGCAATTTTCTTACAAAATCAAGATTCTTAGAAGTGATGGAGGTGGTGAGTACACTTTCAATAAATTTCATGATTATTGTGAGCTTGAAGGGATTAAAAGGGAGTTTTCTTGTGCATATACACCATCTCAAAATGGGGTGGCTGAAAGAAAGAATAGAACACTGTGTGAATGTGCCAAAACCATCATCATTGAGGCATCTTTGCCAAAAGACTTTTGGGGTGAGGCTATCAATTGTTCAAACTATCTTTGCAATAGACTCCCTCATGTTGCACTTGGAGGAAAGTCACCATATGAAGCACTCTATTTGAAGAAACCTAAGGTTGAATACCTTAGAGTATTTGGATGCATATGCTTTGTCCATATTCCCTTGGAAACGAGAAGGAAGGATGATCCTTGTGCAAGCAAAGGAGTAATGGTTGGATATTCATCCAACAAGAAAGCCTATCGAATCTACATGCTCTCTACCTCTAAAGTAATTGATAGTAGAGATGTAGTTTTTCATGAAGAAGAAAAGTCCAATTTTGGAGGGGCCAAGATCAAGCAACCTCAAAATCTATCACCTATTATTATTGAAGACAATCAACATATGGAGGAGTCAAGATTTGAAGATGGAAGTCCTCGTATTTTCACTCCTAGAAGATCCATGAGGGAGAGATCCGAGACCAAGAGGCTCACTTATGATGACAAAGGAAAACAAGTGGATCTTGATTCCACTTATGCTTATTTTGTTTCTCATGAAGAGCCCAAATATGTTCAAGAAGCCCTCAATACCAAGGAGTGGTATGAGGCCATGAAGATTGATTATGATGCCTTGATCACCAACCACACATGGGAGCTAGTGGATCCACCACCTTACATGCATATCATTGGATGCAAGTGGGTGTCCAAGATCAAGTACAATCATGATGGCTCCATCAACAAGTACAAGGCAAGATTGTGTGCTAAAGGCTTTGCACAAATATATGGCCTTGACTATGAAGAAACCTTTGATCCTATAGCAAAGATGGTGACAATAAGAATCATAATCTCTCTTGCCTTATTTTTTAAGTGGAAACTATTTCAACTTGATGTCTCCAACGCTTTTTTAAATGGCTATCTTGAGGAGGAGATATACATGGAACAGCCTCAAGGATTTATCAAGGATAAATTTAAGGTGTGTTTGCTATTGTGACTATGATCCTTCTATGTACTTAAAATTTGATGGTAGTAATATTGTCATTCTCCTAGTCTATGTAGATGACATTATTCTTATTGGAAGTCGTTTGATGCTAGTTCAAGAAACCAAAGATGCATTAGGAAAAGAGTTTAAAATGCAAGATCTAGGAGAGATCCATCACATTTTGGGCCTTGAGATTGATTTTTATGAAGAGTATGCTTTTATTTGTCAATCTAGATATGTCTTTTCTATGTTGAGAAAATTCAATATGCAATGTTGTAAAGGCATAGATACTCCCATGGAGCAACATGTAAAAGATCCTATTAAAGGTGATGAAAGATCCTTCTAGGACATCACACTTTATAGGAGTCTTATAGGCTCTTTAATTTGGCTTACTATTACTAGACCCGATTTGAGCTATTGTGTACACAAATTGAGTCAATTTATGCAAGATCCCAAGATCCAACATTGGAAGATGGCCAAGAGAGTTCTAAGATATGTATCTTCTACTCAAGATTATGGTTTATTGTACAAGAATGAAGATCTAAACATTGTTGGCTATTCAGATTCCAATTTTTCAAGTGATAAAATGGATCGAAAGTCCATTAATGCATATACTATCTTTCTTGGAGGCAATCTTGTGTCTTGGCTTTCAAAGAAGGAGGATACCATATCTCTATCATCTTGTGAGGCCGAGTACAAAGCACTCACTACAACAACTAAAGAGGTGCTTTGGATCAAGAGGTTAATCATGGAGCTAAATTGCATCAAAGAGGATGATCTTCCCTTGATCAAATGTGAAAACATATCGACACAAGCTCTTGCAAACAATTCTATTTTTCATGCAAGAAGCAAGCATATAGAAGTGGCAATCATTTTGTAAGGGAAAAGCTCATTGGAGGTGAAATCAACTTAGAACATGTCGACACATCTTCGTGTATTGCTGATCTTCTCACAAAGCCACTTTGCAAAAGTGCCTTCTCAAAGCACAGGTCTAATCTTGGTCTTATCTCAAGATCAATGCTTGATCCACATTAGATACATTTTTAGGAGGAGTGTCAAAATATTGAAAAATCTATCAAATGTTGTGAGTATGGGTCCTAAAAATGCCAAAGATGAATTGAGCTCTTTTGGCTTAGTAAAGACCCATCTCAGAATAAAATATTCAAGGTATGTAGAAGTAGAAACTCAAGCTACCATAGGAATTGCCATTTGTACTTTACATGCCACATTTAATGCATGAAAAGACTGTGTGGCACAATTAGACATAGTGAGGTGGCTTGGATAAGTCTAGATAGCTTGAGAGGTGGATCCACAACTCCAATTCAACTTCAAGTAGGAGAAGAGTCCATGGATCTATATATATGTGATGAACTCTCATTGAGAAAATGATGAAATTTGTGTGTAATGCAAATTTGGAGACAAGCTCTTTGTGCCCTCTCTCTCTCTCCACGAGTTTTGTACTTTCTATTTTCTCTCTCTCTAGCCGAGTAGAGGCATTTATGATGCTTTGTCTAATGTTTTGTTGATAGATCTTGCTTGTAACACAATAATATTGCTTGTATGATCAGCTTTCCTATTGACAACCAATGCTAGTCTGATCTTTATGGTGTTATTGTGCTTAGGAGATCAGAAATACATGTGTAGGGCATCCTACACGTGTGAATTCAGCACATTATGAGTGCTATCATGCTGAGATATATCACACAGTTAAGAAGAAGATTATAGCTCATCGGCTCATTGCTGGACACTAAGTAAGAAATTGCAATGGTATCCCCATTGCTGACAGCCACAATGGATATCACCATAGTGTATCATATAAATCAATATGAGAAGTGGCGTGTCAGTATATCACTGGATCAACAGCGATTTGCCATCAATAACATATTCGTAGTATGTGTCTCTCAGAGGTATAAGCATAATGTATGCAACATATATCAGAAAAAAGTCGCTTCTGGCCAGTGATGAGATGCCTATGAAGTTGTAATCAAAGTGTATGCATCAAAAAGTAGTATGCACTCAAGGAATAATCGCATTCTGGCCAGCGATGAGATGCTTATGGTGTTGTAATCAAAGTGTATGCATCACAAAGTAGTATGCAATCAGAAAACAATCACCTTCTGGCCGCCAAACCAAATGTAAATCCATGTATCATAGTCATTCTTTAATCATTATGATCAACGAAGGGCCGCAGGCAAGAAACCATGCCATATATAAATATTAACAGATGCAAACTAGATGCATTAGTGTAAATGCATGCCCAATAGGTCGTGCTTATCAGAGGGGTACAATATGTACTATCATTTGTTTACAAAACTGCATTTCGTTAGCAAGCATAGATAGGTATCAAGTGTGAAAGATTCAACTAGTTTGAACATAGTTGCTATATTCCATATTTGGCATATTGAGGCCAACTTTGTATTTAGACTTAGAGATTGACTTTCAAAGTTCATTAGTCTAAATGTCACTTGAATAAACACTTTTTGAAAGTGTGAGAAAGTTAGAAGGTGAAGAATAGTAGGGTTAGGATTTTGGAGGGAAAGCCAAGTGGCCAAATAGGTTTTGGAC
Organism: Diphasiastrum complanatum; assembly: GCA_029204225.1. Taxonomy (NCBI): domain Eukaryota; kingdom Viridiplantae; phylum Streptophyta; class Lycopodiopsida; order Lycopodiales; family Lycopodiaceae; genus Diphasiastrum; species Diphasiastrum complanatum. Next base: position 28,234,346 of record CM055099.1, read on the forward strand.
CTGTTATAAAAGGATGTAACTCGTGGAGAAACATATCTTCTCTCTTCTCTATCTCATTTCATGCTTATACATGGTTCTCTTGGGTTCTACTACCCATTGGTGCACTATACTTGTGATTGCATGCAATTCTATGTGTAGAATGATCTATATTTGTTATTTTTGGATCCACACTTGTGAAATACAGTAGCTTGCTGGTTTTGTATGGATAGAAATAGTACTTTATCATTTTATTCATATTTGATCAAGTTCTATTAGAGTTTGCATCTCATTTTGTGTGTAGATGCTGATTTTTCTACATTGGTGAGATTGGTAGAGTATTTCTCTTTGTAACCCAAGATCTTTCAAGTGGATTAGATCACAATGATCTGAAATTCTTCACATGGTATCAGAGCTTGTGTTTTAGGTTATGAAGGAGGATATTAGATCTATCAATGATTTGGTGAAGATATCAAGGCTTCCGCATGCTAGAGAAGATTCTACACCAAAATCGAGTTCTTTGCTTTTGATCTTTTGTAGATCAAAATCCTATATAGGTGTATAAACTTGATCAATTCCTATTTTTGATTTCACATACTAGATTTGGCCAATTTTTGGATCATTGGATCAGCCTAAGTGGTGGCTAATAGATTGCATATCAAATTTTTAACATTTGCATGTAGATTTGAAATAGTCAATTTTTTGTGATTTTGTCAAAACCCTAATTTTGATTGGATCTCTGAGGTTGCTGGACTTCATTTGAGTGTGTTTCAATCTTAGGAAGTGGCAATAGTCATTAGACTAAGGATAGATCATAAATTAATCAAGATTCCATGATTCTATGTGTTGATTTGCTTGGTATAAGTGCTAGAAGAGAATTGTTGACATAGTTTCAAATCTTGGTGGTTTCTTTTGAAATCATTTGTTGTTGTTCAAAGGAGTTCTTTGTGAATTGAAATAGGTTGAAAGAGAAGATCAGGTCATTGCTACACGACAACCTCAATTGGAGTCATGTTGGAAGCCAATGATAGGTTTACCTCAAGGAACTATTCATTGTGGAAAGTGAGGATGGAATCACTTGAGATGAATGATGTTTTGGATATTGTGATAAATTTTACAGTTGTTAGGACAATAATGATTGTACTTTACGATCATAGAGAGTTATTGGTTTCTTAATCAATGGATCTATCAAGTTCTACACATTAGATCTTGATCTAGATTCACTACACTTGGATTTAAGCAAGAGCAACGGATCAACACATCATTAATCAGTGAGAGTGGCCTCACACGTGTGGAATACTGTCCACAGTATGGCCTGCACCTGAAACAACAAGTACAATAATCCAAGATAGCAATCATTCATAGAAATCACAAGACAAATGACTAGAAACCTCACAAAAGTGTAGAATGCAAAAGTCTCATCAATCTTCTTAGCAAAATGATGATCAAGTACATCCATGAGTCTGGTACAGTCCAATAGGTCTTCACACATGTTAAGAGTGCCACATCACTCAGATCTATCCATTTGATCCATCCTTGATCCTTATCCAAAGTTGACCTTCTAGAATATGGCCAAAATCCAAAAAGCTAGTCTCCTAAAATATAGTAATAATAGGATCTAAGGAAAATGGTCAACTCTTATCATGCTCGAATCAACCCATGTATCCATCTGTACAGCTTCTTGGCGTGAAGGGGAGAATTGCAGCATGATTGGGACGGGGATTTGTGGTCCGGCTTCCAACACTTGAGCAGCGGCTTTTTCATAGGCGTTGATGGTCTCTTTTGCCTTTTCTAACTCGACTGAAGCTGCTTCTTTGAACCTATCAAAGTGGCCTTGGAATCTCTGAAGGGCCACTTTGTATGTTTCCACTTTCTTGAACAAATATGCAATCTCCGTCGGTGTGACCGGATGATCGGGTATTTGTGTTTGCAGATACACATCATGCTCAATGGTGGTCGCATCCAATTCACCTTGAAGCCATGTGCGATCTTGTTTGGCCATTTGTAATTGCCCCTTCAATAGCTGCACCTGTTGCTTGGCATCTTGCACTGCCTTATCTACCTGATCTTGTGCGGTTGTCAAGGCATTTTGCAGGGAGCTGATGTAGGTTTCCAAGTGATCAGCTTGTTGCTGGGCCAATGTCTTTTCGCTTTCCGTCTTTTCTTCATGTTGCTTGGCTATCTTTACCTCTCGATCCAGCAAGACAATTTTTTGGCTGATCAGAGTGTTTTCAGATCCTAAAACAGAGATCATTTGCTCCATTTCCTTTTTTTTATCTAGCATAGACTGGATCACTTGCCCAAGCCTTGAAACTAACCCAAGAGCATCACCAGAATCGACAGTCATGCAGGTGGCAGCCGCAGGAGGCCCTGATGGTTTTGTCCGTGGTAGGCGTGGAATAGGTGTCAAAGTCTCTTCTTCTTCAAAAATATCCTCGTCTTCAAATCCTTCAGGCATCGTGGCATCGAACTGCTTTGGTGACTTGACAGTTGTGTCGACCCGAAGTGTGGCTGGGCCACCTTGTGTGGGTGGTTGCTGACTGGCATCTTTGACACCAATAGTAGCTTCATGGATATGCCCAAATCCTCTTCCAGGGGATTGGGGTTCAAAGGGTGCTGGGCTCTGGGCATTTCAAAGATTTCGGTGGCCCTAAGGGGGTCAGAATCATCGAACATATCCATGAAGAACTGTGTGTTGGATGAGGTTGCTTCGGTGTGCGCGGTGAGGCGGCCTGGGCAACTGTGATGGGAATGGTAGGCCCAATGGTCACAGACTGTCCTTGTATGGGAGCAGAGGTGAGGGAAGCATCAGAGGTGAGGGGAATGGGAAGTTTAGTGTGAACAGCAGCAGGGGGTGGAAGCGCAGCTAATGAGGTATGCCTAGTACGACGTCGTGACGCGGAAGGCGAGTCAGGAATAACGATCTCGCTGCATGGACGACGACGACTATGAGAACTTGAGGCCTGGTGAGATGACTCGGTTGGTGCTTCTTAGTAAACCGAAAGCACAGAATCCAGGTGGAAGCCATGGATTCTGTTTTCTAAGTGAAAAGCGGCTAAGAGAGACAATAGAGAGCCAGCGACGAACTACTGCTTTGTATTGGCCTTAATAGTTCGCTTGAGCTCACCAGAAACAATCTTGAACCAGTTATAAGGTTCAAGAGGGGCTTTGGCCAACTTGATGTGGGACTCCACTAACCTGTGAAGGATTTGAGATGTGATGCGGTCTTTCCTGAGTTTGCCAACCATCAGGAAATGATTTAACAATTGGACAGCGGCATGGATGGAAAGCTCAGTGATGGCTTCCAGAAGGTAACCATCATTAGTCCAATGTAGATCATTGGTGAGGTCAATGTATGGCTTGATGGCCTGTTTGGCGTATTTGTGATTGGGTGAGGCGTGTGTACCAGATGATATTCCTATAGCTGCAAGTGCGGCCTCAGTGATGCGCACCTTGTGTGTGGCTCCTTGGAAGGTGATGTAAAACTTGGATTTCTCTTCCTTCCGCGTACTGAAGGCAAGAGTGATGAGATTCATATTGATGCATCCCAAAAATGCTCTCTCATGAATACCCATTGTAGTAAGTAGAGGCTCTGCAAGGGTCATCCACTGAGTGACCATGCTTGTGCTAGGAAGAATCATGATGTCCATTGCAGATGGGACATCACGATGGATAGTATAGCGTGGAGACTGGGAAGTATCGGTAGAAGACATGATGATCAGAAAGGAATTATAACCGCGTGAGAATGTATCAGAAGGCAATGCAGGAAATTTAGAAGGCTTTGGTCGCAAGAAAAATTCGCAAGAGTTTCGCTAGCACAACTGAGGAATGAATCGAATTCAGCCAACTTATAGGTGAATTTGGTGGGTCCATTGCACTGAATAGTAGTTGGGTTGATCAGTTTTGAACAAAAATTTGCAGGCATGTACAGTATTGTAAAAATAGGCTATAAAAATCTCGACCAAGGTTTCTAGGGATCTGAACCTATCAGGCGAACCTTTTTTAAGGCTGGCAAAGGATGAACCTTCGCCCAGGAGGGTCCTTCGCCCAGGTACTGTCATAAATGTTTTTTTTCACAATCTGAACCTATGGACAACCTAATTTTGACATTTTAAGATCATCTAGCAGGTCGGCGAAGGTTCATAATGACGTTATGATGCTCAACGAAGGTTCCCAAAATGGCATATCACTAAACATTCGTCTGACTCAAAAAATTGAATTTTCTCTTGTCAGAAACCTTCGCCCACCTCAATTTAGATAAATTAAGGGTGGATGTACGGTTTGAGAGCTCAGCGAAGGTTTCTGATACTGTATTGGCCAAATCGACCCAAAACAGTGGTTTTTAAAGTCATTTTCCATAAAAATATTGTGCTTCCATTTCCTTATGCTGATGACTTCCTGACTTTTGCTGATTAGTCTTTCCTTATTTATTTATTTTTCAGCTGTTTTTTTCCAAAAAAAAAGTCAGCAAATTAAATACTGAAAACAAAAAATTGAAACAAATAAAATGAAAAAATATATTGAGATCAGGCTTGCTGAACTGGCAGAGCAGGCTACCGAAACTTGCGTAATCGGCTGCCATTTATCGGAGTATCAAATCATTTCCCATCCAAGTGCTCAAGAATTACTATGCCATAGTTCAGGATTTCCTTCACTTTATACGGGCCTTCCCCAATAAACTTCAACTTACCCTTGATCAGCTTGGTTTTGTACATCAATGCAAGATCTCCTGCTTCCAGATCTTTCTTATGTAGTCGTTGATCATGCCATGCCTTGCAGCGGGCTTTCTCTGCTGCTAAGCCATGAACTGCCATCAATCGGGTTTCACATAATTTGTGCAACGCATCGTGGCGAAGTTGTAAAGACTGATCATCATGTAATCGTTTCGTTACTGCTATGCGTAAAGATGGGATTAAAAATTCAATTGGCATAACAGCATCTTGACCATAAACCAATTGAAAAGGTGTTTGATTTGTACTATTTTTGTAAGCGATTCTGAATGCCCATAATGTTGCATACAGTTTATGTTCCCAATCAGAATGACTCGCTTTAACTGTCTTTGTCATAATGGTGCAGAGAATCTTATTGGAAGATTCAACTTGGCCATTCCCTCTGGGATAATAGGGAGTACTAAATCTGTGTATAACAAAAAAATCTTCTAGTAAACACTTTATTGTTTGATTAACATAGTGTGTACCCCGATCACTGACAATTTCGATCGGACATCCAAATCTGACTATAATATTTTCATATAGAAACTTAGCTGTAGATTTTGCATCAGCTACTTTGACAGCTTTGGCTTCAACCCACTTGGTCATATAATCAGTTGCGACGATAATGTATCGGGCCTGAGATCCTTGAGTAGCGGGATGAATAATACCAACATAATCCAGTCCCCATTTTTCAAACGGTGCTTGCGATAAAATCGGATGTAAGGGTTCATAATTCTGTCGAGTAGGCCGTCGTGCTCGCTGGCAGACATCACATGTCTAAATAAAATTTTCTGTGTCTTCATGAAGCGTAGGCCACCAACAACCGGATTGCAAAAGTTTGCGAACAATAATATCTGTAGAGAAGTGTCCTCCACCCATGCCATCATGTGAAAACATGATTAGATCTGGTACTTCATGTGGTAAAACACATCTTCGTAAAATATTATCTGATCCACGACGATACAATTGTCCTTGCAATTACTTGATAAGGTTGAGCCTTATGATTCAATTGTCTTTTCTGTACTTTTGTCAAAGAGTCATTCGGCTGTCCTAGCATCAAGTACTCAACAATATCTGCCGCCCACTCAGGTACTGCTTCAACATAGAACAATGCAGCATTTGGCAGTTCATCATCCACTTCAGTATTAAGTGGTGCGGAGTCAATTCCTGAGACGTGATCGGCTAGATAATGTTGCTTCCCCTTTCTGACCACAATTCGAAAGTCAAATTTAGTCAATAATAATAACCATCTTGCAATACGTCCAGTATTACACGTCTTATTTACCAAGTAAAGTAACGGTTGATGATCCGTATAAAATGCAAAGTGCGTTTCCATGAGATAGTGATGAAATTTTCAAACAGAAAAAATCATGGCTAGCGCTTCACGTTCTGTTGTTGAATAATTCTTCTCTGGATCTGTAAGCTGTCTGCTTGCAAATCGTATAGGATAATCCTTCTTATAGTCAGTTGGCTGCATCAAAACTGATCCAATGGCGTATTTTGAGACGTCCGTATGAACATGAAACTCTAATGTCCAATCTGGAGAACACAGTATTGGTGCTGAAGATAATGTTTTTTTTAACTTTTCAAAGGCTTCTAACGTCTCTACTGTCCAAATAGGAACAATAGAAAAGTTGTATATAGGTCTTGCTAAATTCGCAAAGAAAATAATAAAAATTCGATAGTAGTTCGCATGACCCATAAACACATAAACTCCTCGAATTGTTGCTGGCGGTTGCAATTTCACAATAACTTTGATCTTAGAGTAATCGATGGCAATACCATGTCTTGATATCACATGTCCAAGCACCACTCCGTGAGAAACCCATATCTGGCATTTTTCTGGATTTAGAGAAATCTGATATTTGCGGCATCTTTCAAAGACTTTCTCTAATCGATCCAGGTGGTCTGTATCTGTACTATGAACTCCCAAGTCGTCCAAGTAAATTTTAGGGGATTTCTGCAGATAATCTTTAAAGGAAAATTGCATTACTCTTTGGAATGAACTTGGTGCATTATAGAGTCCAAATGACATTACTTTGTAAGCATAGGTGCCCCATTCTGTTGCAAAAGTAGTTTTGTGGCGATCGGCAGGTGCAATCTTAACCTGGTTGTAACCGCTAAATCCATCCAAGAAACTATAAGCTTCCACTCCAGCAAGGCGTTCCAAAATGCTTTTAGTAAAAGGCAACGAAAAGTGATCCTTCCGTGTCACTTTATTCAATGCTTTGAGATTCACACAGATTCGCAATTTCCATCTTTCTTGAGAACAATGAAAATCGGTGAAATCCATTCGATATGCTCGATCTCATAAATGAAATCGGCGTCAAGCAATCTCTGAAGTTTTTCCTTATCAGATCTGCCACATTAGGATTATAGCGATAGAACTTTGTAACCTTTGGTAGTGCATCAGGTACTAAAGGTATGGTATGTTCAATGACTGATGTTGGAATACCCTTCAAATCTTGATAGGTCCATGCAAAACAATCTTGATACTTAATAAGTAGCAAACGGAGTGCTTGATATTGTTCAGGAGTAAGTTGTGATCCCACTTGTACAATCTTTTTTGATTCTCCTGGTTCTGCAAGATTCATTGGCTGCGTCCTAGCTGGGCCATCGTAAACCTCTTTAGATTCCGGCATGTGTTCTTCAGGTTCACGATGTGCTTTAGGTAACATGATAACCACATCATCCAATGTATAACATCTAAAATGCTCTAGCATATCATGTTGGACTACATTTGCTTGTTCTTTTTCGAAAGGACTTGTCTTGGATCTTCTTTTAGTCTTATTAGCAGGAATTGATCGTGGAGGTGATGACTTCTGGGATGATAAATCTTTCTTATTAGGTGAAGACTTCCTAGACGATGATGTCTTGCTGGAGATCTGACTTAAAGAATCATTCTTGACTTTTTCTTTGTCTTTATCCAATAGAGGTGGTACTTCCTTTAAATCAAACTTTTGAGGGGGATTTTCCCATTTCAGGACCGTATTATAATATTGCTTTGCTTGTTTCTTCGTCATCGAACCTGTCATCCTGTCTCCCTTCAATATAATTGCTTTGGGCGATTTGATTGTTGGTTCATCAGGAACAATACGCACTCCAAATCTGGTCGGATCCATATGATGTAGAATTTGTTCATCCGTAAGTTCTGCATTGCCATCATAAGTTAAGGCATGGCTCGTTGGTATGAAATCATCCTCAATTGGATCTGGTATAGGTTTCGTTGATATCCAGGCGCTAAGACTTCTTTTGCTTTTGGCACCAACTTTAGGAGCTCTCCCAATGAAATATTGACCTTGCTGGACAAAATATTCATGAGTAATTCTGTATGCGGTGCTTCTGGTTCAGTCATCTTGAGGGGTTCTTTGTGATGATGTAATTGATCATTCATATCCGTACATAAATTTCTTGAAGGCTGCAATGGTGAAGATCGAACTTCAGCTGTTACTTTAGCAGCTTCAAGTTCCTCTTCTTCTTGCAAATGCTTAATCCACTGTCTCATATCATGATATCTTCGTTTTTCTGCATTTATATTTGGATAAACTTCTCTATTGGTGTATCATTCAATGGTATAGAATCAGCAGGTACTGAATCCACTACTGGTTCTTTTTGCTTTTGTGCTCTGGTGACCACCATCAAGGGTGCACTTGGTTTATTATAAGCTACCGATCCTTGCTTGATTGTTATCAAATTTACAGGTGCTGTAGCTGGTGGTGGCTTCGGTCTTGCTGGACAGTCTTTATAGCAATGCCCATATCCACAGTCACAACAGAATGGTACAAATTTTTCTTTATTTGGGCATTCTGCAACTCTGTGAATTTTTCCACATGCAAAGCATCCAAGTGGTGCTCTGGCCCAGTTTCTTGAGGCTTGTTGTTGAGCGGCAGCATAAATGACATACTTTTCTGAAGATCCACCTTCCTGATCATTACCATAGCTCCATTGCTCAGCACTTCCGTAAGGTTCTGGTTCCATCAAATTGGCAGGAGGAGCGGAGTGCTTTGGTGGGGCAGGCAAGGCTAGATGCTCCGGGTATCCAAGAGTAGATTGTCGTAGTCTTGCTGCTGGATTGCCTCCATACTGTGGATCTCGATATCCCATCTGGGAATACCGTTGTTGAATCATCCGAGGGTTGAAGTTGCAAAAGGCAGTCTCATGGTCAGGTGAATTACACAGATGGCAAACACTGATTTTCATTCGTTTTTTCAATTGAGGACACTCGTTCACTGTGTGATTTCCTGTACAAATAGAACACCAGACATTTTCCCTAGTAGGAAAAGTCTTTGCAAACTTCTCAGGTTCCTTGTTCACTTCTCCGTGGAAATTTTCCAATGCTTTGATCTTCTCATCAAATTGCAACTGCAACTTTTCCATTTGTTTCTGCTAGGTCTTCCCAAGTTTCTCGAACTCATTGAGCATCATTTCTGCAGTAGCATTGGCATTCGATGATGCAATAGTGGTGGATGTCGTAGTAGTCTGCCCTCCTGTATAAGGCAACATACCTACATTCGGCTCATCATCTGAATCTTCATCCTCCTCCCGAATTGCATCGTCCATCGCATTTTGCAAAAGTGCGTACTCATTATGGCGTTTCAGTTCACGTCTGATCCGTTTAGGTAGACCTGACAAAAACCACATAATCATGACATTTTCATTAATCAGCTCAGGCTCACATTCAGATCTAAGACGTTTCACCCTTTCGATGTAATCTCGAACCATTTTCCGCTTTCCCATTTTAATTTTATTTAAAAGTAGAAAAGGGTCTTCCATAAACTTTTGCGGTTTGAACCGTGTGATAAGGGCTCGTTTAACAACTTCTCAATCTGTGTGCTCAGTTTCATTTTGATTATAGCACCAATCTTTTGTTGCGTTTGTTAAGGCCATAGGAAACAGCTTAAGTTTATCTTGAGGATAAATCTCACCATAGACCTCACAGGATTCAGCATAGAAATTGAACTGGATCTGTTAATCCATTATATTTGGGTAGATTCAATCGGGGTGCTCTTCTAACAATAATTGGATTGACCTCCTGTGGAGCACCTCCAGGAGCGGCTCCAAGGGCAGCCTTTTAAATCAAATTGATAATGTGATTGGATATAGATTTTTTCAAAAACTATCTCAGATTAGATCTGCTAGCTCTATTCCACTTTTCAAGAATCTGATTCTATATGATGAAAAACTAACCAAAATTTGATCAATCAATACTTCTCAAAAATGATAATTCTCTCAGAGTCCAATTCAGAATATCTCTGATCCAAATTTAAATAGAGACTTGATCTGAAAAATCAGAAAATAGAACTAGAACTTGCGAAGGTTGTCTATGCGAAGGTTGGCTGGGCGAAGGTTCAATAGTGCTATTTTGGGATAAAAACTCTCTGAATACTTTTCTGGCAATTTCTTGGGAAATAACCTTCGCCAACTTCTCAGATGGAAGATCTGACACGGATAAAACTATGGACAACTGGGTTAAGGTTTCTGACATAAGAAAATATAGTTTTTTGAACTAGCGAGGGTAAAAATCAAGATTTTTTGTGATCTGATCAAGATAAATCTTCGCCAAACTCAAAAATAGTATTTTTATATAAATAGAACAATCTGAAAACTCGGCGAAGGTTCTGGCAAAGGATCAAGAGTAATATTGGTAATTTTGCAAAAAAGTGACTTTTTTGGCAAAAAATATGACAATATGACAACTGATCCTCTGGAAATCTTTCTATTTTTGGTATTATTCTTCGCCGACCTAGCAGTAGATAGATCTGAATCACATCTAAGCACAGTGAATTGGGCGAAGGTTCTTTTTCTGTATTTTTTAGGATTTTGATAATTTTTGGTGTTTTTTGGTGGTTTTTTTGATGTTTTTGAAAATCTGCTAGGAATTAATCTTCGCCCTTCAAACTGAAGGTTTTGTAAACAAAATCAAAGGTTTCTGCAACTCGGCGAAGGTTTTCTGAAAGAGGATAAAAAGTTTTGGGCTCTGATGACGCTTTTTGCCTCTTTTTGACCAATTTTGACAGATTTGATCAATTTTTGTTATTTTCTCTGATATCTCAGATCCAAATGGATCTTAAGATTAGTGATCTGAATAGCTTTCCCTCTTTAACAATCAGATTAGATTTCAAACAAGCAAATCCACTCAAAATCTAACAAAATCAATCCCAAACTATCCCTACAATGCAGTTTTAACACTATTCATGCCACGACAAGATGCCTAATGCAAGCTAACCATCAGCCAAACATGCTGCAAACTGAAAAATTGGCGTAGCTCCCCGGCAACGACGCCAAAATTGTAGTGGGTTTCTTTCCTTGCCTAACCTGAATCCAAGATCTAGTCAATCTAGCATCAAAGAGACGGAGAGCACAAAAAATGAACTAGTATTGTGATTTTGGGACCAAAAAACTGAATGATAGGCGAAGTCATCTTTTGCGAATTATCCATCTTCAACTGTTTAAAGAAATCACCTACGTGCTAGAAGATTCAAATTGAAAATATTGTGTTAAGCATAGATTACTTCTACCAATCTCATAGTTTTTATCAATAGCTAAATCCATCGTCTTCCCAAAGATTATTAACTTAACATTCAACTTTTCAAGAGCATTTCATTCCTCACCATATCCACAATATACAGATTATCAGTTATTGTGCACACATCTTCTCAAGAAGATACTATCAAGCCAAGCTTTCTTCATGCTACATTCTTTAGAAGCCATTCTACTTGTTATCAGAGGCAGCTATCATCATACTTTCTATCATCCTACCAGAGCAATCATCCGGAGCAATCAATCATAGCAAGTTACAGCCAATGGAGTATAGAAAGAGTACTCTTATCAACCACATATAAGCTATAACCATTGGTATCATCGAAACTTATATGAAAGGACAACGATCCACCATCGCACTTTTACTATCATTCCATACTGAAAAATGTGTGGAGTTTTGCTTGCATGCAAGGCACTGCTAAATCGCAGTAGCAAAATGAATATTCTTTCCAAAAAGTAGCACTGGCCAGCGGCCAAATCTGCTACAGAAAGAGCACTGGCCAGCGACTACACTCTATTCATAAAATGTGATAATTATTGCCAACATCTGGATTGTTGTCCAGCGCCAACCATAGATCAACAGTTGAGGCAGCGCTTGACTGCAAGAGTATCCAATTACAGTTTTGCAAGCCAATACTTGCTACTACACAACGGTAATCACAGCAAGAAATAAGCACCCATTCCCAATCATAAAGCACATCATACATCCTTCATTATTAGCGAGCTACCATTCCTCAAATCATTCTCACCTTTGTTTGCAGTATCGTTCACACGATTGCTCTTCCAATAGCATTCGTGAGCTTTCTCTTCAATCACAATCACCGTATGGTAGAGCACCAGTAGATCAAGAATGAGAGAGAGAGAGAGAGAGAGAGAGAGAGAGAGAGAGAGAGAGAGAGAGAGAGAGAGAGAGAGAGAGAGAGAGAGAGAGAGAGAGAGAGAGAGAGAGAGAAAGAGAGAGAGAGAGCATGAGAAAAAGTAAATAGGGTTGTGTGATTTTCCTCTTTATAGAACCAGAGGGTACTTAGGTGTACTAATTGCAAATTGTTGTTCACCATTAGACTAACTATCCATAATGTGCACAGATCTTGGCCATTGAAAGATTCACAACTTTCTCACCATTTTTTTTTTAAATTCTATTATGTGGGGGTTTTATCATAGTAAGGCATTTTTTTGCCCCCACTAGTAAATAAGGTTAATACGTGACATTTACATTCCACAGAGGCTTGCGAAGCGAATAAATCGATATATGTATGTAACAGAGCCCGAGAGAGAGAGAGAGAGAGAGAGAGAGAGAGAGAGAGAGAGAGAGAGAGAGAGAGAGAGAGAGAGAGAGAGAGAGAGAGAGAGAGAGAGAGAGAGAGAGAGAGAGAGAGAGAGAGAGAGAGAGAGAGAGAGAGAGAGAGAGAGAGAGAGAGAGAGAGAGAGAGCCCACCAACCATACCCACAGCTAGCAAAGTCTCTCAGGGGGCAATTAGCACCCCTGAGATGGAGTGCTAACTGCCCACCAAAAGAAATTTAGCATTTTTTGGTAAAGTAAACTTGAGTTTAGAGAACAAATTATGTAGGAATAGGTCGTTTATAATCTCATACAATCTTCCTCTCATGAAGAGAGAGAGAGAGAGAGAGAGAGAGAGAGAGAGAGAGAGAGAGAGAGAGAGAGAGAGAGAGAGAGAGAGAGAGAGAGAGAGAGAGAGAGAGAGAGAGAGAGAGAGAGAGAGAGAGAGAGAGAGAACCCACAACCGTACCCACGGCTAGCAAAGTCTCTCAGGGGGCAGTTAGCACCCCTGAGATGGAGTGCTAACTGCCCACCAAAAGAAATTTCGCATTTCTTGGTAAAGTAAACTTGAGTTCAGGGAACAAATTGTTTGGAATAGGTCGTTTATAATCTCATACAATCTTCCTCTCATGAAGCCATTACATTGAAAAGCAAGAATAATGTTTTTATTAACTCATCCATAAAAGTATCATGTTCGCTACAACAGTACATGGCAGCAATAATTTGAGCGACAATAACTTTATACGAGTTCATAATCAGCCTATTGGTAGTCAAGTGTATATATTGTGGAAGTTCCCTTTGCTTGTCAAATATTTCCATATGAAACATACCTGATAAAGAATCAAAGGTAGTGATAATATTCAAAAAATTGACCATATTATCCGAAGCGTCTTCATTTTCCAAGGTGAGGTACTCCAAGGGATAGATCCATAAGGCATTATCGTCGACACAAGGTTGCTCCTTGTCCAGAAATAAGCATCTGTGTTGTTTACGAAACAAATATAATCAATATAACGGAAACTATGCTTGAAGGCACATAGGTATTCCACCTTTCCAAGTCTGGTGAGTTTTTTCATAAAATGTAATTCATAGAATGACAGATACCAGTTACACCATGTAGGAAAACAGGTGAAACCCATAGGAATTGTGAAAAATGCAAAAATAAGCTTGGTAGAGGCCAAAAATCTTGTATATAGATAAACACACATGTGTGGAGCCTGTTTCCACTTGTGAAACTAGTGTACTTGTCATGTACCATAGTCATATAGGATGTACATATGATTTAATTCAAGTTCTAGTGGCTAAAAAGGCCAAAAACTAGTTTTCTAGACATCTGACACATGGCATCAATCTATTGATTGCATGAGCCACATCCTTTGGTTAGGTGTCATATCCCATGTGTAGAGGACGGCTCACACGTGTGGAATAAGCTGAAGTAGGCGAATTTTGACTTCTAGAAGATTTCCAAGTAGATCTCCATATAGAAGGAAAATGGACCAAAAGTGCTCAAAATAGAAGGTTTTGTCCAAGTGTCAGTTTTGCATGATCAATCATCATATGACAAAGCACCTTCACACATGTGGGATCAGAGGGATCATCAGTACCACGAGCTCCCACTTATTGTATATATAGAGCCACATTTGGCCATAATCAATATGAAACACCAATCTTAGTTTTGGAGGCAATTTTGTGTAATTCTCTCTATTTGTCTACATTTGTTTTGATTGTTTTGAGGTTCTATCATAGTGTACTTGATTTTTAGGTTGGAGTCCGTACCCTAATAGGGTTTCACACTTGTGAAAACAGCAAGTACATTTACCTTCATAAAATGATTTTTCTTGTTAAGATTTTATGTTTAGAATTGATCTAGATTGATCTTAATCTTTTGTAGATTGATAGATCAAGTAAATCTAACATCCAATCCCTCTTGAGGATCAGATTAGGATCCACTCTTGGTCCATATTGTACTTTTTTCATAGAAATACCACAGATCTGTTTTCAAGTCATGTTTCATAATCTTACTATGCAATTGTCAATCAATATATCATTATATTGGCAAAGAGCATGTCAATCACAATCCAATTATCAGTTTGATTGGTTACCCATTTCCAGTCACATTGCTTAAGGCTCGATTTCCATTGATAGGCAACTTTTTGTTTTTACAAGACTTGAATGCATACCTAATCATTTTTCGTATTATTATTTTTTGCCCATCAAAACTTCAAATGATCATATCTTTGGCTACAGAACACCAAATTGGGTGTTGTAAAGCTCAGTACAAAGGGAGACCTAGTGAACAAGACACTTGCCATGTCAGCTTGCCACCTAGGATTCACATGTCCAAGTTTAGAATATCCAAATAACCAGTAGGAGGGCGCACTTTTTCTAGGCCAGTATGTCAGAAAACTTGCAAACACTCAACCAAGCCTAAAAGTGATGATCCAAACAATCTTAAATGGTCTCTAAGAGTTCCATGAAGCCTTCATACAGATCCTATGAAGCAGAATGGGCTTAGAACCATGAATTCTTGATTTCTAAAAGTCAAAATTGCTACAAACTTGATGGAATTGAAACATAAGCCTCTACCCATCAATTAACAGGTCTGGTAGCTTACTGAGAAGGTAAAAAGAAATACAATCATGCTGGAAAAAATCCAGAATGATCCCCCTATGGATTTAAAAAAATCCATCCCCCAAAATTCACCAAAATTGGTCAATTTTTGTCAATTTTTGACTTCCTACAAACCCAATTGCTGGAATTCTTGGCTCTAACTTCTAGGACAACTTCAAAAGGCTATGATTCATCTTTTTCCAGCTTCAATTGATGTTCAACAACCTCCTACCATCCAATTTTATGAAAAAACAAGCAAAAATCATGAATTTTAGCCCTTTCTAGGTTTTTTCACCATGCCCAATTGGAAATTAATGGCAAGAACGTTTTCCAAATCCGCATGCAATCCAATATACAGAGTTACAACCAATCAATTGATCTGAACTTGCTGGATTTTGAATTCTACCCTCCATTTTGTGTCAAAATCATGGAAAACAAGCCAAATTTGGCCACAAAAGAGCCTAGAATCCAAATACATGGGAAGATCCAACATGCAAACTAAATTTCAACTACTTCAAAGTGTATTAACTTGCTGAAAATTTCAGATCCTTAGCTAGTTTTGAGCTACACATGCTAAAACTCCAAAAAAGGTACCAAAATTGATTTCCTAGCACAATTCTCTATAAACCACAATGAATTTGAGAGAGATATGGAACATGCAAATTGAATTTAAGAAGATCCACCAACTTGCAACCTTGCTCCTCTCCTTGGATGAGAATACTAGTTGAATACCACCAAGCTCCAATGAAAAGCACCACCTCTCCAAATTGTAAGCCTGGCTCTGATACCACTATAAGGGAAACTCCTTAGATCCTGCTTACAAATCCTAAACACAAAGGATAACACACTGTGGAGAAACCACCCAACCAAGTAGAAGCATCCAATCAATCTCTAGAAGCCTCACCCCCAAGCCAAGGAACAAGAAGTATGAATGTAGAGTGAGATCCTAGCAATGAATCAAGAATAATGATGTGGAGTAGGGTGAGTTTGGACCCATTATATAGAGCCAAATGCATCTTGGGCACTAAGCCATGCATAGCCCTAAGTACCCTATACATGGATTCACCTGGGATAGAGTCCTATGCATGGACCAACTATTCATAGAATTGCTATTGATAACTCTACACATGCATGCACCGTCTCATACCTTGTCTAAACTCCATTTAGTGTGTTTTGGTCCTCACAAGAATATTAGTTACTTTCGAGTCACGTCCAGTATGACGTAGCATAACTAACAACTTGTTTCACTAGAGTACCGTGTATCCAAGACTAGGAGTATATTGTATTCTATTAACTGGTCATTGACATAACACCGATGAAGAATAGAAGGGCTTCTATCCGCGATCTAGTGATTGAGCCGAGTCTCCCCTTACTGCAATATGATATTGCAAAGGATTCCATGAAAGAAGTATTGCTTCTCAACAATTTTTTCTTACAAGGCATCAAGGACAACAATGACACTTTGTCGCACTGTATCCTTGGTGCTTGCTCACCTGCTGTGAAGTTTCTGTTGATGCCTTATCATACCAAGTATGTCTATCTCTTTACTTGTAATTACTGTATCATTTATCTAATGAAATTCTTCATGGTTTTTTTGCAGTGATCACTGGAGCTTAATTGTAATTTCTGTAAAAATCACAGATAATAATATCGTAAATCTGTTTTGTGTAAAGATGAATTCCGCCAGCAACACACATAAGGATATTGACTCGCTGCTGTCGGAGATATGTAAATATTTTTCAATAGAGAATCCCACGGTAGGAAAATGTGAGATTGTGAGCATTGAGGTAATTATTGAACATTTTTGGTGTATTTTTGTTTATCATCATTGTTAAGCGTCAGTACCTTCATCCCATTATTAATCAATTGAATGTATTGCAGACACCCCAGCAAAATGACTCATTTAGCTATGCGTGGTGTACTCTATACAATGTGAAATTATTTTTTAAGTGGTACAATCTTCAAGAGGATGTTGATATTTCAAAGGTGAGTTATTAGCCCTTTCTATTTTATCTTCATGTAAACTATTCTTTGTTATTAATATTAATCTAATACATTGTTCATTACAATTTACCTTAGGTGATTATATTGCTGGCGAAGTGTACAGATTTCAACATGATATCATCCTTAGTCTATTGGCTAGGTCAACTGCTGGACCAAAGACTGATGCTGGGCCGTCTAAGCCAGACGATGTTCAGATTTTAAATGAGGCTGGGCAATTTGTAAATACCCAAGCTGAATAGATAAACATATAGACATATAGAAACAAAATTATAGACATAGTAGACATACAAAAATAGAATCATTTGCACAGATGTACAAAATTCCTAAATTTGGGTGATATTTTATTGAATACAGATATCAATTTATACAATTGATTGTATGGATTTTCACTGTTCTTCTACAATGTTGATATCTGTTGGAAGATCCTTGCAAGGTGTTGTGTTTTCCTGTCTTTTTTGTATTTGCATGAAAGATAAGCAACTTGTTAATTTCTCTATTTTCTAATAAAGTTACATATATAATTATTGACTGATTTATAAATGAGATTAAAATCTTACCAGCTTTCCATTGATAATGAAAGTGTTTTGGTAGAATTTCATTGTGCATTAACACTAACTCTTGTCTGATATAACTCAAGCTCCAATGATCTTCCACTACAACTCTAGTTAGCATATCTTCATTGTTGAAAATGTGGACTTCTTTTCAATCTGTGTGTCCATCCATTTGAAGGTCTTGATCGAGTGGAATCTAGGTCCCACTTATTCGTTTCCATCTTTGGTAACTGAATGTAAGACTAAGCATTTGTCTTCCAATGCAATAACGAAATATCATAGATGATTTCTTAATTCTACATTCAATATCTCCAACTGCCTTGCATTCTCAACCCACATCCATCATATCTGAAAGAGTGTCATATGGCACATCCTTACAAACCAATAATGTTGGTGTTCTACGAACATTTGCATTTGAAAAAAAATCTACAAATACATATAAGGATAGGTACCGACTTAATCTATTGAATTTTGATCCAGTGCTCGCTTTCATTGAGTTTTTTTTTTAATCTAACAGTAATTTGCATCTAAAAGGTTCTGACATCTTACTATCAGGTGCAAGCCATTCATCACTTCCAAAATGTGGCAGTGGTATATCTTCAAGCTTTCCGAAACCTCCATGCATATCTGGAATGTACTTAGCCTCATAGAAAAATATACCACTATCTGCAAGCTCCTTAGAAGTTCTTCCTCTGTATTGTAATTTCCCAATCTCTGAATGAATCACATTCAATATACCTGCTAGGGATTGTGCTGGCTCCCATTCGCTTATGCTGGATGGATATAAATCTGCAAGAATGCAATACATATATGATAACTGATATGATTTCAACAAGTTTCAAAAGCATGAATGTTAAAATATAGATCCCAAATTTTTTTGAACTTATAGTTACATTTTTGGCGATCATGAGTATTGAAATCTTGTAGATACAGTTCTGAATGCATATAGACATGCTGAACCAAGACTTCTGAGATTGATTGCCCTCTTGGAGAAGTCCTAAAATCAAGGATCTTTGCTTTCCAATATGATTTGAATGTCATCTTTGCTTCTTCTTTTTTTGGTCTAAACATGCCTTTTGAGGATGGATGCAGTAGAACCCATGAGTTTTTCATATATCTTGTTGGTTTCCAAAATCCGGCTTCATCCTTCCCATTGTGAAGAATCACTGATTCAATTTTAGATCTTGGTCTCCTAGCCATAGT
The DNA here is from genome assembly GCA_029204225.1 of Diphasiastrum complanatum. Classification (NCBI taxonomy): domain Eukaryota; kingdom Viridiplantae; phylum Streptophyta; class Lycopodiopsida; order Lycopodiales; family Lycopodiaceae; genus Diphasiastrum; species Diphasiastrum complanatum. The sequence continues at coordinate 28,253,221 of CM055099.1, forward strand.
GATTGCTTCCAAAGTTTAGTGCCAAATTCTCAAATCTATGAAATGCCAGATCGACTCAATGTTATATGATACTTATTCCATGTGAATGGGTAACTGGACCACAATAACGACATGTGGTAACTATCGTACTGTCTAACTATGATGCATGTCACCAATTCCTATGCATGTGATGACTTACTGTTGGCAAACCTGTGTAGTTTGAAATTTACGAACATATTAACCAGTGTGGTTAAATAATTAATTAGAGACAATGTCGTCGGAGCATTTTTCCATCTTGCTCCACGACAAATTCAAAATTTTTAAAAGTTAATTTTTATAACTTTATTATTTCTATCTACATTACATAGATTTCAAATATATGCAATTTCATTGGACCACATGGCGGACGAAACTTCAAAAAAAATAAAAAGCATCTTTACGTAGGGTCTTTTTTTATTTTGGAACTCTAATGATTGAGGCCAACTTTATATTAGACTTAGAGTTTGACTTTTCAAAGCTGATTAGTCTAATTTTCATTTGAATAAACATTTTTTTGAAAGTGGGGGAAATATAGAAGTTGAGTTTGAGTATATTCAAATTTAATTGTTGGGTACATTGAATCTAGACCCAAAAATAGTAGGGTTTACATTTTAGAGAGAAAGCCAAGTGGCCAAATAGGGTTTAGACATGCTATAAAAGAATGTAATTCATGGAGAAGCAGATCTTCTCTCTTCTCTATCTCATTTTCATGCTTATACTGTTAGCAGTAGTTTGTTATGTTACGGACGGTGATGCCAGCAAGAATGAAAGACGATTAATAAAAGCACAATGATGACTGTGCTTAACAAGATCATGGATTACTTAGAGAACGGAGATGCGAGCTATTCTTTAGTGTTGAGTTGGATTATCAGAGTAGGAGTCTTAGACCGCCGTGAAAGAGAGATTGCAGAAACGATTAGGCGTCTTAGACAGCCATGCAATCTCTCATTCTGATAACCTGAAATGAAGAGAATGTAAAATTAATTTAGGTGTCGGAGACAGGCATACATTTATCTGATAATGGTGTTTGTGTAAGAGGAGTGAGAGATAGTTTCATTCAACAAGAACGCAAAGATGTAGAACAATAGCGAATCTGTATATTAAAGTTATAGTAACAACAATCAGACCACAATACAATTGTGCTGATAGGAGTGTGATCCTACTTACAGATTCAAGACAATTACTAAAGTTCTGAATATATATATCTCTCTCTATGATAACTAACTCTGAGGAGATAGCTACTGAAGACCTGTTCTGGTCGTTTGATCTCTGTCATGTACTACTGTATCTATCTTTTACATCTCATCTTCAATCGCTCATTTACATGTATCTAAAGCAACTGAAAGGTCTTGCATTATTTTACTTTACATTTACAAGATCTCTTAATAGCTAATTAACTAACTGATAGGAATAGTTGTTATTGGAGCGTGAAGACGTAGATAGTCTGTACTTGAAATCCTGTGTATTTCTATAGAGTGTCGCCTGTGTAGAATCTAGTGTAAAACTGCAGTGTCGGGATTTCTCTTCACAAGTGTCGCCTGTCAAAAACTGCATGTAAAAATGCAGTGTCACTTTTTGCCCTGATTGTCGCCTGTCAAAAACTGCATGTAAAAATGCAGTGTCGCTTTCTTTCCAAGTGTCGCCTGTAAAAAATGCGAGGAAAAATGCAGTGTCGCATTTTTTGCAGAAAGTGTCGCTTACCTGAAAGTGTCTAAATGGCCCAAAAACAACTTACATAAGTGTCGCTAAACACTTGATTGCTTAGGAAGATAAAATTTGGCGACAATGTCGGGTGTCGGATTTTTTGTTTGTTGAAAACCTGAGTAAATATGCAGACTGTAGCGACTATTAGTTCAAATATGCAGACTGTTGAAAAACAGTTTAGTTTTTATAGGTTTCATTTGAGAGAGTAAAAATCAGAGAAGGAAGAAGGGCTATTTGAATGAGTAGGTGTTAGATTAAATTCCAACATATACATGGTTCTCTTTGGTTCTACTATCCATTGGTGCACTTTACTTGTATTATCTTGCAATTCTCTGTGTAGAATGATCTATATTTGTTATTTTCAGGTTCACACGTGTGAAATACAGTAAAATACTGTTTATGTATAGACAATAGTTTCTATTTATATTTTGATTCATGTTTGATCAAGTTATATTAGAGTTTGCATTCTATTTTGTGTGTAGATGTTAATTTTTCTACATTGGCAAGATTGGTGGAGTAGCTTGTTTTGTAACCAAAGATCTTTAGATGATTTGGATCTGAATTGATCCCAAATCTTTCACAGCCAATACTTATGCAATCAGCAACCATTGATGGGGGTATCAAACGGTATCCCATCAAGATGTTCAAGTTTCACGGCTCCATGGTTGAGGATTTCCTTGATCCAATACGGGCCTTCGTCTGTGAACTTCAATTTTTCTTTGATCGCCTTGGTCTTGTACATTAGGACTAGATCTCCAGGACGAAAATCTTTTTTGTGTAACTAACGATCATGTCACGCCTTGTACCGCGCTTTCTCAGCTGCTAGCATATGCACAACCAATAAGCGGGTCTCACAAAGTTTGTGTAGAGCTTAATGGCACAATTGTAGAGATTTGGATTCATCAAGACCTTGTGTGGTGACAACCCGCAGTGATGGTACCAAAAACTCTACTGGCATTACCACATTTTGACCATAAACTAGTTGAAATGGTGTCTGATCGGTGTTTCCCTTGTATGATGTCCTGAATGCCCACAAAGTAGCATGTAACTTATGTTCCCAATCAGATCTGCTAGCTTTGACTGTTTTCGTGGTAACGCTATACAAAATCTTGTTGGATGATTCTGCCTACCCATTACCTCGAGGATAATGTGGCATATTGAATCGATGGATCATGAAGAATTCTTCCAATAGAACCTTGATGGTTTCATTGACAAAATGACTTTCACGATCACTTACTATCTCTATCGAGCATACAAAGTGCACAATAATATGTTCGTATAAAAATTTGGTAGTAGTTCTAGCATCAACCGCTCGTACTGCCTTGGCTCCTACCCACTTGGTGAGATAATCCGTAGCCACAATAATATATCGAGCTTTTGAGCTTCTCGCTGCCGGATGGATGGGACCAATGTAGTCCAATCCCCACTTCTCAAAGCGTGCTTGAGCTAGAATGATGTAGAAGATCATAATTCAGTTTAGTCAGCCTTCTAGCTCGTTGGCACACATCACATTTATTTAGGTATTCTTTTGTATCCTTGTACATCGTTGGCCATTATCATCCAGATTGCAAGGTCGTGCAAACTGTAATATCCGATGCAAAATGACCACCACCCATGCCTTCATGCGATAATGATATAATCTAGGTGGTTTCATGTGGAAGAACACATCTTCTGAGGATGTTGTTTGATCCTCATCAATACAACTAGCCGACAACCAACTGATAGAGTTTGGCTTTAAGTACTAACTTCCGATGTTCCACCTTTGGTAGAGTTTTTTTGTTGGTTGGTCCCACATTAAGTACAACTATATCAGCAGCCCAATCCGGTACTTTGATTGTCCGTATAAAATACAAAGTGTGTGGCCATCAGATAGAGTCAAAACTTCTTGATCGCATAAATCATGGCCAATGCTTCTCGCTCTATGGTTGAATAGTTCATTTCTGATTCACTGAGTTATCAGATGGCAAATCGGACTGGAAAATCCTTTTTGCATTCTCATGGTTGAGTCAAGATAGCTCCAACTGCATACTTTGATGCATCTGTATGCACATGGAACTCAATTGTCCAATTGGGTGGTCGTAAGATTGGCTCTGAGACCAATTGTCGTAACATACCAACAATAAAATAAGGGATTTTTGTAGTATAAATGAGTGCCGTTCCCACTGGAGAGCAATAAAAATGCTAATATTGTCATTATTAATCCAAAACTATAAATAACCAAGAATTAATGGAGTGGAGAGGAAAAGTGATTGCAACCTGGTCATTAACAAATGTTTCTGCAATGCGGCTACCAGTACAGCCTTGAAAGAATACTATAAAGAAAACCAACACCAAAGAGAAGGATTTAGAATGGACAAATTTAGCAATTTGAATAGAGCAATGGCCCCACTGGTTTACTGTTCATGAGTGACTTTAATCACTCCACTTGTTCGTAACTCACTGGAAAAAAAAATATTACATCAGCCAACAAGTATAAGATCTCAATCTAAGAATTCCACCAAAGCTTACGGTTTTCTAGACACTAATTAATCCTCAAGTCCGGAAAACAGATGAAGAAAATGCACCAAACATTCATCACCATCTAACATTTTAGTGTTGTACTCTTACACATGCCTTGTGTACAATCAAAGAGACTCTGAATACTTGCATTCAACAAGACTTCTGCTAAGTAATCCATGAACTCTTTTACTCCTTTCAAGAATATCAATGTCACATTCACATGAAGAATAGGTGTGAGACAGAACACTTGGATTTTTTGTATTTGCATTCATCATTTGCAGTTTACAAAGATATATACAGTCTAAGCACTGCAAAGAACAGAGATTTCTATACCTCTATACAAGGAACAGAGAACAAAGCTGTTCTAAACTTGCAGATGAATAACAAAATAATAAATCTACATTGAAGCACCAACAGAGCTTGTAAGTTTCTATTCTAAATTGTGTCTGAATGAATGCTAATGGCTTGAGCCTGACATGATATAGCAAAGGAAACAAACGTGCTAGAGGCCGTGGGCTCTGATAACTGTCGGCAAAGAAAGAGCAAATGAATATCTGACATCTAAAAATGACTGTCCATAAGCCAATGGAATGCTGCCACAGGAGTATAGAGCAGTTAGAAAGTAGAGTTGATGGCTCAGGTAAGGAAAAACAGGCCTCTGACAATCTACCTTTCGATTATAGAACACCTTGGAACTGTTGTTAGAGATAAAAGAGCGTTGGAAACTGCCATTGGTTTGATTGCCGCTAGAAATGTCATTCTGCCCTTCTACATGTGTGTAGCGCTCTGCTCTGCTGTAGGAAAACCTAAGATCTGCACCCTAACTGTGCACTGGAGGCTCCAATGCCAGAATCCCGACTGGCTGCCCTACGTAGAAGAAGAGCGCTAGAAAACTGTTTGTAAACTGCCTCTGTAGGTTGTCGTTGCCATTGAAATGCGTTGTCTCTGCTGTAGGAAAGCCGCCTTCAAATGTATGTCTGCTGACTAATGATTGAGGGCTGCCTCTGGCTTTGCGAATATGCTGGAGGCTCTGCCTGTATGCATTGTGGCTGCCTACAATGGCTCGAATTAGCCCTAACCGACTTCAGAGAAAGAGAAAATCAGTCTGTCGAATGAATAAGTTCAAACAATCCATTGAAGTTTGATAGCTGAAGGTTAATTAATGTAATTGGCCATTCAAATGTGCCCTCATAAAAGTGTCTTCACAAAACAGCAAAAGGTTGCTTTAACCAAATGGCCTAAGTATGTCTTAGATATTGTAGTGGCTTGGATATTCACTTACACGATGACTTAGATACTCCACAAGCATAGTGGTTCGTTACATACTGCCTTAGATACTTGACTATCTAATAGCTTAAACAGTTCACCTTCGATAGCGCGCTTGTGGTCTTTAAAGTACAAGGCAACTGTAATAGTGCATGTTAATAGTTGCCCTTTATTCATGAGTTTTAGTCCTTAGAAAGCAAAGGACAGGTAGTGTACAAAAGGGTCGTAGTGCCATAAAAAAGATTTGTACTCATAACACTAAATATAGCTTAAAACCATACTAAGCATTGTGGTAAGAAGTAACGTTTATAATTTAGCATTAAGAAGCCGACAAAATTTAGTAGAGTGTCATAGTCATGGCTCCACACCAATGCATCTTTAAGCTTTTGGAAAGCCTGTAGGGCTTCCTTCTTCCTTCGTGTGTGAATGGATTCCGATGTTGCTTGCCTTTCTGACAAGTTTCGCAAAACTCAGCCTCGGGCCTTGAAATCTTGAGACCTGTGACAATGTCTTTTCTGCTCATGTCATACAGGCTCCGCATGTTCAGATGATACATTCTCCTATGCCAGAGCTGATCTCCGTTTTCTGAAGCATTTAATATGCTTTCAGAGTTGTTGATTATTTTGGCCTGGTAGAGGTTTCCTTCTCTACATCCGACCGTCAGCAACTTGTTTGTCGTCTTCTCGATCATATGACAAGTGTTGTCGTCGAACATTGTTGACTGATTTCTCTTCTAGAATCCGTTTACTGTTCTTTGCTTCATTTACTTCTTGTTTACAGCTTAAACAACTTGGTGTTTAGCCTGTCAGAGCAGAGACTGTGGGCATGTAGTAGTGTTTATCTTGCTCATTACAATGCCCGGATCAGGTAGAAAGATTCTCGGGGTTGTAGTATGGTTCAACCTGTCACGAATACTCAGATTTCGAACACTCTTGAACTCTTGAAATCACTTGCAATCATTCTACCATGCAAGCACACCAAGAATTCTAAAAAACAGCTCTTCTTGAAACACGGTTGGGCATTATTATGGCACTTAAAAACAGAATGCTAAAACGGTTCATTGCAAACTGAACTAAAATCAAATCCTACACTACTTTACTTGCATACATTGACAAAACAAGAAACAAAAACTAATCTACAGCATGTTAGAAGTCCAAGAATCAAGAAATTAACCAGCCTTTTGATTCTTGGACATCCCAAGAACATCAAGAACTAGAATGTTAGAGAATATGCAAGATTTATGCCACATTTCTAGCCTATTTAGTTTACTTGAATGCTGGCTCCTACATTAATCCACAAGAAAACATGAAATCTAATCCACAACTAGGAAAGCAAGAAAACTAATCCACTCTAAATCCACAACCACACACAATATGAATGAAAGGGCATGATCACCGGGGGCATCACTCAAGAAAACCATCATGATCAAGGAGCTTAGTGTAGCATCAAACTCATGAGAAATCTTCTTATTAAGCATGGAGTAGATACAATACAAAAAGCTCATCTTCACAAAGAGGGAGTCTCTTAAATAAGCAAGAGAGCTCCTTAGGTGGCATCCTAATGGAATTTTCACATTTCACAAATTACAAGTGGAATATTGCTCTCCACTAGAGGTCACCATCAAAAGGTGGCTCACTCTACTTTCTTTAAGAGGGATCTACTTGCATTTATTGCATTTGCTTAGAAATACTAGTTCTTACATTGTCATTCTATCTTCCGGGATTCACCATGAGGCTTACACAGTTCTTGCTTGCCATTCCTAACTAGCATTTTTCGGCTCTCATACTCGGCTCTCAATCTTTGTTGGTCTCATCTTCTCAAAGACCTCCTCGGTCTAAGGTGAGAGGTGCTCTTGAGTTGCTCTGTCCGAGTATCTTGGGGATTCATCAGAATCAGCCAACAAACATAACTCGAATGTCTAGATCTGCCATCTTGGAGACAGATAGTAGATCTTTTCTGAGTGAAGACACATAAAGTGCTCCTGGTAGCTCTGCTTGGCCTGACAATGTTCATAGCTATAGAGAGCCGATGCCCTTGACATCGTGTCTGCTTCCATCGCCTAGAATCACTGCCCTGTTGTTTTCAAGTTCGTGAAAGTTGATCAAGATGTTCTTATTGCAAGTTATGTGAGATGTTGCTCCTGAATTGATGACTACATCGTAGTCGTGTTCAGAGTAGCTTGTTGAAGCTTTGTCAAGTATCTTGAAAGCTTCGTCACCTCTTTCAGCATCCTTTGATGACTTTGCAATGTTTGCCTTTTCAGTTTTTTTTTTTTTTTTTGGGTTGAATTTGCAGTCGTATGCAGAATGCCCTTTCTTCTTGCAGTGCATGCAAGGTATTGCTGGATTGAACCAGCATTTGTTGGCCGTATGGCCTAGTTTGTGGTAGTGATCGTAGGAAGAAGATTGTTGATTCGAGGATTTTGTCTTCTCGAATCTTGGCTTGTTTTTGTTCTTCTTCTTTTCTTTTGTGAAGAGAGCTTTCTCTTGATCATTGCTTCCCTCTCCTTCGTCTCTCATCAGTATCTCATCAACGACAAGACTGACTGCTTTGTCGAATGTCATATCTGGTAGACTCAGTAAGAGCATTCTCAGTGGCTGATAGGATGTCGGTAGAGATTTCATGAAGTACATCAGTTGCTATGGTGTTGAGACTTGGTGCTCCTGTCCTGATGCAGCGAGCTGAGCAAAAATCGTTTTGATCTTCTCAACGTGTTGATCCAACTGGCTGCCACCCCACCATATTGATTGTCGCTGATTGTGAAGGTGCATGACTGAAGCTGCAGCCCTCACTTCATACTTCTGCTTCAATCTTTCCCATGCTGCATGGCTGCTTTCACAGTCTTCAATCTACATGAGTAGATCTTCATTTATGGACGAAACAATGATCGCCATTGCGTGCTCATCCTTTCTGATCCATTCAGCTCTCCTAGGGTCTCCCTCTGGAGGCTGCACCTCTGAGAGCTCGGTCCCCAACTAGATGCCTTCACCCTTCAGGAGTGTTTTGATTTTGAATTTCCAGATTTTGTAATTTGCACCATCAAGACTGATTGCTACTCTGGTCTGGATTGTCGTAGCCATATTGTGTTGTCTGGAAGAATCACTGCTGGGATATCAGTAGTGATAACAGATCAGCTTTGATACCATGTCGTGGAAGCGAGAGACTGTTTCGTGTTCGTCTTCTCTCTCTTATGATTTGCGAAAAATTTTCTGTCTTTGAATTTTTTTTTTTTTTGTGGAAGCTCTTACAGGATCCCAGACACGCGACTACGCATCACAGCACACATTCTATTCTAGCAATCAAAACACACAACACAAGACAAAGAGATACACAAAAATAGAGCGACTATATTATCAGTTTGATTTTGGAGCGAGATCGTTAGTGCCTCGCTCGTTGGCGGATTGACACTCTGCTCTTACGTTGTGTTCTTCGCATTGGCAGACTTTCATGCACAGCTATGGTATTTTTGCTTTCTTAGTCTATTCACTATGTCTCTCTCTGTCTCTTACAGATCTCTGTATCCACTTATGATCCAGAGATGATCGTTTATACCTCCACTGTGTGAATTTTACAAGATAGCTAAACGTAGAATCACAAGACTAGTTAATGTTCGTCATTGCTATTCGTTTTAGCTGGGCAAGAACCCTGTTGAGCTGCCAGTTGGAAGCGCGAAAGACTTCTCTTCATTTGTTTCGTAATCTCCTGTTTGCTCTCGTTCTTTTCGTTTCTTTTTGTAGTTTTCGTTTTGTGTCCCTTTTGCGATTTGCAGTCCTGGAGGTGTGTTTACGGTTCACGAATGATTCTTGAATCGTTCGTGCTTCGAATCAAAGACACATTGACTATCTCGAATCGTTCTCATTCGACCAAAGTTGCAGGAGTTCACCATTTCTGACATAGTGTAGATCCAAAATGACATGGAATAGCTTCAAAGCTTGGTTTTTCATTAAAAATTATGAGAGAGTATATTTATGGAGTTTGAAGTAGCTCGAGGTAGAACCATCTCCATTCATCTTCCATCCACATCTATAAGTGAAACTAGAGAATTAGTGACATTTGTCACTTTACATGCATGCATTTCTACCTACTTTTACCAAGTGTCAAATTTTCAACAAGAATTGTACAAATCATCATGCATGTGTCCAATTCACTTTGTGCATGCCTTGCATGTCACTATGGATCACTTACAACCATTGCATGTGATATGCCACGAGTTTCTACGGGCCTATTATTGACATTTCTATGTCTATATTCTATATGCAAGTTGTATATTACCAACTAGACTTGAAGAACCCATGTAGCTCGAGTTTCTTCTAGGCCAAATCTGGCTTTTACAAAATGAAACCACATATTCACTTAGAAAAAACTTTGTCAAAAGCCTAAAGTCAAGATAAATGATTTTTCGTTTTTCAACACTCCTCCTAGAAATAATCTATGTTGACTTGAATATGGATCTTGGGATTATTCCGAGATTGGCTCTATGCTTGATGAAGGAATTTTTGCTCAAATGTTTGGTGAGCAAATCTGCAATACAAGATGATGTGTCGATGTGCTCCAAGTAGATTTTCCCTCCAATGAGCTTCTCTCTCATGAAGTGATGTGCAACCTCGATGTGTTTGCTCCTTGCATGAAATATTGGATTGTTGGCAAGGGCTTGTGCTAAAATATTGTCACACATGATCAAAGGTCTTGATTATCTTTAGCTCCACAAGCAACCTCTTGATCCAAAGCACTTCTTTTGTTGTAGTAGTAAGTGCCTTATATTCAGCTTCACAAGATGAGAGTGATATGGTATCTTGCTTATTGGAAAGCCAAGATATCAAATTTTCTCCAAGATACATGACATATGCATTGTAGTTTCCGATCTACTTTATCACTAGCAAAATCCGAGTCAGAATAGCCAACTATGGAAAGATCTTCACTTTTATATAACAAACCATAATCATAGGTTGAAGACATGTACCTAAGTACTCTTTTGGCCATTTTTCCAATGATGAATAGTAGGATTTTGCATAGCTTGGCTCAACTTATGAACACTAAAACTTACATCAGGCCTAGTTATAGTGAGCCAAATTAAGGAGCCTATAAGACTCCTAAAAAGAGTGATGTCCACGAAGGATCTTTCATCACCTTCGTTAGGGTCTTTTACAATTTGTTCCATAGGAGTATCAATACTCTTACAATCTAGAATATTGAACTTTTTTAACATTGAAAGAGCTTACTTGGATTGACAAACAAAAGCTTTTTCATTATGGAAGTCAATCTCTAATCCTAAGGTGTAATGAATTTTTCCACGATCTTGCATCTTGAATTCTCTTCCAAATGCAATTTTGGTTTCTTCAACTAGATTGATGCAACTTCCTGTTAGGATAATATCATCAACATAAATGAGAAGAATGACAATATCACTATCATAAAACTTGACATACAAGGAAGGATCATAGTTACTAAGATTGAATACTAGTGAGACAAGAAAAGTGTTAAGTCGAGAATACCACGATCTTGGTGCTTGCTTTAGTCCATAGAGACTTTTGAAGAGCAAGCAAACTTTGGTCTTGTCTTGGATGAACCCAAGGGGTTGATCCATATAAATTTTTTCTTCTAGATATCCATTTAAAAATGCGTTTGAGACATCTAGCTGAAAAACTTGCCATTTGAAAAAACAAGCGATAGAAATGATGATTCTAATTGATACCATCTTTGCAATTGGATCAAAAGTCTCCTCATAATCAAGTCCATAAAGTCTTGCCTTGTACTTGTTGATTGTGCCATCTTGATTATATTTGACTCGAAAAAACCATTTGCAACCAATAGTGTGCTTGTTGGATGGAAGATCCACAAGCTCCCATGTCTTGTTGGCAATCAATGCATCATATTCCTCCTTCATGGCTAGAAACCATTCTTTTGAGTTGAGTGCATCATATACATCCTTTGTGTCATGCCCATGACTGGTCTTGGGTAGCGTGTCCACACTAGGGACCGGTAGACCAACAGCCCGTAAGTTAATTATGACTATAAGGGAATTGGAGCCCTTATGTGTACATGGTCATAATTAATGGTTGTAGGTCTAAACTCATGGTGGTGGAGTTGGTATGGGTCTATTAGTGAGTCATTAGATAACTAGATGACGTGGCCCAGATAGGCTGCAGAGGTGTCTAGTGAGGTGTCATAGTGCACTACTAGTGGTGCATGGGCCTTGGAGGGTATAAGTATACCTGCTGGGCTCTCACTAGTGTATGCTTGATTTGTGATGAGTAGCTACGTGCTGCTGGTGTGACTCCTCTTTCCATGACTCTGATTGATCCATAGCTTGGGGGCTAGATCCGTTCGATCTAGGTTTGGTTGGGTTGGTTTATCCACCACTTGTTCCCTTGTGTTGTTGCTTTATATGGTATGCTTAGACTAGAATCCTATTGTGATGACTTTATATTGGTATCAAAGCAACAAATTACTTTATTGGTTGCTGGATTTTTCCTTACAGTCTCTTATTCTTCTTCTGAATGATTACTGTAATTTTTATGCTGTCTATTGCCTATTTGGAAGCCAGTTTGGTTTTAAAATGGTGGGAATAGGCTGGAATAGAAGCAAAAATACTCTAATCTGTTGGCTATTGAGTATTGATGATGTTTGACAGGTTTGCATGGCTGCTTACTGTGGAATCACAGGCTTATGCTTCATTTTCTGGCAAACTAATAGTTGTTTGCAGAGTTAGGAGCCTGTACAGCCATTTTGGAGGATGATTAATTTCAGAATTGATGACTATTCGCTACAGTAGTTGTCATAACCTGCAAATCTAGGTTTTCTGGAAAATTTTGACAGCATAACGGTTGTTTTTCAAGCACATTGATAGCAAAAACCCTCTAAATCTTGCCTCCAATCATTGCTTATGCTAGAAACTAGTAAAGGAAAGCTATAGCAACTGTAAATCGCTGATAGAACAGTGGTAATCTGCAAAAAAATAGTAGATGGATTATGTTCTTTGCTTCCTTGCAAGTTATAGGTTAAAGAACTATGCAAAAAAACTCAGAAATCATGATGAGATCCGTCTGTTTCTTTCCTCCTGGTTGCCCTGTTGTTTACTCTAAGACAGATTAGTATTTGATGAGGGAGGGCGCATCTTCTTTTTGCCTGATAGCGCTCTCTCTCTCTCTCTCTCTCTCTCTCTCTCTCTCTCTCTCTCTCTCTCTCTCTCTCTCTCTCTCTCTCTCTCTCTCTCTCTCTCTCTCTCTCTCTCTCTCTCTCTCTCTCTCTCTCTCTTTCTCGCGGGCTGATCTTCTGGAATGGGTGATGAAGCCCGAGAGGGGCGCGATGGGGAGGCCCGAGTGGTCGTGTGCTGTCGCCCGAGGGTAGGAGAGGATCTGGGGGGGGGGCGGTAGGTGGCATATGAACTCCAAGTTTTATTTTTAAAACTTGATGTTATGTCATACTTAATTGAAGTTGGTAGGGAGTGGGAGGCTGACCATCATAGTTATTTTTTGAGTTTTTTGAAGACTTGTGGTTTTTCTTTCTCAAAGTGGGTTTTTCAGTCTTTTGGAACTGATATTTTATTTTTTGCAGTATCGTCTGAGTTAACAAGTTGATAACATATTTACGTTACATTGATGGTTAATTCCAATTTTATTGCATAAACGATCCATTTGCTGATTCATTGGTATAATTGGTAAGTAAAAGCACATATGGTCTGTAAATTGGTTTTTTGAAGACATTGCTTAGTTTAGCAACTATTATACTCGTAATGAATGCATTAACTAAACAAATTTTTTATTATTTTCAGTTGGCAAGCAAATGGATACTGATGAAATTTTGAAGGGGGGTGCTACCGAGATTCACCTGAGATTACCAAGAAGTGATGGGGGAAATACGGAAATTCAGCCGGCCTCACCCGGCAGTGATGACACCCTAGGCTCCAAAAAACTGTTGCAAACCTTAGGCAAGGCAGTTTTAGAACTTCATCAGAGCAATAAACAATGGGATAAACAAATGCAAAATCTATTTAATCAACTACAAGCTATTAACTCTAACAACTTGGGCTACCAACCAGAAATATTTTCCGGCGATAAAAAGTTTAAACGTCCGAAAGTTGTCGAAGACTGGATAAACCGTTGGACAAGCTATTTTAGCTTGCCCAACATCCCATAAGATAAATGAATATCATCGGTTCTATTGTTTCTGGAAGGTAAAGCCTCTTCTTGGTGGAGGGAACTTTTCACGAAACCAGTGACTTGGGCTAGATTCCTGACGGAATTCTGGAAAGCTTTTGTCACGATAGATGATTCTGAGCTGTATATTTGGTTTATCAACTACAAAATGGGCAGCCGAGAACTGGACGGTTATGTCCAAGAGTTCTTGGACTCTTTGGCCAAGGTGCCATTTTTTGATTGTAAGTTAGCACAGTGGCAATTTATTGCCGGACTGCCAGCTGAATATCAAAAGGAATGCAAACGAAATATCCTCAACTCACTAGAGGATGCTATCCGTGTGGCGAAAGCCTATGATAGTACTATTGTTGCATACGGAAAAGCATGCACGGCCAAGCGGCCCCGATACCCAAGCAAGAAAAATCTAACAAGTGTAAGAAGTTGTTTTTTGAGGAGCTGGAAGCAGAAGCGTACCAACAGTCAAAGAAGAAGAAGAATAAGAAGAAATTGGTGGTGAAAGACAAAGCATGGTTGGCGACACTTAAACAAAATCTATGTTTCCTCTGCAATAAACCCGGGCACCATGCCAAACAGTGCCCCGAACGGAAAGTCATCAAGTTTCATGACTGTTGATTTACCGGCAGGTAAATTGGAAGTCAATTTGTTGAATAATTGTGAATGTACTTGTAACTTTAGTGCACTCTCTTTCAAGCCTAATGAATTGTTTTGTGTGAGAGGCAATATTTTGGGGAAAGACGTGAATGTGCTATTTGATTCAGGTAGTACTCACAATTTTTTGAATGCTTGACTTGTGCAGAAGCTCCGAGTGCCCACCATGGCCAGTGATCACCGTTACATGGTCCGTCTTGCCTCAGGGTCGAACACTGAGATTTGGGATGTCAAAGTCTCAAACTTAGAGCTTCGGATGCAGGACTACGTTGAGCCGTTGGATTTCCATGTCATGAATCTAGATCGGACTGATGTAATTTTGCTATGAATGGTTTTTTGGCAAATCAGACTCTTTAGAGATAGATTTTAAAAATCATTCTATGGTATTTAAAGATAAGTTTGATCAAATTGTCTCTATTTCTGGTGAGACCGATGTATTTCCATCGCCGATGATTTCCTCGGCTGAATTAATTAAGAAACTTCATGATTCTGAGTATGAACTCTTTCACTTGCTTTTGAAATCTCGTATGCATTGTGATGTTGGTGATGTGAATGTGTTTTCATGCTTTAACACCGAAAATTCGCATAAGGAACAACAGCTTTTGCAAGATTTAAAGCAAGAGTTTAATGAAGTTTTTCTAAAGTAGCTACCTTATGGACTACCACCCGCTCGGTTAGTAGATCATAAGATAGATCTTTTGCCCGATAGTCATCCTATCTTCAGACAACCATATCAGTTTAGTCAGAAGGAAGAGGAGGAAGTGGCTAGGCAGATCGAGGAGTATCTCAGGATGGGGCACATAAGACCAAGTAAATCTCCATGGGGAGAACCTGTCCTTCTTAAGAGTAAAAAAGATGGGAGTTTCCGGCTATGTGTAGATTACAAGGGTCTGAACAAACTAACAATTAAAAATAAATACTCGTTGTCCAGGATGGACGATCTCATAGATCGATTGAATGGAGCTAAATACTTCACAAAAATTGATCTATGTACGGGATACCATCAGATTAGGATACATCCGAAAGATGTATCTAAAACCTGTTTTAGGACCAGGTTTGGCCACTACGAGTTTCTTGTATTGCCCTTTGGTTTGACAAATATTCCGGCTACTTTCTAGCAAATGATGAACGATTTGTTTCGTCCATATTTGGGGAAGTTCGTAGTAGTGTTTCTGGACGATATTCTGATCTATAGCAGAACACTCAAAGAGCATGCTAAGCATTTCCGTACTGTCTTACGTATCTTAAGACAAGAGAAGCTTTATGCAAAAGAATCAAAGTGCGAATTCTTTAAAAATGAACTTCTTTACTTAGGTCATAAGATCACCTCCTTTGGGATCAAGATTGACGAGGAAAAGGTGAAGACGGTAGTGGAATGGCCAATTCCTAAAATGGTGCGTGAACTTAAGTCATTCTTAGGTTTCATTTGCTGAGGAGTACTCAAAGATTGCTGCACCTCTCAACAATATGTTGAAAGGAGTGAAAAGCCGCAAAGGTAGGCCAAGTCCTCCTATTAGATGGAATGAGAAATTAGATGAGAGTTTTCACAAACTCAAGCTTCTAATTGCCTCAGCTCCAGTTTTGAGAATAGCGAATCCAGATTTGCCGTAAATCATTAACACTGACGCGAGTGATACAGCTATTGGAGCTATTCTCTTACAGGAGGGTCGGCCCATTTCCTTTGAGAGTAAAAAACTAGTCGATGCACAGGTCAAGTACACCACTCAGGAAAAAGAGCTTTTTGTTGTGATCCATGCTTTGAAATCATGGAGGCATTACCTGTACGGTTATAAATTCGTGGTTAATACGGATCATCAACCTTTAAAGTATTTCTATACTTAGAATGATTGCGAGGTCATGAGGCCAGATGGGCAGAACTCATGCAAGAATTTAACTTTGAAGTGCGCTATATCAGAGGCTCATCTAATCAGGTGGCTGATGTGATCAGTCTAGAGGGAAGGATATAAAGGGTACTGATGACTTCTCTACCTGTAATGGACTTTTGTTCAGGAAAGAGAAGGTTTGTGTGCCTGATGTGGATGTTGTTAAGAATAAAATTCTTTATGAATGTCATGACTCACCATGCGCAGGACATCCCGACATACATCGTACATTGGGTACGAAGGGATTTTTATTGGCCAAAACTTAAGCCCTTTGTAGAATCTTATGTGGTCAAGTGTGACCAATGCCAGTTGAATAAAGCTGAACGCCATAAGACTGGCGGTTTGTTGCATCCACTGGATATCCCTGATAAGAGATGGGATAGTATTTCCATGGATTTCATGGTTGTGTTACTGTGGACGAATAAACAACATGATGTAATTTAGGTTGTGGTCGATTGTCTTACCAAATTGGCTACATTTATTCCAGTAAAGACCACCGCGAAGGCTTCTGATTTAGCTCAAATATTTGTAGAGTGTCTATTTAGGATTTACAGATTACCAAGTGATATTGTGAGCGATCGCGATCCGAAGTTCACCGGTCATTTTTGGTCGGCCGTATTTGCTAAACTAGAGACGACACTGAGCTTGGGTTCTTCTGGTCATCCTGAGACAGATGGACAGAATAGAAAGAAAAATCAAACGATGGAACAAATGCTTTGTGCATATGTTTCTAGATGGCAATCTGATTGGAAAAAGTACCTTCCATTGATCGAGTTTTCCTATAATAGTAGTAAGCATTCAGCTACCGATTATAGCTCGTTTATGCTTATGTACGGTTTTGAGCCTAGGTCACCAATTGCGGTTGAGACTCGGACGATCTAGTTTCAGAAAGTAGCAAATTTCCTACACGATATGCAGGAAATGCTACGGATTGCACGTGAAAATGTCAAAGTGCCTAGGATAGGGACAAACATTATGTGTGAAGATTATTAAAATATTATCTTCCTATCGCGAGTTTGGGGTCATGTCCATGATAATTTCCACTAGATTTCATGTTGTACATATAAGGAGTGTGAATTGAGCACATATCCTTCTAGTGTAGCTCGGATTTGAGTTAGATAGATTCAATTATGATGACATGCAGATGTTTAGATAGCATGCAAAATCTTACTGTATGCATGCAAGCCACATGCAATCAGTGCATGCAACATGCAACGTAGTTTCTATGATCTACACATGTCTAGGCAATTTTATGAGTTGACATGCAGTACATGCACCATACATGCATGCAGTTACACATGTGGATCTCTGGTAGGTGAATTAGTTCAATTAAGTGGACTTTCCATGCAACTCCACTGTAAAAATTCAAGTCTCTCTCATGTAGGAAAAGCTGGGCATGTTTTTCCATATTGTGAATATTGAGATTTTGGTGTTTTGGACTCATTCTCTCTCTACCCGAGTTTTCTATGTATGATTTTCTCTCTCTACCTGAGAGCAGCCTCTTTTTCTCATAATGAACACTTAGAATTATCTCGGACATTCATTTCTCATAGTGAAGAGTTAGATTTTTTCATCAGATGTATGCCATTGTGCTCTTGCCTTAGATTTTTCAAGCATACTATTCTTTGATCAATCTTGTGCAATCACAACACCTCAGTAAGATCTTGTAGGGTGTGTGGTGAAGTTCACACGTACTAAAAACTTCACATGGTATCAGAGCTTCATGCTTTGAAGAGGTGAGGGTGTATACATCAGATCTTGAGTTTTTTTTCTTGCAGGAACTCAGATTTTGGAGAAGGATTCAAACTCGTTGAGAAACAAGCAATTTGTGGATCATAAGTGGATCAAATCAAGGCTGATCTGATCCAGCGGAGCTTTGTACGGACAGAGTGCTCACATGTGTGAAATCAGCCCTCATTAATGAGTGCTACTTCTCAAGGAATGATCCAAATTTGATGTTCTATAGCTTGTTGAATAGGTATTGGAGAGTAGAATGTGGTGCTCTTGTTTCTAGATCAATTTTATCTGTTTTAGAAGAGTTTTAGGCAATCAGAGAGATTGAGAGGGTACTCAACTCGTGGGATATGCCAAAGTGAGCACACATCTGTCTTTTTCACCATTTTCATCAATTTTCACTGTCAATCAAGTAGGATTGGATAGAAGTGAGTGTTCTGAGGTCTTAGACTTTTCATTTCACACATATTACCATGTTTGAGTTGAAAGTAAGTTCCTAGAGAGTTTATCAGTACATTGAAACTCGTGGGAGAGATTGACTTCTTGCTTGCATGTGCTTCTTCTTTTGTGACCGAAGCAAGATCCAAATTCAATATAGATTGATTTTCTATATTCAAAATTTGTTCTCACATCTGTTGCTAGATTTCATAGGGTGGATCAACATCTGTGTTAGATCCTAGATTGAGATAGCAAGCAACATCCTTTCAACTCCATTTTTTTGTCATTACTAGAATTTCTCACCAAGAAGATGTCTTCATCTGGTTCACATTTCTTAGAGCACAGTGAGATCTTAACATCTTCCAATTATGCAATGTGGAAAATCAGAATGGAATCATTGTTGATTCTACATGATGTAATGGATATTGTGAGTGGAGTTGAAGAAGAACCTACTGCACCTAATGAAGCTGCAACATTCCAAAAAGAACAAGAATTTCCCTTCATTTTATAAAAATGAATGTTACCAATGAAGTGTTAAGAGAGATCAGTACATGCCACTACCAAGGAAGCTTGGGATACTCTAAAAACAATCTATGAAATCAAAGATACTTCTAGATTGCTTACACTTAAAAACCAAATATTCCTAAGTTATCAGAGAGTAGATGAGAGTGCTTCATCATATGCCATGAGAGTTAAGGATCTTCATCAAGGGTTAGCTGGTATTTGTGATGCTCTTAAGAACACTAAACTTGTTCAAGTAGTCCTAAATGGACTTAGAGATGAGTATGACAATATTGTGCAGACTTATGCTGTCAAAGAGGATCTTCCATCCTTGGAGACACTGCAAGGTGTTCTCATTGCTGAAGAAAGCAGGCAAGAGAACAAGATGCTGAGGATCAACAAACTTTCATTGAAAGATGGTGGAGATGACAAAGCATTCTTCATCAAAGACAAGTCAAGAAGCAAGGTCAAAGGACAACAACACTTCAAAAAGGACAAATCCAAAGAAGGTGGTGAGGATCAGTCCTCACAAGGTACAACATCCAGTGGCAAGAAGAAGCTGTCAAAGATCAAGTGTTTTTTCTGTGGAAAGAAAGGACATTATGCATCAGACTATTTCAAGAAGAAGAACCAATCTAAGCAAGCTAACGTTACTAATGAGGATGAGTGTGAGGGTGTAGAGAGTGAAAGAGATGATTCACTAATGATGTGTACTTTTTCATCTTTTTCTTTTAAGAATGAAGTCGTCTAGTGGATAGATAGTGGGGCTAGTTCTCACATGTCTAGTTCTAGGAACTCTTTCACTAATCCCATGACATATCTAGGTGCAAAAAGGTCAATCTATACTGCTAATGATGTAGAGTGTAGGATTGAAGGAATAGGTAGCATTCCATTACATGCATCATCATCAAAATCTTTTTGCTTACATGATGTACTGTATGTATCTAGATTGACGAAGAATCTCATTAGTGTAGACAGTTGTTTGATAGTGGATTGGATGTCAAGTTTCAAGTTGACAAGTGTATAATCTCAAGAGAAAATGAAGTTATTGCTAGAAGATCTAGAATTGGTAAGTTGTGCAAACTAGATTCTAAGGAGAGTGCTAACATTTGAGATATTGCTTATGAGACCAAGGTTCTACAGGAGGATTCGTGGCATAAGAGATTGGGTCATCCCAATCTCAAAGCCATGCAATCTATGGTCAAAGAAGGAAAAGTTGTTGGTCTACCAAAGACACTATCAAAGGAGCTTCTACCTTGTGAAGCTTGTGTGCTGGCAAAGTCACAAAGAAGGCCTTTTCCTAGATCAAGTATCAAGACCAAGCAACCATTTGAACTTGTACACTCAGATGTTCATTTCTCATCAACTAAGAGCAAAGGAGGAGCCAACTGCTTTGTCTCTTTTGTAGATGATTATACAAGACATTCTTGGATCTATATGTTGTCTTCAAAAGCCATGGTTTATGATGTTTTTCTTACTTTTAAAGCTTATGTAGAGAAGCAGTTTCCTTTCAAGATAAAAGCTTTAAGAAGTGATAGTGGAGGGGAATACACTTCCAATAAGTTTAAAGACTTTTGTGAGAGAGAGGGTATTCAAATATAGTTCTATTGTTCATATACTCCTCAGCAAAATTGAGTTGCTGAGAGAAAAAATAGAACTTTGTGTGAATGTGCAAAAGCCATTAGGTTGGAAGCTTCTCTGCCTAAAGAATTTTGGGGAGAGGCAGTTGCATGTACAAACTATCTTTGTAATATGCTTCCAACTCTTGCAATAGGAGGAAAGACACCATTTGAGATGTTGTATAAGAAAAAGCCTAAGTAGATCATCTTAGGGTTTTTGGCTGTGTATGCTTTGTGCATGTACCTCTAGAAACTAGGAAGAAGGAAGATCCTAGTGCAGTAAAAGGAAGTTTTGTAGGTTATGTATCTACTAAAAAGGCATACAAGATTTATTTGCCCTCTACTAGCAAAAATGTTGTTAGTAGAGATGTGGTCTTCCATGAAGATCAGAAATTTAACTTGGATGATGTTCAGATCAAAGAGACTAATGCAAGATCAATCATCAACCTTGATGCTGTTCAAGAAGAGGTGAGGCCGAGGCTTGAGGAGGAGCAAATTCAAGCTACCACACCAAGAAGATCTACACGGGCAAGATCTGAGCCAAGGAGGCTCACATATGATGAAGAAGGAAGGCCAGTGGAAGGTGAAACTTCCTATCATGCACTTTTTATATCAGATGAAGAGCCTAAGGATGTCCAAGAAGCTTTTCAATCCAAGGAGTGGGTTGAAGAAATGACCCAAGAATTTGAAGCCTTGATGTCAAATAACACATGGGAGCTTGTGGAGCCACCAAACAACATGCATGTGATCGGATGTAAGTGGGTATTCAGAATCAAGTATAATCATGATGGATCTATCAATAAGTATAAAGCAAGACTTTGTGCTAAAGGCTACTCATAGATTAAAGGTCTTGATTATGAAGATACCTTTGCACCAGTTGCAAAGATGGTAATAATTCAAATACTCATCTCTCTTGCATCTTTTCACAAATGGAGTATGTTCTAGTTTGATGTATCTAATGCATTTCTCAATGGTTATCTTGAGGAGGAGATTTATATGGAGCAACCTCCAGGTTTTGTGAAGGAAGGTGATGAATCAAAAGTTTGTCTTTTGTTCAAAAGTCTGTATGGACTGAAACAAGCACCAAGGTCTTGGTATGCAAGGCTCAACTCCTATCTCATATCACTCGGACTTTGTCTAAGTGAATATGACCCTTCTCTGTATTATAAGTTTGTAGATAACTTTGTAATTATTCTTCTCATCTATGTAGATGATATCATTCTTTGTGGAAACAGTGAGAAGTTATTTGAAGAAACTAAGCATGCACTTGGTACTGAGTTTAACATGTAGGACTTAGGAGTTTTTCACTATATTCTAGGCCTTGAAATAGATTTTTGGAAAGGTCATGCATTTATAATCCAAAGTAGATATACACTTTCCATGCTCATGAAATTTCATATGGAGAACTGTAAAGGCATAGATACACCTATGGAGCACATTGTAAAAGTTCCTATTAAAGATGATGAAAAATCTTTTGAGGACATCACTCTTTATAGGAGTCTTATTGGCTCACTTATTTAGTTAACAGTGACTAGGCCTGATCTAAGCTTTTGTGTTCATAAGCTAAGTCAACAGATGCAGGATTCAAAGTTATATCATTGGAAGTTGGCTAAAAGAGTCTTGAGGTATATATCTTCTACCTTGGATTATGGACTATACTATGAAGGAGAAGATATGACTTTGATTGCTTTTTCAGATTCAGATTTTGTAGGAGACAGGTTGGATAGGGAATCCACAAGTGCTTACAATACATTTCTTGGAGGACATTTGGTTTCTTGCTGTCAAAGTAGTAGACAACTATTTCCTTATCATCCTGTGAAGCTGAATACAAATATGTTACAACCACAACAAAGGAGGTTTTATGAATCAAAAGGCTACTTTTGGAGCTTAAGTGTTATGCAGATGAAGATTTACCAATTATCAAGAATGATAACATTTCTGCTCAGGCTCTTGCAAATAATCCAGTCTTTCATGCAAGGAGCAAGCATATTGAAGTGGCTCATCATTTTGTAAGAGAAAAAGTCATTGGAAGAGAGATCTCATTGGAGCATGTTTCATCTTCAGATTGTGTTGCAAATCTTCTCACCAAGCCTCTACTCAAGAATGTCTTTATGAAGATGAGGTCTAACCTTGGCCTAATTTCGAAATCTATGTTGATGGGAACATAAATTTTAAGGAGGAGTGTGAAGATTATTAAAATATTATCTTCCTATCTCAAGTTTGGGGTCATGTCCATGATAATTTCCACTAGATTTCATGTTGTACATATAAGGAGTGTGAATTGAGCACATATCCTTCTAGTGTAGCTCGGATTTGAGTTAGATAGGTTCAATTATGATGACATGCAGATGTTTAGATACTTTTTTGCTTGAATTGGGCTCACTAATTCTTGGACAGACAGAGATAATAGCATGCAAAGCTTAATTTGGGTCTGATACCATGATAAAATTCTAGCAAGTTCACACGTGTGAGGAATGATCCTCAAGTGTGAATGATCTTGTTAAGCTTTGTGTTTAGCACATAAATTGATTCTAAAATGGATGTCAAGATAGAGTACATGATTTTATGGCTAAATCACAATCTAGCATGCTTCAACCAGAACCATATTCGATGGAGCAGAAAGAAAAGAAATCTAAAGTGGTGGATGACAAGATAGAACCATCTCCATTCATCTTCCATCCACATCTATAAGTGAAAACTAGAGAATTAGTGACATTTGTCACTTTACATGTATGCATTTCTACCTACTTTTGCCAAGTGTCAAATTTTCAGCTAGAATTGCACAAATCATCATGCATGTGTCCAATTCACTTTGTGCATGCTTTACATGTCACTATGGATCACTTACAACCATTGCATGTGATATGCCATGAGTTTCTACAAGCCTATTATCGACATTTCTATGTCTACATTCTATATGCAAATTGTGTATTACCAACTAGACTTGAAGAACCCATGTAGCTCGAGTTTCTTCTAGGCCAAATTTGGCTTTTACAATATGAAACAACATATTCACATAGAAAAAACTTTGTCAAAAGCCTAAAGTCAAGATAGATGGTTTTTCATTTTTCAACATTATTTTGTATTATCTCTCTCTAATTGACAAACTATTCTCTTATACTTTTTGGGCCATTTATCCATGGTAGTATGAGAACTTAGCACAAAATTTAAGAGTACCCTATGGTCATTATGTCACTTTTCTAACTTGACTATGCATGGTATATAAAAAGGAAGGTTTTCAACATATAAAATACCACTTATTAGAATTGGTATTTCAAATTGCAATCGATACTATAGAACAAATATAGAAATTCTCGAAAAACTCATTAAATTACATAACATAAAGTACTACTATTATAAAACTGAATATTGCTATAGTGATCAAAGTTGAATCATTTCATTTCACATTTAGTCAACCTATGACATGTTTGGCTCGATTGTATGTTTTGGAATGCTGCAAAATGACAAAATAATACATAAATCAATGAGTTTTTCTTCAACAATTTTGTACACAACATTTGATAATTACTTAAAGCGTTTTCTCAACTTGATATATCATTTTTAGGACATTTTGGTCTATCAAATTTCATAAAAATAAATTCACATCAAGTCATATTCTCAATACATTTGATATTTTTCTATCTACTAGTGATGTTTTCTTGGAGTTTACTAAAAGTATAAGCACAAATGCTAAATATGAAGCTTTTTGAATTTTAACATATCGTTGAGATTCCTACTTGCTCTTTCTACATCAGCCATACTCAAGAGTACATTGACTTCTCATATTTCAATTTCTTAAATGAAAACATCGAATCTTTAACTACACCTAGCAATACAAGGTTGAACATAATTCTACATAAATCCTTTTCCTGAATTAGTGCATAAAAATGATTTTCTAGTGCAATGTATCCACAAAGTATTGAATGTTATTTTGGAATCTTAAAGAGATTATTACAGTTTATATAATCTCTTTGAGGTTGACTTGCCAAGAATTTTCTTTTCAAAATTATCTCCTTTCGAGGAAGTAGCAAAGTTGAACCTTGAGCAAGATTGATTTAAACAAGTTGAGATAGTCATTACATAGCTTCCCAAGTGTGAAAACAACTAATAAAAGATGAGGATATCATACTTATATTGGTTATGAAAATAAATGTATATATTGCTAGTGTGGATTGTAAGTGACATGACTTATTATAAAATCAATGGAATTAAAATCATTTGAGTTTCTATAACATTTGACATAATCTAGCAAACTCATGTTAACTTTTTCAAAAGACAACACATAAGTATTTATTATATAAGCACTATCCTTTTCCAAATGAGATTGCAATTCAGACCATTCAGATTCATATATTTTTTGAGATTTACCCAATTGAGTGAGACTTTGATGTTATCTCAGTTCATTTTGTTTAAAAATGTTCCTAGCTACGCACATCACATACCTTGACATGCTAATAGCTGCCATCCTTATAATTGAAATCTTGCATTTGTTTTTGTATTTTTCAATATTTATAAACCACATATTCGATAGAAAAGGGCAATTCAATATGGTCTTGAATATTTAGGATTTCTAAATTCATAGTCATGTATTACTAGAAGATTTGTAAGAAAATATTGTACTCTTATTGATAAAGTGGTATAGTTGTCCAATGATGTTAAACTACATAAATTTACAATAAGGAGAAATCCTTATTAGCATATACAAACTTCCAATAATTGGTTGATGCACATCATCATAATGATACAAAAACACAAAGTTGATTTATGCTTTGTATTGAATGTACATGATGGATGTTTATTTTAAAATCAACTATAAGATTAAAATTGGTAGATGCTATATGCTCATATTGAACTTGTAAATATTATCAATGAAAGTAATTCTTCTAGAAAATGGATGTTTGGATGGCCATTTTTTAGCCATAAAACTAGATCTCTCACTATTGAAATGCTATACTCTATGTGGATTCCTCTTTCTAGAGAATGACTTTTATCACATTGAGGTGATTTTCATGTCATTACTCTTCAAAATACTTGATATTCCAAGGTTATTACTAGAGTTGTTTTTAGCACACTTTTGTGTGCATGCGCACATGCGCACAAAAGTGTGCGTGAAATCCATGCTCACTTGTTGGGAAATAACTAGAGATATACATTCAAAACTTAGTTCTATTAGTTTGATGTGAAAGGAGACTTGCATATGCATAACATTTAAAAATTGTGAAAGGAAGTTATATCTAGATCAAAAGAAAATGGCCTAAAAAATTGACAAGTTTTTATGAGAACCAGAGAGCAACAAATATGACTTGTCTTCGATAACCAAGACACAAAATTGCCTCCAATAAAAACAATAAAAGCACTAGTGGGCTTCCTATCCACCTTGTCACTTGCAAAGTCCGAATCCGAGTAGGCAACCATTGATAGATCTTCACTTTTATAGGATAATCCATAATCTAGTGTGGAAGATACATATCTCAAGATCATTTTGGCCGATTTCCAATGGCAAATCTTGGGATCTTGCATGAATTGACTCAATTTATGCACACTAAGGCTCAAATCCGGCCTAGTAACTGTCAACCATATGAGGGAGCCAATAAGACTCCTATAGATAGTTATGTCCTTGAAGGATCTTTCATCCTCTTTGATAGGATCTTTTACAACAAACTCCATGGGAGTATCAATGCTCTTGCAATTTTCCATATGAAATTTCTTAAGGATAGAAAGAGCATATCTAGATTGACTAATAATGCATGATCTTGACAAGTATCTACTTCTAGCCTAAGATGTAGTGAATCTCACATAAATCTTGCATTTTGAATTCACTACCTAATGAATTATTTGTCTCATCAACAAGTTTCATGCAATTTCCACTCATGATGATATCATCTACATAAATCATTGAGAATAACAAGATCGTTATTTACAAACTTTATATACAAAGATGGATCATATGCACTTGGATTGAATCCAAGTGAGATAAGATATAAATTGAGCCTTGCATACCAAGACCTTGGGGATTGCTTAAGCCCATACAGGCTTTTGAATAAGAGACACACTTTGGATTCATCACCTTCTTTGATAAAGCCCTCGGGTTGCTCCATATAGATCTCTTCCTCAAGGTAGCCATTGAGGAAGGCATTAGCATCAAGTTGAAACATCCTCCACTTGAAATAGCATGCAATAGAAATGATAATTCTGATAGTGTCCATCTTGGCCACGGGTGCAAAGGTGTCTTCATAAGGAAGACCATGAATTTGAGCATATCCTTTGGCACATAGTCTTGCTTTGAACTGATCAGAGAGGAATACTCTCTGTCCATGGCTTCTCTCCAGAGATCAGAGTCTGGTTGCCTCTTTCCGAGTGTCAGGATCTTGCCTGTCCTATCAACTACTTTACACTGATCACATTCGAACTCTACTCTATGTCCTAGATCTGTGATTTTGCTTACAGAGAGCAGATTCATAGATAACTTTGGTACATATAGGACTTTAGAGAGTATCTTAGACTGATCATTTGCAAAGCATAAACTTACAGTGCCTTCACCTTTAATAGCTTGCGTGCTACTATCGCCAAGGTGAACAAATTTTTGAGTACTGTAGGATGTATAGAACTCGAAACAGCCAATGAGACTAGTCATGTGTTGAGTGGCTCCGAAATCCAAGAACCAAGAACTGTCGCTAGATGCTCCTTGATGATTGGTCATGAAGGCATTATGATCCGCTTCTTGAATAGGCTGTGGAGCTTCTACAGCTGCATTTGCCACTTGATTCGACTAACCTTTGCTGTTGTTCTTTGCTTGAAGTATTCTGTAGTCTTGTATTTCATGGTTGTTTCATTTGCAGTATCTGCTGAACAACTTCGGACTCGAAACAACCAATGAGGCTAGTCATGTGTTGAGTGGCTCCAGAATCCAAGAACCAAGAACTGTCGCCAGATGCTCCTTGATGATTGGTCATGAAGGCATTACGATCCGCTTCTTGAATAGGCTGTGGAACTTTTGCAGCTGCATTTGCCACTTGATTCGACTGCCCTTTGTTGTTGTTCTTCACTTGAAGTATTCGGCAGTCTTGTATTGCATGGTTGTTTCATTTGTAGTATCTGCAGAACAGTTTCTTCTTTGTCTGCGGATTCGACTATTTCTTGTGTTGAGCTAGTTTCTGGTCTGGCTTT
This sequence comes from Diphasiastrum complanatum, assembly GCA_029204225.1. Taxonomy (NCBI): domain Eukaryota; kingdom Viridiplantae; phylum Streptophyta; class Lycopodiopsida; order Lycopodiales; family Lycopodiaceae; genus Diphasiastrum; species Diphasiastrum complanatum. The sequence goes on from CM055099.1 coordinate 28,280,854, forward strand.
GATTGCTTCGAGCCTTTCTTCTTCTTCTGCTTTGTCGTGCTCTTGGTGATGTACAAGGCATGAGAATCAGCTGAGGAACTCGAGGCTTCGTTCTTTCGCGCGTCTTCCTGCAACAACATAGTAATGACTCTCGAAAGAGTCAATTCTGGATGAGTCGTGATGATCATCACCCAGATGTCGTAAGAACTTGACAAGCTTGTAAGCAGTTGCATCACTGTATCTTGATCGTCTATGACAGATCCGACAGCGGCCATTTGCCTTATCAGGTTCTTGAGCTGATTAATGTGATTCTGTAGATAATCATCATTCGTCATCTTGACAGAGTAGAATTTCTTCTTGAGATGTAGCTTGGAAGCTATATCTCGCACTTCGTATAGTGTGCTCAAGATGTCCCAGACTTCTTTCAATGTTTGAGCCTTGGATACATGGCCGATTTGGGTATCCGTGATGTTGAGGATGATCATCGCGAAAGCTTTTCCATCCTTCAGCTTCCATCTGGCGATTGCTGCATCGTCTGCTTCGGGTTTCTCTTCTGCACCTGTAACAACGTCGTACAATTCTTTTACCATTAGTACAGTTTTCATCTTAAATTTCCACAGATGGTAATTGGCTCCATCAAGCTTGTCCATGATAGGACTGGCTTTCCCTTGGGAATCCATGTGGAAGAGTTAGTCTGAGTGATAGGAGAGACTATCAGTGACTTAAGTATGAAAAATTGATACTGAAAAATACAGAACAAGAAAATAATTAGTCTATCGCTAGTAGAGTCTTGTACTGTGGAAGCCTATCAAGCTATGAAAATAACTTTGATACCATGTTGGAGAGAGGGAGATGAATGAGTTGAGAAAATGTGTCGTATGTTAGAAACGAAAAATAAGCTCAAAGAGGTAAGATGAACACGAACGAGAAACAAACTCGAACATAAAATGTTCGTGTGCAGCGGAACAAGCTATACGACTCTCTCCGTAAGCATGACTACGCCTATCAGAATGAACAAAACGATAGTGATGAGAATCACAGTCGTTCTTGATTATGTAGCCAAACTTTAATGAATGAAGCTCCAGAAGAATGGTTTGTCATGAACAGTAAGACAAACTATTCATCGCGGATGATTCACGAAGAGCTAGACGACGCTCAACTAATAATTAGTTGCGAATGATTTGCGAAAGACAAGACTAAATGTTATCATCTATTACCACAAAGAACAACTAGAAAGATCAGACAGAATGAATGATAAGCATAGCAATATTAACATAGATCTGAACGCAGAACAAAGAACTGTATCAGATTGAGTATATCATGTATACATGTCAATAATGTGGTAGAGCACAAGACAATAGTAGATGAAACCACGTGCTCTATGAAGCTTATACAATCTGTAAAGGAATAAAATCTTATTGCTGACAATCAAGAATCAATGCGCAGGGCATCTACTTCATCTCAATCATCAACTCATCAACTCATTCACTCATTAACCTGAATATCCAAATGGTATCCAATATATATACATTATATTACAGGTGTGCAGATGTGGAAAGAACAGAGTGGATGTGTTGTCTGTAAGAGATCGTGGGTGGCTGCAGTAATTGTCCAATCTATTAGCACAGCTACATGGGGTGAGCGTGAAAAGGGTGCAATGTCAGTCAGTGCTGAAGTGATCGTTGTTGATGAGAATGCAAAAAGTACATCACTCTTACGAGTAGCCTTAGGATTATATTTACAAGGTGCCTTTGCTTTTAAAACACCTTTGGCATTCTGTAACATAGTATTCCCTTTTCACCTGTCACCATAACCAGTGTCACGATTCTTTCACCTTTTCTTCGTCTGTGCGAATTTGCGAGTAAATATGTAGATTACGCGACAACATTAGTAAATATGCAGCATGAATGGAGGCAGATTAAAATGGGATTAAAGGAGAGTAGAGGGAATAAATCCAACAATACTCATAACAAAGCCTTGAGAGATGTGTGAAGAATTTGGGATCAATCAAGATCCAAATCCATAACCTAATCTTTGGTTAGAAATAGATCAACTCTACCAATCTTGCCAATGTGAAAAAATCAACATCTACATGATGAAAGAGATGCAAACTCAATAAGAACTTGATAAAACATCAAACATAAGATATTATGAGGTTTTTGTCCATAAAAAAATAGTAAGTGGATCTGAAAATACCATAAAATAAGCATTCTACACACAAGATTGCAAGTTATCACCAATATAGTGCACCCATGGATAGATGAACCCAAGAGAACCATGTATAAGCATGAAATGAGATAAAAGAGAGAGAATGTCTTCTCTTCCCATGAGTTACATTCTTTTATAACAGGTCCAAACATAACTTCAAACTTTGGTTTTCCTCCATAATGAAAAACTCTACTATTATTGTGACTAGATTCAATGTCTCTACTACTCAAATTGAATCTATCAAAAACTCGTGTTCTATAGTTTCTCACGCTTTTCAAAAGTGTTTATTAAAATGATTTTAGACTAATATAACTTTGAAAAGTCAAACTCTTAGTCTAATATGAAATTGGCCTCAATTGTGTATTTGGCAATTTATCAAATTATGACCAATGTTGACTATACTAGTTGAAATCTTTCACACTCCCTCTTCAGCTAGTTTTAGCTTAACCATAGAAATTGAACCAACTTCAGAATGATATCCATCCTAAGTATAGTCCTCCTTTCTAATTTTATGAAATAGTTTCCATAATTGATATAGAGAATAGTGTCCACTTGGGATGCTTCACTATTTCTTACATCAATTTTACATGTCAAGATGTAACTAGAACATGAAGAACCAATAGAATGTAAATGAGATGATTTTTCCATGCTATAAACTTTGAACTCTATGGAAAATTACAGCAACCAAACAATAAATGTGAGTGATCACCATTTGCTTGCTTGTATCCTCCCTCTTTGTCCTTTCTTGCCATGTATCCACCATGAAACTCCATGAATGAGCCTCCATCTCCATCTTGCCACAAGATGCCATCATCACTTGATGAATTGATCATGAATGAGTGATATAATGAACCTCCAATAGATTCATTTCCATCAACAAAACTAGCAAAGAATTCTAGTACAGCTCCAACATCAAAATGATGCTCACCAATGTAGCTAGTTTTACCATATCTTGACAATTTGCACACATCCACATGAAATTGCTCAAACATGAGATAGAACAAGTAAAGTAAACTTGAAAAACACTTCCTTGCTGCTCCTTTGACCTTACTTGATTCTTCCATAACCTACAAAAATAGATCCATAACATCTTTGCCAATTGACGCTCCTTTGATGCTCTTGACTAGCTCCATTTGCCAACTTCCCTTTTGACTTGTTGAAGCCCTTTGAGATCAACCTCTTCATCTTCAACTTGACCATCAAAGCCATTGACTAAGACATCTTTTCCAGATCCATTAGTTTCTAGAAATCATGAATACATCCATCTACTTCCATAACATCATCTACACAAGAAGATTCACCAAAATATGTTTCATTCTTCATAAGAGCTTGATACTCAAGATCCATTGCTTGGATCCACTCCTCTTTGTTCCTCGCTTTATCTACACAAGTAGGCTCATCAAAAGAGGTTAGAAAAGCAAAGTGTGTACCTCCAATAGCTTGCTTACCTTTCTCATCATATGTGAGCCTTGAAGGCTTTTGTCTTGCCCTTGATATTCTCCTTGGCTTTTGATTTGTTGGAATCAATGGAGGTTGAAACAAACCTTGCAATATGTGGATTTGTTTAAGGTAGTATACCATCTCTTATTCTTGTGAAGATTATTAAAATATTATCTTCCTATCTCGAGTTTGGGGCCATGTCCATGGTTATTTTCACTATATTTCATGTTGTACATAAAAGGTATGTGAATTGAACACATAACCTTCTAGTATAGGTCGGATTTGAGTTAGGTAGATTTAATTTTGATGACATGCAGAAGTTTAGATAGCATGCAATGTCATACTGTATGCATGCAAGCCACATGCAATCAGTGCATGCAACATGCAAAGTGGTTTCTGTGATCTACACATGTCTAGGCAGTTTGATGAGTTGACATGCAGTACATGCAACATCCATGCATGTAGTTACACATGTGGATCTCTGGTAGGTAAAATAGTTCAGTTAAGTGGACTTTCCATGCAACTCCACTGTAGGAATTCAAGTCTCTCTCATGTAGGGAAATCTTGGCATGTTTTGCCATATTGTGAATAATGAGATTTTGGTGTTTTGGACTCATTCTCTCTCTATTCGAGTTTTTCATCATTGATTTTTTCTCTCTACCCGAGAGCAGGCTGTTTTTCCCATACTGAGCACTTAGAATTATTTCTGACATTTAATTCTCATAGTGAGAAGTTAGATTTTTTCATCAAATGTATGCCATTGTGCTCTTGTCATAGATTGTTCAAGTATATTGTTCTCTGATCAATCTTGTGCAATCACAACACCTCAATAAGATTCTGTAGGGTGTATGGTGAAGTTCACACGTGCTAAAAACTTCACATGGTATCAGAGCTTCATCCTTTGAAGAGGTGAGGGTGTATACATCAGATCTTGAGTGCTTTTGCTTGCAGGAACTTGGATTTGGGAGAGGGATTCAAACTCTTTGAGAGACAAGCTATCTGTGGACCATAAGTGGATCAAAATGAGCTTGATCTACTCCAGCGGAACCTTGTATGAACAGAGAGATCACACGTGTAAAATCAACCCTCATTATTGAGTGCTACTTCTCAAGGAATGATCCAAATTTGATGTTCTATAAATTGTTGGATAGGTATTGAAGAGTAGAATGTGTTGCTTGTGTTTTTTAATCAATTTGATTTGCTTTTAGAAGAGTTTTAGGCAATCAGAGAGTTTGAGAGAGTACACTCATGGGATATCTCATAGGTTGGATCAACATCAGTGTTAGATCCTAGATTGAGATAGTAAGCAACATCCTTTCAACTCCATTTTTATTATTACTAGAATTTCTCATAGAGAAGATGTCTTCATCTGGTTCACATTTCTTGGAGCACAGTGAGAGATTAACATCTTCCAATTATGCAATGTGGAAGATCAGAATGGAATCATTATTGATTCTTCAAGATGTAATGGATATTGTGAGTGGAGCTGAAGAAGAACCTGCTGCACCTAAAGAAGCGCTGCAGCATTTCACAAAAGAACCAGAATTGCCCTTCATTTCATAAAAATGAATGTAACCAATGAAGTGTTAAGAGAGATTCGTACATGCACCACTGCCAAGGAAGCTTGAGATACTCTAAAAACAATCTATGAAATCAAGAATACTTCTAGATTGCTTACACTTAGAAACCAAATATTTCTAAGTTATCAGAGAGTAGATGAGAGTGCTTCATCATATGTCATGAGAGTTAAGGATCTTCATCAAGAGTTAGCTGGTATTGGTGATTATCTTAAGAACACTAACCTTGTTCATGTAGTCCTAAATGGACTTAGAGATGAGTATGACAATACTGTCTAGACTTATGCTGTCAGGGAGGATCTTCCATCCTTGCAAGGTGTTCTCATTGCTGAAGAAAGCAGGCAAGAGAACAAGATGTTGAGGATCATCAAACTTTCA